>JAWNOM010000040.1:1812500-2510866 GCA_035045965.1 Drosophila aldrichi
GGACACCCTGTTGCATGCCATACAGGATGTCAATGCTACATTCGAGGGCAATCAACAACAGGATGCGCACGAGTTTCTAATGTGTGTGTTGAATTGTATACGCGAAACGAATCAGTCGCTGATAAAGGCCATTGGCGAATGTCCGGAAGTGATTGCGAACGGGTGAGTTGTAACTGTTATTGGACACGTTGACAATTATGTGACTAATTAACTGATTGCCTTTTTTGTTTATGCAGTTACATTGCCAATCCTGATGATACGGATACGGTCGATTCCATGGAGCGCTCTGATGTAGGAAATCATGCGCTAATGAGCGCTTCCGGCAATGGCTCGATAGCAACTAGTCAAAATCAAAGTACCACAACAACAAAAACATCATTTTTTTCACGAAAATCAAAGAGAAAAGATGAAGTGAAATCCTCAAAGGCGACACGATTGCAGTCACCGCTCAAAGATAATAGTCCAACCACAGCTGGCGGTGGCATAGGAACCACACATGTCGCCTCCAATAGTCTCTTTTATTTAAACACAGTCGATCTCAGCGGTGCTCCAGCTGCTTCAGCTGCTGCTGCTGCTGGTGCTAATACCACAGCATCAGCTGCATCGACCGCACCTGCAAAATATTCCAGTGATGATGAAATCAATACGGCTAGTCTGCTCAAGGATAAAATGCGTCTGGAGGAGCGCATCCGTGAGCTGAATATCAACTTTTTTAACTCCGATTTTGAAGGTATTGTGGTGCTGACCACCAAATGCCTGAGCTGTGAGACAATTACGCGTCAGAAGCAAGGCATGCTCGATATCTCAGTACCTGTGCCGATTTCGGGTTATGATAATTCCGAATTACAGGAAAAACCCAGCGCCTATATACAGGTTAGTACAGCAACCAGATCAGCTCTACAAAGCGTTTCAGGCAACTCAAGGGCATTAAATTAATGTACAACGCTTGGAGCAACGACTATTCTTATGAATATATAGTCAGGCTTAATTCCCATTCATTCATTATTTATATTCATGCTGAAAGGCAATCCATAAATGAATTGCAGATTCATTGATGAATGATTCATTGATATAATTTTGATTTACTTTGTGTGTTTTTTGCAGAACTCTTGCATAACGCGTGAATATTTTCGCGGCGATAACAAATACAGTTGCAATCAATGTACGGGCTACACTGAGGCCATACGCTCCATATCGTATGAGGTGCTGCCCCGTCTACTGGTCATCCAACTGAATCGGTTCTCGGGCGGCATGGAGAAGGTCAGCACATATGTGCCCACAACATTTACGCTGCCCTGCTTCTGTGCCAAGTGTTGTGAGCTGAGCGATGCCAACAAGCTGCACGTTTACAAGTTGTACAGTGTCATAACGCACGTGGGCGCCACGTTAACCGTGGGTCACTATATAGCGTACACCTGCTTCTTGGATCTGGCCAGTGATTACGTGAATTGCCCCAAGGATCGACGCAATGCGACAAACAGCGCACAACAACAGCAGTCAGCGGCACCAGCAGCTGGCAATGAGAACGCGGCGCCGAGCAATAATGGGATTAGCAGCATTGCCAGCTTACCTGTATCAGCGGCTGCCTCGGCTTTGGCCTCGTCGGGCACCAGTTTGATGAAGAAAATGAAATTCGGCCGCAACAAAGCATCCAGCAGCGGCGACATGAGCAAAAATGTGAAGCAAGTGAACGGATTCACCAGCAAGACCATTACCAATGGCATTGGCAAGCTCAGCATGAACACCACCTGCCAAGGCATCAACTGTTGCGCGATGCGCCTGTGCTGCAGCCAACAGGCGAGCCTGGCGGGCAGCACTACCGCCAGCAACAGCGACTTCAGCGAGGAATCCCTGCAGAACGGCAGCAACAGCAATCTCAGCTATGGCAGCAGCACCAACAGTTGTGCCTCATATCCTACGGGCTATGGCAGCACGGGGCGTGGCGGAGTCAAAGCCAACTATGCGCAGGGCAACAGCAGCGAGCCCATTTGGTATATGTGCGACGATGATAAGATCAAGGCGATGACACAACGGGAATTTGAGGAGCTGCTATCGCCGACGCGCAAAATTACAATTACACCATATTTACTGTTCTATGCACGCTTCGATTTGCAGCCGGCGACGCCACAGAAGCCGAGCTCATCATCCACACCGCCACCACCGCAACCAACGTCCGCACCGTCGTCGGCGTCGTCCGCAGCAGCAGTATCTGTGCCGGCGCAGCAGCAAGTACCGCAGAGCTCCTGGTCAAATGATAATCTGCAAAGTGGCTTGCACAAGATTTGAAAAGTTTTTGCGTCGCTGCGCAAGGTCATCAAATGTAAAACAGATGTGCCCTAAGAGTAAGACATGCAGCTAAATGAACAGCAGTAGCAGCAGCAGCATTAAATAAGCAACTATATTAATAGAGCAGCTATGTAGGAACGTACATTCAAATACATTATATATATAAATATATAGGAAACATATACAAATACGTCTCTTAGTTTAGGTCACACGAGTGTGGGCATAAGTTGAAGCAGAAGTCTGTTTGTTAAACAATTGTACACGTTTAAGCTCTATCGTTTATCTACATGCATAAAAAAAAAACAAGTAAGAAAAAAGAAAACTACATTTAATAACTCTTATATACGAAACAACAACAAATTGTTTAAAACTAAATACCCTTATGACTGAAGCCAGCTAAGAAAAAAGAAAAGAAAAGAAATTGATATATATCTATTATAATTACCACGCCCAGTCTGGGCAACTGTGTAGGTTAGTTGTGGTCCAGTTAAAGCCGTTGGCTAACAAATTCAATTAGTTTGACACTTGGCATTTAGAATGTACTTTTGCGTTCAGTTCAAAAACAATTTTTACTTTAGTACATCTCTATATACTATATATATACATACATACATATACGCTATTTTGAGTTTAGCATACATTAAGTATTGTTGCTTTTATTTGCTATGAAAACAGTAAAATTTAATTTTGTCTTGGAAATTCATTTGTTAACATAACAATTGAAGCTGAAATCAAAGCTAAAATTGTAAACACGAATTTAACACGTTACGAACGCTATGCAAACACTTGTTTCGCGCCTAATGATAGAACACACGCATCAAATCTCGATAAGCCGTTTGTAAATTAACATAAACAGAAGCTCAATTCAATAAGTACTTTACAAATATGATAATACATCTTTTGAATATACATAGTCAATAAATCCGTTTTGTGCATAACTTCCATAAAGAAGAAATAGCCTAAAGGCAGTTTCAGCCTGAAGGGGCAGCTTCAACAACTTGTAATTCAAACAGTAGCTAAATATTTTGTTCTACATAAACATAAACACAAATACATATATACGTACATATTAATAAAAACGATTATCAATGCATCTGGACATAGTAATATATATATATATACAAATATAAACATATTGGCCCAAGCATACATATATCAAGTGTTAAATAGTTGTTACAATTTAATGCAAACCAATGAAAGCCTTTCTTTTAGGCCAATTGAGAAGAACAACAACAACAGCAGGAAGTAATAGAAGAAGAAGAGCAACAACAACAACACACACACGTTCACAAAAGTGCATAAAATTGAAAGTCAATCAGAGAATTGTTATAAATGTAATAAAAGTTTATACTCATGTTTTTCATAGGACAAACTAAAGCAAAATAAGGATAGCAACAAATAACAACAGAGACACACACACAACTTCATGTATGTTAATACACACCAACACACTCACGCATACACCTATGCTAATTATATTTAAATAATAATAAAAATTCAATTTCATAATAAATACCGAATGCAATCTGTTCAGCTCTTTAGTTAAGGGTTTAGTTACGTCATTTCAGGAGCGCTGCTTTAGTGATATTAACATTTACAAACACACACACATACATATTTATTTAGCTTGTACTTGTTATTTGTAAGATCTAAAAATTCCAATGCAACAACAATTGGAATCAAAAAAAAAAAAAAATACAAACCCTAACAAAAGTAATTGTGTTGAAGAAGCGCTGTTTAATTCCAATTACTTTTATTATTACAATAATTATGGATTATGATTATGATTATTATTATTATGATTGAGTAGCATAATAAAACATGCTTAAATATACGAAATATACAACATACTCAATGTACATTGTATATTCTAACTGTGTGTAACTGAATGCCTCAATGCTTGAGTTCAAGAACTATGGAAGAAATTCTCTTTGGAGAACTGATAAACTCTGGGTAGAGCTCATGGTCTTTAAGTTGCAGTAAGAGCAATATAATAGGACGTAATCTTATCCAAACTTTTATTTTTATTTTTAATTAGTATATCATACCAAATTTTTATATATGTATGTAGATACCGTACATATATGGAGATTTTAAACTGAGCATTCTCTCTCACCATATATGTATGTATAATTTTAACAGTTTTCGTTTTGGTCAAGTTTTAGATTGTGTAAAGATTATAACACTAGTTGGTTTACTACACGTTTAGTCGGGGAACAAACAACTGTAGTAATAAACGAGATGGATGTCATTGATTATGATAATAAGTTGAGTGTTGGTCTGCGGGGAAAGAGAGATGCATGCTTAGATGACACGCAAAGTTTATGGTTGAGAGTTGATAGTGATAGTGAATATAGGAATTAGTGATGAAATTGCCTGAATTAGGCAGATGGAATTATAATTATTGAAATGGATAGCGTGAATGAGTTACTGAAGTGATATGCAGATTGTGTACGGAGATTTCAGCCTGGATAGTAAATATTTTTTTTTTTTTTTTTTTGTAACCCGTCTTCTCTTAAAAAACCCAAAACATAATTAACAACTGACATTTCTTGGTATTATATAATTATTTTAATATTGTTTATTGGAACATTTAAATTTGTGTCATGCTCGAGAGGGTTTTCAATTAGCTGATGAGGGCTTGCGCACGAAATAATTTATTTAACGTTATCTGTTGAATATAACACCTCTATATGTTTTTTTTTTTTTTAGATTTTCTTTTTTATTCTGTTGGTTTGTCAAGTAAACTCCTGATGGAGACCGAGACCTGGTCATAGTTGCGTTCCTTCCACTGGACATTGGTGAGCATGGTCTCTAGGGTTTGCTGTATGGCCTGTTCCAGTCCCTTCAGTGAGCTTCTGTGCTCGGTGACGAAATTCCTGAAATCATCGAAGTCGCTCTGCCGGAAGGTCTGCTCCGAGAAGGGCGGCAACAGCCGCGACATGTCCTTGACAATGGGACTGTAGCTGTGGCGGAAAAATAGTTAGTAAAATAAATAGATGTTGCTTCGAGAGAATCGCTTACAATTTGTAGATGAAGTCCACATTGTTCATGAAGTAATCTCTGGCCAAATGGAAGCCAATCTCATTGTATGCCACCGCCTGGAAGGCCCACATCGAGTCCTGTTTGCGTATGCCCTGCTTCGGCTCAAAGGTGAGGGCCAGGTAGCGCTGCAGCAGCCACACCTCACGTGTGCAGCCCAGCGACGACAATATCGTGCGCTTCTCGGCAGCCACGTTCGATTTATTGTAGCGCATCCACAGGAAATTCCAATCGGTATCGTCGCCATGTCGTATGGCGGTGCAGTACACCGTTTGCCGCAAATTGATGGGCACCGGATTCTGTTTGTCCGGATCCGCTTCGCTGCGCCAGGCCGCAAAATAGCTCAGTGCCTTGGGCACACAGTCGCCCACCTGATACTGGCACGCCCAGGTGGCCACCATGGTCTTGAGCAGCACCTGGTCCTGCTGCTCAATGTCGGCGAAGGTGTCATTCAAACCATTCAGATGCTCATAAACGGGCTCGATTAGTTTTTGCAGATAACGCTGTGAATAAATGTTTGAGAGAGATGTCATATAGTGCGAATAGGCTTTCTTTTTATCCATCTCTACTCGTTCACGCAGTAAAAAGAGAGTATATTGGGTCTAAGAGACTTAGATGATCGATATGGACTTTCATATAGCTTTAAGTTCTTTTATAATCCATTGCAGTTTTGGAGGCACATTATAGACAGTACGAACTTAATTCATTTCTGTACTCTGGAGGAACTAGAGATTTTTAATGCGGAATTTTTGACGGAATATTCTACGTGAACGAGTATGAGTCGGTCAAGACCGACTGCTACATCTTGATTATTAAAGAAACAGAGAGAGATAGAGAGAGTCTTTGAGATCGAAAAGAATTCTAAATGAATTTGAGGCTTTGTTTTGATCTGGTCTAGAATGAACTTACGAAAAAATAGAACTTTGACATTGGGAATTTAGTTTCGGGCCGCATAATGTTTGCAATTTAAATAAAAATTAGAATGAGAGCTCTGGGTTACGTTGTCTTGTGTGTAGCAGGATAAGAGTGTATGTTGACCCATGTCTGGAAGTATACGTGAAGCTGAACTAACCTTGAAGAACTCCAGATTGGGCGTTTGTCTGATGATACCCCTGAGGCGCTTCAAATTCTCAAAGGCCGACTTCCAGGGCAGGTACTCGCGCTCGCGTCTCAGATACTCCAGCAGCTCCATGGCGATGTCATAGTTCTGCTCGCCCGTCCAGGCCAGGTAGAATGCATCGTCAATCAGCTGGGCGCGATTGATCACATGAATGCTCTCAAAGTCGCCATTGGTGAGCGTGTCGATGAGCAGTTTCCAGTTGCGTTCGTCATAGTTGACCTTGTACAGCGTCGTCATCTGGGTATTGAATATGATCCACTGATCCTTGCCGGGCAGTCCCGTAATCGTCTTGGGCAGCACTTCGCCGGAGCTGCCGCACTCCATCCAAGTCTTGGGCGCCGTATTCGTAAAGTCGTGCTCCGCCTGGGTTGTATAGCTGAGTGGCACCCACCAGCAGCCACCGCGCTGCGCCCGTGAGATCTGAGTGTTCAGCAGATAACGCTCCTGGCTGAGCTTGGCACTGCCAGCTGAATAGTCGCGGGTAATGTTGATAATGGGATAGCTGTGAAAGGTTTACAGATTAGCGATTCGTCTAGGCAGTCAAAATTCTGGCATATGAGCACTCACCCCGTCTGCAGAGTCCAAGAGTCCATAATGCGCTTGATGTCATAGCTCTTGGGCAACGCCTTTAATTTGTGAGCCGCTTCTGTCAGCGATTCCCAGAGATTATCCTGCTCGGCGTTGCCGTAGGAGAACTTTTGCAAATAGTTTTGTATGCCCGAGCGGAAGGATTCGTCGCCCAAGAACATGTGCATCATGCGCAGCACTGTGGAGCCTTTTTGATATGATATGTGATCGAAGCTCTCGTGGATCTCAGTCACCTGCTCAATGGGTCGCGATATGGGATGGCTAGTCTCTAGTGCGTCCTTCCTAAAGATGATCAGCAGATTACTGAGCGACTCCTGTGCCATGGAACGCCACTCGGGATTGAGTTTGTCCACACCCAAGCTGGCCACATATGTGGCGAATCCCTCGTTCAGCCACAGATCCGTCCACCACTTCATCGTGACCAGATTGCCGAACCATTGGTGGGCCAACTCATGGGCAATGATCGAGGCAACGCGCTGCTTGTCCGACAGCGACGAGTGCTGAGCCGAATAGAGCAGAGCGATCTCCCTATAGGTGACCAGACCCCAGTTCTCCATTGCCCCAGCACTGAAGTCAGGTATGGCTATCTGATCGATCTTCGGCAGCGGGAACTTAATGCCAAACAGGTCCTCGTAGTACTGCAGCACCTTGGGACCCACCTCGGCCGCATAGTCGCACTGCTCGATGGCGTTCGGACGGGCCCAGGTGCGGAACAGCGTGCTGTTCGGCAGCGTGGAGGGCTTGTGGGAGAAGTCATTGACCGAATACGCTACCAGGTAGGTGGACATGGGCACCGACTCCTCGAACTCACACCAAATATAATCCGCAATTTGTTCGCTGCAATTTATATCGTACAATTCTATATATAGTCTAACCGCCGTCTGTCAACTGGCCAACCGGTCTTACTTGGGCTTTATCTCCTTGACGGGCATGTTGCTCAGTCCGTTGAAGCGCTTGTGGTAGCCGAGTGTAACCACAAAAGGCGCCTTGTAATTCGGCTCATCGAAGCAGGGGAAGGCCAAGCGCGCGGACGCTGGCTCAAATTGTGTTATGGACAGCCAGCTGAATGAGAATTTGAAGATATTATAAAAGAATATTTCCAATATTTTATAATAACTTAGGCATAGCATTAATGTAGCTAAATAAAGATGGCAATGTCTATGTCACGAGGCTATGGTAGTGTCAATTTGGGTTTTTCGCCGTTTAAATACCAAAATTTTGTTCTGTACAGTTACTATCTTGCTGTTTTTTCGTCCGTTTGTCCAGCTTTCTGTCCGTCCGTTCTTCCTGTCCATCCTTCTATCCGTACGTTCAGAAATAATACTACTTATATTCCCTAGAAATTCCTTTAAGTAATATCCTGTTCCTAAGATTATTCCCCATATTTCATTCATTACACTACTAACTTAGTGCCCAAGCAACATTTCCGGATCTCTTACCGTGACTTGTTCGTTAGGGGATCATTGTAGGAGCTTCTGTAGTAGCCCTCCAGCTGGCGATTGAGCTCGGCGGCAAATGGTATGGACAGCTCGTAGACATCTCCGGCCACGAGCTCCTCGCAGGTGCGCATCACATAGAAATCATGGACCGTATTCACTTCCGTGCCGGAGACGCAATTCTTTTTGTTGGCACTCGAAGTGTCGCGCAGTGTAATTAGCGACTCATCGATCGTCAAATTCTTCGCGTGCAACGTAATGTTATTTGCGTTTTCCAACACCTTGAACAGGATTTTCACATTGCCCTCGAAGCGCAGGTTGTCCGGGTCTTCAAAGTGCGTCAAGACA
The DNA here is from genome assembly GCA_035045965.1 of Drosophila aldrichi. NCBI lineage: Eukaryota > Metazoa > Arthropoda > Insecta > Diptera > Drosophilidae > Drosophila > Drosophila aldrichi. The sequence continues at coordinate 1,821,321 of JAWNOM010000040.1, forward strand.
CGTAAATCGTACTTCTGGGGCCGCAGCGCCGTGGGCAGCCGAAAATGATTATAGCTCGAGTCGGCCAGGGTCAAGCCCAGCACCGCCCAACTGGCCACGAGCAGTAGAAGCAGCCGCATGTTAAACCTATGGAGCAGCACCAATAACAACAACAACAAGAGAGGGTAAAAACATTTATAAACAAACATTAATCAGCCCGCTGCTAATGTGGAGCGGAATGGAGCAATTAACTAAATCACTTGCGGTATCGAAGCTTGAATCAATTTATAAAACAAGCCAAACGGAACGCAATCTACACCAACTAACACTTAACACTATGCCCAATGAGTGCAGGGTATATTGAGTGTCTAATGGAATTTGGAATACGTTATAGAGCTGAACAACTTTATAGCAGGTGAGCGGGTATACTATAATAATATAATAAAACTATATAATAATAAATATTTCCTTTTTATTCTAAGTATTTCCACTTATTATTTCTCTTACGCAATTCCTCTACGTATTTCCTTTACGTAATTCCATTACGTAATTCCTCTACGTAGTTCCTCTACGTCTTTAATGCTTATAATTCACACACTCGACTTCACTTTGTTGCGCACACCCTCACCAGGCCTGGACGACTGAAGACTGACTGAAGAAATGCTGCAGCTGCTGCCCTTTATATAGGGCCACTTTTACTCAAGCACTGTCTCTCTGAAATGTTGACCCCGACGGCAGGTAGAGCTCGCTGCAGTCGAGCTTCAATTGAGCAATTGGAACGCTCTCTGCTGCTGTGAGCATTCTAGCTTAGTTTTGCCTAAATACAAATACCAAATGAGAACTGCTGCATACATGTAGAGAACTTTAATGATATTCTGCAGTGCTTCTCTCCTTGCTTTTACTTTTACTTAGGCATAAGCCCTATATATAGCAGGGTATACAGCCTTCGGCGCACCGATTAGATTATTGCCACAACTGAGCCATAAGCAAATCAATTATTTATATTTAGTGTTAATTAAAATAAAAGAGCAACGTTTGCTCTAGTTCTGGAAATTCTCTTAAAGCTTTTTGTAATTCGCAATTAAATTAAGTGTAACCGAAGGGCGTTTAAAATGCGATATGACTAATGTACGTATAATGCTGTATATTTAATTGTATTTCATTTTACTTTACTTTACTTGATTTATTTATTTTTTTGTTAATGCAAATTGTCTGGGCTGTTGCTGATGTTCGACATCTTTGCCCATGCCGCACACGTATTAAGGTCTGGGCCAATGAAACTTGAATTATTTGTATTTTTATTGAACATTTTGCTTTATATCGTGTTTGCTGTTTTGCGCTACCCTGACGTCCAATATTATGCTGATTGTGTGCAAAATGTGAGGTGTTTCGCGACAGGTGTTTGGGAAAGCAAATCGCATGACAGTTGCATCTGATTCAGAACTGATTCTAAAGACTGTAATGCCTAATGGATGGAGTGACATACGTATGAGATCGTGTGAGATCATTTAGAGAGCATCTCTATCTCTCTCTCTCTCTCTTATTCCCTCTCCCAGACACACACACACACACAGAATATCAAGAGTGTGAAAGAACAGTAACTGGATAAACCAGATGAGAACTTACAACTTGTTTTCTTTTTTGTCTCAATTGAAGTTGAAGCTAAAGCTATACGTGTGTAGTTGTTTATGTGTGTGTGTGTATGGGTGTATAGGTGTATATGTATATATGTGTGTGGATGTGTGTTTATTAAACGTATGCAAAAGCTGACTGTGGGTGCGGCCATTGAACTCCCATATTAACATATTCCCGACTATCTGCACCTATGAGGGAGGAAGCCGTGCTTAGTTTATGCATTGAGAACATGTCGAAAGTTGATTCGAAAGTCAAGAATTGACAGCATGATTGATGCATGAATTGGACACTGCATGTACAAAACATTGAAAGCATTTCAATTCTCTGTGACGTTTTCTCTGAAATCAATTATAAATTAAACAGTTTGCTGCTGTCGGGTGTATGCGACGGGATCATACCTGCCCATGAAAATCACTGGTAAGAGAAAACTTTAAGAAGCAGCCCAATGAATATGTTATATGTTTTATACGATCGTGAGCATAGCTAAGCAATAGGTTAGACAAAAAGATTATTTCGATCGATTATAGACTTATAGAATTACAATTCGGCGATCCACTCGATAATAATAATAAAAATAATAATTTTAACTATTACAGCGATTTATACGAATTTACATACTAATTATACACAAAAAATAAAAGTTAACCGATATATAACCATTCACATCCAAAAGCTTTAGGTATTCAGCAGCCTCAAGTGTTTCTTTAATTGAATTCGATAAATCCGAAAAAAATAACCGATTCGGAAGTGCTTAGCAATGCTAAAGGTAATCCTAGTTAAATGATATTTATGCAATATTTATGCAATTGAAATTATCATAAATGTTCAATTACATGAACTTGAAACAATTAAAGTTAACTATTGAAAATTATTATAACCGATTCAAATTGCATAACCGTTAACGCGTCGCAATTTACTGCACTGATTTCAGCTATGATTCGAGCGCTTGGCATTGACATATCAATTGAACTTGAAGCACTTTGCCTATGAAGCGCGAAATTGATTTGCACAGCTTCTGTCATATATGAACTTTATTTATAATAGGTATTTATATAATATATATGTATATCGATATCTGTTCCTCTTTAATTGCTGGGCGTTGCTGAGGGAAAAGTCGAATAGTTGAATAACACTTCTGTGAATAGTTACTGCAAATGGTTTACGAACGCTTCGAATTACACATTATTTGTTTACATTTAAATAACATAAATTACTTTAAGTTTTTAGTTTATTTTATGAGCAATTTCTTAAAATGCTTTCTGTAGTTGTTTTAAACAAGTTTTGTTACTTTGTGATTTATTTGTTTTGTTTACTTAAAGCGCAGGGCTTGAGCTTGGAGTAATGCACATAACTGGGCTTATATATCTGTATATCTAACTTTCTATATAGTATATAACTGTATGAACTACCGTACCGCTTTGTGCTTCTGTTAGCTAGACGTGAATGCGAGCCGTTCGCTGGTCGGCGGCAATCTAAAGATTTTCATAGCACGGCGCTTTTATCTTATAGGCGCAACGCAGTACGCACATACGTACACTCACACACATACACACAGAGAGAGGGATAGAAAGAGAGAGAGCATGATTGAGCGTCGCTTTTCGCAGTCGCCGCAACAGCAGGCGGCTTAAACGAAACAAATTCGTGCTTCGGCGTCGGCGCAGTTCAGGCTTTTGTGGAACCTTTATCAAAATTATACGCACACACACACACACACACACGCACACACATACATAAGCGCGCACAGCGGGCAGCCAGAACTTTGCTTGCAATATCTAATGGCAGGGCTTACGCAGCGTATGCGCGATTTCTGTGAATTTGAATGCAGACACACGCACACACACACCCACAGGCACACACACATGCACACTCAGCTTGAAGATGCCACATGGTGGCATGTTGTTGACGCCAACGTGTTTTTGACCTTAATTGCGCTGATTAACCCGTTTTTCTTTTTTTGTGTGTGGTTTTATTTTTTGCAACACTTCAGGCCAAAGCCACTGTAACCACCAAGCAACAGTCGCCAGCCCCACTCGCACCACCCACAGCACAGATAAGCATGGCACAACACGCACAGCATGCAACACATTTGGCATTTTGGGCACCCCGCTAGCCGCCAGTGTCTGATGCTCAGCTACACTGAGCGAAACTGCCGAGCTTTGAGCTGCAACATTTTCGGCTGTACTAAGCAACTGCATTGCCAATATGCAGATATATTATTTACTTAAAATATATATTAAATATGATTTAATTTCAAGCAGAAATTGAGGCTTCAGCATTTCAAATTGTTAATGAAAACAACAAAATATTTATTTATTTTTCTGATTTATTTCAATGTAATATTTAAACATATCTATTTACTAAAAAAAATTGTCATTAGAAATATTTATTATATACATTTGCAATATTTACATATATTTTTTTCTTTTATCAATTGTTGAGTTATATTTTCTTATGGGCTTTTACTAATGAATATTATTTTCATTATATACATATATTACATACTTTATATAACTTTTTTTTGTGGATAGTATATTTTGGTAGTATTTTTGCTAAATTTTATATTTTATTTTGTAGTTTTTTATTTTTGGCAGTGTATTTTGGTAGTATTTTTTTTTTTTTTTTTTTTTCTAACAACTTTTTGCTAAATTTTTTAATTTTTTATTAAACATTTATTTATATTTTTAATTTGTAATTTTTAGTTTTCGGAGTCATTTTTGGGAGTCATTTTTTTCCAACAAATTTTTGCTAAATTTTACATACATATTTATATTTTTTCTCTTGTATTTATTTTCTTAATCTAAAGTACTTTCTTTACATATATAAATATATATTTATTATTAATTTTTTATCAATTTGAATTAGTTTTGAAACACAATAATAGGAATATTAATAGAAACTGCATCATTAACTGATTTCCGATTATATAAAGACTCATACGCTTATGACTAAGTTGAAGTGAATTTTAAGTATAAACAAAATAATAAATACTAATTGCAAACTTCATAAATTATGATTTATATCCTAATTTATTTGTTTTACAAAGTCAATAGATAGCTAAAAATGAGAAATGCCTAAGCTTAATGAAAAATGCTTGTGATATCTGAAGAACTATTCGTGGAAACATACCCAGTTTTTGTGCGAGTGTATTTGTGCATTAGCCAGAGAGGAAAGGGCTTAAGGCCCCAATGCAAGTGGCTGGCACATTCGGATTTGAATCTGAGTGCTTGCCGGGGGATGGGGAGAAGGCCAGGAGAGGGCATGCGAAACTGGGAAAGTGGAAATGTGAAAATGTGGAAAAGTGGGCCGTGCGTGGCAAACTAAGTAGCACTTAAGCCTTGCGGTAATTGCCACAAACACTAATTGCAACATTTGCGCTTATCTGCTGTCAAAGGGGATTAAGTTAATGGTTGGCACCCTCGAGCTGACTTTAGCCGTGTCCACTAATTGTGGCACGCGCTTGAAAGCCCATTTAGAAATCAATTTGTATAATTCTCAGCCCTAAATATTGTTAAAATTGACCAAAATTTGCATCAATATATATTAAATATTACCCTACAACTCCAATTAATATAAAGTCAAAGCAAATCTAAGTACCTAACGGAAGTTGTCTTTAAAGCGGAAATTAAATTTAATTTTTGGGCAATTTTATTAAATTTGAAGTCGAACGTATTTTAGCGCCATCTAGCGAACGGTGCCTTACAGCTCATGGCGCAGCCAGCTTCACATTTAATGTTACACGCATAGAGATGTTAGCAACCCATACAAAGGGCTTCACCGGTAAACAGCGTAAGCCAGCTTAACAGCGTTCTGTTAAGTAAGCAAAGACACGCACCAAAACATCGACAGCAACTATCTGGCAACGCTAGTTAACTTGGCGCCAAAATGTTATATATGAATTTAAATTTTCATATTTAATTCTTTTTTTAAGTAAATAAAATGCATTTGGTTTTCAGTTCAGGGTTTTGTGTTTATATTTAAAATGTACATATCTTTTTCAATAATATTGCCTTTTTTGATGCAAAAATAAGCTTTGCTTAAAATAATCATTACATAATAAGGGGATGTTTGTTTTTGTTTTGTTTTCTTTTTGTTCAGTGTTTGTTCAAGGGTCGAGGGGGAGTGGTTAATTAAACGAATAAGCGTAAATTGTACCTAACACAAGTTTTCAACTTTCAACTCTTAAGCTTAACATAGTTAAAATAGATAAATGTGTATGTGTGTATGTATGTATGATGATTGTATGTCTGTGTGTGTATCTTTAGCCTGTTTCTGCTTATGAACTAGTGAGGGGTATGGGGAGGGGATATGGGCCGCTTAAATTTTTATGACATTAATTTTTCATTTTAGATTATAATGCACATTTTTTGTTACGTTACACAAATTCAAACTAAAGCTCTAAGTTAATTGAACTAAAATGTTAAAAATTTTCATATATAAAAAAAAACAAGTAAACAAAAATCGATTAAAGAAATGAACGAACTTAGGATTCAGCAGAAAGAACGTTAAAATCTTAAAATTTACATCAGCGTGTGTGTAGGGGATTTAGCATATGCGTGTGTTTGAGTGTGTGTGTGTATGTGTGTAGCTTTACAATTAAGTCTTAACTAAAATTAACAAATCAAAATCAACAAAATCAACTTAAAAGGTTTTTCTCTTTATAAATGAAATAAATACCCAACTCTCTCTATTTCTATCTCTATCTCTCTATGTACAAATACGAGTTTTTTTCTGCGGGCGTTGCCACCCAGTCGTAAAAAAATGAAGCAGCCGCATTTACAGCATCAGCCGTGAACGCGATTTCTTAAAGCGACCCGTTGCAGCGCCTCCAGCGCCCCCATCACCATTCCAGGACTTGGACTTGGCCCGGAAATGTCTGTAGGCCTCATTGTAGGCCGGCTCCAGCATCGGGCGGTACGCACTCGGCTGGCAGAGCTCCGCCTGTGTCTCGTAGAACTCTTTGTAGCCGTTGTGCAGCAGATAGATCTCTGGATAGTGCAGGGCCGGATACGCATGCGTGTTGCGCTCCCGATCCAGGTTGCGCAGGAAACGCGACATCTTCGGGCCACGCTCCGACGAGAACTCACAGTGGAAGATGATGATGTGGCGCTTGTTGCCGGCGGCGGCATTTTGCTGCTGCTGCAGCTCAGTCTGTGCCGCGCTCAGGAACTCCTCGAGGATCTGCTCGTGGGTGTACAGATTCTTGGCGCCTCGAATATGCCCGCCATCATACTCGTACGGATAGCGGCAGTCGATGATGCGATAGCTGGCTACCTGGTGATCGAATTTGCCGTTCAGCAGCTGCGCCACCGTCTCGCTGGAGATCGATTTGAGATCCCGGTGACGTCCCTCCATCAGGGGCAGGGCGTACGCCTTACTGAAGTCGCCAATTAGCTGCGGCTCATTGTGATTCTCGGAGCGCGCCAGGGCAGACATGATTTCCGCATCATTGAGCGACATGCTTTTGCGCAGAGGAGGTGGATGGGCGTGGCTGAGGGTGGTTGATGTGACTGTTGCGGTGGCAGTGGCAGCGGTGGGGCAGTTCTCCTTCTCGACGCAACGGTGACGCTTGCTCTGGATGGGGGAGCAGCTGGCCGATGCGGGCGGTTCGGGACGCTTGAAGCAATCCCGTGCAGTCTCTGACGTCTTTGGTTGCTGTTGTTGTTGTTGTTGTGATAATGCTAGCTGATTGCTATTCGTCTCTGTCATACTGAGGCAACGACGCACCGATGGACGTCGCATCATCATGGTCAGGGCCTCCGGAGATTTGGGCGGCACCTTGATTTGCCCGCTGATCAGCGAGTTAAGCCCGCTGGGCAGGGCGAGCGAGGAGGATGGGGTTGGTTGTTGGACGCCAGCATAGGATTCCATTTCGAACAGCTCCATGTACTCATCATCCATGGACGACTCCATGGAGCCTGACGAGGAGAGGCTGTTGAATATGCGAAAGCTGCGCGCAGGTGTAGCAGCGCTGCCAGCTGCCGCTGCTGTGGTTGCACGTGCAGCTGCCACCGGCTGTTGCTGCTGCAAGAGCTTGGGCTGGCGGATAATTTGAAAACGCTGCGGCGAGCCCTCGGGTGAGAGTAGACCAAGCAACGCCGGGCTGACCGAGCGCTGCGACGGCGACGACAACGGCAAAGCGTCATCGTCGTAGAACGAAAGCTCCTCCTCAGCATCCATAGCCATGATGTTGTTCATGTTGTTGTTGGTGTTTGTGTTGTTGGTCAGCGCACGGCGAACGCGGCGACTGCTGTTGTTTTTGTTGCTCATGTTGCTACAAAGGCGAGAGGAAGAGAGAGCGAGAGAGGGGGAGGATTAGTCAACTGAATTTCATTTGCTTCCTGCTGCTGGTTGCGCTGCTGCCTAAACTGTGGCGGGTCATTAAACCCGCAGCTAAAAATATGCGGCGGTGGCGGCGGCGACGGCGGTGGTGGTGTAGAGGCACAACAACAACAAGCAGAGGAAGAAGAAGTGCAAGCAACTGCGAGGGGTTGTTGGGCTCAATTTCCATGCGTGTTGTTGTTGTCTCTCTCTCCGTTTAATAAATAAGGAAATTTGAATTAGAACTTAAAAACGTCCCCGCCCCATGCCTTTTTTTGCGGTACTCTGAGCGGAATTTCCCTTTTGCACTCGTTCCGCTCGGGCTGTTTGCGTCAGCGGTCAAATGCATCTGCACTTTTGACGACTTTTTGGGTCACGCAAGACAGACGAAGCACAAGCAAAAGCAGAAGAAGAAGACGAAGAATGACACAAGCAATCGTTATTAGTCGACTGCGGCATACTCTCTGCACACTCTCTACCAACTACAAACAGGTCGAAATGACAACTTGAAGTGCTTGAAAAATATACTCTTTTGCATTTTACGAACAGTGTATACAAATTGACAGAACACAGTTGCTGTTGTTGTTGTTATTGTTGTTGGAGCTGCGCGAGCTTCGCGGAAGCCGGTTTAATGAATGAAAAAGCAACAGCAACAGCAACAATAACAACAGCTGAGCGCCACAGCCGAAAAAAAACGTGTCGTTCGCTCGTGTGGAGCGTGCAAAAAATAATGAGAACAAAAAACATTTTTACTCTTACTTTTGTTCAACTGTATAAAGCAAAGCAGCGCGGTCGACGCCGGCGAATGCCTTGCGGCTGATTCTCAGTGCCGTTGTTCACAGTTGCTTTCTGTATATTTGTGTGTGTGGGCTTTGTTGCTGTTGGTTGGCACGATCTGTTCAAGTTCATGCGCGGTGCTTTTGTTGTTAAAATTTACTTGCACTTTTCATTTATTACATTATCTATGCTATCCTCATTGCTCATTGCGCTCTATGCTTCCATGTAATTCTTTCGTGATAATTACCTGATATTGCAATCCATGGCGCAATTGTTCTCTTCGGCAATTGATTCCCACAGCATTTTGAATTAGTTAATTTAATTATTTTGTAGCAGAAAACGCAAATATTATTTGGCTATTTCGGTGGAACAATTCCAGATCGTGAATGTTTTCCGATTCTCTTTTTGTGATCTTTTTGAAAATTGCTAAAACACAATTCTCACACGTCTCTTTTGCTGGCACATTTACAGTTAATTTGTTAGTTCGTTTCGTTTTCGTTAGTTGCGACTTTGCACTTGGTAGTCCTTCGTTGAATTTGTTGTTTCATTTGTAAAATGTATTTGTTAAAAACTAATATTGCATTTGTTGTTGCATAAAGTATATGTGTTTATTTTTGGAGTTTTGCATCATTATTAATATTGTGTCCGTTTTAACATTATTGCATTTGTTTGTAGTTGCACGTACTTTGTGAGTTCTTTGTGTGCTGCGTTTTGTATTAATATTTTATATCCCAATCGTTTTAACACAAACACACACACAAATTTACTTCACTACCGTACGAATGGCAGAGAGAGGGAGAGCAGCTCGGGCGCAGATGTTGACACGACGACGAACAGAAAACAAATGTAGTTCTCGAGCCGAGCGCAGCTGGTTTTAAAGAGCGGCGGCCGTCGATGCAACCCCCGCTGCCGACGTCGCTGCTCTTTTGTGCGAGCAGCAGCAGCAGCAGCACGTATAACGGCAGGAGCAGGATCGAGAATTGAAGCAGCACAAAGAGAGAGCGAGAGCAGGAGCGAGAATAGCAACAGCAGCGGGAGCAGCAGCTACATATGTATGTACGTACGTGCATATGTACTGGACAATTTCCCATTTACCATATTCTTCTATTGTCAATACCAATACCAAATAGCAAAACGCAATGAGGCGAAATGGGATGGAAGACATCGGAAAATCTGTGCAGTTGGAGCGAGCGTTCGTTCACTGGCCAATGCCAGTCCCAGACTCCCAGTACCAGTGCCAGTGCAACAGGTAGCTCTTAACAATTTCCCCTACCCAATGCGCGGCCGGAGCACTATTGAATACGAAAATTTTGGCGCGCGAGCTTTTATAGCGCGAAGCGCGTCGTCGCCGACGCTGAGCGCCAAACTGATAGCCGAGTGGGCCCCGACTGGCGGCCGAGCAGCGATTCGTGTGGAGGCCGAAGCGAGAAAAAACACATGTGATTTACGTTGCTACCAAATGACTGGGGCCAGAGCCAGAGCCTGGAGCTGGCGGGCTCCTCAGCCTGCGTCTTCAGGCAGCGTGCAAATCTTTAAGCAGAATGGAAGACACAGACGGCAAAGGCGACGACGACGACGACGACGATGGCATCGACTGTGCGGCATCGATTGTGTCGTTCGCAGGTAATAATGTGAGATCCACGCATTCCGAGACGCCTGCCCGCCCTGTCGGCCCCCTTGACCCACCTTAGGCGTACATCAGCAGGTAGTCGTTGTGCCAGGTCCCAGTCATATGATCGACACTGTGCTCTTTGGGGGAGGTGGAGCGGGGCGTGGCTCTTTTGTGTTTTGCAGACGTAGACGCCAATGTCGTTAAATGAGCAGCGCTCAATGTGTATGTGTGCATGTGACTGTGTGTGTTTGAGTGTGTGTGGGCAGTTGCGGCAAAGTTAAAGCAAAAATCGAGTTACATATGCGAGTATGTCTGTATGTACATATATATGTACATACATATGTATGTGTGTTTGTATTTGTGTATGCAAGCCCTGCGGGAGTCGTGTCGTATAAGACAGAGGGGCAGCGGTGGGGGCACCCATGGGTATAGCAGTGCCTGCCAAGAGCCGCTTGTAAAGACTTGGCGAATTCCTCAACAGGCAAAATCTACCAACACAGTGCAGTGTATAACAGAAGAAACAACTAAATTGGACGGCGACCATGGGGCGACATCATTTATAAAACTATCATGCGAATCATATGGGCAAAGGCAAATGATTTGAGCTGGCGGTGCCAGCCGCCGCGAAATACGCTCAAAGCTAAATGAGCTACGGTTTCATTCTCTTGAATTGCTTTTGTGCTGTGCAGGAAGAGGATCATCTTTTGAAAGAATAAACAACAAACTAAAAAGGACGCAAAAATCATAAAGTGGTTTCGAACAAGTTAAAAAGCATATGGAAAAAACGCTCAAAACTCATTCATAGTGTGACACAGTGTGCGGTGTGTGTTTATCAGAATAAAATTCCATATGATGAAGCTTAAACAACATGTACTTACATGCATGATATTTTTAGCAAAATATATTTATTATTATAAATCTATGTAATGCATTTTATGTAGTTATCATAGGGATATCAATTGTACCTTTTCCCATGCTCGCCTTTACTGCTCATTTGAATATCATAGATCACATACCACGGTGCGGCGACACAGACGAAGACGAACACAGAGCACAAAAAGGGCAAACTGAGAAATCAGAAAAATGTATGCAAAAAACTCGCACACAAACGCAGAAGAGCACTCGCACACAAATGCATTGAGTGATTTTGATTACGAGGAAAGAATAGGCGTCACACTAATACAAACGTCGAACACTATGAAATTGCAGTAACAACGTGAATGGGAATGGAACACAACAATAGCAGCGGGAGCAGCAAGAGCAAATAAACTTCAAAAAAAAAAGAGAAGTGGCATGAACAACGTGAAGAACTAAATTGTAAATCGAAATTCCAAGAAGTGCGGTCTGAGATTTGGTTGGAGGTTTTTTTTTAAACGTCTGCCGTCGACGGCGGCATTAAAAAAGTGTGCAAAAAAGCGTTTGAGATACTTTTACGCGCGCGCGCGAAAGCTAACGAGTGCGAGGGGTGTACCGGGCTATGATTCTGTGTACGTGTCACACATACATACGTGTGAGTGTGAGCGCGGCGTTTAGGACTTTTGCATGCATACAAAAGAGGCGGAGAGGAGACGTGCAATTAGTGTGCAATAAAACGGAGATAGAAGAATTTGATGGATAGGTAAGTTATGACCATTGAATCCATTTGCATATTGTCAGCATTGGTGAGTGTGTGTGTGCATATAAATTCCAGAGTATGTACGGTAATAACTCTCTTGAGCGGATACTCTAGCTTAAGAATAGATAATAAAGAAACAAAAGAAATAAGAAATATGTACATGCAAACTATAATGTTTGAACTATATTTTATTCAGGTATTAATTAATAATGAAAAAGTCTAATTATATTTTATTTTCAGGCTCTATTATACCAATGTTTTCGTTTAACGGAGCTTTTACTGTATGTTGTGGTCGAGCTCCACATTGGCATCCAAAAAGCTATTGCAAATTTGAATTGGAGATTGACAGAGGTGTTGACAAGCTTTTGGCATTGAAGGTATTTGAACTTTGCAGAGAATGTCGATTGAAGCGAGGCCATGTGAGTCCCGAAAAGTAGGGGAAATCTGAGAATGTACATAAGAAGCAGCGTAACATAGAAAAATGCTGATCAGAAAGAATGTTCGTCTGTGGGCACACACACACACACGTGCGCAGGACAAACAGTTAGAAAAGGATAGGTGCGCGGGGAATGACCCTCGGTCCCGTTTCAATTCCCATACACAATCTTGTTCCTTTCGGGCCTCTGTCTGTACATACATATGTTCAATCAGCTGATCGTGCGTAGCCCGAAGGACATGCACATAACAGAGCAGAGAATTAGTCCTGCTGTTCTGTGGTATGTGTGTGACACGAGCAGAAGGAGAGGCACGGGGAACGAGCACAACGCGCGCGCAAAATTCCTTAACACGAGCCCAACAACAACAAAAACAACAACGGCAGCAGCAGCTCTGTGTGTTGTGTGCTCAGCGCGTGTGTGTGTGTGTGTGTGCCGTCGTAAGACGTAGCAGGGGGGGCGCAGAGATTTCTTGCAGTCGCCGATGTGCATTGGCCAGGCAGATCGACGAAAGAAGTAGGTGAAGAGCGCATGAGCGTTCGGAATAAGTGCACAAAGAGGAAACGCGTTTTGATTTTTGCGCCAAAATCGCTGCCGCTGTATATGTGTGTCAGTGTGAGAGCCCTCTGGCAGTGTGTGTGTGCAGGACTCGTCTGATGGGTAGAGTTGCCGTTTAAAAGGCACAAATGGCTAAAAAATTTCAGTTAATAGCTTTTAGAGTACAACTTATTTGCAGATCCGAGGACATTGAATAGATAAAATATATTGTAATGTAATGTATAAGAATATTAATAAAAAAATATACATACATATGTAAATATAAACAAATTATTGGCTTTTTATCAAGAATATATGGGTTTCGGGAGACAGTATTTAAATATATCTATTTACAATAATATGTGGTAAATTTGCAAAAGTTCTGAATCGCAGCTAAAATACATACTACATACATACATACATACATATGTATTTATAAATTTAGCTAAAAGCTTACAAATGTCAAGTTTAAAAATGCTAGAAGTAGCCAAATGGCAGCTATAATGGCAACTCTGCTGCAGAGAGCGCCGCAATCTGTACGGGAATATGTATGCGTATTTATGTGCTGTAAATACATGTGTATTTGTGTAGCCGTCTGCGAGCCTGTTTATCTTTGAGCTCTGCTGCAGTCGCTGCTGTGATTTCTTGCAGTCTTTGTCGCTCCTCTGATTATGTGCAGTAGAGTCGTTGCTGTTGCTGTTGTTGCTATTGTTGTTGTTTTTCTTGCTACTCGACGTTTGTCTTTTTGCCTCTTTGCCGCGCTTTGTTGTTGCTATTTTATGTTTCCTTCGCCGCCTCGCACTGTATTCGTTCCTTGTTCCTTTTTGCGCCTTGTCTACAAGCTGATTGTGAGAAATATTTTTCGTTACTTGACTTTCTGCTGTGCGTGTTTCTTCTGTCTGTCCACCGTCCACCGTTCGCCGTCCGTCCTTCGTCGTCCACAGTCTTGTGTCCTCTTGCACATTGGCGGCCACCGCCGGATCCCACAGTCACAATTCTTCTGGCGATCGCCAACACTGCTTCCCACCCGTATCTCCACTGGTGCCCGCAGCTCCAGTGTCTTGCACACACTAATTGATTCTCTGCATAAATTTTATTTAAAGCTTTAATAAATGTCAAAATAAGCAATTCATTTCGATGTTAGAGAACGCATTCATTCACGAACATGCACACGCACACTCACACAGATCATTCACGATACATTCACCACATTCACATTCACATTCTCCAAATGAAGCTTTCACTGCGGCAATCAATTGCCGGGTTCAGAGTTTAAATGTGCTGCTGCTGTCGAAGAGCCGCCCGCCTGGCAGCCCAAGGCAATCAATTCGTATACAAACATATGTCTACACACATATACATACATACATACATACGTATGTGAGTATCTATGCATATGTATTTACTCTGCATCCAGAGATCGTCTGTCACGTCACACGACAAGCCCTGCACATTCATTGTGGGAGGTGACAACGATTTTCATAGATTTGAAAGGATTTTATTTATGAATTGTTGAATTTTGGTTTAAATTGAAGCAATTAATTTGTCATTGATAATGCTTTAATTGCTTGGGAGCCAATGTATTTAATAAACTTCTTGCTGTATATTAATTTAAATATTTAACGGTTTTCTGTATGGGTTTAAATGCTGTTTATATTTGTCTTTCGTATATCTGAAATATATTTTCTCAATTTCTCATATTACGCTTACTCTTCCCTGAAGTATTTTAACAAACATAACGTTTATGTTTAGTTAAACTTTTTATTATGCAACCAGCATTTTCTAGTTCTACTCTTTATCAATTTCATTTACCAACACCTGAAATTTCATAGGTCTTTGCATTGTGCAACGCCCGCAACAAGCTGGAACGGTTCAGTGCATGCAAAACTAGGGAATGGCATATTGTTATGATAGCTTCTAACGGTCAACACTGATAAGCCGCAGTGTTGAAGTTCCCCGAGGCAATATTTCTTGGATTGTTTGCACAGCTCTTGGCAAATAGTCATAGTCCATATACATACATAAGTACAAATACATATGTACATTCGTATGTATGTATGTAAATAAGAGAGGTTCTATATATAGGAACTTTACGCATGTACTGGTGTGTGTGTGTGTGGAATGATATGAGGCTGCCTCAGGAAGTACTAATCAACATTGCTCGGCTCAGCAGCACAACAAAAGTTGGTATTGTATATGTGGGCAAATAGGCAACAACTCGAGAAGGGGGCGGCCGAGGCGGCGAAGGCGGTGCGGGAATGTACATTATACCAGTGGGGAAGTAGGTTGTCGTTGTTGTTGTTATTTAATGAGCGAACAATGTTCTTGACATGATTAGATATTTTTTATATTCCCAATACCCTTGCTAAGGTTGTTTTTATTTAGTCTGCGAATTTGTTACGCACTGAATGACGCATATAAGTTGGGTATAAGGTATACTTAAATACATCTAGTCTTAAATTGAGAAATCCAAAAGTTTGTTACGTATTGGAATACACTGAATATCTAAGATAATACTTGTATTTCATTTTTGTAGATTTTACGTATTTAATTCATTGAGTTTTTCTATATAAATTCTATTCTATTCTCTATTATATTCTATTCTATATAATTTTTTAGATATCCCAATTAATTGTGGTTAGGAATGCAGAATAAAATATAATAATATTTAGAATGTTAGAATTCATTTATGAGAAAAACTATATCTAATATATTTCATTTAGATTCTTGTATTACTTGAAATATATGTATTTGTGTTAGAGTATTCATGTTTCAGCTAGACTCTTTATTGTTTTGAGTTATTCGTTTTATGTATGTCGCGCGAATTTGGCGCGCATTTCGATTCCAATTATGATATGTGGGGGCATAAATGACACATCCATCAGTCGAGGTTAGTGGGGCATTGACTAGGCGCAGGCACAGGCACCGGCCCAGGCACTGTCTTGATAAGGCTGCTCTCGATCTGCCTGGCAGTTGGCTCATCTGTCTGCCAGATTTGGCTGCCCGCTGCGCATTCCACTTGAGTTTCCCAGGCACCCAAACACCCCCCACTGCTTGGTTAGTTTGCAATTGAAATCGATCAACAATTAGCTGATGTTTTGCTTGCAATTTTCTATATCATTAGAATGGTAGCAGCGTGCTCAGCCTTTGTCTGCATGGCTCAAGTGGTTCGCCATTCTCACAGGACAATTCGCCTTGTGGCCGGCACTCGTTGCGCTTGTGTTTCAGCTGTTGTTTTCAGCATTTCTCAGTTTTAGTTCTTTCTATGTTCTTATTTTTGCCAACAATTTGGGTAGCAACAAGTGCCGACATTGAAACAATCTTTTGGCATTATAAGCATTTCTGTTTCTGTTCGATTTCGATTTCGAGCAGGCAGTGCGAAATCTTCATTGTCACATGTTGCGCCGCATTTTGGTTCCCACACAGCGTGCAATTTATATACATTTATGTTGTTTCCTTTATTTTACTTTATTTTATTTGACTTGTCTTGTCTCAAGTGTTTCAGGCTGTGCCTAAAGACTTTTTACTTATTTGGCTCAAGGCTCTGTTCTGCTTAAAACTGTTCTGAAAATCCTTATATATTAATGATAAATAATAATAATAAATATGTGATAAATATAGAGCTGAGTACTGAATAAAGGGAATGACTAATATATAGTCGAATTTTTGAATAACTGAATATAAATACACTGCAAAACCTTACAGAAAGTAAGCCATGGCTTGAAAAACTTTTTAAGATTTGATCTAAAATGGAACTAATGATATTTAATATTTATGAGGTAGATCTTATAATTTTGGATTTTAATATTTTTTAATAATATTCAGTAATCGTATAAAAATTTGGCGAAATTTGAATAAATCATATCAAATTTACATATTTTATCATCACAAATTTAGCTTATATGCAAATTTATTAATAATTAGGATAAAGATTAGTTCAAAGTCCGATTTGTTTGGGTTGCTGTCATGATCAATGACTTCTGTCACTCTAATATGATATCCTTGATGGGTTTTCTCCGATTCGAACCCCTTCGCGCTTTGATACCCTCGGCCAATGGTCAATGTTTATGTTTAGATTAATAACAGCCACGCGACTGACCCAAGAACTGACCATTGGTCAGTTAATTTTTAGTAAAGCCTCAATAGATTCGCGCCCTAAGGGATCTATGTTAACATCTTGGACAACCACAATACCTCTACATATATTTATTTATATACATATATGGGCATGTAGCCAATCTATAGCTTAGGGATATGTGGAAATTAATCACAGAGCTCAACCCTCGAGCCGCGGAATCCTTTCTCTGGCCCTAACGCCGTGAAACACTGTGTACACAGCATGTAATTAATTGATTAACATTCTTAAGGATAGCATTTCTTTTGGATTGATGTGCCGATCTTATCGTGTTACATTCGCGCAGCCTTTCAACACATTTGGGACGCAACCCTTTTGTTAGTCTTGAGCTATCCGCCTGACCAGATCCGGGATAACAATGGGCATGGCTATATATTGTATATGTATGTTTGTATGTCTGTCTGGCTGTCCGTGGCGGGGCATTTCATTCATGCATCTCTGGAGATGATTTGTTTCGCGTTGATCCTAATCTAGAGTATACCCTGGATTGGCCTCTATTGAATAAGCAAGGGTATATTGAAGTTTTTGAAAAAAGAGAGGCAATGACCTTATTTATTATTAATTAGATGCCAAGTTGATCTCTGGTATATTTCTGCCTCTTGCCGAGAAGTATTGCAGTAAGTCTGTGTGGAGAAACCGAGAGACTTTATGGGCAAGCACTAAAGTTACATCTTTACCCTCTAGGGTGTCTATGGGTCTATCATGCTCTACTACAGCCTTCCTAATTATTCATCTTACGCGCATCTTTGCTAACGCGCAGTTTGTTTCTTAGAACTCGGACTTGAGAAACAACGCAGTTTAATTACTGAAATCAGTCAAATCAGTTGTCCGAGCGAAACCACAGAGTGGAGAGGCGCCTGGTCCAGCAATTTCTCAATGTCTAAGTGAATTACACAGCACATTAGATGGCATCGATGTGGCTGATGTTGCATAATCCCAATGATCGCCCAGCTGCCAAGTTTTGCACCCCTCGGCAAGGTAAGTAAATTTTGCATTTGTCCTATACCCATTCCCATTCCCATTTCCATTCTCATTGCTATACCCATTCCCATTCCCATTCCCAGGCGGGATGGGTCGCTTACCTTGAGCGAGGGGCCCAGTCGGGCAGAGCAATTGCATTGTTTTACTAACAACATCAAAGTTATGACAAGATTTTGTCTATCACAGCTCAAGCTGTGCCCCGTTCCACTTCTCCTCTTCTCCTTCTTCCTCTTTATGTCTTGAGATTTAGTTTTCGTCTTTTTTTTTGGGAGGGTTGAAAGGATGATCGTAGGACATCTCGTGTGGCCAACTGACAGACTGACTGACAACCGACTGCACAGTTCGCCTTGTGCTCGAAATGCATTACGATTGAATTTCAAATTTAATCGCATATACAAATTTTATTTATGTGACATGGGTGCATTCCGTACCGTGGGATGGAACTTTGCGCGCTCTCTGTCTATCTCTGTGACAATTCACCGATCACAAATGGTCCATGTCAATCCCTAATGCTTTCACTTGGTTTCAATTGGCAGGCAGGGAGAAAGTCATGAGACTAACCAAAGGATGGGAAGTTAAGAGAAAGTTAAGAGATAATCTTATAAGATTTATGTTTTAATATACGACTAATTTCATATTATTATAAATTGTAATATTTTGTTAAACATATTTCCAGCCGCTTCAAGATTATTTATACTATTTATTATATTGTAATAAAATTATAATAATAAAAAAATAATAATAAAAAATAAGAAATTAAATTTTTTTTAGAATTTCATTATGTTTATCTGTTTAAGTGCTTCATAATATTAATAAATATAATTTGATCAATTAAAATTTTTTTAAAATTTGAAGATGAGATTAAAATATCTAAAAAATGTTGAGGATCGACTACAAATAAAGCAATTTTCTTGAATTATTTTTTCCAGTTCATCTCTTTTCATATTTCAAACATCTTTATAATCATATGCCTGAGTAACGTATGCCTACCACGAACTCATTAAGAGATTAACAATATCTTAACTAGAAAATCTAGCAATTTTGCTTTTGCTGCTGTTCTTCTGCCCACTGCTAAATGGCTTGCAATTGCACATTCAACACATTGTGGCACAGACAAAGGCACATGTCAGATACAGTAACAGATACAGATACAGATACATACTATATACATATGTATTCGTATGAGTAGTTGGATTGCAGACAGATGAACAAGTACAACTCAATATGCCGATCCATCATCTGGTACTCAACGCTGGCCATATGTGTGTAATATTAATCTGCAAAATTTATATATATAAGAATTTCATTCTCTTCTCTTCTTTATATATACTTATTTTTTGGCACATGAACAAATGAAGTCATTGTCAGCAGTTGTCAACGCTGGCACGCCCTGGCAGCGTGTGTATGGTGGGCGTTGTGGCGATAGGAAATACGAAAAATCTTTAAAACTAATTCCCAAATTACCGGTAAAAATGCCTAAAACAAAGTGCCAAACAATCAGAGAGGAAAAAGTTATAGAAATTTGATGGCCTCCAATGGCTTGGCTAAAAGGAGTGTACGCTGATCCAACCCACAATTAACTATTCAAACAATAGGCAGGCGTGCATACAAAAGGATCGATAATCACACACACACACATACACATACACCTACAATATACCACTTGATGTTTCGAGTCACGTTTGCTGACACAAATCCTTCTTAGGAAAGGCAATATTTCCTAGTCATCGCCACGATCTACACGGGCTACACACATCCTCATCATCAGGAGGCTTGGAGAATCGGCTGCGAGGCGAGCCATATTGACAGGCCATAGCCCCGTGCATACCAAAGCAGATTGCGCAGATTTCCAAAATGTTAGAAACCAAACGGCAACAACAACAATAGCAACAACAACAACAATAGCAACGGCAGCAACAACAACAATTATGAATACGTGAGCTGATCTACCTATTGTTCGACTGTTTTGGCTGCAACCTGTTCTGTGCATCGTGTAAGGTGTTGCTCGCCTGGCCTTCTTTTCTTTCTCTTCTTTTTTGCTTCTCTTGATCACACCTACGTATATATATATATATAGGTGTATATATACATATGTATATGGCCATTCCTACTGTCCATTCTCTTGACAGCGTATTGCTCTGGCTCATAATTCACTCAATGCACAGGCTTGAATTTCTTTAAAAATAACTTCATTTCGCATGCCATTTCATTTCTTTTTATTGCTTTTTTAAAATTTATTTTTTACTTAACTTTGCATTCTTTCTTTAAGCTACAAAAGTGCTTGCTGCATATGGGTGTAGTTGTACCTAGTCTTAGACAAGAATTGTGTTGAGGAAGGCTGAAATGAGGAGGCTGAAATGTTTTCGTTTTTTATGTCATATGCATATGATCATATTTATGCAATATAGTAACTCTTCTTTGTAGCTAAAGCTAATCTTAAGCAAACTGATAATCCATAAATTAGAGCAAGTAGAGCAGGCTCTTATGACAATCTATAGACTGTTACTTTTCTAAAAAAAAAAATATATTTCAACTTTAATTTATAATAGATCAAGATTTAGTTCAGATTTTGGGACTCCTCTTTATAGCCTGGGATGTCCTTGGAACATCAGTTGCTCTTTAGGAGTTAAATACTCATGTCAACACATTCAGCTTCTAAGAATTTCAGCTCTAGCGCGCAGAAGGTGTTGAATGTTTTCTATCTTTTGTTATCCTTTTATCGAATTGATCTTAACTAAGGATAAAAAGTTTTTTGTAGTAAAAAGGTAATTTCTCAAATAGATATAAATTCCATAAAAAATGTGAGAAAATAACTAAAAATATTGACTGAATAACGGCACAACATATTAAGAGCTGTTTAATTTAGATTTATTAAGATTTTTATAGAAATTTTGGCACTGAGAAAACATGATGAGGGACTTTCTACAACTTATGCTTATTTGAGTATATATAGTATAATATATCATAATAATAATAATAATAATTCACATTGTGTAATACTTTTCTCTATATATATACTTAATCTTCTTCCAATATCATATAATAGCTTAAAAAAAGAAGCAACGTCTGCTATTTAATAGCCGCCTCAGTCATATGCAAATACACCTAACGCCCCAAATATGTAGCACTCGTCCTGGCCTCATTCATTTGGCACGTGTGCCGGATACAATTTTCAACAGTTCTGCCACACAATGGGGCAGAGCGAGCGTGTTAGGAAAACGTGCCTACTGCGCGGCGCCCGCATCGGATGCATTTGAAATATTTATCCAAAAATTGTTAATATACAGCGCTACAAAAGGACCTTTCAAATTGAAAGGATGCGATTGTATTTGCATTAACATTGGTATTGTTATGCCGGCATCAGGATATCAAACCAGCGTTGGTAGAGGGTGTGACAGTGTGCGTGTGTGTGTGTGTGTGTGTGTGTGTGTGTTGGCAGATCCTTTTACAATCAGAAATACGCGAAAGTGTGGCGCATGCGCACGTGCGCTTAGATCCTGCGCACTCGTACAAGGGTGGCTCATGGCAGCGCCCCTCGAACGCTAATGAAAACAAGTGGACGCCATTTCCGCAAATGCTTTAATTGCCAGCCAGCTTGATGATCCTTGTGGTGTTGTTGTTGTTGTTGCTGCTGCTGCTGCTGGTGGTGCGGCGATGGTGGTGTATGCGCCCTCAGCTTAGCTAGCAGGCGAGTACAGTGCGCAACCAGCATAGTCCTGGCTAGCAGGACATAAGCGCCTGTGTGAATCTAACGGCTGCAGGACAGCCGCCAGAGAGGGTGGTGCTGCTGCTGCTGGTGTTGTCGTTTCTGCTTGATACCCTATAGTTTTTGGCAGTGATTGAGAAGGGGTATGATTGGCAGGGAAATGTTTGACTCTGTAAAGGAGTCTGTGGGTTTTCCACACCCGAGAATACCATTGCCTAATTGGGATGGGCAGCGAAGGAGAGATGTCTGACTCTTTAATGTTAAATAGAATTATACTTACATATATTATATATTCATTCCCTCAAAGCAGCAGCCATAAGATCTGGATCGTTGCTACTAAAGTCTCCCGCAAATTTTCGGAGTAAGCTTCTACAGGGCAACAGCTAGTCGCTTACACCCACTGGGCTAGATCAGTGCCTGTTGGTGGTGGTGGCCTGTGTATTGGGCTGGTGGTGCACCATTATATTTTTGGGGTGGTTCAACCCCCAGGATGTGGCACGGGCCCCTGTAAAGTTGTAACAGGCAGGTGCTGGCTCATGCTGGTGTTGATTTTGATTTTCATTTCGTGCTGATGATACCCTCTATTGGGGTGATGCTGCAGACAGACATGCGTGCAGCTGCCTGTTCAGCGGTGTACAGTCAATGACCCGTTAGCTTAATCAAGGCACCAGGTCCTTGATTACATGGTTGACATAAATCACAAGCAGCGGCCCGCCCGCCTGGCAGCTGCACAAAAGCTCAATGCCCAAAACAAACTCGATGCGCAGCTGAGCAGAAATAGAGCAGCCGATGACGACAATAGTCAAATTTGTGCAATAGCACGGCAAGCGGCCCGACCACAAGCCCAGTCAAACATCTTTGTGGCATACACCGGGCTCGGCACGGGTCCTTTGCTGAAAATCTTCATAAATTACTGGACATTAAATGTCCAAGAGCTGCCGCTGCCGCTGCCGCTGCTGCTGCAGCAATCATTGCGCAATGTGTGCAAAAACGACATCAAGAAATCAACAATGCGTGGCCAAACAGGACCAAATCGCAGCTACACCCGGCCCCGTAGCTGCATCTTGCAATGCGCTGACAATGCTGACTGCTGCTGCTCAATGTTTTAATGCCATTATTCTTCCGGCGCATAGCCATTGTGGCACTTACGACGCTGCAGCGACTCCCTTTTCTTCTTCCTTCTTCCGTTGTCGCTGTCCTGGTCGTTGTCCTGTGCAATCATTGTAATCGATTTTGCACAATTTCCAATGCCAATGCCAATGCTCAAGACGTTGCGCCGACGCTGTGTCTTAGGGGTTGTCGCTGCCGCCGCCACTGCCACCTGGTTTACACACACACACACACACATACATACATATATATGTGTATGCATTTCATCCCCCTTGGCTGGCCACACAGCTGATCATACGTGGCTCTATGTAGCTCGTGCCAAAGCGCGCGCGGGGTTCATCTTTAAGGAATACGAAAAATTGTAACAGCAAATAATAATAATGGGCTTCTCTTTAGGCTAGGTCTGGGCTCTAAGCAGCCGGCGCTTGCCGTTGCCCGCCACCGTTGCCGTCTCTCTGACTCTCGACACCTTCAACTATTTCTCGCTTGGCACAAGCCAAAAAGAAAATACATATACGTATATATGTATGTATGTGCAGCATAGCCAAACATCTGTCCCATATTTTGTGCCGTCTTAATGTGACACATTCGTAAGACTCGAACAGCTCTCGACGGTTTATCGCCGACTAACAAATTTGGTAAGTGCTTAGGGAGCAGCGCTAAAGGGTTGCCCCAATGTTTTTTGTTTTGCTTACCAATACTAAGTGCAGTCGGTAGTGTTGGTTAATTAACCGAGCTCAACTTAAGGGTTGACAACTAGCTCCCCATTTGCCGGCATTCCCTGCATGTTCTCCCCACTTCTTGATTGAACTCAAAAATTGACTTTTATTCCAATTGATATTTAGCTCCATTTCATAAACAGTTAATTGCCACAAGGTGAAAAACGCTGAGGCTCATAACTTTGCTTGCATTTCGTATGTAAATGAGATTTCAAATAATCTCAAGATATCTATAAATATTGATGGTCAACTGGCAGTTGGTTTTCAGAGTTGTTTTTCGAATAACAAAATTATGTAAAGCAACTTGGCTCAAAAGGTATGAATATAAATGAAGAAATGCAAGGTAAATACATACATACATATACAATACAATCCTGCAATCGTATAAATCTTATAAATCAAGGATAAGGTCATTAAAGTTTTCTTTTTGCACTCATAAATGAAATGATAATATAATTTTATAATAGCAGAATTCTATTATGTATAATTTTTAAAGATCTTCTTTCTAATCATATATCGTTTATCTTCACATTCATATCCAATCATTGAAAAGTTCTAAAGTTCCTCTATAACTCTAGTGTACTTCTTATATCCAATCGTTTCCACATTGATCCCCACTCAAAATTCCCACTAGCTTAAAAAATTCAAACTTTATTTATCATGTTAATTCTTTAATAATTTTAGATAATACCTATATGCACTCATATATCTACCCCTTTGCCGTTTTCTACGAATTACAAAATTTGTGGCACATGCCATTTGAGTTCAACGAACTGTTTGCTTTCCCTACTATTTATTGTAGTATTATTTTTTATCATGTGCCTAACCTAAGACAGTAGTAAGATATCTATGTGTTCCACATACTATATGCATTAGATATGATAATGTGACATTTTTTTGTATATACACGCAGGCAGACAAACACCTCCCCTTCTAACGGAACTCTCAACAGCCGTATTATTAACATTGGGGTCATTGTCATGACAGTTCTTCCGTTTATTTATATAGTACGTCTGGCCGTCTGAAAGAAAGAAACCCCCTATGAATAATGCACTCCATGTTGCACGTTCTTGTTGTTGGTGTGGCAGCCATGCGGTGGCATTAGTTGCTCGATCGGGTGGTGCCTCCTCACACTAATATATATATATATATAAATATATATACTACATATATATATCGTATATATATGCAGTCAAAACTTGAACCCTCCTGGCCAGCCAGCCAGCCAGCCAGCCATCCAGTCAGCCCAGCCATCCAGTCAGCCCAGCAGCTGCTCAGACGGCGGCTCGGCTCGGCTCAGACTTGGAGAGTTTTTCCTGCTCCTTGCCACGTTTCATTAAATTTTTGCTTCATTTCAAATGCGATTGCATGCAACTGTGTGAGTGTGTGTGTGCGTCTGTGTGTGTGCGCCAAGGAGGCAGGATTACTTATGGGCGATCGAGGTGGCATATGCGTTTTCTTGGCGCGAGCTATGCGGCAATCGATGCACAAGGAAACAAAAACCGGAGGCAAGGACGAGAAGCAAGAAAGCAGGCAAAGCGAGAACAAACGCACACAAAACAGGGAGTATAATGAGAAGTTTCGGCTCTGGGTAGCAACTAAAATTGGGGTGACGATGACGTGCTCAGGAAGGTGGTGCCAGGAGCAGTTCGAGTGCCGAAGCAGTCGCAGCAGCAGCAGCAGCAGCAGCCGCAGCCGGTGGTGCTTTTAAATGTAGAAATGCGCGCAAATGCAAAAATCTCAGAAAAAAAAAAAAAAAAAAAAA
Organism: Drosophila aldrichi; assembly: GCA_035045965.1. NCBI lineage: Eukaryota > Metazoa > Arthropoda > Insecta > Diptera > Drosophilidae > Drosophila > Drosophila aldrichi. The sequence goes on from JAWNOM010000040.1 coordinate 1,846,644, forward strand.
CAACAACAACTAAAGTTGAGCATCTAGAAAAGTGAAAAGTAGTCAAAAAACTGCAAGAATTGCTCAAGGTGTGTGTGTGTGTGCGTGTGTGTTTATGCAAAAAAGTGCACACACACACACGCACTCACACACTCACACACACACACTCACAGGGCGCTATCAATAAATTTCAGGACTTCGGGCGCGTTTCCTTGGGGGCAGCAACCTCAGCGCTACATGTCTCAAGACGAGGCTCTGTTGCAAGCAGCGGCAGCTGCTGCATTTCGTGTGCTGCAAATTGTTGTTGTTGTTAGTGTTGTTGCTGCTCGAAAATTATGAAGCTGCAAGCAGCGCCGGCTGCTCTGTCATTGATAATCTAGCATAGAGTGCTGCCGCACTTGGGGTTGACTTTCCCCTTGATTGGGTTGACTTTTTCCTTATTTTTTCCTTTCCTTTCCTATTCTCTTGTCTTATTTTCCTAGACGAAGATTTCCATTTGCCGTGGGCGTTTTTGTGCACATATTTTGACATGTCACGCCCCGTCGGATGCCGTTTGACCATCAATAGCTGCTAATTATTTTGGCATTGTGCTCGTGGGGTTTCGCAAGCTGCCAGGACATTGACAGGACATTGTCCTGATAATTTGTCTTTGGAGCAGACGGCACGCGGCTGAATGGTAGATCAATTAAGGTCTAGGCGCGAATCTATACCTTATAGTCTACTACTCTTATTCTGTATTAGTTTTTAGTTTAGTTGTCTAAGTAGCAGTTGCTATGTGTGTATGGCTCTGACAACACCTATAAGACGGTTGACATTGAGAAGAGCCTAACTAGAAAGATTTTGAAGAGCCAAAAGTTAAATTTCAGTTTCTAGTCTGATAGAGTCAAATATGTAATTATAATATAGAGAAGTCTATAATATAGAGTTGTCTATAATATGGTGGGACCTATAATATGGACAGATTTATAATAAAGAAAGTTCAGCTGATATAGAAAGATCCTGAAGAGCCCAAAGTCGAATTTCAGTCTGATACAGTCCTAGATTTCTGATACAGAGTTGTCTTTAATAAAGAGTTGCCTATAATCTGTTGGAATATATAATATGGAGAGGTCCATCATAAAGAGTAGTCTATACTAATAAGAGACCTGCTTATATAGAAACAGTTTGAGGAGTCTAAAGTCAAATTTCAGTTTCTAGTCGGATAATCTTTTTATATACCCCAGTTCCATACTCTATTATACTTGCTACAATTGTGACAATAGAAGCCCTGCAGGTTAATAAATTTATTAACTTTACATAAATGACTTTATGTGCAGCCCCTAATAAGCTAGAGAAAGGCCGCCCGCTAACATTTCAACACCATGTCGGGGCAAACAAAGAACTTGCCTAATCAAAAACTTCGGTCGCTTGTCAGAGCCTATTAGGAACTTTCGCCAGACACAATTCAAATGGGAAATGCAAATCAGCGTAAAACTTCAAACCAATTAACTGCTACCAAGTAAGCAACTTAAAACGCCTTAAGGTCCTTTTAGCGCTCAACGTGGGCCAATTTGAATGTGAATGGGAAAGTAGAGTAGAAAGAGCAAGGGCAGCTTTCACAACGGGTTGCTCCCGAAACTTTTGAGTAGCATCTAAAATTCATGGCACACGTAGCATTCAGCGCCAACGAAACGGAAAATGCAGTCTGAATAGTGAAAAACTGTGTTGGAAAAATGCAAATGGGCCTCGCGAAAACTCGATAGATCGCTCGGTGCTCGTTTGGGATAACCCTTTAGCTCATTAGTGCACTTATTGATCTACGGCAGGAGGCAATCAAATTCACATTTCGCAACATTAACATGACAATGCGGTTCAGATCTCAAGTCCTGACTGAGGTCGGCTGAGGCAGCGAAGCGTTGCTAACTGTTGCGGCGCAGTTGCAAATCGATCGATCGATCGAGCGATGCGGTCCATTCAAGGATCTTAAACCCTATCGACCCTCCTATCAATGCCCAGGAGTCGAGCTGTCACAGCTGAGGCACAGCTGAAATTTCGCAATGAGCGCGCGCGCTAAAAAATGCAATTAAATCTTTGGCTTTACCCCCCTTTCGCATTTTCCTTCGCTTTTTTTTTATTTACTTCCTATAGCCGGTTCCAAATGTAGTTATTCATGCATTTCTGTGTGTGTGCGAGTGTGTGTGCCTGGAGGAAGAGATTTGTAGCAAACGTCTTTGGTTTTTGACATACCCTAGTCTTGGCCAGACTTTATTCCTCTACCCTTTTGTCTGGCACTCAGGGTGTGGCACAAGGTTGATTAAGGTAGCGTAAGGTAGGGTTCTACAGTAAGGTAGGGTTTCCTTCAGGTTCGCTTTGCCACTGTGCCTTGCCACTGTGCTGCTGTGCAATGTGTCATGGGGTTTGTGTTTGTGTTTTTTCGCAATTGATTTGCGGAGAAAGCATCGATTGTTGGGTAATTGTGCAAAAATTGGAAAAAGTCACAGGAGATGCCAGCGAATGTCAAAATGGGCGTGGCACTCCATCTTTGTGTGCAGTGTGCAGAAGGAAATGCAGGAGTTGGAGTTGCGTCACATGTGAAATCTATTTGAATGTTAGTGCATGTTCTTATATAGATTATGCTTAATAAACTAGTACATTACTTAAGTCTGAGAGGTAGTTTATAACGAATGTTTGGGGAGAGAATATATTATGATAATGTTGAAGAAAGACAAGTCCACTATGGATAAATTCTTTACTTTATCTCAAAAAGTTCTACAATCATGTCAAATGCCTTGATTGTAATTTAAGAAATTTCCGTATAAAGATTACATAGCCTAAGAGGTAAACGAATCACAGAAGGTTTCTTTCATATAACATAAAATATGTATATATATTTCCGATAACATACGGAAATATGTAATAAATAGTGATGGGAAATAGTGATTTTGATTGGGGATCTTAAAATTACCCTCCTATGTTGAGTCACCTGCCCTCCATCGTACCTACTATACTTACTAAGAGTATCACCCTCTTGTCTAGCCTATAATTCACTTCAGAATTCGTCACACGATCGCTCAAACTTGTAGACGAAACCCCTGCTCTAATTTGGGTTTCTATCAGTGCGCTTCGCATAAGAACGCTCCCATGCCCAGAACCAGAACCCTTCGGAATCCCACGAAAAAAGTGAAATTGTAACACTCTCCCTCTTGATAAGGACGCGCATGCGCCCAAAAAGCTGCACAGCTGCTGCTACAGTTTCTCCTGCTCAGCTCTAGCTATTTATTTAATTACCAAATATTTATTGAACATGCATTACGGTCGGTTAATGTCGCGACCCATTTCCCAGGCTGCGATCCTTGCAAGGGGTTCCGAAATGCGTCACAAATTTTGCAATTTGCTAGATGCTGTTGCTGCAGTAGCTCCTGCCAACAACAGCAACAACAGTCGGTCTCATTTCGCATACCTTTCACGTAATGCCAAACCCGCCATAACTCAACCTCAGTCTCCTTCTCCTTCTCCTTCTCTGTCTCAGCCTCAGCCTTTGCCTAAGATTAGGTGAGCCCACAGCGAGCTCTTTGAAGATCTTCGATTGGGGTGCATTTTTCGCATCGATTTCCCATCGATTGGCGCACCCTTCGCTACGAATTTGCCTTCATTAGCTACTTTTCATTTTCATTTTCTTTACTTTCTTTTTTTTTTGTACGACGCAGACAATTTTCATATGCATTTCTTTAACTTTGCAGGGTTTTTCGCATAGCTTGGCAAATAATTTATTGCGTTTCCTTTAATTTCATTTGGCGATTTGTCTGCCTCGCAATTTACAATTTGAATTTAAGGCGCTTGTTTTGCTTTGAATACGATTTATAATGAGTTTGTGTGTTGGGGTTGTTCGAGGGCTTGATGTGGGATTGAGCATACGACTCTATTGTCTCTATCACTAAATATGCAAGTTAAGTGACATTTTCTAAGAATTTATATCGATGTTGAGTTGAAGAGTGTTCAATATTATTATTATTATAATTATTATAATTTTTTTTTTTTTTTAAACCAGTATAGTATATACCAATTCGAGCTCGGGAACCATGAGACGTATTACTACCTATTTTGGTAAGCTAATATAATATGTAGAAAGATGTAAGAATATTTATTATTATACATATATACATTATATACATTGCAATAAATGTAAGAATATTTATTATTATATAGACAGTAAATTTATTTTGTTTTCAATTTTTTTCGATATAACACTATTTTTTACATAAGCTCAAAAATGTATTTATATTGCGCATTAGAGTTAAAATTTACTTAAAACCAAAAAAAAAAAAAATTTCTTAAATTGAGTGTTATAAGCTGTTTTTTTTTCCCAACTCGTCTAAATTTCCTCAGGCTTTTTACAAACGCATTCAAATTCAAATAAATTACAAAAAAATGTTCTCATTTCCTTCCGAACAAGACTTCTTGCTGTATAACACGCTTTTGCCATCCAAATAAAGCATTTTGTTAAGCTAATTTTTATCCCATTGCGAACAAAACACTTTTTGCCTCTTGTTGTTTTTTTCCTTTTCTCTGTCATTTCTCCTGTAAAGAAAGTCTTGCTCTAGGCATTGCCATTGATAGTCCCATTCAAAAAAAAGCAGTCAAAATTATGTTATAAATTATAGGAAAAAAGGGTAAATTCATGTTGAAAATTTCAAGTGTTTTGTAATAAAGCGCAAAAGACTGAAAAAATGAGTCTACAGTCCAACCACCCCAAGAGATCTTCACCAAGAAAAAATAAATAAATAAAAAAATTACAATGAATGTCAAAAAATGCAGAGATGAAGAATGAAATAAGTTTGCTTCATTATTTGCTTGTTTTTCCAGCGTGTTTTGTTGTTGTTTTTTTCTGCTTTTTTTATTGTTATTGTGTATGCAACATCATGAGCATGATACCCAAAAAAAAAAAAAAAAAAAAACCTAACCCAACCCAATCCAATCAAAACCCAAACCAAACTACAAATTGCGAATGCAACGAAGCGGCTGCAATCCTTAAGAATGTATAAAAGCTAGCAAAGAGTTGAGCATTGAGTTTGTTCTTAGAGCAGCAAACAGACACACACACACACACATACACACATACATATGCATATGTAGAACCACACACACTCACAACCTGGCACCGCCAGTCACTCACCCAGGCCACCAGGCAGGCAGGCAGGCAGGCACCACCCCTTAACAGCGACACCCTGAGCCCAGTGCCTCTGCCTGTGCCTGTGACTTGACATGATCTTCTTGGTACTCCTTGCCAGAAATAGCACCATCTAGAGCCAGCCCGGCGCTGTGCATTGAGTAGCTAAGTAAACCAAAAGATTTCACACGCCGTTGCAAAAGGCGTCAGTGTTTTTTTTTTTTTTTCACTCTTGCTGCCCCTCGCTGTCACCCCTCGGATTTTTTTTTTCATTTTTCATTTTTTTACTGGGCTGGGTGCATTTTTTACTTGACGCCTTGGCACAAAGCTGCATAATAATTATGCCCGAGATTCCCTTATCGGGCGCTACGTAGAGGCGTAGAGTGCGAAAAATCGAGCTGGAAAAATCTCATTTGAATATGCGTCTTTGGGAAAACCAAAAAATTAATGAATATTTTCGAATACTTTATGAGGCATGCTTAACGCGCTCAACGCGGCCCAGCTGATTGGCAGCACTTAAAATTTGCATACAGAAACTAGTTTGAGTGCACTGATGAGAAAGAGAAAGAAAGAGAGAGTGTGTTTACATTAAGAAGATGCTCTGTCTGGCTACACGAATAGATCGAGTGATATATGGGTACCTAAAGCTGAGCTTCTTCTAACCCTAATGATGCGATATGGAATGAAGCAAAGTTCTACAGCTGCATTTATTTTAATTATTTAATTGTTTACAGATAGTATAGGAAAGTATCTATAATATCCAATCCTACTTTCTCTCAAAAGGAATAGAAAGATATTTAAATCGGAAGATTTCGATTCTGTGCAAAACTTTTCATATATTTTATCTATCTCCCATATTCATATTATATGTATACAATTACTGTTGATATCGATTATGGGTATACTAAGAATATCTCGAAATAAATACGATAGATTTGTTATACATAAGTAATGTGTCAAGTCTAAGCATTCGTGGTCCAAGTCTGCAGATTCCAAACTCAAAATTTAAATATACATTAGATAGTCAGCCAAGTCTATTCTCTTCATCCGCTTCGATATATACATAAATTTGCTCAAATTAAAACCACTTAAAGTGTTTCATAAAAAGGAAACAAATTTCCAGCTATATCTTCTCTGTGAGTAGTTCTTATTCCTTATGCTCCACTCCTGGAGTTTGGCCACCTGTGCCGACACTTCAGTTGCCTGAGACGTCATTAAAAACACATGTAGTTGCAGCACTTGCTCTCATGGGAAAGTGCGCAGCTCTAATTTATATAGACAAAGCCTAGCGCTGATTAATCATCGGAAATGCTTGTCGCTATATTACGTGCCGCTAACCCATTTACAGCAGCTCGTAAATAATGTTTTTATTTTGCCTACCCTTAACAATGAAAGACGAAGAAACGTAATCAATAAAGAGAGAGAGAGGGACTCAAAAATAAAAGCGAGGGAGGCTGGGGCAACAAAACAATTAGAATGCCAAAACATCAAGCTCGGCGATCTGAAGTGCTCATAGAGCTATCGGATTTCTCAAGTGCTTATATACATACATAGAAGTGTATGTATGTGTGTGTATCTGTGTGGCACAAAAGTTTTACTGCTCCCCCCTTTGACAAGTTGATCAGTGAGTCTGGGGGTAAGCTTCGCTCAATGCGCAATTCGTATTGAAAGACCGTTATAGACTATATTTCCATTCCATTCCAATTCTTTGGGGCGGTTCGTTGTACTCTTTGCGTGGCCTCATTTAGAGCTATGCTCTATGATTTCTTCAGCCTGTCAGCTAGGCGTCATAAATTGAAATTGAAATTTATGCTGGAGCATTTAATAGATTACTTCTCTTAAATATAGAGATAGACATACACACCCACACACACACACACATACATATATTTGAATTTGTTGAGTTTTTCTTTAATGATTTAGTGTAATTAGCTCTCAGGCTATGCGACGCTGCGTGCCAGGCGCCTGGAGCATCTTACATAAGTACATATATACTATACATATATACATACATATATACATATATTTATATGCAGATATATGTATAAAGAACTGTATTCAAAATTTTTTCATGAGTGCTGCGCGCGTTTTGTGATTAAGATCTTTGAGTAGACTCATATTGTGCTGGGCTAGGCGGCCAGAGGCGGGCGTAACAAAGCAGGGAGCAGCACCATAAAGTGGGCTGCCTGTGAGATCATCAACAGCATTTTGTGTTTCTTTGGGCAGTTGGCTGAGTGTGTGTGTGTGTGTGTGTGTGTGTGTGCGTAGGGTTTGGCTAATTGATACATCAACTATGCATGAGAAACATACATTAAAGACATGCTCCTTAGTTCAAAAAAATGAAGCGTATACAATTTTTATGGTGGTAGCCGCTCGCTGGGGGTCAGTGTAAAAATACCATATACTTATGCTTTGGAAATGATGTTGAACTTGATGAGATGCAGCGTATGGATAGTGAGTTCTTATTGAAAATATGTTGAAGAAGAGTGGAAATTTGTTGAAGAAAGAGTTGTAGTTTAAATGAAATGTAGAAATTTGTTGTAAACTTTTTTTTTTTTGTAGGAAATACATGTATGATCTATAGCTCTAATGGTATAGTTTATAAGAAATGTGGAAATTTATTGTAAAAATTTTGTTTTCAAGAAATTGTAAAGACCAAATAAACTTCAACTAGATAAGATATGAACTAAAGAAGCATTTGTCGTTTATATATAATATAATACGATATATAGAAACCATTAGCCCATACAAATTAAGCAAGCAACAGATATAGGATTCCATCCTAAAATGTTCTATGTGTAGGAAGTCTGTTGTAGAAGACAGAATACATCATTATAAGACTAGCTCTAGAAACTCTATACCCACTAAGGGATCTCGCAATATCATTAATGAGAATGACGAGAGCAGCTGTTAAAACTTTTCCACAGCAATTTTCAATTAAATTTTCACTGTCGTAAACTTGCAGTTGCTGCCAAAAAAAAAGTGAAGAAGATGAGGAAAATTCGTAAATATTTCTCATTTGCCGTGGCTCACACGCTCGTCATTGTTTGAAGCTCTGACAAAACCGTCAAACCGTTATCCCCGCTAAGCCAACAATCTATATTTGTTTCAGTTTTATAGTTTTCGTGTATTGCTGTGTGTGTGTGTTTTTTTTTGTGCCCAAAATCCAGCCCCTTTTTGAGACATCACAATGGAAGCATCCCGCCTTTTACATCAAGTTGAGACAACTTCCTAGATGCTTTGAAAGCTGCAGCGACCTTTGATCCTGTTTCTGTTTCAATATTATTATATTTCTCTCTCAATTCTATTTTTTTTTTTTTGGGCTGGCCAACGTTTGACATGCGCATGTAAATGCGAGCGTAATACCCATAAAGCAGCTTAAGACACTTTTCCCTTTCAATGCTTTTCCACTTTTCCGCATTTCCGGGACAAAACACTTAAAAAAGCGCATGAAATTTTCAACAACGGCGAACGGCGAACGCCGAGCGTGGAACGCTAATGATCAAGGGGGTTGGGCCACAAGAGATATCCCACATGGGCAGAACGGGGTTACGTCTAATTTACATGACGACTGCCCCTTTTCGAATGCTGCAATAAGGAAACTGGACCACAACGTGTCCCGTACTCGACTGGCAACATTTGCCGTGAGATGGGGTTGCTCGTGGAAGCTGGATAAAGCGATGCCAGCGTCTAAGGATCTCAGCATCTCTGCGCATCTGTCCGCGAACGGGTCATGGTCATAGATGCGGCTAATGAGCGTGCACAAAGGATGCAATGGCCGGGCAGGACACTCGCCATTAGCCCAGACAATGCAATCAAATAGCCATGAAGAAAGCTGCGAAGTCCTTTCACAATCATTTGCGTCATTTGCATCATTTGCATCATTTGCATCATTTGCATTTGAAATCAGCTCAGCTCAGCATCATCATAAGCCTTAGGCCGGGTTAAGCCCCTTTTCTTTTTGTGTGTAGTGGACCGCGGCTCGAGATCTTGTTGTGCCCCTTTGTGGACACTTATTTTGGACATTTTTATTTTCATTTGTGATTTAGTTGGTGCGCGGATTAGCCCCTCGGCGAACCGAACGACTGCGGCAACTTGACCTATTTTGCCAACTTTCGGGTAGAGCTATAAATGTCAGTGTTGTCTCTAAAGTTTAATAATTTATGAGAATCGCGCTCTAGATATATGTATATACATATGTACGTTTCACATGTATGTATATTTGTATAGCTGTCTTTTCCCTCAAGTGTGTGTGCAGCGGTCGTTGACTGTAATTACGGGAAAAATTAGTTTGATTTTGATTTCAAGTTTTTGGGCATTTGTTTTCGGAAGTGTTTTGAGCACGCGCCACAGCCGGATGTGGTTTTTCGTCATCCTGAAGATGCATTCATTTTCTAGTCTATTTTTAGAGGAAGTGCGGGGGTGTACTGTTGTTACTTGCAGCGGTTTGTCAGCGCCTGTGGTTGCCTTTCGCGTTTCTGTTTCTGTTTCCATTTTCTGTTTCTGTTTTGGGAAATTGGGGAGCTCGAGTTTGTGGACCCATCAACAGTCACTTATTTCGAACCAAGTGACTGACAGCTGCCGCTGAGCCGTGAAGTGCATTGTAATGCGGCTCATTTTTGTTAAATTTCATTTAGAGAAATGCGTGCGGCAGCGGCACTCTCTTCAAGAATGAAAGATATAACGGAGCAGGGAGTACTGGCCGGTACTGGAGGGCCGGTAGCACTCTGGTCGAAATAAGCTCAACTGCATGCATTTTGGCCATTCGGGCGCATTTCGAACTCAATTAGCGCTCATTAGCAAATAACTTTGCAGAGCGAAAGAACTGAACAAAAAAAAAATCTCACTCAAAAAGCATGCCAAATGAATGGAGTCTGTGGCACGAAGTTCAGAGTAGCCCAGGCCCAGCCTAACGCACACACGCAAGTGGCAGCAGCTGGGGGGGAGAGCGGAGGCGTGCGGCGGGGTAAACGGAAATGAACATTGACAACGACAATTGCTTGTTATTTGCAATGCGAAATTCCAGCAGAGCCAAAGCCTTGGAGTCGCCTGTCCCTCCGAGACGGACCCTGTGGCCGGGGGTGCCGGGCTCGTAATTATAATTATGAGCGAAGCGGGGCAGCATCATTACTGCCATCCAAGACTCGATACGGAGCTCATCATTGCCATGATTATCGGCTGGAGAACGACATCATCAACAGCAGCAGCAGCAAGAGTTGGAGCAGCGGCGCGAATTGGTGCGAAACGCACTTTGACTTGGGACAGCAAAAAGCTTTTTGCTTCACTAACCGACAGCCCAAGCCACTGAAAGAGTGTGAATGAGAGGGTGTCATAGTGTGCAAGCGAGTTGCTTTGCCCATGGACTGGCATCATGCGATCCACAGCTACTCAGACCCACACACAGCTGTGCGTCCAGCTCAGAATCATTGCATGCTTGCCGCAAAACAAGAATGAACTTGCATGGATGCCTGGAACCGGCTGTATTGGATGTGTGTGTGTGTGTAATATTATGCCTGTATGGTATATGTTTTTTAACTGATAAATATGAAGATTTAGAGTATAATAATGCAATAAAGTTACGTAGTAAATCAATCCGATTAGACAGAATTAGTCATCCAATTAGTTAGTTAGTCAGTCAATCACTTAGCCATTGAGTCTATTCATATATTCCTCTATAGCCCGTTGCTATCATTCAATCATTCAGTTAGTTGACCATTCGAACACTTAGTCAATCATGTATCCGACCCTCAAATGAAATGATATCAAATTTTACTGGGTATATCCAAAGTCGGATGTTGAATACTGAAAGTCTCGTTATTATTATTATTATTTTTGCTGCCTTTGTTTGTAATGCAATTTTCAAAGCGCGAGAATTACAGCGAAACAAAACAATGAAAATCGCCTGGGATGACTTTGTCGTCGTCTTCATCGAGATCTGAGAGAAGTTCGTGTTTGCAATGAGTCTGCGTCTTGACTTGGCACTGGCGTCTTCTGCCCCTCAGCGGGCGCCTGCTCTCTTGCTGTTGCTGCTCCTTCTCCGCCTCCTGCTGGCTGCCTTTGTTGGTTTGTGGAGCTGAAGTCGAAGTCGAAGCTGGACTCTCCAGCCCGTGTTGGAGTTGGCTGGAGAGAGGCTGTGCGAAGACTTCAATTTCAATTTAAATGAAAACAAACTGTAGGCACTTTGTATTTATGTATTTTGCGGCGTTCATTCAGCTTGTTTGCATCTGTAATGCTTCGTGACTTTCGAGTGTACTTAAAGATACAGATGGATGGACATGGACTGTATGTACTTGGCGACGTGTGCGATGCAGTTACACATCCACACACACATACACGAATAGATATATAGTTACATATGCCTGTGTATACAGTTCTGTGAGAGAAAGATTGCAGATATGCATGTCATATGGTGTTATATACTGATATGCTAGGCTCTAAACGATCTCACGACCTTTCCAGACAGTGTTAATTGGGTATTATGATAGCCATTAAACATATATACAAGATAGAATTGCTGCTACAGTTATATGATAAACTGTAACAAGGACTAAGGGACTAGGACTAACATTGTTTTAATTTAAGCAAGAAAAAATGGAAAGAAATTAAAATTAAATATATTTTTAAAATTGATTATTTATCAACTTTTTCTTCAACAGAAACTAAACTAAACTATTTTTTCTTTACATTTGTATTTCTGTAATATCTGAAATTCTTAAGAAATTGCCTGTCGATACCATATCCATTGCTATTCTCAAGGCCTACAAATAGTTCCCGTTACTCGACTTATCAGCACCCACACATATGCACACTCACATACATATGTATATGGCAGGAGGCCACCCAGGCAATGCATGGCTATTTGGCTCTAACAGCACATCTCAGTGGTCAGCAAAACAGTCAGCTCCAAACTTCACGCTTCATACAAAAATAAACAGAACTGTGAATGAATTCGAAGACTGTGAATCGAACGCGTCGAAACGGAAACACGTCGCTTACAGCAAATGGCCAGGGGGCAGGGGCCGAGAGGCGGGGAGCTGGGGAGCTGGCCTAGTACATAGAGTGTGAATAACAACGAAGCAAAGAAGTCTAATTTTGCACGCCTTCCAGTTAAACAATTGTTTGTTGTTGCGTCTAAGTGCGTTCCGCGAAGACGCTGGAATTTACCCCAAGCTGTGACAGCATCCAAAGTTCCACTTCTCCAACATTCCCGCCGCCTGGCCGCATCCAGACCGAAACCAGCTGACAAACGGAAACGTGCAGCGCCGTCAGTCATATGTGGCAAGTTATTTTGAATATGCAAAAAATATGGAAAATAAAACAAATCGACAGCAAACATATTCACACACATACACACACGAACACACGAACACACGCATACATCCAGTCAGCCGAGCAGAAGCTGAAGATTGCTCCATTATGGAATCGTCGCCAACTTTGTGTTGTTGTTGTTGTTGTGGCTGATGCTGTTACTTTGTTGTAGAACATGCAAAGGCAAAAAGAGCGCCAAAAGCGGAATGGAATGGAATGAAATGGAACGGGGTGGAGGGGCTGCATGGGCCGAATGGACCCAAGGGCTCAACGTTCAGGCAGACGACGGCAAAGCCAACAAGTCGAGCACAGTGGCAGAGGCAGAACAAGGAGAAGGCAAAGGAGAAAGAGAAGAAGATGGAAAGCATATTTAAAGATCATAAAATAACATTAACTGAGCCATAGAGTTGGCGCTGAGCGAGCGAGCGAGCGAGAGAGTGGGTGTTAGACAGGGAGAGAGAGAGAGTGAGCGAGCGAGCGAGCAAGCTACAATCGTGATCTTCACAGACGAGTGTGAAATTGTCAAGTTGTTTAAAGTTTACGCAGCATAATTAAATATTTGCCAATCGGCATTTATAGATGTTGCCAGCCTCTCAGCTGGGCTCAGTCTTTGTCAGCTCTCGGTTTGGCGTATCTTTGTTTTTTTATCTCTTCTCTAATATTTCTCTGCAGTGTAGCAACAAACGGCGTTTGCTTTTGCCGTGGGAATATTCTAAGCGCTTTGCTTAAGTTATTCAGTTTTTGTAGCATGATGAATACTCTTGCAGAACGGTTCAAAGTTTTTACGCTTAAACTTGTTTAAAAAAAAGATAATAATTTTTCCTTATATTTTACTTAAGTATTATATGAAAATATTTAGTTGATACAAATTACTGCAGATGATATGGAAAATAATAATCTAAGTGAAATTTTAACTTTTTATTTTAAAAGCATGGAATTTTCTTATTAAAATAATTTCAGATCATATGACTTAGGAAGAACATTCAAGCTTCGGCCTAGTATAGATTATTTTTATACCTTTTATATTAATTTGGTTTTTATTTTATTATTTTTTTGTTTAAACCCTTGCAGATGGCGATTGGCATCCCGACCCAGTTCATAACCAGATGATGATGTTTATTTGTGTTGACAACAATATTGGCAGCGTTGCGACAAGGGTTTGCCAACTGGACCCCCGCGATCAAGAGACAGACTCGGGCAACATTTGTTAGAGTTGCCAAATTCACATACACCCATACACACACACACACACACATGCACATGCGCATATAGACGCTTGCTCTCTCAGCTGTAGAACGAGTTGTATTCTCCAATGTCCGTTACGAAATAGACGGCAGTTTCTCCACAAGTCTACATAAGTGAATGCAAGCGTGTGTGTGTGTGCGTGTGTGTGGATGCTGTGAGCCCACACAAAACGAAATGTCTCCAGAGCGCTGCTCTAGGCTTTTGTAGAGTTGATTGAACCTTAGATGCGGACCAGGGGCAAATGGGGCTGCATCTATGTATATACTCTCTGTAGCTATAGCTGTAGCTGTAGCTGCAGCCGCAGACTCTGAGCTTATATTAATATCGTTGTCGCGCATCTGTGTGGGGGCTGCAGCTCCAACACACACAAACATACTACACACACACACGCACGCACACACAGACATGCAGGCCCACTGCAGTTGCTGTGCATTAACTAAATGCATTGACCTTTCGGCTTGTGAGCCTCGCTTGGTGGCAGAAATACGAGTTTTCCGTGTATCTATCCCCCTATGGAACTAAGTGCACGACTCTGTATTGGTGTATGTGTGTGTGTGTATGCGACTGTGTATGTATGTGTGGGGAGCTGCTCTTAAACTTGTCCTGCATCTTTTCTATGCATCGTTCCGATCTTTGCGTTGGCGTACAACCATTTGATTTGCTCCCTTTATTTTTAGCTGAGCGTTTAGTGTTAAATGATGCTGTTGCTGATGCTATGGGGGAGTGTTCACTGCAGTCTACTCCAGTGGTGGGGGCTTACAAGAATTGAAATTCATTTTGTTATTCATACACTACAAAACAATCAAACTTATCTTATCTGGGAGGTTATAGGTGACTTGTGCTAATGCTTAAGCACTGCGTCTGTACTTTTGAGAGGCACTATATACGATATGTTGTCTAACATTTGATGGAAAGTCTATAGCTTGAATGTGATATGGTATGATATATCAAGGTTCTGTCTCTGAATAGGATTCTTCAAAGAAATCAATGAGTTATTAAAAGGCTTTGATGAATGTATGTATATAGAAATTCCAGATAAAAATATTTACTATAAATATGTTATATACTATATATGCTATATATATTATATATACACTATATATACAATTCATTCATATACTGATTAATTTAGCTTCTGCATATTTCGAAGGCGAGTTTCCGATTGAAAATCCCATCATAAATAACTCAAAGGCGGCTCGGAAGTGGCGCGAACGTTGGACGCATATTAAACATGAGTTAAGGCCCAGGCCCAGGCCCAGGCCTGTTATTATTCCCACGGGATCTGCCTGGCGCAGGCACATTTCATTTGAAAGGAAATCAGAACCAAAACCCTGTTGATATCAGCCCGGCCAACTGCTCGCTATCAAATGGGCAGGCATTTGTTTAAGTGCGAAAAAAAAAACGCTTGCCGATAAGCAAAGCGTTAAACAAAGATTATAAGAGAGGGAGGGAGAGAGTGATAGTGCTCCCAGAACATTTCACTTCTCTTACATATTCTCTACAGAGTTCTCTCGAACAAAGCGTTCGCTGTGCCATATCTTTCATATTTGTTAATCACATAATTTGTTTGGTTTTTGCGGCAGGCCAGGCAACAGGTACAACTACGGCGACCACCGACCGCCGACCACCGACCACCGACCACTAATTGGCCGAGTGCAAAAAGAAGGAAATCTCTTTATTGGTGGCTAAGCATATATGAATGCGAATACAAGATAGATATAGGTATGTATGTATCTCTATAAAAACAGGAAACAAGTGAATGCACAAAAGGATCCTCGATCGTTTTACGGGTAGCTTGTCTATTCTTATATTCGGTATTTGACACAATGGTCAAGGATCTACGCTCCTCGCGCTGAGCTGTGCACCGGCACCGGCACCAACTGACTGACAGCCCAACAGCTATCAATGGGCTTCAGATACGTATCTCTATCTACATTGTTGCTAATTTGCTGCAGGCTGACCGCAAATAATCAGACAGGAAGCTAGCTAATACATGTGTGTGTGTGTGGGCTTTTTCTGATTGCCAAACAATTTCATTAGCAAACGCATACAGATACATTCGTATCTGCCAGATACTTGTCTCTGTGTGCGTGTGCTCGGATATTAAAGTGGCTTTTAATGCCTCTATCTTGGCGCCCAATTAATTTTGTCCAATAAAATGAAAATTATATGCATAAAGGGTATATATATAAAAACATACACATACATACATATATTGAATGTGTGTGTGTCTTGCACGAAGGGCGTGCAAAGCGCAGGGCCAGAAAAAGATTTGCAGAAATTTTGGCGCCAAAATGCAAGTTGATAAACCAGTTGCGTTGCATATTTTTGCCCCTACAGAAATCTGTGCGCCTTCTCCTTTTTTTTTTTGCTGACTGTTTGTGTGTGAGTGTGTGTATGTCGCTTATCGTCAGATAGTCAGACGGCGGCGTTCTACATCTACATTTATAGGACTCGACACACACATACACACAGACACTTGTGCACACAACTTTATGAGTTTCAATTCTAAAAAGAAATAATGGAAACCTTCGAGAATTTGAAGCAGCGACTGAAGAAGGCGACGCATAATTTGTAATAAAGCTCGAGGACTAATGTGTTCTTCTTCTTCTTATGCTTCTCTGATTTTGCTGTTGTTGTTGTTCATGTGGAGATCCTCGTTTCTACCTTGTGGCCATTGAGGCCAAGCCAAACCAAGTCTCGGCCCATAAAAATCACTGAGCCAGCCGGCATGAACGAAAAATTTGAGACTTTAAACTTTTCACTTAATGAATCTAAGCGGGACGAGGTGTGCGTAGCTGTTCTGGTCTCTGTGTGTGCGTGTGTGTGTGTGTGTGTGTGTAGCTGTGTGTGTAGATTGAATGTGATCGTTGTCGTCTTCGTCGTCGCACATTGAACGTGGCAGGTAGTAAAGTTGTGCAACATTTTTTCCCAGGAACTTTTTTTCTTCTACTCTGTGCTGTTAAGAAAAAGAGAGAGCATATACCCCATATACGATTAGGATAGCAGAGAGCTGGAGCAATAAATAGCGATTTGAATGAAGTTTTGCGAGGCCTAATGGTTTTTAAATATTGTCAAGAATTCCCTAAATATTTACGATTTTACCTACCTTTTTCAGACGCAATTATTTCGCTTTAAACTCTATAAAGCTTACTTTGTAAATTATAAAAATAATCAAATAGAAAGAAAATGTGAAAGCTTCTTCCTATATTCCACAAATAAAATCAAAGTCTAATTAATATACGAGCCCTGACCACTATTAATTCGAACAGCATGTTTTTTTCACAGTGCGCAATGTTTAACACACTATATTGTCAATACTACTAAAGATAACACATACCAATGCGTTTCGTCTTAAAGAGAATTTTATTCTCTACACGATGAAAAAAAATATTCCCAATTTTTTTTTTAAATTTGTATCACCCCATGCATAAACGATTTAGACAAATTTAATTGCTTGGGGATCTCTTTAAGATTTAAAAAAGCAAAACTCTAAGCAAAACTCGGATTTCGCTGCAAATAGGCTTACCACGTACCATCTTGGTTGCATCGTTGCATCTGCAGCAATTTTAAAATTTTTGCCGGTGTATTGCGATATTATTCGCAGACTATAGTTAGATAGTTATTCTGTTTCATTGGTTGCTTTTTTTTTGCTTTTATTTTGAGATAAAGGTAAGCTTACGCAGCGTTCGAATTAATAGTGGTCAATTTTTTCTCCTCTGTTATGCCAAGCGTTTTAGTAAATTACTCATATTTTTGTTGCTGTTGGAAATAGAGCAACAATTTTTTTTCATCGTGTAGAGAATAAAATTCTCTTTAAGACGAAACGCATTGGTATGTGTTATCTTTAGTAGTATTGACAATATAGTGTGTTAAACATTGCGCACTGTGAAAAAAACATGCTGTTCGAATTAATAGTGGTCAGGGCTCGTAGTTTCATATACTTACATATACCCATTTCTTAATCAATTTATTTCACGCTTCAATTTAGTATAGGGTAGTCTATAGTCTGGCACTTTTGCTGTCTTATTCTCACTTGTTGTTCGATATGGTTATTGTTGTTGTTGTAGTCCCGAAACTCCTTATGGAAGCATATATGTATATTGTGAACTGGTGCCACAGCATTCCATGGGACATCCACCGAAAGCCGAGAGACCAAAGCGATCCTCAAATGCACGCCACCGCCAGCGCGGACGTATCAAAGACCTAAGCCATTGATCAATGGTATTTGTTGTTGTAGTTGTTGTTGTAGTTGTTGTTGCAGTTGTTGTTGCCGTCTGCAGTGTCTGGTTAGAACTGCAAGTTACCTGGCCAAAGCCCATTTAACGTGCCAGACACATTTTCGGCGAAATGTTTTTAACAGGCCAACAATACACACACACACACACACACACATATGCGGCAAGTGCTGAGGACTGCAATCTGGACACTAAGCGAAAGCTAAGAACTCCGTCCAGGCCATGCCCCAGACACAGATGCAGACGTCGAGGCAGAGGCAGAAGCAGAGGCAATGAGGAGGCATTGCCCAAAAGGAATTTGCAGTGCAAACTCTGCGTGATTAGAGAGCTAAATTGAGCGCTTCGCCTTTTTTGCATTGGTTTGTGCGAGATTTTCGATATTCGAATGCTCTGCCCCACCGTAGCCTGCTCTCGCTCTGGCTCTGGCTCTGGCTCTGGCTCTCAGTGCCCCTGTCAACGGTCTACGGTCTCCCACTCGTGATCGCATAAGAATGGGAAGTTCATATTTGTTATCGTGCTTTGCCACGATCGTTATGTGTGTGGTGCCCTGTCTCGGCTGTGAGCGTGTGTGTGTGTGTGTGTGTGTGTTTGTGGAGACCGCCAAAGCGCAGAGCCGAGCTAAGTTTTTGTTGTTGTTATTTTATATTTTGGTTGCTGTGTGACGCAATTTTGGCGCGAAACTTGGCGTCTCTTTTAGGCTTTTTGGTGTGTGCCAATGGGGCACGCTTTCAGAAGATTATAAGCGTGTTGTTGTGGGTGTGCGTGGGTTTGTGAGTGCTGTTCATTAAACTCAAATGAAAAGCTTATACGTGCCGTATATGAGAGTATAGTTGAAGCTTATCAGATGAGCTCAGGCAAGAGGGACTCAAGTAGGAATCTAGCTGACATGCTCAATGATAGATCAGTGTAAGTTAATAACTATTACTATTACTAAGCAAATGCTTCAAGGTTACAGAGTAATATAAAACTGAGTTATGGACAAAGAACAATAGACAATTGAACTGAACTGACATGTCATGCAAAGAGTCTTATAGCTCCAGCTCCATGTGAAGCCTTAGAAATAATCTTGACTGCAGTCTTTCAGTAAGCATAGATGGTATCCACCATATGCCCAATATTTCCTTCCGTTAGCCCTAGACATGCATTCACCTGTACAGGAACTAGTCGAAAAAAAAAATGCTTCCGTTTCCTTAAAAGTGGACTTTCTTTCCGCTGCTCGGGTCCGGAAAGGAAGTGTCCTGCCAGAAGCTGAGCAACGTACGTTAACTTCACAATTTGTTGAACTTCTCAGACCTAAGTAAATAATGCAACCACATCCTTAGAGTCAAAAGGCGGTTCGTGCAGTTCGAGAGTTCAAAATTGGAGCCGTTAAGCAAAGTTCGAACTGTCACCGTCGATTGACCGCAAAAACCCAAAGAAGTAAAAACCTTATTGACGTGCCTTGTGTAACTCAATACGCTCGAAGAGTCTGCGAATGGTCGAGGAGTTGTCCATGTTCTCGGCTTACGTTACATAATCGTAGGGGCAGGGCGGAACGCGGGACAGTTAAGTCCAGAACGTTGCGAACTTCATATTTACACAAGTGTTGTTTTAGCGGGAAACACTTTAGAGAACTGTCGCACAGTAGGCGTGGCACCTGTGTGAGTGTGTGTGGCTAACTGTTAATAGAGTTGCGCAAAACCTAGATTTGGTTTCCTGGAAATATCTTAGCTAAGCGCCTACCGGACTTGTCTTTTTAGCGAAATAATTTGGTCCGGTGACAGTTCCAAGGGAGAGCGCCTAAGAGATAAACTCCTGTGACATGCGATACCTAAGGGAAAGTGGCCTACGGACTCGGGTCCTATCTGTGCATAAATCTAAGCGCAGCACTTGAATGGACACTTGAACGTACAATTTTCTCATCATTGGCAATGCGAGCCGCTGGTCAATTAATGAGCCAGAGCGATGTGGAGGAGTAGTTTGGATAGGATGGTATAGGCTACGCTGGGCTGGATAGGATCGTCCAGTCGACAAATATCCTGTTGTGCACGCTCATTTTGCCGTTGACACTCCAAAAAAAGTGCAACAACGGCTCAGAAAGGATACTACTTTTTACGGCTAGTTATAGATATCCCTTGTTGTAGAGACAGGTTTGACATTTGTGGACAATCTGCAGCCGCCACGTCCTGTGGTGCCCGTCCTGCCAGGCCAACTCAAGCAAAGCAAACAACAAGTGAAACACAGACACTGAGTCAGCTGAGCGGTGCTGGGAAAATTTTTGTGCAATCAGCTGTTGGTCGAGAAAAATCGATGTGGGAAAAATCTGGGACCCCTCTAACGGATCTTGTGGACAGAGCTGATCTCTAAGAGTGTATCTAAACCTGTTTGACTTTTGTTGTATTGCACAGGATTTGGATTTATTTGAGCTACTCGTTAGGATGTTGAAAGAGGGGCATATTGGTTTTGTAGAAGAAGCCATAGACGGCAACTAGAACTACAATATATATATATATAGTGTTTTGTAGTGCTTTAAACATATTAAAGTGGAAGGCTAGATATGTGTTATAAATGGCAAAGCGAAATATTTGATATACCTGTGTATGAAATAATGTTAAGAGCTGCTAAGTGGAAGGCTGGAACCTTTAAAATTTCAAAACTATCTTATATAAAATAAATCTTATAAAAATTATTATAATAAACAAACTTTATCTGAAGTAAAGTTTAATTACAATTATAATCTATATACTTCAATATCTATCTATATTTATAGACATGTGGATCTCTTTAAAAATGGAATAATAATGTCTGATGTGTCTTGTGAGTATATGAGCCCTGAGCGAGTATTCAGCAGTCGGCTCTTACCTGCTTGCCTCGACCAACGGTGGGCTGCCTTCAACTTGTTGTTGGTGTTAGTCTGAGCTGCTTTTTGTTAGCGACTCTTGGCCGTTGCAACAATGGCACAGCAAATCATCAAGTGTTGCTGCCGTTCGTTGATGATGTTGGAGAAAATGAAATGAATGTGTATATATGAGTATATATGTGTATATATTGGTAGTATTGGAAGGCCCTAACGTTGCAGCATCATTTATCAGCTACACGAGCGAGTGGCAAGTGGGCGAGTGGCTAGGCTGACGGCACATACCTGCCGTGTGCTGATCTCACGCTAGCCGAACAATAAAGTCAAGCATAGGCTGACGATAGACACATCCCCGGTAAACTATAAAAAAATAGAAATAACAAAATGCTGGACCCTAATTGTGTCAGCTATTCAGTTGGGTGTTACAATTGCAGAATTATTGTCCTGGGAAACGGCTCCACCTACGTTTCGTAGGACCACCGCAGCTCGAACCCGTTGCCACAAATAACTTTATGCCACATACATGGGATATACACACAGCCACACACACACACGCGCACACACACACAGTTACACACGAATACACAGGCAGGCGGCACACCCGCTCAATAAGCGAAACATTATGCAAATAGCTAACAGATGAGGGCCGCGAGGCGTGGCAGGGCGGGTTGAGCAAACGGCTCAACAAATTTCAGCATAAGGCAGTAGCTGCTAGCAGCGACGGCGACGTCGACTGCGACGCTTGGTGCATAAGAAAATTTTGTCCGTTACAGAATCTGGCGCGCAATTGTTTGTGCTAGTGTGAGTGTGTGTGTGAGAGAGAGAGAGAGTGTGTGTGTTTGGTGTGTGTCTGCGTTTGCTTGTGTGTGTGTTTATGTTTGATAAAATGCGATATGGGCACATTCTCATGGCTCGACGCTCAATAAACCCCCCTGCCTGCCGCTGGCTGGTGCAATGCGCCACACTGAGCAACAGCATAGAGAGAGAGAGAGAGAGAGCGAGAGCGAGAGCGAGAGAGGGACAGCTAGAGAGACAGAGATCGAGAGGGAGAGCGAGAGGGCGAAGCGTAAGGCATAGAGTAAGAGTGAGAGTGCAGAACGTGAGCCGTGCTCAACCCGTCGTCGTCGTCGTCGTCGTCGACAGCGGCAGTGGCAGAGGCAGAGGCAGAGGCAGACGAGGCGCAACATAAACGAGCATAACGTATTTTTGCTGTCGGTGTGGCACGAACACCAAGTCACTCAGACACACACACACACACATACTCACATGCAGCATGCCTCATGCCTCATGCCCCTTGCCATATAGAGTGTCAACTTTTAGTCTCTCGATGTTGAGGCAATAAAAACAGAAATAATTGAAAAACTCCGACAGACCGAATGCCGAACTATGCCCAAAAATATCTTAAAGATTAGATGCGTATGCCATATGAAAGGGGTCGCGCTCACTGACTGACTGACTGACTGCCTCAATGGGGGCAACAACGGGCAACCGAATTCTTATGATTAATGTGCTGGCAAAATTGAAAATATATTTTTGTACCCAAAATGGAAAAAAGAGTGGAAAGAAGAACGAAAGAGAAACCCCCCCAAACGGAAATGAGGAAGTCGTCGTATGGTTTATGTTGTGCTAAAAGAGTTGGGGTGTGATGCTCGGCTCCTGCTTAAATGGGGTCTGGCTCAACATACGATCACAGATCACAAGGCTTGAGATTAGTTCTGAGTGGAGTGGAGTCGGCTCGACTCGAGTCGCGACGCATTCAGACTTAGGGGGAGTACACTATGCAGCCATGCCAAAAAGGAAGTGGAGTTCTGGCTAATGTATTCTTGGAAATACGCTTCATTGTGCCACGATCATAATTGTTGAAGAATTGAATTGTTGTTGATGAGAAGCATGCATGCCAGTTGTCCATAGGCAAAGACTGTTTGAGCGCCAAGGTTTGTTTGGGGGATCTGGTTTAATTATAGTTCGAGAAGTTTAGATCTTTCGATCTTGAATAACATTGTAGTTCATAATGTGATTTCTATGGAGCATTTTAGATCGATATGGGACTCGTTTAATTCATCGTCATCGTAACTGATCCGCTAGCTTATTAGATGTCTTAAATCTTCAATATCGATCTTATCACACTACCCTCGAAAGTATGCTGCACTTTTCTTAAAATCAGTGCAAATATCATTGATCAATCGGAAAATGACTAATTTTTGCATCTTCTATTGCTATTGTTGCATAATTTGAGACCAATTGATGTAACAATGTTGGTTTTGTTTGTGCAATCATTAGGCATAAGATAGATTCCTGGAATCCATGGCCCATAGGCCAGAGGCTCATCAATTTCCAATCTAAACCAATGCACGTGCGAATAATTCGGTAAATCGTCTGGTAGATGAAGTCAAGCTGAAGAATTACCTGCTGGCATTGATCATAAACGATGCTGTCACTTGTCCCAACCCACATAGCACACACACACACACACGTCTACACAGTCAGGCACCCGGGGAGTGTGTGAAGATTTTTCGAAAAGTCACCTTAATGGCAAAACCTGTGCAAAGAAAGACAGAGAGAGAGAGAGAGAGAAAAAAGTAAATTGTATACAATAATAATAATAGTAATAATAATAAAACACATAGTCGAGAGACAAGGCAAGGCAAGGCAAGGCGAGCCGAGACGAGACGAGAGAAGAAAGAGTATTTGTTAAAGTAAACACGCCAGGATATCAAGTGTACACATGCCAGACGACACAGTCTTGCAAGTTGCAACTGCTATGTCCATATATATATATCTCTTCTGCAAGGCAACCTGTGAGCGAGTGGGATAGATGCATGCGAAAGATCTCCAGTTTCTGCACTTGCTGAGTGCAAGAAAACGGGAAAAGAAAAATTGCTTGTGCGACCATTAGATAGCCCCTAGCCGTAGCCATGGCCCTAGCCCCTGGTACTGGTCCCATTTGAAAGAGAGTATCGTGGGAATGGGCATTGTGAAATTGTCTGCGCTTTGTCAACGGTTCAAGTGTCGCCAGCGACTTTTGTTGTTGCCTGTGTTTTCGTAGACAAATGTTTCCAATTTTCTGATATTTTTTGTATATACAGAGACGCACACAGATATACTCATCTACCCACTGTGCCACAAAGAAAGTGGTACGCGTTTACCATGCGTCCAAAAAAAGAAAACCTCAGCCAAGATGAAATCCTCGCCAAACCTGCGCACTAGACTCAAGTGGTCAGCGCTGGGAACGATGTGCCTTTGTTCCTTGGCACTCTAATTTGTGCGGCGGACACTTGAGCCAGCGAAAGGTTCAGCCCAGAGTGAAAGAGTAGCCCACTGTGAGAAATCCAGAGAGTGCGCAGCTGCAGTTGGCGTGCGTGGGAGTCACTTTTGCCAAAGGGCAAATCGTGGGCATGACGCAATAAATAATCTTACATATAGTCCAAAGGTGACCACAGTGTTTCTCACGACGAGTCCAAGCAAGGTGTCGCCTGACTTGTTTCTCGGTTTCTAATTGCATATTGTGTTGTATGGCGAGATATGTATGTAGTCTTAGGTAAGCAAAAGCTTGAAGGAAATCTAAGACTCTAAATGAGATCGCTTAAGATCAGTCAGTTTTGCTTTAGAAATATTTGGTTAGATATGCACACATGTTCTCTTTCCATCTACTTATTATAGATCTTTATTTATTCATTTCTAATATACAAACTTATATATATTTTTCTGTAGATCTCAACTTTTTTAACACCTAACTGATATAGCATTATGTACACGAATTTGAGATAAAGCAATACCTGGCTATACATGACTCTACGTTACTTAAGTCACGTTCAATCTATTACACTTTGCACTCTAACCTGTTGCAGGTCCTACAATCATTGAGAATATACATATTTACGACTATTTACATCGTCGTAAGTTCAGCAAACCCGAAATACACGATCATAAATCATCAATGGAAATCGCATCGAACAAAACTGCGCCACAAATATGATTGCATGAATGAAGAAGAGAAAAGGGACCTGAGGCCGGGCCGACTTGCTGCATGCAACAATGTTGCTAAGACTGGACAAACATTTGAAAGTTTGTTGCACCGCTGCAGCGCGCTGTTTGCACAGATAAAGGAAAATGAAACAGCATTTCACTTGGTGGCCCGTTGATAAGGCGGGGCGCACGGTCGATAGGGCATCATATCGTTGTCGCAGATAAAACGCAGGGAAAAAACGAAAGAAGAAAATATCAAAAATACAAAATTTTTAGTGAAAAAAAAAAAAACAACAAAATAAAATAAAGAATGTGCTTAGCAAGAAATCAGCATTAGGGCTGCGCTGATAAAAAGTGTTGAACATTGTGTTGGACAAACAAAAAGAGCAACCAAAATGAAACCAGCGGGCGTAGATACTGAATGCACAGATACAGATACATGCAGATATAGATACACGAGCTGCGGATACAGATACAGATACAAACGCTGTGTTTGCATGCAGAAGTGTGCAAACATATTTCAACTTATTTAAAAGCGCGTAAAAAGTCGATAAATGTCATTTATCTGTTTGACCAGAGTCAATATATGTATATGTATGTATGTCTGCGTATATAGAAGGAAACTGCCAAGAATTGCATGGGTGCAGCTGAGCGAGTGCAGAAGGGAGAGGGAGGGAGGTGTGGCAGAGTCTTTGGCATGTGCTGCGGGCTGCCGAGAGTCGAACATTAGCGCCAGCTGCAATTATGTGACGTCACAAAGTTATCGCAGCGCTTGCTGCTGCTGCTGCTGATGTGGTTGTTGTTGTTTTTGTTGTGTACGCCCCCCTCTAGAGGCCCGCATGCAGAAATACATAGATACAAGCACACATTCACACACACACTTGCACATATACATGCTGCACTGATAAGGCGCATTTTTATGAATGAAAAAATATTTTTTATTGCTTTTTTGTATGTTTAACGGGTATTTTAACAGCTTTAAAGGCTTTGTTGCTTTTGCTGCCGTTGTTGCTGTTGTTGTTGCTGCTGCTGTTGCTTATCAATGAACATTTCGCGCATTTCGCTTGCAATTTTAAAGCTGGCGGCAAGCTGCAGGCAATTCTTTTGAAGAAAGCAATCGACTTTGACCTTGAAAGCGATTCATATATATGTATGTGTATTAATAAATATAGTATGTATGTGTATATATAATCTTTTAAAAAAAAATATATATATACATATATATATTCATATACGACCATTGACAAATTATATGTGTGTCATACGTGTTCTTTCACATGACTCGTATGCATGTACATTCCTCTTCTATCTCCCTCTTTTTTTTTGGTGTATATCATATTTGATCTTACTGCGGAAATGCTCGCGACGTGCTTCCAGTAGAAGCGCAAACCGTCTGCCGATTCCCTACAATTTCAGTCATGAATATATGTATGTATGTACAGATGTATGTATGTACATATATAAATATATTTATATATTTGAGTATGTACATTTATTTGATTTTATTTACTCTTTTCAATATTTACTAAGCACGGCGCGTGCTTGGGTTTTGAATGAAGCAAATTATGCCTAAATATTGTCGAGTGTAGTTCTATATAAATACATATGTATATTTCTTTATACATATGTATGTACAAATATGAATATGTATAGGTTTGTATGTGTCTATGAATAGAGATATAGTCACCGTATGGAGTGGTATGTCGCTGCTCGGTTTCATGATGTTGTCTAATAATAATACCCTATATGAGCTTAGGGAAGGGCTTAAAAAAGATTTGCGTTGTTATTAAAACTTAAAAAAAAAAAAAAATTGAAAGCTTCAACATGAAACTAAATATATTATTATTTGACTATAAAAAAAAGGTATAATAATAATATCATACATTTAAAATCAATTTGCTTGTATTAGTTGACAAAAGCTTTTGAAGAGAATGAAGAAATATATACATATATAAAATGTAAAATAATTCTTGAATTATAATAAAATATATATTCTTTAAATTATATATTTTCCTCAACTTTTGCTATACTTTTCTCTATACAATGTCTGCTTAAAATTTGTTTTTATTAATTCTTAAGAAATAAATATTTGTAGTTTTCTGCTATCAGTGCTGCATTGAGTGAACGCATTGGCTTGTGCAAACTTGTGTAGAGTACAAATATTTTGAAGTTCTATTTGCCGACGAGCGAACATTGATTTCGTATGTTTTGATGTTTTTGCATATTTCGATATCGCACAGTATGACACAGCTGCATTTCTCAAACAGTGGAATTGATAATAAAAAATGAGTAGGAAATTCATAGAAATGTGTCGGCGTTTTATAAATACTTGAAGGCACATTCCGGCATACCTTTTATCGTCCTAGGCATGATCTCACGCATATCTCGCTCCCACTCTCCCTCACTCTCTCTCTCTCTCTCTCTCTCTGTCGGTGGAAATGGTTTCTCTGATTTGTGTCCCAGTGGTTAAGGGCACTCCTTTTTCCATTCAAAAAATAAACCGAAAATAAAATCATTCATTGAATGGTTTCTTCTTCCTAGAAGTGCTGGCCACTTAGTTTCCACCGTCTCAGTCAGTGTCACCATCACTGAACGCGAATCGGCATCCGTTGCGCACAGTGCATAGTGCACAGTGTCTCGCGGCCACTTCAAACTCGGACAAAAGTTGCCCGAACAATAGTTATGGTAACCCCGAAAAATTATGCTCTAACAAAAGTGTTAAATGTAACGTTGGTAAAATTTCTGTTTGGAAAATATGAATTACAAGGTGTCCAAGAAAGGTATTCATAGCTCTGTCCTCCGCTCAAGCCTCCGCTGTGCCGCGCTGTCGATGTCCTCGAGACTGAAGAGTTACCCGCCGCGCCCTGCACGCCTTTCAATTATGTAAGCGGTGCAGTCTCTATGGTTGTCATTGTAACAGGTTGCCCCTAACTCGGTTCTATAATTATTTTTTTGGTCTACTGTAAAAAATGTAACGTTGTTTTTTCAAGTAGGTGTTAAACAAACGGCAGCTCGCACCGCAACTGTGCAAAAATTCATAAAAAGTTGGCAATATTTAAAGATGAAAGGCATTTCTCAATGGACTTGCGGCACAAAGGCTTCCTGGCAGCTTCCCGAGAAGGGGGTACATTGTTAAGAAAGTATTATATATATACTATATTCTTTATTAGCAAGGCTGCTGTTTGGCCTCGATAAATGGGATTTATTTATGGATTCTTCGGAAACAAATGTTTGAGTTTCTGCAGGCCTTGACTTTGTATCTTCTTGAACTAATCTTTAATTTTATTTCTTACTTTGAGTTCTTACATCATATTGGGATATATCTAGCTTAGTTAAGATAGTATTAGATCACAATATATTGTATATGCAATTCCTTTCATTCTTTGCGGTCCTAGATAGGGCAGCTAAGAGGCATCTCTTACCCTCTATGATCTCAACTTTGTATACGGTAATAAATAAATTGATCAATAGATTGAATTGCATTCAGAAAATAGTTTTCATTCTTGATTTCAAGGTACAAATTGAATCTATAGAGTGTATTTTCTCATATCTTAAAGAAAAATACTTTGTTGTGATCTTTGCCAAGTGAAACAAAAATCTGAAATTATTTATAAGTTACGATCATCGTAGGTCATATCTCAATAGCTCCTCTCTTCTTACAATCTCCTATATAAAATTGCATTCAGTGCGACGCAGTTCACCTGTGCTTCACTCGAACAAAGGACATTTAAAAACCAATTCCATACAATTAATAACAATAAAATGACGCTAAAATTGCAACAACACAACGCCCCTCCCACCCGAAATGCCGTCTTAATAGACAACAACAAAAGGACATAAAGGATCGCATTGTTTTGGGCGCATTCACTTGCTCTAGAACGCAGCAGTTCAATGAAGGCGACTGTATTCAAAGTAACGCGTATATCTCATTGAAAAATGTCACATACAGACTCCCGACTACAGAGAGAATTTGCAACAATGGGCGAGCGCACTCGACTCTTCGGTTGCACGTGTGTCAAACAATTGCAATTGTGTCATGTAGTACAAGAAACGAGGTCCTGCTGCAGCGTCCTGCTCGCCTTTGGCACTGACCGCTGTCCGGCCTTTAAAGGAATCAGCGATGTGTGTACATTGCCAGAACGTGATTTCCTTGTCTTATAGTATCCCTTCTTCAGCTTCTTCTTCTTATTATTTTTTCTCTTATTTTTTTTTTTTGGTAGTTTTTAACTGAAAAGTTGGCGCATTGTTTGGCCAGTTCATTATTGGGCCACTCGCCTCTGTTTAGTTGGGCTTGTTTTTTTTTGGACGGGTTTAAGCTATTGTTCGCCGGGCAGCGCTTGTCCCGGCACGTACGCGGCATTGCTCGGTTAGCCATGACTACGTTTGCCGCCAAAAAAAAAAAAAAAAGAAAGAGAAACAGAGAAAAACTTTGCCTTCGGCTGTAAGCTTTGCCTGCGGTCGACTGCCTTTTTCAATTTCTTCGAGCCAGACCATTAAACTAATTTATCACCAATATATAGCGCAACATCTAAGACGGGACAGGGGCGGCGAACCCTTTGGTTTGTGGGAAACCAGCCTAGGACTCCTAGACCTAGCTGTGTGCGAGTGTCCGTGTGTGTGTGTGTGTGTGTGTGTGTCTATTTACCATAATGAAAACATTTTCAAATATTTTATGCAAAGTTGTTGCAGCCTTGACATGACCTTAGCTCAACCTCAGTCGCGCTACCCCGCGGTGCGTTTGCCAAGGATGCGCAAGATATCCTGTATGGGAATTGCAGGATACAGCATGTTGTATGGCATATGCCAAATACCGGTTCCTAATTTAGCCAGCTGAACTAGTTTCCCCCCTCAGTGTGTGTTCGCTGTGCTTTGGGCCCTCTGTCATTATGTAGATTTCGTGTTAGGTAAGTGTCATTCGTTATTATTGCCCCATCTTTCAAATGCGAACTGCCAAATGCTGTTGTTGTCGCTGTTGTAGTAGTAGTTAGTGCCCTAGCTGTCGCTCTCGGCTGGCTGGCTAGCTCATCAACTATAGATTTTCTCACACAGGATGTCTGCGCTGGCCATAAAAACCTCGGAAAGCACAATGCGAGCAAACCATCCGATAAAGATCCAAACGAAATGTAACAAAAGCAACAAATTGTGTTGTGAAAAATCAAAGGCAATAGCCAAAAAAATAGAAGGAAAATGCAGTCCATTTGCCAAGCATCCTTGTTGTTGCTTGTTTGCACTGACTTGTTTGACTGTCTAAGCCGCAGGTACAAGAAATGATTAACTTCAATGCCGTTGAAGATTCCACACCGCAATTAGGACTCGGCCCAATAAAAAGCAAACTAGTGCAACCCCAGAGCAGGAACGAGGCAGCGATTCGAACCCTGTTAATGGCACAGAATTGCGTCGTCACAGGTTCAACTAAAGATCAACCGATCACAAGATCCTGCGCTGAATCAAACCCAAATGCACTTAGCCATTACGAGTTTCCCTCTTATATCTGTGTGTGTGGGGGGAAGGCAGCATTATAGTTTAACATCAAACAAATAAAGGTCAAAATACGAACTATCCGACTTCGGAATGGAAAAAAAAAAAATTAGTGGTAAAAACGCAGCTCAGCTGAGAAGGCAGCCACAAAAGGAGCGCGTGATTTGTTGCAAGATTTCTGTGTAAATGGCATAAAAAACTGAAGTGAAAAAAAAAAAAAAACGAAGCAGATCCGAGTCGAGCTGCAGCGCAGGCGACAAGCCGTGGGAGCCGACATAGTTGGTGCTGCCGTTAATGGCGCAGTTCTGGCCAAAACGACCTCGTCCTCGTCCTCGTCTCGTCTGTTGGACAATTAACACAACAACAACGATTTGGAGGCACATCCTTGGGAATGTCGAGCAGGGCCTACTTTTTTATGAATTGTTCATAATTTTCTCTCTCTCAGTCTCAGTCTCAGTCTCAGTCTCTTGCTGTTGCTTTTTGTGGACAAAAGGCTGGCTCAAAGGCAAGCCGACGCAATCACAATCAGCTGATTTGTAGAGCATAAACGCAAAGGGGCGGATTAATTATGTTGACAGGTTGCTGCAATTGAAGTGCGTTCTGGTTTAGTTCTAGGCTTAATGA
This sequence comes from Drosophila aldrichi, assembly GCA_035045965.1. Classification (NCBI taxonomy): domain Eukaryota; kingdom Metazoa; phylum Arthropoda; class Insecta; order Diptera; family Drosophilidae; genus Drosophila; species Drosophila aldrichi. The sequence continues at coordinate 1,877,464 of JAWNOM010000040.1, forward strand.
ATGGACAAGTTAACACTTGTCAATACACTGGCAGAAAAAACGATATAGTAAATAATAAATTATAAAAATTGATGTATCTTTAGTTACGTGGATTAAGAACTAAATATAAGAATCTAATATTATATATTATATTTATAAAAAAAAAATTCTCAATATTTTTGGCTTTTATTTTCTCCTTGTGTAGCAATTCGTATTAACTTGACATTGTGTCTTCTGGTTTAGGGTTTGGCGTTTCCAGGTAATTATTGCATAGCTGGGAAATTGGTTTACAAAGGCTGTCAGAGCCTGGCCTGGCTATTGATGGGGCACGTACACAATTAAATGGGCAGAGGCTGGGAAAAGTCAATCATTGCATAAAATTGTTTTCGTTTTGTGTAAATATTTTTGAAAATATTTTTTTCGCATAGGAAATGATTTGCAAATAAAATATAATAAAAAGAATATTGATTCTGCAGACACAAATATTTTCGCTAGAAATTTATAAATATTTCCGCATTTTCCGCATAAATCAAATGAAATCAAGTCCAATGAAATTCCCCAGCGAGCGCCGAGCACGCATTTGTGAATGAAAAGTGTTTGGTAACTGTGCAACAAAATGTTGCTGAATGGGCCGCAATGGCTCAAAGCAAGGCTCAGCTGGCAACGGTTGCGATTTGTATGTCGCCTCAGGTGACAAATTGCAAGGCTTGGCCAACAGGTTGCACTAACTGTTAACCAAGGCCTGCCTTTTCAGCTTCTACATGCCTTTATTTCATTTTCAGTTTGTTTTTTCTTCTTCTTCTTTTGCTGCCGCACAGGCACGCAGTTGCCGTGAATGACGCGGCAGGTTTTGTGACCCGGCCAAAATGTGTCATTTCGCACCTCCATAAAATGCAGTCGCTGTCGGCCATTCTGGCCGAGGTGTTGTGTAATGCCTCGTCTGGGCTAACCAATTGTCCAGCCCCCTCGACGACCTTCGCCTGCCCAGGGCTTGTCTAATGTGCGATTTCCTTTGCAGAGCTGCATTTGCATGCATCACATTTTCACACATGTTCGAAAAGCCAAGATAAAGGGTCAAGGCAATTGCCACAGGAGTTGTGTCTCATAAAGGATTCTCTCTTACAAATATTTACATAACACAACGTTTTTGGCGCGCAAAAATCAGTGCTGCAACGTGTGCAACGTGTTGCATGCCACTTCCTGTGTGCGTGTCTCGATATTGCACTCGCTGTTATTATTGGCCAGATCCTTCCTGTCGGCATGTCACGTGTTCTTCTGGTGCCACCCACGTTATGCAGCCCAGAACAATAACAATAAAAACAACATCGAGCAAGAAAAAACAAGAAAGCCGAAAAAAAAAAAACACTTGGCCTAATAAAGTTGTCGGCAAGGCCGCAAATTCCTTCTCACGCCTGCACTCCTCATGGCTGTGGGTTTTGTTTTCACAATTTTCTTATTAAACAATCAACAAAAGTGAGGTATGCACGACTAGTGGGTATCCTCTACCTGTATAATGTACTTCTTTAGTTCATCAAATAAAGGATTTGCGATGTTCACTAGAAGTGAAATTAATGGGATATAAAAAATCTTAATATTTAATATATATAAAATATCTATTATTATATATATATTTTTTTTATATATCATTGCAATTAATTGTGAGTACTAAATAATAATTAATATAACATCACAATAGATAACTAAAAATTCCTTATTATCAACTCAACATTTACAGGGTATAGAATCAGCGCGGCAATTTCGCTTTTATAGCACATACACATATTGTGTGCGTATTTCATTCATAACCTGAGCTCATTCAGCGAACGGAATTCATTGGAAGCGCTGTAAAAAATCTCTTGGAATATATCTATAGAACATGTGAATGCTTTCATTGTGCGCCAACAATGCGTCCGAGGCAGGATAATAAGGACACAACTAGCAAAATCTATACAAGTACTTGATGCGGCACAATGCGCCAGGCAAATTTAAAGGACATTCGACCAGCAAATTCTCACGTTCATTTCGCTCGCTCTCGCTCCCTCTCGCTGCCTCTCGCTCGGTATCTTTCTCAGTTTCTGCCTCATTTGGGTGCATGTCTGATATATATATATGTATTTTTTTGCGGCATTTCTCATTGGTTTTTTAATGTTGGCTAAGGCCCGGCTTAAACCTCAAGTGACCGAGGGCTTGATGAGCTCACATTTGCGAAAAGGAGAAGCGGATGCGCCGCCACTCGGGTGTTCCTTCATCAACGACATCATCATCTGACGATCATCCGGATATAGTTCAATAAGGTTTTTTCTTTTTTTTTTTCGCAACCGTCAGTCGGTGTTTCTGTTCTTTTTTATTTTGTGCAATTTTCATGGAATTTTCAACACATAATCGAGAGATAATGCTGTTGATTATCTCAGGAATTTCTATTCAACTTTTTTCCGTTCTTATCCTTGTTACTCTTGTTGTGCAAAGTGGCGCTGGTGTTGTCCTTCGCCGATGTGGCTTCCGTTTCATATTTCCTTCAAGCGCTGTGTGCGGCCGGACAAAACTGAGGATCTTCGCGTCTGAGTCCGGTTTCAATTTTTGGGTCATGTGAATTGCGGCAGTTTGCTTGGAGTTTTGTCTTTCAGCAATTTGACGGTTAGTGGAGCAAAAAGTCGTTAGATCACATTTGGTAAACACTGTGAGAAAGTGCGAAATGCGAAACGGGATTCCACGAGGTTGTAGTTGGTATTGTAACTTGTTATGTATTATGAAATTTTTTGATTTGATCAATAATGATGACGTAGATAATGAAGTTCAATGTTGCTAGGCAAAGAAAGGAATTGACGGAATTCTAGAGAAACATTGTATTCCATAATATCTCAATTAAACTTTGCTGTGTTTCCTAATGTGTATCACGAAAGTCATTTGCTTAAAAAATAAGTACATTATGGAACCCTAAAATGATCATTTCTGTTTCTCTAAAAAGCATTGCATCTGACGGTGTTAGTCCAACAAAGATTTGATCATTAATTTGAATATAATCTCAAGTTTGTTGACATTCCGAAGCTTCACAACTTTTCTTTGACAAAAGAAGAAATGTAATTAGATTTCCTATCAGTGTTGGCACTTTTGCTGTCAAACTTCTGCTTTTATTCCCAGCAACAACCCCAGGCAGGAGGAACTGGTGAAAAATCAACCCGCATGACAATTTGCAGTCTCTGGCTAAAGTCTGGTCAGAAGTTTTGTAGTTATGCATATAAAGGCTATGTAAATTATGAAGTCGATAAGCATGTTTTAGTATTACGAGATGAATGAGATAGAATGAGGGAGACTGCAGGAGAGAAAAACAGTTTCTGCGACTGTGTCTCATTTCGTGTCATTGTTGATGAAGATGAATGATGTAATAATTCCATCATAAAAATGCTTGCTCAGCCAACAATTCAGACGCAAACTAAACTGACAGGCTGTCCAGCCCCGTGTGCCAAAGGGTTGTAACGCCCCCCTTCACCACTCTTTCCGTCACTCTCACTCACTGCACTGCTGTAGGGCTGTAGCTTTCCATGTAGCAAACTTAAAGCTATGCTAGGTGTGGACTTCTAGCCAGCAGCTGCTCAACGGCTGCTGCTGCTGCTGATTTACAACAAGTTTTTACATTTGCCACACTGCAACTGCGGTACATTTTCTCGGTTTCAGAGAACTGGTTTTGGTCAAATCTAAAACCCGAGATCCATTTACATTTATCGTACTTAGGGACGTACACTTTTTCTTGCTCTTTCATTTTAATTTTAATTTTTTCCAAATGCCAGCTTTGCCACTGATTTTGATTGCCTTCGAATTTGAGTAGAACTTAGAGAGGAGCGAAGGAAAATCCATTAACACGCTCAGTCAAGCAAAATCCATCATAAAGGTAAATCTTTGTTTACCTTGACCCTGCCTCCACATAAACGCACACATACACACACACACAATTGAGAACTGAGACATACACAGACAGTCATGCATAAACATGCTGTCCGGTATCGATTCGTGCATCCTTTTGCTTGGATACTTGTTTTTATGTCTTCTTCTTGCTGTCATGTGTTGCCCTCGGCTCACCTTTCGATTTTTTTACAACTTTGTTTTCAACATCGATGCATTTTTAATACCCTAGAGCGATCGTAAATGCTGAATGGGTCAAATGGGCTGCTGGTGACATTGGTGATTGCTTTGGTTATATGTGATAAATATATAGAATATATAAATTGAATATATGTTAGATCGGTTTAGGGTAGACTGGTAGTCCTCATCAAAAACTGACCAAAAATGATATCACTGATGATACTTTTGAATATATGTGACATATATAAAATCAATTTACAAATCACTGTTAGTCTTTATGATAGTACCTATCGATATTAAATAGCTCAAGATCGATAAGTACCAATACATATCAAGTTAAAACTAAATGATCGGTTGTGTCTTATGCATATGATGATATTTGGCAAGGAGAGACTCAATTTGATGGAGTACATTTTACTTCAGCTCCTTCTCCCAGTAAGACATCTCTATATGTCATTATACTCTCCCTCTCCCTATCTACTGTTAAGACTCAATCCCTCACTTCCTAATGAAAAAGGTAATGGGTAACTGCCAGTCGTACACTATTAATAAAGTAACTCTCGTTTGTTTTGATTGTGTCTTTCTTTGCTGTTGTTGTTGTAAAGTCAAAGTGTCGAATTGTAAAGATCAGTCACCTTTAGCTGCCTAGGCCGATCGCCGTCGTATCCCATAGATACATAAATATTTACATTGCTGTTGTTGTTGTTGTTGTCGTTGCTCCCTTTGTTGTTGTTGTTGTTGCAGCGACTGCCCATTGGCTCGTACCCCTTTATTATGCCAGGCATGTCGCGGTGCTCCGCCGTTTGTACTCGTATCCGTTCGCCTCATCTACTAGTATTTTTACTGTGTAATCACGCTTAAGCCGTGCCTCAGTCGCCGCTGCAGTCGGCATCGCTGTCGATGTTCCCTCTATGCTCTAGCTGCACGCTTATTTATTTGTTTGCTGGCTCCAAACTGGTACTGGGCATCCATTGGTCTAGCTCTTGGGTCTTCTTGGTCTTGGGTATCAGCCAGCAAAAGTACAGTCCTCAGTCCTCAGTCCTCGTTCAGTTCTGTTTTTCCTGATTTTTCTCCAAGTTGTTGCATAGCAAAGGGGCAACCCTTTGTGTGTGTGTGTGTGTGTGCTACGTGTGGCTTGCGATGCAGGCAACTGGTTTGTCTAGTACAAGTATCTCCACCTCATTTTATTGCCTTTGTCCCCTACCCCCACCGTCTACTCTTTGCCGCAGTGTTTCTTCTATTTCTTAGAATGCTGTTTTCCTTCTTGTCGTATCTGGCGTCGATCAAGCCTCTCGCAAGTTTATTTACCTCGCCACAGGTTTGTTTACTTTCATTGTCCAAGGAGTCACAGCAGAAGAAAAGAAGAAGAAAAAAATAAGAAAATATAATAAGAAAAACATTTCATAAGCCGATTTGCTGTCGCATAGACGGAAGGAAGTCCTATGATGCGATGATGCGTTGAAAATAATAAACAGTTCGTATGGTCAATGAAAAGTCAATATAGGAAGTGAGGCTTAATTGTGAAACTATTTGAAATGCAGGTAGTGAAATTGTTAATTCATCTATTTTAATATGCTAATGCAAGCAGAATGAAATATTTATGGAAAATTATACGAAATGAGATTTAGTAAACGTTTAAGCAAGGTTTACTATATAATGTGGTAAACCCACGTCATGGGAACTATCAATAGATAAGATCAATTATGATGTGAAAATATTAAAAATTAGAATAGAAGCATTGATTATTGAAAGATGAAAATTTTCAGAAAAATATATTATAACATACATATTTGTATAACAAATATAGCTTCATTTCAGCTCATCTAAGACATACAATTTAAAGATCTTACTAATTTACTGTATCCTAATATCTTTAATAAGCAATTAAAATATCATAGCAGCTGCCGTCAAAGATGTAATAACTATATTTGTAGATAGTCTAGCCTATCTTCAAATTAGAAACTCAACTGTCTCGGCCCACACAAAAAACTCTGAAAAAATATAGTAATTTAGATGTTGCATTTTACGGCTAATTGATTTTAATCTGACCGCCACGACGGTGGCCAAAAATCAGCACACAAATCCGTATACATTACTGAAAAGGGCACAGCCTCTCCAGAGAAATGGAGATATATCGCGATAAGGCCAAGACATTTTGCGCATCATCATTATCGGAAGAGCTCTTCTCTATAGATATATATATATATGTATATATAACTGCCGAACTGCTCGGAACAAATAATAATTATTGCAAACTCAGATTAGTTGCGCCCGAATAAAAGTCGACCCGAAAAATATCAATGGATGGAAATAACCTCTCTCTCTCTCTCTCTCTTTCTCACTTGGACTGCCTCTCCTCTGCATGGTGGCTATCTGTCGTCTCGTATCTTTGGCTTTGATATATGCTTCAGTGCATCGGACTGTCAACAAAGGAACCTGCCGGGATTTCTAACGGTCATCAGTCAGCTGACTGCTTGAGATACATTTGTATCTGTAACTGTGCGTCCACTTGAGGTGCAGTCGAGCGCAAGATAGCATCAGTTCGAATTTGTTTTTAGAATTCCATATGTATTAGTTATCTAGGGTAGCACACGCACACAGTCACACACACACACACATAGACATACAGGACTAAAAAGGATACTTTTTTTGGCGCTCTTTTTTTCCTTGTCTGTTTAAGGTAAATTCTACTGTGAAAGGATATTTGTGCGGCCTTTGGTAAAAGGATTTTCGTTCGGAACTGTTCATTTTGCGCGCCACAACCAAAGCCAATAACTCTGTGTGAGTGTGTGTGTGTGTGTAGAGTTGTGTGTGGTGCGCATTTCGTAGTTGGTATCTTAAACTCACAATCATGACCGCTGGCCGGCTCAAAGGTCGGCTTAAGACTTTCAAGAATTGCCATGGCATGTGGGTGTACGTGCTGCTGAAACAATATTACACACAGCCACACCCCATGCACACACACATACACCCACACACCCACACACACTCGCATACATACTCTGACAATGCTTGCTTTATATTCATTAAGGATGTGCAACAAAACAATATGCAAGTTAGTTATTCCTTGCAAAACAAAAGCCCTAAAACTATGCAGAGCTCTAGCAATATTTTCAAGTTAAAGTAGGCTTATCCTTGCAGCGTTTCTCATCTTTCTTACTCGATTCCTTTTTTCGGCTCAAGCCATTGTTAATTGATTAACCGAACTGCAACTTTGGCTGTTCAGTTAGCCGGCACAGCTGCCTCGATACTACATATCTGCATATTAGATCTAGGTAACTGGAACCTACAACTGAACCTGACCACACAAGTCCTCTGTCCGCTGACCTGTGCCTTGTGTCCATTCATTTGGAAGCCTAAATGTGCGAAATGCTTTTGTGCACATATGAGATGATCTCGTTTTTGTTGAGCGAAAGAGTAGAGCTCACACATGTGCGTCTGCAGAGAGAGATACAATATAGATCTAGCATCAATATAGATCTAGCATCTGCACTTATTTCTACGCTCTTCTATTTCTATTTCCCATTGATCCATACCATTGAGCAATATGTCGTCAAACAGTTTGCCGCCCTAAGCCTTCAGCTATGCAAATTATGCACAAATTGTTCAACTTCCTGGAAAACAGATCAAGTTCGTTCCATATATGTAAACACTTTTTTTTTTTTTTTTTTTTGCACAAGTGTTACAGATTTATGCGCATTGCGTACTGAACGGAAGTTTTTATGTTTTTCCCTGGAAATGCCGCCTTGGTTCTTAACAGTAGCTGACTTACGTAATGTTTGTATTAGAGGTTTTTGATTTCAGTTTTATTGTTTTTCTTTTTGTTTTTTTGGTACTTGTTTCTTCTTCTTGAGCTCCGCGCGGCCTATTTGTAGCGTTGTCTAATGGCTTTTCACACTCGTCTGCTAAAATGCAAAGAGCCGAACTCTGCATAGCTTAAGTCTGAATTGAATGTAAATGATTTTCGTAGATATTTACATGTAGAGTTAGGATCTGAATGCCTTTTGTATAGGCGATCGTTTTATATTGTCTTAGCATTGGAGGTGTTCTTAAAAGGAATTCCGTAGATTTTCAACTTACGTAGTTGGCCCTTGTTTGATATATGAGTTAGTGAATACAGTGGAAGAGTTTTAATTACTTTCAACACTACTCAAGGGTACTAGACTTTATGGGATGCGGAGCTTACTGATTTTGATTTGGGTAACAATAGATTCAACTAAAGAAAATAATATAACTTTCCAATAAAAAATAGTTAGATATGCCTATGAAATATTCTTTGTACACTTCAAAGTTCCGTTCTCCATTATAGAGCTGACCACAAATAGGTTTCGACCAAAGAAATCGGCACATTTGAGCACATTGTTAAGTCTGTGCGTAGCCCCACAAACATACTTCAAAGGATCTTACCCTATCTGTTGCAAAGGAATTCGCAAACTCATGTGAGCATGCTAATTGCCATTTGCAGAGTCTCAAAAAAATGAGTTGTAAATGAGCAAAAAACTCTGTGCAAAGGGCGGCAAGTCGAGAGAGAGAGAGCCGTAGGGCGTCCGGTCCACTAGGAGGTTCCACAAATCATTGCCCAGTTGCCAAGGCTGTGCAGATCGTTTTGCAAGTATGCAAAAACTATAGAATCCCATCATTAATTACCCTTTTTGGGCAGCAGTCGGGACTTGAAACAGACCGACACGTGCATTGTAATGATCATATCATCGGGAAGAAAGAGAAGGGTCCTGCGGAACTTATGAGCATAGCGATAACTAATCAATTTTTGTTTTGGCATTGGAGCAGTAGCTATACTCGTAGATCGTGCGTATTACCAATCTGTACATCAAAATCAAATATTTTATGCACACGCCTCGCAAGGAACCACGACCAACGAGCCGTGAAATTTGTTGGCTATCCCAATGCTAATGCATAAATCCAATAGTTATGAAAAAGCAATTATGTTGAGAGATGAATACGTATCCCTGCAGATGAGTGAGGCAACTGGTTGAATGACCTCCAAAGTGATTGACCGCTTGGCCGTGAGAAACTTGAGTGCAACCCTTCATTAGATCGGTTTTGAAGAGGTTACATAAAAATTAGATGATTGCTTTTTATATTGGGTCTGTCATTAAAAGTGACTGTTTGTATTGCTCTAGAGATCGGCGGGAGGACCCTTCGTTCAAGTTTTGTTATGGAGCGCCTTGCTCAGCAATTTTCCGTTAAAAAATCAAAACATATAATTTTCCCCTTGGTGAGACAACAGACACTGCGACAGAGACGGAACGAGTTGAGGTATATAAAGGAAGGGAACAGGTAAAGACGAATCTGTGCATAGAGGAAAATCCAATACATACAGGTACATAGGCGATGCAGGGGTAGGACGTACAATAGAACCTGTTTGCAGGGGAAAAGTCCAACTGGAAGTTAGACCCATAAGAAAACGAGTCGAGATTTCCTGCAGAGAAATGGAAAATAAACAAGTTGCGAAGGCGAAGGCAAAGGCGAAGGTGAAGGCGAGAGCACAGAGCACACAATACATGGAAATTGATAAATGGCTAGACAAACAGGTTGAGGCACAGGTACAATCCGTGTACATGGAGCTGGTGCGAGTGCGGGTGCGGGGGCGGGGGCGGGGGCTTAGCTCTCTGACGGTAGCCCTTAAGCCACGACTGAAGCGCGGCCTGCACGTGGACGCTGTTAAGGATCGGCCTGTGAGGCTGATTGTGATGAAGCCTTTTCATGTCTATGCACACTTGGAGACGTCGTTGTAACGACTTCTCTTGTATGCACTATTCGAAAGAATACAGAAAAGGAATATAAAACGAGTTAAGAGTGCCTGCGGTTTAATGGGGGTTTGGCTTTTTCACAGATTACCAAATTATGTGCCCATTCTTTGGCCACGAACAAAGGAAAACCAAAAAGAAAATGTGTGATGTGGCTCCAATAGTGCGCAGTACCTGGGAAAATCAATGCCCCCAAATGCGTTTATCGAAAGTCAGACGGCAGACAAAGAGTTTTATGGTATTAAGGGTAAGCCTATGAAAAGTGATTCTAACTTTTGATATCAAATGCACATTAGAAATGCATAAAAGGCTGGTCAAATGATGGACTTTGAAATTTTATGAATAATTTGATGCATGAGTATGCCTGATGAACATTTAGAACAGATCTGATGCGAGAGGATGAGAACTTGCCTATGTCGGAGGCGTCTGGGACTTTACTAACTTTGATTTGCTTATATTTAAGTTATTTAAAGATGTGGAAGATGCTGGACAACAGAAACTGCGAAAGAGGGAAGGATATATATATAGTATATGTTATCTAGATTATATATTGTAATTTCAACACCATCTATTCCTTTCTAAAAAGAATAAGCCGCACATACAGCTATATTTTGTATAATGCGTGTATAGACATACCAAATTAATACCAAATTAACTGAAAAATCAGATATTCTTGAAATTGGTGTGCCTGCAGGGTATCTGCTAGACAGTCACTTCCCTACATCACTCAATATTTGCTTTGGCCACAATTGAAAAGGATTTTAGCTAACATAAACTAAGGATTGCAACACATGTTGTCTGTAGTTGGCTTGGGATTATATGAGCTGCAATTTAGAAGTCGACATAAACAAGAGAGAAAACCCTAAAGATCGAACCTTCGGCAGCCAAAATGATGTTTGAATAAAACAAAAAAATAATTCAGTTGCTGTCGCTGTTCGTGTCGCGACTGCAGCCAAACAATAACAAGTTGCTAATGAACGGTCAGCGAATGTAGTCAGGGAATAGACTCGTCGGCGTTATTTGAGATTTTATCAAAACAAAACGACAGTCGGGACAACAACTGGTAGCATCGATTGCCTTACACTTGATCCTTTTGGCTTGGCGCTGTCCTGAAGGTCCTTGTTTATGACAATGTTTTTATTATTGGGCGCTGCGCTAGTTTGGTGCACCAAATGTCCTGTAATTCGAGACTCGAGGCTCGAGAGATGCGCGGCACGATCTCTTGAAGTGGTCAACCCGTCAGTCGGGCATGATCATCGATCGATATATTTTGTTGACCATATGTCCTCGTTTGATTTAGTTCGAACCTGAGCCCAAAAACTCAACCAGAACATGCTTTGCATGTGGTATTGATTGAGCAATTCAAGTGTAGCCGCAGCTACAGCTATATGTGTGTGCCCTCTCTCTCTCTCTCTATCTTTCGTTTCCTCTCTTTCTGTGTGTGTGTGTGTGTGTGCAGTGATTTGGAAGCTGTCAGCAAGGTTGCTCCAATTTCATGGCCGATTTGCCCAAGTGCATTCTAATTAATAATGGTTCGACTGAAACTCGTTAGCCACTAAATTTGACAACAACAGCTGTTGTCCAGTTCGCTTAAATTTCATTAAGGTCATTTTATTGGACCATTAACGGTTCTTTATTTATTTTTTGTGTTTCTTAATCTCAATTCCAGGTATCACATGAGCTCGACTAGAGGAATGTGCTTCCAGCTCAGCAGCAAAGTCAAGCGAAGAATGTGGGAGACGCCTTGAAGGAAAATACGAGGTGAGTTAGTTTTTATTTAAATGGTATTCAGTGTGGGTCTACATCCATATACATATCTAAAAATTCCAAAAGTCTTGCTTTACAGTTAAACCAATGTCCATATTGTAATCCTATATATGAAGTCTGCTAAAACTGTAAATTGCTTTTTTGTGCTCACATTTCGGGAATTCACAGAGCCCTCATGCATGCTCAAAAATTGAATTGCGAAACTTTCGAGGAATCGTTTGCCTTGAGGGACCACAAATTTGGCGTATCCCATTGCACGCCAGCATTAGCTAATGTTGTCTGCGGCAAGGCCCATTATGCGCTCTCTGGAGAGCTGGACAGCCTTGAAAAGATCATTAGCCGGAATAAGATCGTAAAAAGACATGACACGCGAAAAAAAGGGCAAGTGCCGCCCCTTGACCAGCACTCGGACAGCCATGAAATTGCGAGCGAGCCGGCCGAGTCGATTGCAGATCGGAGATCTCAAATCGAAAGACCTCCCGGGAAATCAATGCATTATACGAAATTGCCAAACAATTGCAAAAGACAAAAGATGAGGCCACATTTTTATAGGCACATCCAAACATTGGCCAAGGGAAATAGTGCGCAATCATGGCGACCCAGCCGAAAATATATATCATAAATGCACACAGACGGAGTCGGGCACAAAGACAGGTTGAAGTTGCGGTTAGGTGTTTGAGGTTTTGCCGCGTCTCGAAGGGACTTTTTTGGTTGTGTGGTCATATGGAATTCCAGGAAGCTAAGTACAAATGAGTTGGCGGCCAGAATTGAGCGAAAATATTGTGAGAAATAACAAAAGTAATCAAATATGTATATGAAACTATTGAGAATCAACCGAGAGTCCTTCGGCCGGGCATATATTATTTTTTCATTCTATTATTTGGTCAGACAATGCAGTGAAGTTTGTTTGTGCTGCCGGCGAGACCTTTGCCTCTTCAAGTGTTCAACGGCGTGAAGGAGTTAGAAAACGATTATGATTTTGCCACCACACAAGTCGAGGACGCAGCTATCTGTCCATATATATCTAGGCATACATACATACATTTTTGTATATGTATGTATCTAGGTATCGTAGGTATTGTAGTTTTATGCAAAGTTCTGACGTGTCAAATAGTCAGCGTGTGCTCCTTTGAGCCTGGGAAGCGATTTCGCACGGTTAGGCTCAGTGCGCCTGGCCCACGCAGCGTGCTCCTGCGCAGCGCTGTTGTGTCCTGGCGCATCCTAGACATTCGTCCGCTCATTAAGTGTTGTCCGGGCTGGCGCCTATCCCGTGGCGCGTCTGCCTTTCAGTTTGGTGGCTTTGGCAATTAACTGCAGCGCTTTGTTTAGCGCGCGAGCGTACGTCCGCTCAGGACTCACATGCAGGACATGCAGGACACGCACTGTGACACTCTGCTGCGCACTCGGCGCATTTTTCACTCCTTTGCAGCAAATCTAATCGCAAAACGTTTCGTGCTGCTTAATTGCGCAGCTCAGCCAAAAAATAGGAAAAAAGTAAGAGAAAGGTGCACTTGACCCAAGGAGGACACGTAGGACGTGCAGTTTATCCAGCATATGGTGTGGACTTGAGCTAACTGCGCAGCCTCGCCCAGCTCCAGTTTGGCCAGGACATGTGCTGGACAAACGGCTCCCGTCTGGCACGCCCACTCCAGGCTCGGGCGTTGCATAATAGACAATAAATATTTTATTGATTTTCGGTCAATAAATCGGCAAGAGGACGAAAGTTGGCATTGCCGGTCCTATTTTGCGGGCAGCCCAAAAGGACCTGCGGCAGGTACTTCTCGCTCGTCGCTCGTCGGCCGTCGTTCGTGCACTTGAACTAATTGACAAACTGAAAGGTGAGAGATTGCATTTGGGCGATAAGACAAACTGATTTAGTTTTCCTCTTTAGTTCGGCATTTTTTGCCATTGTCCTTTGGAAATTTATTGCCTTTTGTGCCTTTTGTGCGCCGAGTTTCCCACTGCTCGAACCAAAACAAAGTGCCAGCCTGACAGCCTACCGACAAGGACTATTAATTTGATTTTATGTGCACTTGCCGTACGCTTCAGTTTTTATTACAGATCAATATTTTTGCGCTCGTCCTGTTAAATGGCAACGGCCCCTACTTCGTGGGAAGCCACACAGCGCGATCCCACGGCAGGGCCAAGGGACTCGATCGCCCTTCAAATTCTGCTCATCATTTATAATTTTGTCTTGACGCCAGCGCCGGTCGATTGGCAAAGCGTTCGACCTACATAAATTGCAACGGGTGGCAACGCCTCTGTCCCCCTCTGGCAACCTCTGGCATGCCTTCTTTTGCTCTGGCTGCTCTCCAACTTCAGCTCGTGTCATTCGATAGCTTGGCCAACTTTTAATATGCACATGTTGCACTTTATGGCCCTCGAGCATATTCGTACTTGGGTTACATTGCGGCTGCTACGTGCCTCTCGGCCTGAATCCTGCCAAGTGCTCATTGATGTGAGCTTCCTGCACTACAAAATGCATTTAATGTGGGAATATTGTGTTGAGCATGAGTTTAATATTCATATTGATGGCTGTGTGTGTGTGTGGAGTGAACGATGTTGCGGTAAATTGTACTTATACAGCAAATATATATTATATATTGAAGAATTTTCTCAGGCCTATTTAAACTAGTTGGAGTTGTAGAAATTTGTCGTAAACCTTTTCTATTTTCTGCTTAAGCCACTCCTATTTTAGGTTAGTCTAAAAACGTTGTTGTACATCTGGTTTAAACTAAAAAGTATTTTGAGTTTCGCATACATATGGCATTTTTATAGTAAACTATTAACTGCTTCTGAGAGCCGTTTCAAGTGGGCGATTCCACACCCCAAACTGTAGAGCACTTTGAGTACAAAAATCGCCCGCCCATGGTGCAAAATGTAAAATTTCCCGCCAGCAAAAAGAGAAGGAAACGAAAAACAAAACAAATGCAAACTAAAGTGGCTAGAGCACATGGCCAGGGCTACAGGGCAAGGCACCTCGGCTGCTCTGTGGCTCGGCAGGCACTGTGCCACCCAAGCAAAACCCGACGCCTGTTTTCTAAATTAATAATTGCAAAATTTCGCGCTAAATGAATGGTACAAGAGTCAGCAGCAGGCAGGATCAAACAGGATCGGGCAGGAGCAGTATGGGCACCACATGCACATATGCGCAGCATATTTCGCTCGAGCCACAAACCAGGCTATATATATTTGGTTCAAGTCGGCACGAAAAGTCAGTTGGTCACATTTTGTTGTAATTACCGGGTTGGGTAGGCGTACAAAGGGCAGCGCGGCGTGAAGCTTCCATAGACTCTCACACACGCTCTCTCCCAACGAGGCGCTAAGCAAACAACAAGAATGCGCCTGCCAGGATAACAAAACACACACACACACGCACACGCACACATGTGAGCCATATGAGCCATGCAGTTGCTTGCGTGCGTGACCGTTACAAACGATCGAACCGCTTGCTATGACTCAGCGGTGCTATATGAAGCATTATCGGGCGATATAGCGCCCGAGACGTGGGCGCGCGCGTCATTTGGTCTGCGCAAAGCTAACCCTTAAATGGCAGCCGGCTGCAATTTGCCCGCCCTCGCTAGATCGCCATATCGCCATATCGGGCTAAAAGCCACCCTGTTCTAGTTAAAACAAGGAGGAGGCCTTTGATGTTTAAAGACTGCAAGACTTCACGTTACCCTGCTCTGAATTGAAATTCTTTAGTGTATAGTTGTTTTCATATGTATTAGTGGGTGTACACTCTACAGCATAAAAAAAAAATAAATAAATAAAAATAAAAAAAATAAAAAAAAAATAAAAAAAATAAATAAAAAAAAAAATAAAATAAAATAATTAAATGACAAAAAAATATATATACAAATAAAATTATGATAATACAAAATTGGTCTTTCAGTTTATTGAATATATCCATTTCATATGTATATGTATTGTATGTATATTCCATAATTCCATAATTCAAAATTTTTTCTCAAAACAATTTTTGTTTATATTCTTAAATATATTTTCATTATGGATCCGATTGGTTCTTAACTATTTTTTATATTTATATTTGTTAAGTATTTCTAGCTTTATATTTTAATAGAGTAGCTTAAAAATGTATCGATAGTTATCGATAATAAAGTATATGAAGTTATACACATTTTGATTCGAAAATCATTCCACGAAAATCATTCCACAAAAATCATTCTATCTTGACATTTTTAATTCATTTTAATTAAATTAATAGTATTTAACAGTAACAGTATATTTATATTTATATTTATATATTTGTCAATCAAATATTATATAAACTTGTGATTAAAATTGATCTGCATACACAAGCTGAAAATCAATTAAGAATTACCCTAATTGACTCAATGCGGTCTTCTTCTATTATAGAGAACTTTCCAACTGCTTTGATAATACAGGGTATTCTAGAATGAACAAGCAGCTAATGTCGCGCCCACATGACTAAAACCAAGCCACCTTTTTGGGCGCAGTTAAAATGGTTGTTGTTGTTGCTGTTATCCTTGGTATATTTATGTTTAATTGTTATGCTGATGTGTTGGCACGAGCCATGCGCGCTGGCGCATATGTCGCTCAGGGTCCTGGCTCGACACCAGCTCCTTGGGCCAATGTCATTGACTGCTGCACGTTTTGGCGCTCAATTTGTAATGCTGCTGCCGCTGCTGCTGCTGCTGCTGCTGGAAAAACTCACAAGGGTTGCGCATGCGCTAGTGCTGGTCAAATGTCGCTAGGGAAAACTGTTAGTTCTGCCACCACCACCACCAATAGTCAGCAGCAGCAGCAGCAGCAATGCGGCCACCACCACCGCCATCAGCGAACCGCGACCAAATTATGCTGAAGTTGACGCAGCGCTTGACTGACTTCGCCTTCAACTTCAACGTCGACTTCAACTTCGACTTCACCTTCGACTGCAGCCTCGGCTGCCTCCGCTCGCAAACAGCACGCGCTCAGGAACCACTTCCTCATCGCAGCATTTCCTCAACTCGCTCGCCCAAATAGTAATGAGTCGGCGGTGTCAGGTGCATGCATGTAACATTTCGAATGACCCGACCACGACCCTAAGTCCAAAACAGAATGAACAGAAAATAAACAACCAAGAAGTTGACGAGCGAGTGTAAACGACTGCAGCTATACTTGTTCGATCAGTTAAACATGATTGAAGGCAGGATATATAAAAATTAGAACTGGGATAGATCTTTAGATAATTCTATTACAAATAGGATTATTATGATTGGGTTGAATCTCTATATATGCACAACTGTGGGAAATAAGTTTTTGGCCTCTTTTACATATAATATCTCTTATTGTTGATCGATCTCTATTAAAGATCTTATTTTCTTGCTGATCAATCTGATCAATCTAATTCTAACTTTCTTGACTACAAAGCATATACATATTGTATTGTTTATAAGCTTCAGTAACTAGCCGAAACTCTCAACTCTCTAACAAACATCAAACACTATATAAAACCAATATACTCTACTCAATCAATCAACGAGAGAGGATAAGAATTTACCCTAGAAATGCATTTTCCTTTGCTCGCGTAATTACAGCGACCAAGTTGGAAGTTTTTCATTCTTTCGAGCGGTGCTCATTAGACCAAAGCATTTTCATGGCTCATAGCTGAGTGTGTGTGTGTGTGCGTGCGTGTGTGAGTGTGCGTGTGCGTGTGTGATAACAACTCGCGCACGAGCTATGATGTGACTGTGTTTGTGTCCTTATGCCTAGCTCATTTCGTTGTAATAATTTGAAATTTTGATCAGGTGTTCCTTTTAGTTGGTTTTTTTTTTGTGGCTTTCTTTCGTGTGCTGCTTCTTTCTTATTTTCTGCTGCTGCACAATTGTCGCATTTGCTGTCCAGCCTGGGCGGGTTCAAAGGGGAACTAGGAGCGTTAAGAATCGCCGAACCGTATAACACATCAGACCTGGCCCAGTACATGTGGGCAGCAAAAGCGCGCGGCTTTTTCTGTTCCCCTTGACGCGATCGAGCCACTTGGCACTTGAACCGTGTCATGCGGATTTCTATACACTGGAGAGAGAGAGAGAGGGAGACTCTTGAACTGTTTCTATTACGACATTATTTTGTATGGCCAACTGTTAAGTTTGATTTGCCCGCAAAACCCTACAAACAGGTGTGTGCCGCAGCCATGAATGCAAAATGGTAGCCAAACAACATATAGCCAAATATGAGCTGACTTATTTACTCAAGCAATAAATTGCCATATAAGAAAACAAGTTCTAGTAAGTTACTTACACTTTTTTAAATCAGTAAATGCTGTTGACACTTATTTTAGTTTGACAATGGGAATGACTTCACGGTTTCTTATCTGAAATGTTCGCAGTGGTGTTTAATCAGGTTGAAGCTTGCTATATAATTTTTTAAAAATATATAGGCTAACAGGAATAGGCAATCGATTTATTGAAATCACTCTATTACATTGACAAATACATATTTTCTATTGTTAATATGTCCTTAATAGATCAGCAAAGTATTCCTATGTGCTGAGTGTTATGTAGATTGATCATTCGATTTCCTACTATATTCTATTAACGAACCAGTTCATTCTCATATACCCAAAGCGTCATTTAATTAGCTTAGAGTATAATCCTACATAGTTATTATAGAGTCAACGCCAACTCGTCTCAATAGTTTTGCCGTAGGAAGTTCTACAAGTATACTTGCCTACGTCTTGAGTCAGTTATGACATTCTCTTGATTTCCTGTTGGCTGTCACAGAACTCTCACAGCTGCGAGTCTGGCTCGCCCACTCGTTGGCTGTAGAAAACTGGCGCTCCTAGTTACAGTCTTGCCTGGCAACACGCCAACTCTCTGAGCTGTGCGGATTATTGAGCAATTGTCGGAATCGCCTTTGAGTTACATTTATGGTTAAATTTATGGAGAATACATTTCGAGAGCTAATGATGCCACAGATCAAAGCCAATTTTGGAGGAGGGAGAAACTCTGAGCAGCCCACGTAAGAGTCACGCAAGAGCTGAGGATAAGGATGAGACTGTGATATTAAAGGTTCAAGTTGAGGTTGAGCTTCGGTTGGAGCTCGAACTCGAGCCGTGCCCAGTTTCTTGCACGTGTATTGTTTGTATACACTTGAAGAAATACTTTGATATATTGATAATGGATTTGTATTCAAATTTATAGATCTCTTTGCCATGCATGTACATATTTATAATAAGTATGATAAAGGCAAGGCTGCAGATGGAAACTATTAAAATGTGATAGGAGGAATATTTTTAATACAACAAAATTTCTCAAGTGTAAATATTCCTAATCAATTTTTTGACTGGGACCCCTGCTAAAGCGTGTAGCACACGTACAATATAATGATACTTCTGTTGATAATGCGAAACACTGCAGAAAATTGCCAAAAGAATTACCAAAAATTTAAAAAAAAAACTTAGCACCAGGAAAAGAACAAATTGGAAAGAGAAGAAAACAAAAGGAAAGAATATTTCGAGCATGCAAATTGCTTATGAAGCGCCGCAATTTTCCGCTGGCTTCTTATAAGGTTGAAACTGAAACTGATCCGCTTAACCAGATGCGACTTTCCAGACAAAAGATTTGATTCACTGTCCGGAAAGTGCATTAAAAAAACGAGTGAAGAAGAAGAGCGCTGACCACTAGACGAGGTTAACAAAAGGCAGCGGCTCAAGTGCCGCTAAATATTCAAAAGGTTAACCGTACCGGACACCGGGGGCAAGGCATAAAGTAAACAAGGCGGAGACAATGAACTGGACACTGGTCGAGTCGCTGCACTGCGATCTGAGAATCTAACGATCCAGGGATTCTAATGCAATTAAAAATTCTTTTTATATCGGTTTTTTATATCTCGTGCATTATAAGTCAAATGCGAATCAGGTCGAGTGTTTGTTTAGTTGCGGTCAGTTGGCTTTGGTCAAAGGGATCTGTATCTCTCTCTCTCCCTCTCTTGCTGTGGATCCGGTTATTTATGTAACTCTTTGCGTAAGCGATCCTCGGGGTCAAGCCGGCAGGGGAGGAAATCGTGTTAGGCCATCGAAATTGTTGAAATTAAGCGTTAAATGGAAAAACAAAAGCTTAATCTTTAAGAACAAGGCAATCAAAAGCCAAACTAAAAAGCCGCGCACAAAGCAATTTTAATTAGGGTCACTTATGTGCAATAAGGGTTGCATTTAATAATGGGCTAGCATTGGTTGTTGTTGCTGTAGTTGCTGGATTTAGGGTGGACCTGCGCAAGCGGTCAACGGCGCATTTCGAAACTAGTTTGTAGGCTTTTTACTAACTATACCCTGTAGGGATAGGCAAATGCTATAAAAGGAGTATAATGATTGAGTGGAAATGTATGTAAGAGATATACATACATACATATGTAAATATGCAGTCATCTATAGTCTACTCTCTTTTTCTGCAGTGTGTAGCTCAGAGACCATACATATGTGGGTAAATCTTGAATAGGGTATGCTCAAGTCAACCACTTCGGCCTATGTCTCGAGAGTATTTTTTTTTCTGGTTTATTCTGTGCATTTTTGACGCTGCTCGCGTAATGAGGATAAACGATTTACAATAAAAATCATAATGTTTTTACACCACCCGATTGCGGGTTTTTGGTTGGCATTTGCAACTGGCCAAGGATATTAATGACCAGTACATTGTTCTTGTCCTTGGCCAGGGGAGGGAGAGGTTGGCCCAAGATGCGGGGATTCTATTGAAGCATGCCACGTAGCGAATTCGCGATTCCTTTTCAACATTTTTGAAAACAATTATTAAATAAAATTGATTTAAATTAATGGTTTTAAGAAGCGGCAAGATTGTGCATGCTCATTTTATAGATTTGAGATGCACTGCCTATAGTTTGAGGGCAATTGCTACCAATTATTCTATAGCACTGGGTGTGAATCTTGACTAAAGCGTTAATGTTCTATGAAGTAAGCTGATTCGTTTTTTTCGTCCAGTCAAACTTTCGATGTTTGTCGGTCCTTTCGTTCTTTGTCGGTTTGAGAAGCCCTTTCGTTAATTTCGTTTCGCTCAGTTTCGTTAGATGTGGAGCTATTTAATATGGTGCGTGAAACAGTTGAGTGGTAGATACATTCGCTAGATGAGCAAGTCTCCACTTCGTTCAGTTAGTTGAGACATCAACCTGGGTTTTATACAATAAGCTTTTGTCTGCTATTAGCAAGTTCATACAAGAAGCTTTTGTCAGCGAGCAAACGTATGATATTTAGCTTCTGACTGATAGTTGCAAATTCCGTTAATACTCGAATTTAGTTTAAATAAATCATTGATGTTATTTTAGTTAAGGTAAGTTAGTTTAGTTTTGCAAGTCTATATTAAATGTGATTTTGATCTTAATCATAAAAATATGCATGCGGTATTATAAAATAATTAGAAAATAAATAATAAGAAAATTAGTTTCGTTTTAGATTAAATTGTTTTGTCAGACGTGCATATTAGATTGATACAGTTTTATTTGTTCTAGGTTTACAAGTAAAAAATAAATAAAAAAGTTGGTTTGAATTGCTAATAATAGTTTTTTGTGTTCATCTTGATTCACAGACTCTCCTGGAATTTAGGACTCCATTCTAAAAGGTCAGAAAGGAAGTTAAATAGAATAAATAGAATAAATATTTGGTATGTAGTGTGTATAAATCGTTTGCTTTTGTCTCTTGTTTATTGCAAGTGTTTAAATTCCGGAAACTTAAAGCATTAGCCGAGTAAATAAAATTGAAGCAGTGAAGCAGCCGGGCAAATGAAATTGAACTGACATTTATAGACAGTAAAGTATCATTAGAATATTCCATTTAATCAAGCTTTCGCTGCTGCAGAGTGTGTGGGTTAATTGAGTTTGAAGCAAAAGGACATTTATTGGGCAGGTTCAAATATGCAAATCTGTTTATGAATCGAACGGCATTTGCATTGACATCGGATCCTTCGAGCAGTCAATTTCATGTCCGGGCGCCAAAATCCAATTCATTCGAGTGAAAAATGGTTATTGCAAAACATGGAAAGTGTGGGTTGGGGCTGGATTGGTAGAGGGCGGGGATTATAAGACGATTATCGTGTCACGAAATCAATGAAAATAATATTGAAGGCAAATAAATTGTGTGCATTGAGAGCTATTAGAGCTGCATAGTTGAAAAACCAATTTATTTATATGATTTTTTATCTCCAATCTATAATCTGTAATCTTTATGATGAAATCGAGTCGCAATTAATGGGCTGCTCGTGTCTGCTGGTAGTTGCCCAAATGCACGATTTAATTGCACGGAATTCGCTAAGAGCGCTTGCTAGATGGTTTTGACGGCGAGCGGTTTGGGGTCTCTAGAGCCAAATTGCAACCCTTGCGAGCAAGCGACCCCAAATGTTGTCAACTCTGTGAGGAAGGGACTGCAATAACATTACATATGGCCTGGTACTTTTGCTTACGCATCGATTGGCCCGGAGACGGAACCGGCAGCGGGCACATCAGTCGAAGCTGCTGCAATAAGTCCGACTGCCGGCTCCCAAAAGGGGGGCCAGACCCCACTAGTGCAACTACCCCTCGAGTTAAACAAATTCTACTTAAAGCGCTCACTCGGAAGCCCGCCGTTTATGAAATCTTTTGATGGCCTCTATTCTGTGGTGGGCGGGGCAGTCCAGGGCTGGCCTGGGCAGGGGTAGTCTGCGTGTGCTTATTGTCTGCTTGAAGGGTTCAAAGTTGTTTTTGACAACAGCAGAAAAAAAAAGAAATGTATTTTTATTAAAATTATAATGCTTACGCATAGCAAAAAGTAAATGTGGTTTGCCTACCCGCTGGACACCACCCGTCAGACGCACTGTGACTGCAATCACATGACGTTGCCGCCCTTCAGCCGCTTCACTAACTCTTTTTCGAAAGGGTATTCCAGCTTTGTCGAGTAATATGTTGTTAAAAGTTTTTAATTTAACAAATATAAACTACATGGAAAACGCAGAGACCTCAGATTGTTAAGAATCAATGTTCAATCTTTGATCTTTGATATTTTTTCATCTATTTATAATTTTATAATTTATTTATATTCGCTGAAATAATGCAAATCCCAGTTTTAGTTTAATTTAAGAATTAATTTTGGCTGAAAGATAAAGGAAATATGAGCATAATATGTGCCTTTGTCTTTAAAAATATCAAAGAGTAGAGTATTTCGTATTCCATAAGTTAAAGCTAAAGTTTTCTTTTATTTTGCTGTCTGTCTATGAATTACGAGCAGCTGAACGCATTTCCCGCTCTTAAGTTTTGTTGTTTTTGCTTCGTTATTTGGCCATGTTTTTTTAATATGCAACGGGAGCAGTTCTAGCCGCAGTCAGCACAAAAATGTTAATCCTTTTAAGTGCGTCGATATCGCTCCAGACATCAGTTAACCCCTCAGCCCACGCGACGCATTTAATCTTTTGTGACCGAAAAGGTCGACGGGTTGATTCCAGACGCAATTCGAATCGCAACACATCTGTTGGCGGGCATAAATCTAATTTGAATAGAAAGTATTTGCCAATTCCCATATATGTATGCACATGTGTGTGCGAGTGTGTGTGTGGGGCTGTCATAACAATTTCATTAACAATCGTGCCTTCCAGTCCCGGGGCACAGTCAGGGAGAGTCTAGTCTGGCATGTTTATGGGCGCAGGAAATTGAATTAAATCTAGCGAAAGGCGACAAAGATATTTATATTTGTTTAGGACTTGAAACAACTTTGTGGCAAAGTTAAAATATCTAAAGTTAAAGGCTTAAATAGCAAAATAAACATAGACTCTGTGAAACTTCAGAAATCAGTCAAAGTTTTCATATGGAAGTTAGGGAAACCGAATCGTGATATACATATGTATAAGCAAACGCTTAAATATTTCGTTTTCAATATGTTCTGATTCAATTGAAAGAGAAAATCTGTAGGATGGAAATAGAAATCTTTAAGCGTTATCACTTACCAACAACTTAGGTTTAACTTTACTTTTATGCCATCAATATGACAATCCCTCTCTTTAAAGTATTCTTATTCTTCTTAGCATTCTTATTAAATATTCAGACTTCAGTGAGTAAAAATTAGATCTGATATTCTAGTTTTTTGTTTGAGGTAGAGAGGTGGTTTTATCTGCAATCGTTCCCAATCACTCTACCAACTAAAATATAGATGAAATGCAAAAGACAGATGTTTAGTTTATAACTTCAATTTAATATATGATGCAAATATATATTATATATCATGCAATATACTAATACATATTACATTAATATTATTATATATATGACCGTATTGCTATTGCGTCTAATTTCCGTATTAGTTCAAAGCTGGTCTAGCCTACGAACCTCAGTCTATAAATAGAAAACGTTTTCATTATCAAAACTGACTAAGTTTATGCCCATATATAAATTGTAATAGGCTGTGGGCCAAGGCTCTAATCCGCAATCGAGTGTTTCATTTCCTGCAAGCACTCAATAATTTATTTGACCAATTGGCGAGCTTTGTGCCAAATGGTTGGAGTCCATCACATTTTAATAATCTAGATATCCAAATGTTTTGCCTCCTTTATTTTGTGGGTAAATGTCTAAAAACCGCAAAATATGCGACGCTGTCTGCGCTGCGGTGGTTGTCGCTGCACGCACCACCAAGCATAAATCCAATTGGAAGCCGATTTACTGTGGGGGCGGCGGCGGCGGCGGCGGCTGCTGCCCACAAAAATGTTCAATCAGCATTTACAAGGGCTTGACATTTAAATTAACACTGGACCGGAGCAGGCCAAACATTTGGTGGTGGAAAAAAGGATACGCAGGATTTTGGTGGACTGTATGCGAACGTCAGTTGGTTAGTTCTTCCGGGTTGCTGCTGGCCGTCGGTTGTTGTTGTTGTTGTTATTATTATCGTTGCTCATGTAGTAAATACTTGTTTATTGATATAAATGTATCCAATTGGTTTTGACATTCAGTTTTATTTTCGCTGTAAATTTTCATTATTATAAATGAAAAAGGAAATTTATTTTAACTCTGAGTATAACTAGCGTATTCATAAAATTTCGTTTAAATTACATAATATTAAACTAGATATTTTCCCTTTGCTCTCTCTTGCTTGCTTTGCTTCCCTCTCTCTCTCTCTCTCATGTTATATTTGCATTTGGAGTTTTCTTTTGACTGCATTCTTATTGGTTTCATTTATCTTGTATTCCCTCATTTGTCTAGTTATAGTTGGTTGTTGTTGTTGTTTTTGTTTTAGTGTTTGTTTTACATAGAAAAGTGAGAACAGAACATGTGAGACAGTATTGGTGGATAGGGGGTATAGTATATATGGAGAGTATACAAACAGAAATACAATGAATAATACAGAACTTGCCGTACGTATAAGATGACTAAACCAAACCACATAAAAACTAGTTCATTTAATTAACAGCTGCATGCGAACTATGGAGTTACCAACAACAGTTTTAGTTGGTCTTCGAGGTCTACCTATTCTCTGTATTCGTGGGTGTTTGTACGAGCTCTCAATGAATATGAGTGGAGTGTTAATTTAAAACTAAAACAGACTGTGTTGTTTTTACTACTGCTGATGATGTTGTTGTTGTTTGTTGTTGTTGTTGCTACTGCCATTGCTGTTGTTGCAGTTGTTGTTATACAATTTTTGGAATTAGTTTAAGTTTTCAAGTAAATATTGTAAATCCGAGACGTTTTGGAGTGTGTCACGTCCTCTAATCCTTGCGCACGGTACGCTTGCGCGTAGATTTCGTGGTGTTCTCCTGTAAAGAAGGTGAATGACCATTAGATAATCTGAAGACTCTCCTAATTGAAATTTAATTTCAATTTAAAGTGAAACTCAAAAATACATATTTAAATGTCTTCTTCATAGCTACCTCAGTCTGCGTGGGCTCTTCATCTTTCTGGTTGAGCTGCTCTTTATTATCTAAATCAGACTTTTTAATATTTTTGGGACTGGCAGAATTTGCAGTAACGTCTGTTTTGCTGCCGCTAGTCGCCAGCGCTGGTGCCGCATCAGCATCCTCTTCGCTCTCGTTCTCGTTCTCATCAGCAGCGATATCCTGCTCATCGTCGGGCTGTTGCTCATCCGTTTTTTTAGCCTGAGCAGCAGCAGCATTGGCCGCCGAATCCTATTACAAGCGATTGTTATTAGAAATACAACTCCAGAATTTAATTTCAATTTAATTGAAGCTTTGGTCTAGCTACATTACCTGGCTCTTAGCTTTGCCAAATCTACAGTAGATGCCGATGACAATCACTGATATGAATACGACCAGGCCAATGGCCCAGGCCGTGGGGTAGGCCTTGGTTAGCTCAACTACCTTGTTGACCAATGAGTCCTACAAAATGAGATCAGCAAATAGCAATAAGGGTGCAAAGTGCAAAGGCAATGACAATAGGCGAGTGTGTATGTGTGTGTGTGTGTGTGTGTAGCTCTATACATCTTATACATCAAATATATTCGAAACGTGACCTCTTTGGATCGTCGATACAAATAGAAGATATAACAGCTGGCGGGTATCAGCAGATATAGAAAATATAATGCCCACCAGCCGGGCTTATAGTTCATATGCCGCATCAGTCGATGCCACAGGGTTTTCTTTTAAAGTTGAGCATTAGGAAATTAGTATTCTGTCTTTCTCTTTTCTTTGTATGTTAGTTTTTTGTGAGTGGGCGTGGCAGTCAACTTACCGATTCCCGATCAATGTAGCGCCGCTTGATGTCAAAGCTACTGGCGGCAAACTCACGTGCCACATCCACGTCGTCCGTTACGATAAGGTTATCAAACAGTATTTCATTGGACATGGACCACAACTCCAGGCCAACAGCGCTCTGAAAGAGTAAATATATAGTCGCGAGTTCAGACTTTGCAGCCATTCCCACTGCTTACAATAGGAGTCATTTTGAATGGCATTAGATCCTCGAAGAAATCAGGATTGGGTATCTTGCGTGGAGCCCATTTGCCCTGGTAGTTGGGATTCTCGATCATGGGTGCACGCCATTTGCCCTTGTACTCCGGGTTTGGAATCAGTGGTGGCTTCCATTTACCGCAGCCTGGTGCCTTTTCGCATGCAGGATTATCTACGAGCGGCGCCTCCCATTCGCCATCGATTTCTGTATCCCAATCGTCGGGCTTAGTGGCAGTTGGGTCGGGAATCATATCGGGTTCATCATCCAACCAGCCAATCGGCTTGGTGGCGCTGGTATCGGGAATCTGTGGCACCGCATCGTCATTCCAATCATCGGGCTTTTGTGCTGTAGGATCAGGAATTTTCTCGCGCTCATCCCAATCAGCTGGCTTCTGGTCAGTGGGATCGTCGATCTCTGCAGGCGGATTGACTGGCGGCTTGAAGTCGGTCAGCAGAGAGCCCTCGTTAATGATTTTGTGATCGACGCGTATCTCAAAGGTGTTGTCCGGTCGCACGACCAGCTGGTACAAATGTGGCAGCTTGTCCTTGAAGGGCTCCTCCAAACGATTCCTAAAATCAAACAAAATAAAGGAAAGTGAATGTAAGCTTATGTTTCTCTTATGAAATTTGATTTATATAGTAAAACATGAATCTAATAAGTATTGAAATAGGCCAGACTTAATGGTCATATAATTTTGCGTAGGCCTTTGGCCGATTATAACAAGTGAATGAACTGAATCAGCGGCAGCTGTTGCACATGGGGTTAATCTATGTAAATAAATAAGTATATAAATGTCCATAGATGCGCGGGCTAATCTGCACATCATACAAAATAAAGTAGCAAACGGTGGTTGTACGCGGGTTCTCTCTAGCTCTATCTCTGTGTATGTGTGTGTGTGTGTGTTTGACTGAGTCGCATATGTGGGTCCACTTACTTTGGTTTGTTACAGTGCTTCTCGGTTATGGTGCCGTTAATTGGATTTACGTGACGGAATATGAAGTGCATTTTCACATCGTTTCCACACTTGTCCGGTCCAAACATGATGGTGTAGGGTGTTTTGTCATTGAACTAAACGAAAACAGAGAACAGAAAACAGAAAGAAAAACAAACAATAAGTAAACATGGAAATCGGAGCAAATTCATATTTCAATTGGGTCGACGACTAACCGTGGTAAGATCTTCGGTTTCCTTGCCTGTCGACAGCAGCTTTATGTACGAGCCACCACACTCTTGACCCTCCTGTGGAATACGAAATTGAAATTGGGTCGATTAGCTTATGCTATGTGGCTATTAATTGGATTAGTCAATCCACAAGCAGCGACGGCTGATGCAATCCACCAAGTCATTGCAATGACCAATTGGTTGGCTGCCGCCTGTTTAGTTGGCTATTGACCCACCTGCATTGTGACCTCATACTGCACCACCAGCGGCTTGTTCGATTTGAAGTCGAATGGTTTGTTAAGTGGCGCCGAAATGGCTGCGTGCTTGGCCTTTGATTTGAGCACCAGGCCCTTATCCTTGGGCCAAACAATGCGCAGTGGCGACTCCCAGTTCCAGATGCCATCGTACTTGGCTATTTCCTCGGCAATATCATCTTTCTTGGCCTGTGACTTGACCCAACGTTTGCGTGAGGCCTCAACATCATCGAAATGATCCGCAAAATGGAACTTTTTGGGCTCGATCACTGGACTCTCATAGACCAGCTCCTCGCCGGGGACATTTATTGGCTCCTCCTGTAGAAATGAGAGAGATTGATAGGATAAGAGAGATAGATTGATAGTTGGAATACGTAGTGTAATGATCTAGGTAAACTAAAAATGTATTTGAGGATGTAACTATGGCAATCAGAAATGGGCGTGTACCACAATGTTAGCAAAGTAAGCAAATCAATCACAAGAGAATTAGTAAGGTAGCACAGCTGGAGATAAGCAAGTATATATATTGATAGGTCTAGAAGTTTTTCGTTGCAATCTCTGTGAACTTTAACTCCCAAAGACAAAGGCACGTGTGAAGTAAGATTCGCCTGTTGATACTCGTAGAGAGTAAATTACTATGCCTATATACCTTTTCCTAAACATTTTGCATGGGTACAGGGTACAAATGGGGGAAATAACCACGCGGCTGACACACTTAATGTTTTATCGTAGCAGAGCGAGTCAGAGAGAGTGAAACACAGAGACCGAAACTGAGACAGTGTGGCGAAAGGGGGGGTCTTGCGTAAGTTTCTTGGCTTAGTATATATGTATATGCATGTATGTATATGTATTTGTCTTTGGTTTTTTGTGTGCATGTTTGTATGTATGCAAGTGCAAATCGAAATATAGCGCGGGTCACCGCTTTATACGGCGGTCATGCTTTTTCTCGCATACACTATTAACCCCTATAATGCTCCCTGTGTCATAAAACAGAACAGAATATAACAACAACAACAAGAACAGCAGCAGCAGCAACTGTTGTTGCTACTGACGTGTACTTTTGTGCGCCGGTGGCAACCGGCCACCAAAACATATACACACACACACACACACACACACATGTTTTTATGCATGCATGTATGCGTATGTTGATGTATGTATGCATCCATGATTTTTTTTTGACTGGTCTTACCTGAACATCTTCCACCAGGCCGTCATCATCGAAGTCATCGATCTCAGGCTCAGCGGCGCCGGCTGATGAGGCAACGGACAATAGACAGCATGCGGCGGCTATCAGCAGCAACGCCCGCGTTGCACGGCGGCCCCGGCTAAAATTTTGCTGCTGCATTTTTCTTGCTTTTCAACCACCTCCTCTTCACGACGATGAGAGCGTGCGTGTGTGTCTGTATGAAAGTATGTATGAGTGTGTTTGTGTGCTCTGGGTTAGCGGTTTTAGCACTCGTTAATCGCTTTGTGGCTGCTTGCGTTGCTTTTCAGCGTTTGCTACGTACTGCCGGGCGCTGTGGGGCAAAACGAAAAATGAAATCTAACGCGGCCAACTAATTTGTAATTAAGTTAAATTAAATTATACATTCTCACTGCGCCTACTGTGCTGTTGCTGCTGCTCGCTGTTTTGCTTCTTCATTCACTTTCAGCTCGGCTGCAACTCTGATTACAGTTTGTGCCTAAAAAATACCTAAAAGCGAGTGCGTTTCTTTCTAGTGTTGTGCAGTGCGCATGTTCGCCATATCGATGACGTCACATATGCCGAGCCCGCTTTTGTTTTTGGCGGACTATTTGAATTGAAACGTTAAAACCCATTTAACGCAATTTTAGAAATTCATTAACTAGTCTATGATTCTCTTTTAATTTAATTACTGTATGTACCCTTATTCATATGAATATATGTAACAAATTACAGAAATTCGATATCTAATTAATACATAATAATAAAAACAAATAAAAACATAATAAATAAAAACAAAATCAAACTAAAATAAATATCATAGTTTTGTTTTTTACAAATAAATTGTATTTTTATACCCTGAACCCATTTTCAATGGGAAATCAGGGTATAATGGTTTTGTTCAAATGTAAGTAACAGGCAAAAGGAGGCGTGGCAGACCCCACAAAGTATATATATTCTTGATCAGGGTGACGAGCTGAGTCGATTTAGCACGATTCGTCTGTCTATTTCTTCTAAGTATTCCCTCAACGTATTTCCTCTTTCTTATAAGTATTTCCTCTACTTATTTCCTTTACGTAATTCCTCTACGTATTTCCTTTACGTATTTCCTCTACGTAATCCTGATCGATCACACACTCTACTTCACTTGATTGCACGGACCTCCACCAGGCCTGGACGACTGAAGACTGACTGAAGAAATGCTGCAGCTGCTGCCCTTTATATAGGGCCACTTTTACTCAAGCACTGTCTCTCCCAAATGTTGAGCCCGTCGCGACGGCAGGTACGGCTCGTTGCAGTCGAGCTTCAAGTGAGCAATGGGAACGCTCTCTGCTGCTGTGAGCATTCTAGCTTCGTTTTACCTAAATACGAATACCAAATGAGAGCTGCTGCATACACATAGACAACTTTAATGATCTTCTGCACTTCTTCTCTCCTTGCTTTTAATTTATGGCAGGTAAAGCTCGCTATAGTCGAGCTCTCTGCTGCTTCAAGCATTCTGTGTGTATGTGTGTGTTAGAATGACGCGAAGAATTATTGAAATATCAGTTCTCCGAAGCGTTCAGGGGATTTCCTAGTCGAGCAGTCTCGACTAGAGCTAATTGATTATTCTAGTTATAAAAGAAGCAAGTAATAAGCAAATATGTATATAAAGAAAATTAAGAAATAAATGGAAATAAATATTTTTCAGAATCAATTGGTCAATTGTTGCCCTCTATTTAACAATAAAGTGGCTAATCAAAAACATGAAAGACAATTATACTCGCATTTTTTGCAATTATCTTAAAAGCTTGCCGGATCCATTAATGTTTCATGGTAAACTCGGGGCAAAACAAAACTTTTCTATATATAAATATATGTATGTATATGTATGGATGCACATAAAATGTTGCGCATTTGAGCATAAAATTATAATAAAAATTGCAGGCTTATATTTGGAACGAGCTGGCGGCAACTACTGGATGCATCCAGTCCCGTCCCACCCACAACGCTCTTAGCTGGGGCTATTTTTAACCATTCAATTTATCTACTCTGGCATCGGTGCAACTGACTGTTGCAGTTGCAAACAAAAAAGCTTTCTGTTTAATGGAATATTTAACACAATTTAAAAAGTTTCTAAAGACAAACAATGGCTCAGACACTCGCTGGCACAATCAGCCAGAACTTTTTTCCAGCTCTCTATGCCGCACACACTCACACACACACACACACACTCACACATACAAACACACGCTCGTTAGTTGTTTATGGAAATTGTGTAATGACAGTTAATGACGGTGCTACATCTAGATATGCATTGACAACATGCTGGGCCGCGCTGAGCTGAGTCTACCTTCTCTCCCGCATGCTACACGGCACTGCATAATTAGTTTGGAGTGACAGTGTTAGTAAGTGTTTTATTAGCTCAAGCAACAAGCAGAGCAGCACGTTGTGTATTTTTAACTTGATGTGTATTGACTGTTAGTCTCTTATATACCGTATTCTCTCTACAAATCTAAATACTATATTTCTCTCTAACTCACCTACTCTTTCATTCTACCTCTCTGTCTCTCTCATTCCAACCATAACCCTAAGATTATCAAGAGAAAATGAGTCCTCTATTTAGGCGCCCTCAAGAGATTTTAAGGTTATGTTGCAGCGTAAACATGAAACACTTGAAAAATGCACTTAACACCATAAACATAAGCACACAAAACACAAGAAATATGCAAAACACAAATAGACAAACACAGTCACACACACACATAGGCATAGTCACGCAGAAGCTCATCAGCGAGCTTAATGCGCAGGAGCAGCAGCGGCAGCGGCAAGGCAAGAGATGACGACATTAATTTTGATGGGGCATAGCGCAAAAGTTTTGTTTTTAAGCCTTTGGACAACGTCGCTGTGTGTACACAATAATAAAAAATAAAGTAAAAACATATTCACCTGCAGGGCAGGCGAGTATCAAAAAACATATGAAGGAAGCGTCGTTACAAGCGGACGAGCTCAACTTAGTGTGTACTTAACTTCCGTTACATGAACGCCATGCTACACTCAGACTCACACACGCACACATAGTTCATTCACACGCATGGCCAGCTGCATATGTGTACGTGTGGCTGTGTGTGTGTGTGTGTGGGTGTGGTGTTTGTTTGTTTATGCCAAAAGTGTTGTAAAGTGCGGCGCTTTGTCGGCAGGAAACGCTGAAAATTTATTACCGGACAATTTTGCCAGGGCATAAAAAAACGAGAGACAAGTGCGACAGGAGTGAAGGTGGGGTACACTCAAACACACTCACACACACACACACACAGTAGCATTCATATGCATATGCATAGTTTGCTGGGCAGCGCAAATGTATGCAAACATGCCTAAAAAAAAAAAAATAAACGAAGAGTAGCAAAAATTTGGAGCAGGCAGCCTAAGCAGGCGGAGGCGGGCATTAAAAATTCAAAATGCCCGACGAGCAGCGGACAAGGGCCTGGGCTGCCATTAACAGCATACTAGCTGGCACACCCACACACATACACACACACACTCATATACATATATATGTATGTATATTTGTTCGGCGGCCTCTTAAGCGTCTGTGTGTGTGAGTGTGTGTGTGTTTGTGTGTCGGCGCCTTTGCTTTGCTTTGCTCACCTTTCAACAGCTCGTTTTCGCACCTTTCAAATGAGTCCTGCTCTCTGTGTGTGTGTGTGCGGGTGTGTGTGTATGGGGGTGTGCGCTCAAGAATTTGCAGCGCCGTTAAAACTGAATTGATTTGTTATTCATGTTTGCTGACTTATGGCCAACACTTTGGGCGTTGCGCCTACCATTCAACGTAACCAGGACCTGGCCTCGGCGCCAGCTATCCTTTTTTATTTCGTCCTTTATTTCTCACTTTTTGCTCTTATTTCTTTCTTTACTTTTTTTATTTTCGGGGTTTGCTTTCTTTTTTTTTATTTTCTTATTTTGCAAACGTGAATAGTGAAAATTTAATGCACGCAGCGCCCGCGCATTCACCTGGAATGACGCTGTATGTGGGTGTGTGTGTGTGTGTGTGTGTGTGTGTGTGGGTGTGTGTTTGGCTTGTACTTGAAAGAGGCGCACGGTTCGTTCAAGCTGCTCTTTGGCTTTTATTTTTATTAAATTGCCGCAAGGGGAACATTTAGCGCATGTTTTAATAAAAAATTAAAAACAAAATAAATAAATATAAATAAAAGTGAGCGAAATGCGCGCGTAGCGAGCCATGAATTGCCAATGCCAGATGAAGGGCAGTGGTAGGGGGGGTGGAGGGGCAGCGTAGGTGGACAAAGCTGGCGGGTTGGGTCTGCCGCGCTTAAGTGGCCAAAAGTGAAAAGGATTGAAGGGGGCTCACATCGGGAGGCCTGGGCGCAAATTGCGGCAAGTGGAGGCAGCAGCTGCGGCAGCCGTGGCAGCTGCAACGATAATGCTAGTTTTGAGGACGCGTGCATAAATTAAAAATGTTTTTTTTTTTTCTTTATTTATTTATAAATATTTCATTTTATTAAGCCATTAAGAGTTAAGTACTATATAAACATAAAAATCATTGCCGTTGAGTTAACTCATTTAGTTAAGTGGGAGACTCGAAAAAAAAGTAGGTTGACTAAAGTATTTATTAAGCATTTCGAATGTTTATATTTTTTGTATATCATGAAAGTTATATAGACTTGATAAGTGACAGAGAAGTACTTATATATATTATATATCTACAATATTATATAACTTAAATAAATAAAATAAAATATAAATAAATAAAATAAATATTTATACTCGTATTACATTACCAGTAAATTGTTTCGAATCAGGCTACATTATCTGATAATTCTATAAATAATTCTTATAAAAATTAGGCATTCATCTAAGAGCACTACAAGGTTCCCTCTTTCTAGGGTATTCAAGCTTAGCTTTGTCTTCTTCGTTTACTCCCCTCATTTACCGCTAGCTCTTGTCTTGTATTAATCTTGACTCCCGTTGTACTGCAAAAGCAAATTGTGAAATTTGATTTGGGTTTGCGATCCTTTTTTGTGCACCTTGTGTGCCACCTAGTGATTATCAGGCCACAAAAATCTGCCGCATTAGCTGCCCCATTTCGGGGGCATTTTATTCAGTTTCGGGAGGGTGCAGGAAAGAAAGGCTGGCAAACTTTTAATCACCTTGGCTGACAAGTCAAGACAAATAATTGCGCCGCCAGTCACATCTTTTGTGTGCTCGGGCGTAAAACGAGCACAGCCACGCCCACGTGGCTCGCCCACACTGACGGGCAGAACTGCCTCGGAATGGGAAAAACATTTGCAGGCCAGCATAATAAATCAAGGCATAGAAAAATATTTAAATTTAAATGTTTTAAAAGCAGACGGAAACCGGAACTGGCTGCGGCGGCAGTCACTTTCATTATTGAAAATATAAATCACATTCATTTGGCCAGCACAAACAACAACAACAACAACAACAACAGCAATCAGATACCCTTTGAGAGCTGCAAGTGAAATTGGCTAAAGGTGAGGCAGGAGATAGAACAGGAGCAGCAGCAGCGGCAGGAGTCGGAGTTGTGGGCGGACCCGGCTGGCTGGTCGGGTTTGTTTTTGTTTGTACTTTGCGGCTGACTCTGCGGCGGGTTCTCATTTTTACGATAAAAACAAACAAATTCATAGCTAATAAAATTGCTAATAAATAAACGAGAATGGCGTAAGCGAAAAAAGGGACACGAGCCAAAACAAAGCAGCCGCAAAGCAAAGCAAAAAAAAAAAAAGAAAACGAAAATGAAAAAAAAAACAAAACATCACACGGAGAAAAAAGTTGGATATAATGAAAAAGTCGGTGACGCCAACCTGGCCACACTGACCAACAGCCGGCGGCCATTTTGGGGCTAACGGTGCATTAACCAGGTGTGGGTGGACACATTCATGATGGGCGTGGCGTTCGCGTGCCTCAACTGCCGACAATTGCCACCAATTCCGTGTGCTCTGTCCATTCTCCGTTTTGGCTCTTTATTTATTGTATTCGGTTGCGGATTTTACTTTACATTTTTTTGTTTAATTAAATATGGAGTGGTGCACCGAAGAGATACTCAGTAAAATAAAAATAATTATATAATTGTTAATGCAGATTGCTATGATTTATGCATACTTTTTTTTAAAGTTATTTATTCGTTTTTTAAAATCAGTGTTGGTTTTATTATTGTTAGATAATATTGTTCATAAATTGAGCTCTCCAGAGATATCTCTAGCCATATCACATAATATCATATTATATCATACTTATAGGGAACATTGAAAATATGAAATGGAAAATTGAATTTATTTAAATTGAATTACAACTTTAACTATTCTACATTAACTCTTCGAGTAGAGTATTCAATATAAACTATCTAAAGCTTTCCAGAGTATATATAAAGTGCACAAGTTGTTTTTAGATATTATCTCGCAGTTCATTTTTAATATTGTTTTTTGCCACTGGATTCGTTTGGGATATTCGATTCGTTGTTGTGGTGCAATTTTAATCAAATGATTGCTGGCGTCGACTTGTCGACGCGTTAGGAAATCTAGAAATCCAATTACATTTTGATGAAAAGCGGCTAGGTAAATGGTCAAGTGGCGCGGAGTGGGGATTGGTGGGAGGGCAGGCAGGCGGCATTTGGTTTTATGTAAATCAGTTGGTAAACTGTATTCAGGTTTATTAGCCCTTTGCAGCTGACCGCAGGTGCTGGACCATAAAAAGTGTTTGGCCAAGCAAAATGAACGCTGAAAAGCGGCGAGGAAGACAGATCGGAGCGTTGAGAAGTTGAAACGTGGGTCATCATTTCATGTCTCAGCTCATAAATCTATGGCGCATAAAAAAGCGCTGAGGGCGCCAAAAACGGGCCGGAGTTTTCCGCTTAAGTGCAGGACCCTACGGAGCCGGACTCATAGAGGGCATGATATGGTCTGCAATTGGGCTTTCACTTCTTTATTCTTTTAAGGTTCTCCTTTTACTTTTTTTTTTTTTTTTTTTGAAGATACTTTCTTTTATTTTGTTGTGTTAAATGAGAGGAAGTTGGTTTTACGCTTACTATTTGCATTTTTATGGAAGGCCGCGTGGAAATTGAGCTATTTAATGAGCTCTGAAGTTGCTCCAGCTTTTGGCCAAGAGAGATACGGCATTGGATATGCCACGATTTAATGCGCATATAAAGATTGTACCACAGATTCGAGTTCAACATTTTGATGGCCCATCCACTCCGGCCAGCGGCAACAGTAGCGGTCTACTTTGGGCTGAACAGACCGTAACGCGCTTTTCTCACTTAACGCGAAGGACGAACAGAAATATTGCACAATTTAATGGGAAATTAATAAACCAAAAACAGCTGCTAAGCCATAAACCAAACTAACTGAGCTGCTATGGCGCCAAGGCGGCTCAAACCTTCTAATCGTAGCCCCCAAATGCGACCTAAATAAACAAAAACAAACAAACAAGCCCACACACACACCGACTCAGAGAGGGAGAGAGGGATGGGGTAGAGATAGGCAGAGAAGAAGAGAGACAGATGACACTCAGAGATAAAGCTAAAGATACAGCTCGAAAATATACAGATAGAAATCCAAGGTCGCGTACCCGCTGATAAACTCGTGTTGGGGCCAAACACAACCGCAAAGGAGACTCAGACGCAAAGGCAAAAACAAACCAAAGGCAAAACATGCTGCACACAGTCAAAGGACTAAACCAAGCAAATAATCCTTTGGCTTAAATAACAACAACAAGAAATGGCAGAAGCTGGCATATAGCAGGAAAAAAAAGAGCTGGACTTGTGTGTAATGAATATGAAATACCCTAGGAATATCCTAGGACGCGCCCATCACTCATCAGTCTGTTGTCTATGCTTATCTATTAAAGTATTATATTTGATTTCAGTAAATTTTTTATATAGTCTGATCTTAGCCTTCGAGTAGACCAATTCTCTGTCTGACTTATCATACCCTATGCAAACAAACTTAAACTAGAGAATGTTTGACCATCATGGCTTCACTAACTTGAAGAGGCTGCTGTTGGGGGTGTGGCAAAAATTGCGGCAAACTTTGAACTCTTCAGCCATTTTTTTCCTTCACATGGCGTATACTTGTTTTTTCTTTGCTTTTTTGCTTGTTGGTGCGATTTTAACGGATGCGTGCCAAGGCATTTTGGTGCACGGCCGCCGCATTGTCCTTTTGCTTATCGCGATGCACGTGACGAACGATGGGGCGTGGCACTCTGCTGGCCTCAATGGCAGTTGGCGGCATTCTGAACTTTCTCAGCGTCTTTGTGATTTTGATTTCGCCTCATCATTCACTCTCACTCTTTGACTCTCGCCTGTGGCCGTTTTAGCTTTTATTTTCATTTCAGTTTTGTGTTTTTGTTTTGTTTTTCGGTCTGTGTCTTGTTGCGTATCCTTTGGCATTAATTTGGCAAAGTGTTGTCCTTGTTGGCGGCTTGCGATCTTACCCGGCGATAAGCGAGCTAATTTCGTGTAATGAAATAAATTAAAATCCGCCCTTGTGAAAATAAACAAATTGGCTTGCTAATGCGACATTGCGTATACGCCGAGCTGTACCAGGGCGCGGAGACATTTCAATCGAAAATGGCGCTTGAATCGCATTGACTGGCGTCTAAAAGGATTTGCAACAATTTACAAAATGAAATCAAAGCGCGCACCAGAAATTGCTGCTCGAATCCTATTTGAATAGCATTGGATAAGAGATTTAAATATTCAAAGCATTCGTAACGACAGCTTTAAGTTTTAAGGCTAACAAGAGGAACTCAAATAAAACACACACAGGCAGACACATACACATATACACACACACACACACACACAAGCACACGCACTTCTTAGTGTTGTATATGCGCTTATATGCAAACAATTTGTTCATATTGAATTTGGCCTTGGCTGTCGCATGTTTTATATCGTACGTTCTCCATATTGGCTTGGCAACATGCACTGAGAGAAATTATGAGTAATGTAATGTATTATAGGTAATAGGAGTATGTTTAAGGATGTTGAAGGAGTATGTTAAGGATATTATTTGAATTTAATGTGTAACTGAATATTGTGAAACACAATTTAATTTAATTAAAATATTTGAATATTTTCTTTTGTTTTATTTTAATAATTTAATTTATTTAAATATATTTAAATATTTACATTTGCTTTTGGTTATGGAATTTAATTTATTTATATATTTTTAAATATGGTTTTTATTACAATTAATATTATTACTAGTTCATAGCCTTGAAGCAGTTCGAAGCTTCGGTTGATTTTCAGTCCGCCTTCTTCGCTCAGTGTATTTACTGCAGGCCATTCACTGCGCTCCGCTTTAGCATTTGCTAATTCGATGCCAAACTATAAATTTGTTAGCTTTGCCACATATGAAAGCGTTTATTTCAATATGTGGGCGTTTTGCTATTCAAAACTTTGCCCCTTCTGCGTAAGTCTGTGTGTGCGTGTGTCCATGTTTGTTTAGGCCAAAGCTTAGCATATGGCAACTGACATGAACGGACCAGCTGTGTGTGTGTGTGTGTCCTGGGGCCAATCTGTGTACGTGGCTCTTGGCCCGCTTTGAATCTCATCTGTGACACTCGTTAAACTTGTCGCCATTTAGTTAAATCAACTAAACCAAATTCAACTGTGGACACACACACACACACACACACACACACACATACGCACACACAGCCACTCACACGCACGCAGAGCTCTGCTGCCCTTTGCTGGTCATGTAGGCTCACGTACATTGGACCGGATGCATAGCGGAAGTCGTGCATATCTCAAAAGCCCACTCTGCAGGACACCGCACCGCACCGTACCGACTCGCCCCGCACCGCCTCTGGTCACACTTGAACTAACGTGACTTTACATAGCGCTCATTTTTATCAGCATAATTTAGTTGTGGGCAGCATTCCACTGTGCGGCACTCGGTTGCATTAGCTGTGGCCACGCCCACATTTGAAGCTTTAATTAAGCTACTGCCGGGCACTTGAATTATTTAAGTGGAGCACGCAAAACCAAATAAAAATAAATACAAAATATATATTTATTCACATATATATAAATATATATGTATGTGTGTTTATATGTATGTGAAATCATAATAAAGTGTTTCACATGCGCATTTCTCTAATTCACATCCGCTCTGTGGTTGGGTGGTTGTACTTAGTGGACGCACCACCCGACGCGCAATCAGCGTACCGTAAGTTTTTATTTTTGAAGTAGTTAATCATTTTTTTTTTCCTTAACGCTAAGGTAGCTGGCGAAAAACTGCAGCAAAGTGCGGCCATCGCCTAGAGAAAGTGCATAATTCACAAAGATTACAGGTGGCAATGGTGGTGCGCGGTGGTTGGGCCCGCACTTGAACCCTGTTGCGCCGCTGGCCCATAAAAGTTAACGTGCCGCAAAAGTTGGTTAATCAATTTAGTCTTGGGTGTTGATAATGGCCATCATCTTGCTGGCTCCGCAGACTTAGCTCCAGGACTCGCGCGACTCCAGTCCTCTCTATTGCTATGCTGTCATCCGAACGCAGAATAGCTGCAATAACAATTGCTTTGCAGCATACGCAACAATGCAGAATTTAAGCTGTCAGGCATCTCCCACCAAAGGCTAGAGATGAGCGATAGTTCGTGCTCCCATTTGAGGTATTTTATTATAATTGATTACAGTTAAGTTTGGTTTGTTTGATTTTAATATCAATTTAGTTTGTTTCTGTTTATATCTTCTCTTTTCCTTCAAATATGTGATTGAATATAACCCACTCGTGTTCGATTTCGTGTTTCATCTTTTTAAATCACGCTCTCAACTCTCGTGATGGATGCTGTTGTTGGTCGACGGTCGCTTTTATGGCTCAGACAAACTCTGGCCACGCCTTATTTAATGCTTTTGCCCGTGGCCAAATCTTTGCAACTGGCTCTGGCTCCGGCTCCGGCTCCGGCTCCAGCTCCGGCCGTGACTTTGACTTCGGCACGTTGGCTCGCTTTGGTCTGGCTTTATAGCCAGGTTTTGCAGCCGCAACGACAACGTCAACGTTGGTTTTGGCCAACTTGCGCTCAAAGCCAAAACTGCGCGGCTCAGCCGCTTTTCGCGTAATTAAAAAGTGCGGCGAGCGTTTTACTCAGCCCCAATCTCAAACCCTTGCTAGTTGCCTGCGCCCAATGGTCTGCCCCAGCTGGGCATTCGCTTCACTTCACAGCTTTGTTGGCTGCTGTGGGGCTTGCCTGGCCGAATCCCCCACACCGCACACCCCGCAGCGTCTGCTGTGCTCCGATTTTGCTGCGCTTTGAGTTTTAGACCGAGCATAAGAGGTTTCAACTCATCTGATTTAAACGTGCTATGTCTCCCCCCCGTCTCCTTCCCACGTTTTCGCTTGACGCGTAATTTGCGTTGAGTACGAGACGAAGAAAAAAAAAATGCATATTTCAAATTAATTAACGCTAATGAAAATGTTTAAAACTTGCAAGTTGCAGTTGTAGTCAAAAAGAAACGCCAGTTGGGCACACGACTGCCCTCTCTCTCTCTCGTGCTCTCCTTCTCTCTCTATCTATTGGTATCTCGCCATCTCATGGGCGCTGTGTTTGCCTTGCTGTTTGCCGACTCACTTCTAGTTTTTGTGGAAACTTTTAGAAAACTCAACTAAATCAGCAAATTTGCCAGCACCACGAGAAGATAATTTGGAATCCTTTGCTTTCGTTCGATACCCTGCAAAGCAAGGGTATAACAAAGAGGTAATAGATTATGGCTAAGTTCGATTCGGTATTAAATAAGGTCTAATATGATAATTAAATAAAGTTTGCAATTATTTGCGTGAGCTCGAATTAATTGTATAGGATATCTTCTTGTTGGTCACTGCCGTTTGCTGCGCACACCTATTTGCCTTTTAGTCGCTGTCTCTGTCACACACACTGGCGTTGATTTCCGCTTCTCGGTGGGCGTTCCTTTGCCTGCCGCACAAACAAAGGCGCCAGCTGCCAAACTTATTTGCCTTGCACAAACTGTTGCACAAACGCCGCACAATGTAATTTCAATCAATTTTATGGCACATTTATTTGCCAAGCACCTGAGCCGAGTCGAGCTGCCTGCACCCGGTGCACCTGGCCGCCTTTTGGCCCACTGCGATATGCTGACTGGCCCTGTAAATTACTTGGCCAAGTGCATTTTCATTGCATTGCATAGAAAATTTCATAATAAATTATGAGAAACTTGTTTCACTTCCATTGTTTGCGATGCGCAACAAAAGCAGCTTTGCGCCCAACTTTTCCATCTCAGGGCATTTTGCTTTTGTTTTCCCACCACTCTCTCCTATTGGCAAAACTTCCTTCCTATTGAATTTACAACATGACTATGTCATATTTTACATACATATTAATACAGACGGACATGCATACGCATGCATACATGCATACCAGGGCTGCATGCATTCGATGTAAAATGCATAATATATGAATTTCATTTTCTTGCAGAAGTTACGAAAACTGAAATGACGTATGTCTTATCCAAATTGTAGAGCTAAGATTATTTTACAATAAATATATATATTGTATATGAATAACTTGTTTATCTTATATTGTAATTTAACTAAGGTAAGCCAACGATATCATATCTTTAATATATTTCCTACGTTCTGATATTGACATGTTAAAAAAGTATCGATTGTCCAGTAAAATTTTAAGTTTTAAGTAAATATCAAGATTTACTTTGATCTTTGTCTTAATTGAATAATACAAAAATATTAAAAATTGAATTCTTGAAAATCTTTGCTTGGAAGTTAGTCTGCAGCCATGAAACCTAAAAGAACATATTATATCTACGACTATCTATCGATTATGTGCATATCTTCGGCAGCTCTGGCAAACAAAATGCGTTCATTGGCGACTGTTCACAATAATGGAGTTTCATCTTGCTTTATTGAGCAATATTTACAAATATGAAGTTTCATTGAGAGCTCGAAAAATTTAATTAAATGCAGCTGCTGTGTTCAATGAGTTTGAGTTTTGGTCTTAGATTTCTTTTGATATGTGACTGGTGCTTAATGAATGGGTTTATATGGGCACAGCAGCCTCTTTAACTATAGTC
Source organism: Drosophila aldrichi (assembly GCA_035045965.1). NCBI lineage: Eukaryota > Metazoa > Arthropoda > Insecta > Diptera > Drosophilidae > Drosophila > Drosophila aldrichi. Next base: position 1,919,602 of record JAWNOM010000040.1, read on the forward strand.
AAGGTATTCAAAATATATTATCAAAAATAAAAATATATTGAATTTTTTTATGACTTTTATAACTTTATTAAATCAGAACCTTTCCTCCACATTCTCTTTATGGTCTGCTCCTCAGATCAATGTTTATTAAGTTAACTATAGTCCCAAAAATATAAATATTTGTATTTTAGTTACATTTCCAATTCGCTTTCAGTTCATTGGAATTTGCTAACGGATGTGCTAAGTATAAAAGACTGTTCCAGACTCATATTGATGGCCCGAGGCAGTTGTCTCAGTCTGCCAACAGTTATTGATATAGTATTTGGATAAGCCTTTCGCATCGGCCTGTCATGCTGTCTGGACATAACTTTTGGTACGGCAAATTCAAAACTATGACAAATAGCTGGAAGCGAGAAGCACAAATAGCATACACATTGGGCGCATGCAAGTGCCGAGTGCTGCTGCCCTCAAAGGACATGGCCAAGGATGTGAATGCGGAGACAGCAATGCTGGATGCTGAAGCCAACATATGTGCGCTATGCGGCGACATTGCCGCCTTTCATTTGTCATGTTGCCTGGCCAGTTTGCAGTCTGTCGCAAGCAACTCCCCACCTGCCCTTGGCCATTGTTGCCTCCGACTCCTGCTGCTGTTGTTTACTGCCGCATTTGACGTCTGTGGTGACATTTGAAGTGGCGCCCTTGGTGCAAGCGGCCAAATAAATGCCAGCAGCCTTATGGCAGCCACTGGCGTTGGTCCTTTCTGCTTTATGGTCGTGCTGCTTGCCACTTGATTGTTGCCTGGGCACGACATTTAAATGGCTCAGCCAAATGCATAATCATGTAATTGTGCTGCAACTGCACCTGTGCCGCTGGCAACTGCGCTGGTCGCCGCCTTTGCCTCAATTCCCAGCGGCAGCGGCTAGCATCACGCATACGCCGCGTTGGCCGGGATTTTAGCAACCTGCTTTCTTTTTTTTGCCTCTTTTTGGCTGGCTTGGGTCCCATTTGATTTAATGCGGCGCTTAGTAACCGACAATTGTGCACAACACTTTGTTGGCATTCTTTTTGCCCTCGCCTGACACTTAACTGTGAAAAATTGTGAATTATTATGGCAGCACTTGGACGCCCAGCCCCCCCCCCCCTCAGCCCCCTCAGTCCCATCAACATAGCCCTCACCAGTTTATGGCTGCGATTTGTTACGCACCATTGGGCTTGGTAGCCCACAAAAGCTGCGTCAACAATACAACAAGAGAAGCGGCAGCATAAATAGTAGCGGCGGCAGCAGCAGCAGCAGCTGCAGGACAAACAGGACTCTGCTGGCTCTGGCCAAGCAAAGCGCTACGCTGGCAGTGGGCCCAGGTAAACAAATAATTCAAAGTCATTTGTGTGACTTGAGCTGCGTAGGTGGGCAAGCTGTTCAGCTCAGCTCAGCTCAGCTCACAACCGACTCCGCTGAGGTCCTACGCCTGCGACAGTCAAGTGTTGAAGGAAAAAAAAAAGGAAGCAAATGTCAGAGCTCTACACGCTGCTATGTAGGTGATTATGACACTAAAGAGGGGCACGATCTGTCTTTGGCCGGGCCGTTGGCTTGTGTGGCAGCAAAAGGTGTCAAGAACACTTTACGCATTCGCTTAGCGCGACAGCATGGCCTGAGCATACCCTGTGAGGGTGCTGAAAAAGGGGACCTTCAAAAAGAGTATTTCCATAAAACAAATGTCTGCGGTTAATAACATACAGTCGTCATATAGGGTATTCAAAAGTTGAGCATGCGAAACGCAAGCAATTTCTACACTTAGTTTTCAGTTGCTGCAAAGAGTATGTGGTTTTTTGCTTTATGCTCAGCTTAAAGGATTTGTTAGGTTAGTTAGAGAGACAAAAAATATGATAAGTACCTGAGGATTGGATTCTCAAAGTAGAGTTTAAGTTCGGAGCGGGAGTTTTTCGTTGACAGCGCTGACAGGGAACAGGAAATAATTTAATTAGGACTTAAGATTTAAAGCTTATTAAAAAGTTAATTTATCCCTTAAACAATAAATAAATAAATATATATTTACAGCAGTTACATACCGAGCTTGTTCGACTTTGAGGAGCTGCGCCACTTGATCAACGTTTTCATTTGGAAATTGAATATATCTTAAAGCACTTAAAGCTTAGCTTGACTACATTAGAATTTGGCAAACGTATCCTGTCCCGTAAACTTTAAACCCAAAAACATTCTTTGCTCTTGCATTTTGCACCTTTGCTCATGAAATGTGTTTACCTAAGTGAACGGCTCGAGTGAAAGAGAAAGAGAAGGAGGAAACGAGTTAAAGTCACCTACGTCTTGGCATCCATTCGTTTTGCCTAGGCGCCGGCTGGGCCAAGATGTTGGCTTTGGCAAACAAAAAATCTCATTAATCCATTAAGTAAATGCGAAGCAAAAAAAAAAAAAAAAAAAGAAAAAAAAGTTCAAAGCGCCTGTTCGCTGTTGCAGAATCTCAGCTACAACTGTTCGTGTGAGAGAGTGTGCAAGTGTGCATATACTGTTTGGCGACACTGTAAAAGAAATCCTTTTGGGAGCACTAATGAGTTTGACATTGTTTTCTACTAACAAGGCAGCAAAGTTAGGGCAGGCCCAAAGCAGCCGCCAGGTGGGCCAACCAGCCAGCCAGCCAGGCAGCCAGCCAGCCGGCTAGCCCTCTGCACCACCTGCTCCTGACGACATTTGCCTTGGCATCCTTTGGCAGTTCTATTACGATTTCAACAGATGCCAGCCAGCTGCTGTCCCAGACCTAATCTTAAGCTTTAATGCTTTTTTTCCGCTTTTATTTTTGAATTTCTGACTTTTTTTTTTTTGCATTAATTGAAAACGTTTCTTAATAGCAAGCACTTGGGGACTTAAAGAAAAAATCATGGTCAATCAGTGGGACATGCTTTAAATGTGGGCTTAAGCTGAAAGCAAAAATAGCTAATTCCTAAATCTAGTTATTTTTAGAGGTATATATCTGGGATTATTATGTTACTTTACTTCAAATTGAATAAAAATCAAAAAGCAATGAAAAAAGTATTTTAATCATATATAAAATAAAGAAATATTGGCTCTTACAATTTTTAATTTTGATAATGGTTTTTTTTTTTATAAGATTAGATTTGATATAGGCTTGTCGGTTTAAGAGTAGCTAAGGTCAGCTGATTATGCGGCTAGATCTTTTTAGCCGTTTAATTCATTCCAAGTTTGGTTTAGCCTGAAGTCAACAATAGCTTCAAGTTGTTGCTGAACTTTTAATAATTTCTTGACGAGTTAAGATTTTCTTTGACTTAATGTTTCGGATTTCGAGCATAACTAATTAAGTAATGCCTTAATGTTTTAGCAAGTGAATAGCGGGAAGAGAAGCTAGCCGCTCTTTAGGGCTGAGCTGAATGCTGAAGTGCCTAAAGCCGATTATTCAGTATGCTTTATATATTAAAAAGTGTAAAGAGTGCATAATACGTATGTAGGTATGGCAGGCCTGACTGGTTGGCTGCTTGACTGTTTCCTGCGTGCATATATGTATTTTTGGCATGACTAATGTTTCCCTTTTGACTCATTTGGTTATGCACACACACACACACACACATAGCTGCTGTTAGTGCTGCTGAATTCAGAATTGCCATTACACACATACGCTTGGAATCTGAAACTACGCTTCATATGTGTGTGTGTGTGTGTGTGTGTGTGTGAGAGTGAGTGTGTGTTACTTTACAGGTTCCATGTGCGCCGAATTTGAGGGAATATGTGGCAGGCGGCGATTGTAAATTACGCCCTAATGCGCCCATTTGTATGCTACAACAATTGCCGCTTATTGAATATTTAGCAAGGAGCGCAACTACCTGACAGTGAGCGTTGGCGACTTCTTATCTCTTTTGCTTTCGGTTGCAAATGAACTCATTTGGGATTTCCTATGCGTGTTTTAGACTGCTCAAAAATAAGTATGAAAGAAGAAGAAGAACAAGGAGGGAGAAGAGAAAGAAAAACTGTGAGCTCCACAAAAAACGAAAAGCCAAACTTTTTTTGCACTTTAAATAATTAAACCAGCGCATAGGCGGACAGACGATGAGACACGAGAGCGGGTTGCATTCAACGGCCACGCCCATTCAAAGGCAAATGTCAGATGTCAGGCGTCTAGGCGTCGCATTCGTAATCTTCTAGCATTGATAGGCCAACATCAACGGTTGACTGACAGGCCAACTGCCCGGGGCCAGACGGGGCCAAATATCCGATAAGAGCTAAACAAGCAAATGGAATTCAAAGAGTGCCCAGGGCAAGCACTGAACAAACCTTAACAAGACCGTGGCTCCAGATTGTTGAGAAATTGTAAAGAAATGCTTTAAAAAAAATGAATTAACATTTTTAGTTAAATGGCAAGGGTTTTTTTTTTAATTTTCATTTGATGAAAATATACGAAGGGATTAATTAAAATTAATAGAAATAGGAATAAATGATGTGACCTTCGCATATTTCATGGGAACTAAGGACAACTTTTGATGTTATCTATATAATGTGAACTAATTTAAGAGGTTTATCAGTCAAGCAAAGGATAGTAAATGTTTATGTTTATATTAAGCTAAAGGTATTCTGATTGGCTAAGCTGAGTTGAAGATGTCAGACTGAACCAAGTCAAGATTATATTAAAAATGTGTGTTTAGGTTATCCATAAACTTTTAGAAGTGAGAGATAGATATTCTGCTATATTATAGAGTAAATCAATTAGTATATTTTCTTGTGAAATTCATTTAACAATGCCGAGCAATTTCGATTTTTAATAAAGTGCTTTTGCTGAATGCGAATACGAACTGAGAAACGCTGTCGCTACGTCTCATAACTCGGCTTTGCCTCTATTCTCTGGGGCTGTGTCCCTGCTCTGATTTCCTATGTGAATTCGGTTAGCTCGAAACCACTGTGCAGTCTTTGGAAATGTCATTTTAAAATGCCTTTCAATTCGGTCGAAGCACCCACACAGCTCCAGCTAGAGCATGCATGGGTAGGAGGAGGAGACGCAATTGGAACTGCTGCTAGATCTAGAGGTGGAGCTGGAGGTGGAACTGGAGCTGTAGCTGGCGCTGTCTCTGTCTCTGTCGCTAGCTATGGTTGCCTTTTGGTGGCGTTGGCAATGATGCAATCGATACTTCATTAAGATATCGTGTTTTTGTGCCTAGACGCTTTCCGTTTACGTTTCCTTGATTACTTTACATAGTTGTTCCTCTGGTTTACTTGGCTCAATTGCTTTCGCTTTGCCTGTCTTATCTGCATTTTGGCCTACACTTCAAGGCTGACTGGCTGGCTGCCTGTTGGCTGCCCGTGTTGGTTCTTTGTCTTTTACACTTGGCAAATAAATCGCAAAATCCTATCACAGACACGGAGGGAGCGAGAGAGAGAAGGAGAGAGAGAGAGCGTGTCGTGCCTTCCTCTCAAAAACATTATTTGCCACCGGATGTATGCACGAAGGCGTCAGCGTCATGTGGCTCGGCTCCATTTGGCAATTGGGGAAGCCACCGAGGCTTATTTAATCGTGGGGTCGAGCTCCAGATGAGTCCGAGCGAGCATTTCTCGTGTTTATCACACGAACACAATCAAATTAGCGCACATCGAGTACAAATAACTAAAGATAGCCAAACAAATATCCACAGCACCAGCTGTCAGCAGGCCGGGTGCGGGGGACAACTTGCGTGGGTGTGGCATATGCAAAGACCGCACTTGGTATTTGGGGCAGCTAAGAAGCCGTGTGGCCCAATGCACTATGGGAAAAAAGTACGATATTTTGGCATTAATCACATTTTTTTGTTGTGTCAAATCGCCAAACAAATATTTTTTTCCAATTATAAATTCATTAGATAGAATCAAAATAATTTTTTTAAATTTTTGGGGACTACCCCTATTTTTTGATAATTTTACAAAGTCAGTTAATTTTGCGTTGCATTGCAACGTGAAAAAGCGCGCCAAATAGATCGCAACTTTTAAGCAGTATAAAATTTGCTTGTTAATCGCATAAATTAAAAGTTAATATGGAAAAAGTTAATAAAGGTATGTATAATAAGTGTCCGTAGTGATTTTGTATACTTCTTTATTTTTGCGTAACTGTGCAATGTGTTGTTCATGTGTATTTTTAGCTTAACCCTAACAAATATGTTTGGGTTCTGTGGAGTATTACTTTAACAGTCCTCGCTAGGCCTCGGCAGTTTTTTCATAAGGGTAATTAGCTAACCTTATACTATAAGGACCAATTAATATCTTTTGCCCGTTTTTGCCCCTTTTCCCGAAAATTGACATGTTGTAGATGCGCTTTGGCTTAGACGCTCAGTGCTGCTGGAAGTGTGGAGCAGCAACAAGCGACAACAATGCGCTATAAAAGATTATATCGTTAAAAAATAAGTAAAGAGAACATATCGGACGATAAACTTAAATCAATTTTTTAAAAATTTGTTGGATTTATTAAGTATCATTTGACAAAATGCAATCGATTACTGATTAGAGTCAAGTAGCAAGGTCTGTGCATACGCCAGATCACCTAAAAGAGCAGGTCGGAAGCAATTAAATTATTACGATGCTGATCCTCGATTAAAAGGCAAATTGGCTTCTAAGCTTGCTTCAGAGTATGATAACACGACGCCTCTCTTGATACATTTTGCAATTTCGTCTACCAAATTATGCGATACAACATTTGTTTTGAAGTGGTAACTCCAATGACGACAACACAGCAAGAAGAACTTTTGGAAATGTTGAGTTGTTTTCTAAAATTTGAAGTTTTGACCAAGAAATCTTAAAAAACTTGTATATAATATTTATTGATATCTCTTGCGAGCATAAGGTCAACTCCGGGAAATTTAAAGCTCTATGCGAAAAAAAACATTCAATTTATGATGAATAGGGAGATGATACTGAAGACACCTATAAAAAGAAATGTGGAATGAATTGTATTGAGTTGGAATAAGAAAATTATGATTAAATTAATATTTACGGTTAGCCCGTAAAAGCTTATCTGGTCCTAGAATTTGACGCTATAAGCAAAAGGGGTGGGGGCGTGGCTCTATTTCAAAAATAAAAAAACCGAAATTATAAAAAATTCGTATTAATGTGTGTACAAAATTTCAAGCTTCTATCTCTTCAGGAACAATTAATGCCAAAAATTCGGGTTTTTTTCCCATAGTGCAATGCAACCAACTTTGTTGTCGGTTGAATGCCCTAATACACTTATCCAAAAGGTGCTACGAATGATTTTGGGAAGTGTGTTATAAGTGTGATTATTAATGGCTAGAAAAGATTTTGAGCGACACTCATTAAACACTTTCTTAAGTTTTTTCTATTTATCTTATTAATATCTATTTATCTATTTTACATTTTTATAAGTAAAGATATAAAAATAATAACATAATAAATCTTAGAAAGGGAAAGCTGTGGACTAAGTATGTTTTTCGTATGGGACATATATTATTGGCCCTAGCACATACTCCCCCTATACATAGATGTATATGCTGAAAGTATATTTAATCTTCGACACCGCGCAGATAGCGCTATTCTTCTTGTTGAGCTCAGTCGCTGCAGATGGCCTGCCTGCCTGCTGTGCGTGCGTGTGTCAACCGAATGAAGTTGCCCAGGAGGGGAAGGGGGGGAGGCGGGTGCGCTTCTTGGGGATCTGTGGTGCGCCTGTAACAATTGCACTTTGTACTTTGTTTTGGCATCGCTGCTGTCACAGTGTCAGGACTTTTGTTGTGCAGTGTCAACGGGTGCTGTAAGAAACTTTGTTCATATCACCACATAAGGCAGGCAGCTCAGAGTGCAAACATGCACACAGGACACACACACACACTTACACACTTGTGTTGCATGCTGCCACAATGTTGCAAGTGTCGTGCTGGCTGTTGTCATATCTACGGCCACATGCGCGCCTTGCGCACCCGTTTAATCAACATTACTTGTGCTTAAATCAATTACAACTAATTACATTTTATGGCCCGTTGAAGGCAACTTTGTGGCAGCCACTCGCATGCCGCATGCAGCTCAGCAATTCGCCAAAAGAATTCGCCAACAAAATATCCTTTGAGTCCGCGCAACTTCAGCTCAAAAGGCGTTAATATCCACTGACATTGCAATGTGTGTGGCCCAGAGGCAGGTGGCAGGTGCATTGCCGGCAGAGCTTTGTCTCATTTGCAGCCCGACAAAGTGCGAAAATTAGATGACAAATGAATGGAAACATTCCCTGTGCCCGCTAACATGGATTAGACCCAGCTTTTGGTAGTGTTTGTGTCGCTAGATTCGCGCTAGGCTTGATAAATGGTGCTTGTTCCGCCTTTTTGTATGACTTGAAAACAGTGAAAAGGCAACCAGTTCCAGGAACTCCACTTTAAAGCATTCTAGCTGAATGCCACTAATGAGGAAGCGAGGAGACAAAGTGGAACATTCTATGAAAAATAAATTGCTTTATATGAAAAACACTTTTTTTTTGTTCTTATTTTTTTTTTAGTTTATTAATTAAGTTGAGTTCAGTTAAACATTCTTCAGATGACATTAAGCAGTGTGAGCTGGCTATAAATATTTCTTCATAAATTTAAACTTTATTCATAATTTTGTGTCTATGCTTTCCTAACTTTAATCTTGTACAACATTAGAGCATTTGTTGATATATAACTAGACCCATTTGCTCGTGTATTAGTTCAATAGATAGCTAAAACTTTAATGAATCTATTCGGTAAAGACTCCGCGGCCTTTCTCACATGTTTGCAAAAGATTTTCCGTTATATGTTTAATTGCACCCGTAGACCTGCTCTTTTCTTTGACCTCTAATTTCCCAAAGTTTTTATTAATTATAATACAAAATTATATAATAGTGTCATTTGGCTTTTTTCCGCCCTAAAAGTTCTATATATGCACTTATATAAACCTCTAATCTCTCCCTTCTTAAAGAGTAAATTGCATAATTTGAATAGGCCACAAAGAGCAGAATTTGTCCGTTGCCCTAGCATTTAGCTTTGGGCCCATAATAACAGTCTTTACCCTAGGCCCAACAACAAATTTCATAAACTATATGGCCAGAGTGAAGCTAATCACCAAGCTTCTGCTGCGTGGCAGACAGACTGCAATATTTTGAGTAGCTCATAAATATGCATTTGCTTTTTGCCTTTTATGCTAAGGATTTTCACATATTAATTTTTAATATTGCCCCGCCGACAGGTAGTCCGCAGTCAACCAGCCAACTAGCCAACTAGCCAACTTAGCCAGTCCGTGAAGTGGACAAAATGCGCGCTGGCTAATTAGCTTGCTCGCTTGCTCGCTCGCTCGCTCAATGGCCAATTGCCACGCAAATCAGCGACATGGCTGGCATGGAGTGCCTGCTGCTGGTCCGGTCTAAACACCACGTTTAAAGCCAAAAAATAAACAACAATTTAGTGCAGATTAGCAGTGGAGTCCTTTTGTTTGTGCCATTGTTTCAGGTGCTATACGGTAGGAGGGGGGACTGGGGGGTTGGCTTTGACTGGACTGGTGACATTTAGGCTTAAATGCGCCTGCCTGCTTACATGGACATAGACATGGCCAGTGTTTGGCTAATTGCTACACTGTCAGAAATTTTCGCACGTAAACAAAAGTTGAGAGAATATATTGAATATATCAGACAATAAATAACAAAGATTTTCTTAATAGTGGAATTTTTTCATTTACAATTAATTCTGCTCTGAAATTCCGCCAACAATTGTTTTTCAGCATAAAGGAATTCCCGTTTTTCGCTCAGTGTAGTGCGATTCGCGCGCGCTTATAACAATGGCGACTCGACGTGCACAGGCAAACTTCCGCTTCCGCCGCTGACTAGCAAGTGGGCGTGAGTGTGGATGGGCAGGTGCCTAAGCAGTTGGACTAGATGTCCTAGAGGGCGTAGAGGGGGAACCTTTGCTGGCAAACTAATTAGATTCGTGCGCCTCATTTGGCCACTTTTGATTTGTGTTTGTGTGCCAAGTAAGCAGCTGGCAAAAAACTTTTGGCCCACAGAATCTTTATTATCTTACAGCTGTTTCGATCGAGAGCCAGCCAAGTCAGGCGGCGATGTGGGCAACGCGTATTTGGTTCAAGTTCGTCCATCAGATGAAATGCAGCAAAAGCTGACGAAGAAAACTGCGCCAAAAATAAACAGAAAATAAGAAAAAAAGAAAGCTAAAATGCTGGCAAAAATTGCGACATGTGGCGGGCAGAAAAAAAAAGAAAAACTTACGCCAAGCCGCAAAAACAAAAAACTTTTTCAAAAAGTAAACGAAAGCGCAGCAGCAGCAGCAACAACAGCAACAACAACAACAGCAACAATGACAAAAATTATGCGAAATTTAATTTGACTTTTCTCATTGTTTTTTCCCTCTTCTTCTTTGCTTGTTGTTATTTTCGCTTAGTTTTTTTTTTGCAGAATTTTTCTTTTTAGTTTTCACTGCGGTTCTCTTAGCAACTGTTGTTCCAGTTTGTTGTTGTTGCTCTTGTTGTTGTTGTCGTTGTGCTGCTGCACTGCCAGCTGGCAAATGCTGGCAACTGCTGCGCTGCATAAGGATACCCCCAGCTCGTAATTTGCCAGCTTGGCTTGTACATATTTCATATTATTTAGTTGGAAACTGTTGTGGGCCCAGCGTAGAGCAAAAAGTGAAAAGAAAAACATTTGCAGTCGGGTGTAAATGATTGTCGGATGCACTGTCAAAGAGGTCAGATTAAGTTTGAAAATAAATATATATATATAGGCGTAGAATTCAACTAAAGTTTAGTACAGAGTATTTGGTCTGCCAGCTGAATTCATTTACAGTTAAAGTCGGACAGACATTGAATCCAATATACCCGCTTTTTCCCAGTGTAAACAGTGTATTAATATAAGAGTTTAAAACAAAGCAAGCTGGCAAAGAAATATGATTATCTCATATGGCAGGAGCACTGCAGTGCCAGCAGGACATGTGCCGGCCACAGATGAGGCCCGGTCAGAAATGCGACGCTAAACGGCAATTGCCGTTCCATTCGAGCACTAGGCAGAAGTGCCTCTCTCTCTCTCCCTTCCCCTCTCTCGCTCTCGTTCTCTGTGAGTGTTACATCATGTCTAACATTGTTGCTGAAGTTGAGTCTTGGGGCGTATTAAGTTTATGTGCATTACATTCCACGAAATGTCTTAAGAGGTTGCCACTAGGCACTTTGAGCTGAGTATATGTAAGCATAGGCTTTCATTGCATGTAATAAATGTTGATGATGTGTAAAATATACAAAGAACTTGAAACTAATTGATCGGGGGTATGAAGAATGTGACATATAGAAATTACCTGAATAGTTGTCAAATATTTATATATATGTCTAATAAAGTTTTTTTTTTAATATAAGCTATTTCACACAAAGTATATATATTCTTGATCAGGGTGACGAGCTGAGTCGATTTAGCACTATTCGGCTGCTTATTTCTACAAAGTATTCCCTATACGTATTTCGAAGTATTTTTTCCAAGTGTTTCCTCTGCTTATTTCCTTTACGTATTTATCCTACGTAATTCTTCTACGTAACTCCTCTACGTAGTTCCTTTACGTCTTAGCTGCTTAGCTGATCGATCACACACTCTACTTCACTTAATTGCACGGACCTCCACCAGGCCTGGACGACTGAAGACTGACTGAAGAAATGCTGCAGCTGCTGCCCTTTATATAGGGCCACTTTTACTCAAGCACTGTCTCTCCCAAATATTGAGCCCGTCGCGTCGGCAGTTGATCTTCAAGTGAGCAATGGGAACAATCTCTGCTGCTGTGAGCATTCTAGCTTCGTTTTACCTAAATACGAATACCAAATGAGAGCTGCTGCACACACATAGACAACTTTTATGATCTTCTGCACTTCTTCTCTCCTTGCTTTTACTTTTGCTCAAGTACTGTATGCGTGCGTGCCTATGTGTGTCTATGTATGTGTGTGTGTGTGTGTGTGTGTGTGTGTGTGTGTATTTATAATTATTTAATAATTAAACTGAGTTAATTAAAAAAAATAATTATTATAATTATTTAATAATTAAACTGAATTAATTAAATAAAATAATTATGAATTAAACTGAAATCAATATAATTAAACAAAAATTTCAAAACCAATTGGCATATCGATTTTATTATATATTCTATACCTTTATTCCTGATTAAATTTAATAAGCTCACAAACTGTACTTTTAAATGAAAGTATATACTAACACATATAAATATATTTGTACATTATATAATACATATTTTAGTAACTCATCAATGATTGCCCGAGTGGAAATATGAAGTGCTTGGTGCTGTTGGTGTGAATTCAGTTCACATCAAATATGCAATTGGTAATTGGCTCTTGATATTAGCTGATATCGAAATTGAATATATACATATATATACATTAAAGTTTTATATCTAAATGGATGCAATAAGCTAATAAACTGAGTATTGTTGTTGTTTTTATTGTTGTTTGTTTTGTCCTTAGATTGGACTGTGGCAAATGACTAATTTATGCGCACGTTTCAGCTGTGACTGCTGCTGTTGCATACAAAGATTGGGCCAAGCTGCCACCTGTGCGGCCCATGCGGCATGTGTGGCATGTGTGGCATGTGGCATGGTGTATGCAATATGCATAATGTGCGCCCTTTGATTTGCCTTTGCGAGCATATTTATTTATATTTTATTTCAGCTAGCTTTGCTTGCCCCACCCCCACCCCTGAAACTCCTTCCGCTGGCTATTCGAGTTTCTGCTCTGCATTTTTTATTTATGTTTGGTGTGGGTGCATAGGGGTTTAAGTGTGTGTGTGTGTGTGTGTGTGTGGCGACTGCTGGCTAAACACTTTCGCATTTTGCCATGTGCTTAGCTTACACAAAGCGCACAAAACTCAACTCAAGCACAAACACAGATACACACCTAATCACGCTTGGGTGTGCGCTAGAAGCTGTTTTTCTATACATATATACATATATATACAATATATATATTTTTTTTTTTGGTAGGTTGTGGTGGGGGGCGGCCGTCTTGCCAAAAACTATAAAAACTGAAAACAGAAAACAAGCAGCGTCAGCGTCAACTAAAGCGCTTAATATTAAAAACAAAACCACAACAGCAGCAAAAGCAGCACCAAAACAACAACAACACCAACAACAAAGAGAAGAGCTCTAGACCATGGCACAAGAGCGAAAAAACAAAAAAACAAAAAATTAAGTATACATGTATGTGTGTGTGTGTGTGTGGGTGTGTGTGTGTGTGTGTGCATGTATGTGCATGCTTTTAGCTGATACAAACAGCATTTGGCTAGTAAGCTGCATTGCAGTATCTTCGCCCCGCCGATTGCCCCTGCACCTGCTTCATGTATTTCTAATTTTTAACCTCTCTCCCAGTCAACTCCCCTTTCTTCCTTTGCTCTGCTCTCTGTCAGTCCCTCTGCCACTGTGTTTGCCATTTTCGTTTGGTTTTTATTTTGCAGCTCATATGCTTGTGACGTTTAAGCTGCTCTAGCGTGCGCTCTCTCTCTCTCTCTCTCTCTGTCCCTCTACCCACTACTCTCTTCCACTTGCTCTGGCTTTCTTTTCGCTTTTCATTTTTTCTCTGTTTAGTGTATTTAACATTTTTCTTAAATGATACTCAACACAAGTGGCATTTGTTTGTCTCTTCCTGTGTTGACTGTTGCTACCCTTCCCGCTCCGTTTTCGGTCTGTCGTTAAGTGCGGCTGCTAGTTGCGGTAACAGTTGTCAAAGTGACCTCAAAGTGGCATACCATACAACAGCAACAACAACAACAACAACTACAACTACTACATTATAAGCTACAGCTAAAAAAACTGTTTTCAATAGAGAAATCTGAACATAAGAGCAGCGCCACTTGGGAATTATTTTTGAATCGTATATATATAATGTTAGTTCTGCTAATGATGATTTATTTTTTATAAAAATTCCTTAATTGGTAGATACTAGCTTAAGACAAATAGAAATGATATCTAGTTGCAATATATTCAAATTGATTATAAGCTTTTACGATGTCCTTGATAGGGTATTTTTTAAGCCATATATATATGTTTATTTCTATGCACTTTTGCTCTTGGGCTGTTTGGCCAAGACAGAAAGAGATCAAGCGTAAAAGAGAGAAAGAGAGAGAGAGAGAGAGAGAGAGAGAGAGAGTGTGTGAGCGAGTTGTTTGTTGCTGCATGTTGTTTGCCTGCTTGTTTTTTAGCCACTGTAATGAGCTTCAAACTTGACCCGCTCAGCGTCAAATTATGTTTGACATGTATGCAAATTACATGCCATATACTTGTTCTTATTTTTAAACAAGAATTTAATTAGTTTACTCTATATACGTGCATGTGTGTGTGTGTGTTAGTGTATAGGTGTGCTTGTTGTGAGACACTTTAACAGCAACACAAACTTTCGGCTTTAAAAACAGTTCACGGGAACTTTGACAAATATGCAGATGTATGTATTTTATTTGAAAATCAAAGTAAATACATACATATATATATATAGATATACATATACATATGTATATGGAAATATAAACACATACAGCAACTTCGTCAGTTTGGCTAGCCTGCATTCTATTTCTATAACTTTATAGCAACGTCTAACCTAATTAGTCATCTCACTCTCACTCATCAGCAACAGGCACTGCGCTTAGAGACAGCTATATTGCTCTTTTTCCATCATAGAGGGAGAAATTGAGATTGAACAACATGAGACGCGCCTAGTTAAGATGTAAGCTCCCTCCACTGATACATCCTCAATAGTTCAATCTCTCTCTCTCTCTGCCTCGCACCAATACTGCTGTAATAGTAGGATATGCGACTGCTAGACTCTGCTGCTTAGCTGCACAATATAAAATCATATTATAATAGTGATACGCCAAACAAATACAATATATATATCATGTAAAAACATTCAGCAGAGATATCAAATTTCTGATATCTGTTAATTACTATGAGTATTCATTTCCTCATTTAGTATTTGAGTTAGACATGTATGGCCTTCTCCTTCATCTCCTCTCTATATAAAACATGTGAATTGTTATTCACACGCAAATCAAGACAAGAAAGTGCGTCAGATGGTTAATTAAATAAAACTGCAATGCAACGCACCTGTCCAAATGTGCAGTTGTCTGCATTGCTTATGAAGTGTACAACGGTCTCAGTTACCTCAGCTGTGTGTGTGCGTGTGTGTGTGTGTGCCTGTTGTGCCTTGAGCACGCACTGACAGCGCAGCTATGTCAATTTCCAGCGCTTGTGCAACATCGGACAGCGTTCATCAAGTGCGCAGTGACAGGCAGCGACTCATTTGATTTACTTTTCATTTCCGGCTGGCAAGCGGCGTTGCCAGACTGTCAGACTGCCAGCCAGTTAGCCAGGCAGACGGGGTAGCCAGCCAGAATGTGAACAGCACCTTGGGCAAACGCATGACACCTTCGTCGGCTGGCTGGCTGACTGGCTGGATGACTGGGTGGAATCTATATACGATACGACGTGTAGCAGCTACACAACTCGTGAGTGTTGTCGCGCCGTGTCCTGTTCGTCCTGCCGCACTACACGTTGAGCGTTATGCAATTATAACTTTTGTCATTAGCAACTTAAAATGCAAATTGCTGCAATGAAGCGTTCTTCTTCTTCATCTCGTTTTTCGACTGCACACACACACGCACACACACACAGGCTCGCACATCGGTTAGCCAGAGGGCTATTTGGGCGTGTGTGTGAGCGTGGGCGTGGCCATGCTCGTTGCCTGTTAAATTGTTAGATAGCTGCGTCAGTTGACGTCGTTTAAAGCGTAATACCCCAAACTTGAGCGCCATTGACTCTTAAACGTTATCTAAGTAGCTAACCTGAAGGCAGGCAACGTTTACAGCTATCATAGCATAGCATAGCCACATGTGCCACATGTCGTGGCATCTAAGCAAAAAAAGCCAACACCTTACATAGTTGGCCAGCCAATTAGTGCTCGTCGCCAGTTAATTTGCTTGCATTTCGCTCTGTCGACCGCTTCATAAACTTGGCCAACATGCAATGCCGGCAACAAAGTTGCTATTGCCAAAAAGCCACAAAAAATGGACACTAAGCCAATATAACGAAGCTGAGATGCCCTTCTTCAATAAGTAGAAAATGAGGCAGAAGTTATTTAATATTTACTTGAGGCATGAGAAGTCTTGACGTAACATAAAGTAAATATTATGTAGTTATACTAAAATTATGATTAATGTTCTTAATATTAGTAGAGTGGACTTAATACATTATATATGTAAGAGACTATATTCTCTATAGACTTTAAATCCCTGAGAAAATTACTTAGAAGTAAATTTCAACACATTTTCAATCATTCATTAAATTTTCATCAAGTTGTTACATATCTCATAGCAAGGCTATGGTACCCCATTCGTGCACATTAAAAGGCGCAGCATTAAATAGAGTACCGTTACTGAAGAGCTACCCTCCAGCCCTCCCCCGAGTCGCGTTTATTTCCCTGACCATGTCACGTCCAAGAAATTAAATAGTTAAGTATTCTTTTTTATGAAATGCAATTTTCAGGTGCGCGGTTTGCAGTTAAAGCGCCACAGTGTAGAGCTTTTTTATTTCTTTATTTTTTGTGTTTTATTTTTCCTTTATTTACTTTTTTTTTGTTGCAGCGAACACAACGCTAGTTAAATCATTAAGATTTCAGATACGAGCATTGCGATGGCGGATATGTATGCGGATGTGGATGTGGGGGCTTGGATGCGGTTATGGATGTGAGGTTTTTATTCAGTTTTTCATTATTTATAGCTACATATGAGATATATATATTTGCCTTTGATAGGGGTTTGCTAAGTATAAATTTGGATTATTTTTGTATATCATATATTATTATAGTGCTTAGATAATAAAGTGTGGAGTGTGAATCAAGTCAAATGTTGTACCACAAATCAAGTGAATTTCCAATTAGTTCGAGTTGCTCATATGCATATGAATGAGGTTAATTTACGCCTAAAAGTCAAAATAATAATCTTCGGCCTAAATTTGCAATTATTCATAGACAAAGTCGTCTGGCGGCAGTGCTGTAGCCAGCGGCTGTCGTCATCCGAAAAACGCTTATGAGATGCTCTAATGTAATATAAATCGATATGCCTTTGGAAACGAAACTCAGTTGACGGCACTGCTAATGTGGCAAATTAATTCAATTTATTTAGCACCTGATGCAATCAAGCAATTCCCTTCAATTGAATTGATTTGGCCAGTGTAATTGCTGTCGCCTGCTCCCCGGCCTGAATGCGCTCGATAATGTGGGACACATGCTGAGCGACGGGGCGAGGGCAGGGCAAGACTGATTAAATTGGTGTTGAAAAGTTTAAGTGGCTGTCAGTACAATGTAAGCTACTAAAATTTCATAGCCTTGCCACGCATCGGACTTGGCCATAAAATGGCGTTAACGTGTGTAGTTGAAGTGCGCACTTGCCCACTTAGAGATCAACAACAATGACGGGTCCGGCTCAGGCCACGAGTAGAGCTTTGAGCCACCCCGCGCCCTCACTACCCCTCTTACTGGTTAACGGCTAACAGTTAACGTCTAAGCCTTGTAAGCTGACGGATATCCTGAATCGCTCTCGTTCTGCTTCGCCCCTCGATGAATTATAGCTCGTTGCGGATATATACGCATACGGCACGTGTCTGCGCTGTCTAATTGGCAAAAGCGAATGAATCTATATTGCCCCCGCTCTCACGCTCTCTCTCACTCTCTCTGTCTGTCTCCCTCTCACTCTATTTGGCTGGCAACCAGAATCAACCCGCTGACCGCTGTTGCGCCCCCTTTCTAATGCTTGAGCATTTTCAATTAGACGCTGCGCGTTTTCGATTTGCGTATTATTTATGGCCTCAGCTCAAACGTGCGCATTATTCATAAGCTGAAAGCCAGCTTAATGGTCATGGCCTTAATGTTGCAAAAGTAACTGGGTTGGGGAAATGGCTGCTGTACTAGTTGTTCTTGTTGTTGTAGTTGTTGCTGCCACGTGGTGGTTGGTGGCTTGCAATAGCGTTGGTTTCGCTTATTAAGTGCATCGTAATCTCAAAGATTGCGGCCAGTTTCTTAGAATTTTTTGCTTTTAATTAGCCCGTTCTTTATAAGAATTTCTATACATTTTCTGAAAGTTCTAAAATGTTGATTAAACAACATCTTAAGAAAATCATGTAAATTTAGTTAATGGAATTTCTTAAAGTAAATTTCGCGACTTCAGTTTGAGATATTCTCTTAAATGTGTCTCTCGCTCTCTGCACGGCCATAAACTAGCCTGACTTGGCTTGGCTTGGCGTGGCGTGGCTTGCCTTTGGCTGTGACGCGTGCACCTTGCGGTTGCAATATGCCACTCGAGCACTAGTTGCAACATACTGTGCGACACTTGCCATCGCCTTGCCGCTGATAAACGTTTGTCTTTGCCAGCGACACCGACCAAGGCGCAAATATGTATTCACATCGCCCAGCTCAGACATATGACGTTGAAATTGCTCGCAAAGCCGCAAATGTCTGTGTCGCTGGCGACCAGCTCCAGCTCCTCCTGGCCCGCAAATACAGCCATGTCTCGCGACGATGAACTCCACCACCCATGCCCACCTAACAGCCCATCAACCCTTCAAGCACTTAAGGCAACCGCATAACCAACCCAAGACGAGGAATTGAAACTGCCTCACGTCGACTCCGAGACTACGAGACTCCTCGACTTGAATGCAATCTGCGGTGGTTTGTCTTTGTCTTTCGCTGATCTCAGGTTAGATGAAAGTGCCCGAATACGACGGGTTATGATGCGGCCCAGGGGGAGGAGGGGAACTGGATGTAGCACACTTGGAAATCGCAAGCCGCAGGCACTGTACGCAGCACGCTGAACGCTGTTGCTTGCGAGCAATTGTAGTAAGTGATTGAGTGGTCAATGTATATTAACTAGTTGCTATTAAGCTCCTCATTAAATATCCATATAAATTTAAATCAATTTAAACCAAGGATAGTTCAGTTTGTTAGCAAAAGGAAAGGACTACAGCTGAAGAATAAATTTAGTTGTAAGTAAATAATCTCTAAATGTCAAAGATAATTTTTTGTACATTTGATGCTTTATGTTATGAATATATAAAACGTAATAAGATTAAGTGCTCGATTGCGCTTCTTGAAAACTTTGAACATTCACATGATTTCGCTCTCTACAGTAACAAATACTTTCAAACTTTCAGGTTTCGTACTCCCGTTCCATTTCCGCAGCATTTCTCAGATTTGAGCAGCTGTAACAGATTTTAACGGCACTGCAGCTGCGCAGTTCGGGGCGACGCTCTCTTAAATGTTAACGCTCTGTTAGCTTAACAGTGAGATCCGTTTGCATGTTCCGCATGCCAAAACGTTTCGCAGTAAATAATCTGGTGCACTAGGTGAATGCCTTGCTTGGGCTTTTGCATTGTCGGAAGCATAAATATTTTCGGGGGCATTTAGGGAGGGGGCTTCGCCCTCCTTTTGCGTGTCCTGGCATCGTTTGCAGCTCGCTCGAGTCGAGCCTTTAGGGGGGTAGTTCCCCAAAAAATGTATTTTTGGCCTGGCACTTGATAAAAACCTGTTGAAAATGTGCCGAGTGCAGCCTTGATTTATTAGTTTTTCGGGGGCCAACGAAGCGAATATTTTAATTAAAATCTCTCATCTTGCGATCGACACAGACAGCCGTGCCGTGCCGTCCCGTTCCGTCTCGTCCGGTCTGCGCTGCGCTGCGCTCTGCCCCGCCCCTCTGTTGTCGTGCGCCCGGAGGTAATATTGTAAGAGGCGACCCAAAATATTGGCAGCAAATGCAGACACCTAATAAAAGTTTTGCGACAAGCAGCAAACTCAAGTGTAACGAAAACAAAAACAATAATTTTCGAGTTTATTTGAAGACGAGCAGAGCCAGAGCCATACCTGTGTCCTGGCCAAGTCAGTGGGAGTCAGTCAGTGGGACATTTGCAGTTTTTCTCCATTTGCAGTCCTTGTTGCTTTAGCTGTTGGAAAACTATTTGCCATCTCGACAATTTCTTGCACGTGCTGAGCATAGCAATGCCAAGTGTTTTTTTCTCTCTGCCTCTCTCTACCTCCCTGCGGCGTCTTGGAAGGAGGCGGCGCTGCAGTGGCCTGTGTCAGGTACAATATTTCAATAAAATACATTTACGCAACAGCAAAGTAGGTGGACAACAACTTTCAATGATTTCATATTTGTCAATTCATTCAAATATCAGATACACTTTTGCACATTTTGCCATTTTCCTATTTTCTCGTTTTCCCATTTCACCACTTGGCCTTCTCGTCTGGCGGCCTTCTGCACTGTGAGCTCAGCTCGCTGCACACTTTTGGCAACAGCAATTAATAACAATTAATGGAGACGCCGCGAAACCCCAACTAATTGTGTCTAATATATATGTAAAGATGGAATGTGCATGTGTTAGTCTCTCTCTCTCTGTGTGTGTGTGTGTCTGTGGCATGTGTGCCAGCCAACTACTTCTTGCACATTGTCGAATAATTTATGCCACAAGCGTAATTAAATTAATTAGGATTAACTTTGGCGGCGCACGCATTAAACTAGCTTTGATTAGCTTATGCTTCCACACATGCACAGATCCATATATTTATGTCTAGCTGCATGAGTGTGCGTGTGTGTGCGTGTGCGTGGCAGCTGTTTAATCTAAACGCTAGCTTTTGTCTGGGCCGCCTCGCTAATCATAAAGATGGCATAAGCGATGAGCTTGACGCTCAAATTAATCGCAGCCTTCGCAGCTTTAACTCATAATTGTTTTCTTCAAGCCTTTGGGCATACACGTGTACATATGTATGTATATGTGATTTAATCTATATAGTAAGTGTTTCATTTAACATGTTCGCTGATGCCTTTAACTACGCTTCAACAACATTTTCTTTCACATATACATACGAGTATATTTTTTATCATACGTAATTATTTTCTTTATTGAATTGAAGCTTAATGTGGGCTTCAATGGGCAATGTAAATTTCACTTTTATAGTCCTTCATTTAATTTTTTTATTGTGTACTATTTTTTTAATTTACATGATTTTTGTATTGCATTTTTTATTTACTTTATTTTGTTACTCATTCAAGAATTTCTATGTTTTTATTTTGTAAAGCATGAAACATTAAAAAATTATTTTTTTAATTTAATTTTTTTATTAATTTTTTTAATTTAATTTATTTTATTTTTTTTTATTTTTAATTTTTAATTTTTAAATTTATTTTTTTTTTATTTTAATTTAATTTATTTTATTTTATTTTTTTAATACACAATATAAATATTTTGTTAATCTTACTTACTCAGTTTTTTAATTAATTTTAATTTTTATTATTTATATACCAATAACATTATTCCACTCATTACTGAGAGATAAATGTATAACTCTTAGCGACTCATAATATGATATTGCTGACTTCAGTTAGCTTCACAAAACGAAATTGTTTATTTCTGTATTCATTATTAATATTTTATATTAATGGTAATATTAATATTAATATAAATACTAATGGTAATGTTAATAGTGACCCAATGCGAATGTTCTGAGGGAGAGAGCTACTCTAGACATGTCCACTCGAGTTTAAGTATTTCCATAAATTTGCAAATATGATTTAGTGGAGCCCCAGTCGAGTGTCTCTCACTGCTTGCGCAGCTATAAGACAGAGTGTCTCCGGCTTTCCCCCCCTCTTTGATATATTGAGTTAAGCTAAGAATTTTTATTATACTCGCTCTCTCATCAGCGATTGAGTTAATTATCATTTGAATTGTGTGCTGGCCGGACAATTGTTATTTGTTGCGCGGCGTCGAATGTGGCCAACGTCAAGATGTCCTTTGTGCGGCTGCCCAGTTGCTGGCCAGTTGCTGTCTTCTCTCTAATTTATGTTGCGAATAAATGTGTCGCAAATCATTATGCGGAACATTTTTCTACTTGCTTTTGTTATTGTTGTTGTTGTTTTTGTTTTCTTGCAGTGTATGCGCAGAGAGTGTTGGGAACTTTATTTAATGGCTTGGAAATGGAAAAAAATAAACAAAAAGCAGCAAACAAAACAAGAATAGAGAAAACAGCCGCAAACCAAGACGAAAACAATGCCACAGCCACAGTCAGAGTCACAGCAACTGGAGTTGAATTGGGAGCAGCAAGTGGAGCAGGTTCCACAATGATGGCCCATTGGGGGCTGCTGTTGAGCGGACCATCTAAATATAGACACAAATCACAAAAAACTCAGAAAGCGAAAGACGCAAGCTACAGCTATTGTTCGCCTAGTTCTTGGTGTTGTTGTTGTTGCTATTATGGGGGCTGGAAAAGGAGCATATTAAATCAAAAAGTGCTGCAACTGCGTCGCCTTGCTCGCACAGCAAAAGTTGAGTGAAAGCAACGCACACACAGATAAGGATTAAAGGCATCGTGTCGATGGCAAGGACGATGCTGAAAACGTGAACGACGTGAACGTTTAACGCCTGCAGGATATTTATGATCATGAATTTTCTTACTGTACTGAGCTCGTGCCCTGTGCTCCAACTCTGGCCGAGCTTCAGCTTCAGCAACGGTTTCAGTTTCAGTTTCAGAAGTGCCGACTCCGCTTGTAAGCGATTTATTAAAATGTGCAGCAACACGAAAACTGAAAGGCGGCCAAAGGACAGCTGTCTGTGGCATGAGCATGGATGGCATGAGCTCCGCACCGCACTCCCCACTCCCCACGCCACACTCTCCACTCCATAGTCAACGTGCCGCCGCGTATGAAATGTGCGCCCATTTATTTATACACATCGCTGCGCCGCGCCCACCAATCGACAGAAATGAGTTATAAAACTTCAATAATCTCGGCGAAATGTTTATTTATGTTTAGCACGAGAGCCAGCTGAGCCAATTGGCGTGGCGTGGGGTCGTGGTGGGGGTGGGGGTGCGCCAAGCTCAAGGGTCTGGGTATGCAAAGGAGCGAGAAGACAAAGAGTGAGTAAGAGCGAGAATGAGAGAGAGAGAGGGAACGCCTGGGGCCTGCCATTACAATATTTGCATCATGTAGGAGTAGAGTGGTGCGAGTGGGTGCTTGTGGGTGGTGCAAGGAGCACTTACAGCGAATCAATAACAAAATAAATCGTTTTACAACCGCAGGACATTGTATTGTGTTACACAAAAGATTGGCAATGCCACGCCAATGGCCCCCACACAATCCTCCTTGGAGCCAAAGCGAAAGCGAAAGAAACGACAGCAACAACAACAACAACAACAACAAGAACACGCAGCACAAATACAGCAAACAATACCAGGCACTTGGCACAGCGAAAACAAGCAATGAAAGGATATTATAGTAAAAGTATTTACAAGATGAAAACGAACAAAAGCGAACGAATAGCACCTGGCCAGGACGCGCTGCACCCAGGGCACAGGTAAGGCGAAAATATATAAAGTGAAAGGAAGTAGAAAGTATAAATCGTTGCAATCAATTTTTGCTATGCTGTACGAATTGATAAACTGCCCAAGCAACTCCCTCCTCCTCCTCCTCCTGCTGCTGCTGCTCCTGCTGCTGCTCGTGTTGCATCCGCAGAGCTTGGTTGCTGCGCTGTTGCAAGCCGATACGCCAGGTGAGCTGCCTGGGCGCTGCCTGTCGTGTGCAGAGCTTCGATCTGGGTTACCTACATAGCTCTTAAAGCGAGCGCTATTCGACTTGGTGTCTCCTCCTTTGATATCCTTCAACTGATTGAGCTGCAGCCAAAGTAGGGTATATTGATTGTGCAGATAGCATGGAATGTTTACAGGGTAACCTAAAGTCGAGCAGTTGCATTTCCAGCGAATCACTCTAGTTTACGATTTGTTTTTGGCACAAGTCTCTCTATTAGTGGGTGTGGCCAGCAAATGAAGCAGCAGTTGAGTTCAGCTTCGCTTTGGTCTCTTTCTCTCTCTCTCTCTCTTCCTCTCTGTCTGTCTCGCTCTGGTCATGCGATGCTTTATGGATTGCTGCACATTTAATTTGTATTGTGGAGCGAATGGAAATGACTGCACTTGGAAAGTTCTTTGCGGTTGCAGCTCGTTAATTTAATGCTCATTATGTTTTGCTATTTTACAACACTGGCTGCGAGCAGTACTACATATATATATCTAACTCAGTTAAGCATAGCCTACATATTCAAAATTGAAGATTAGAGCGCAATATTTCTTCATTAATTGCTGCCGATTGGATTATGTTTCAACTCAATCAGTGTGTGTATATTGACACCGTTATTAATTGTTGATAAACGGCTTAAGTGCATGAACCAAGTGAGATATCGAGTAGAAGGTGTGGGTTGGAGGGGTAGGCAGATATGAAAACACATTCACGATTAGCACTGAGAGTGTCGAGACTTGCCTTTACAGAGTTTGGCTCATCTTTGGCTGCATTCTGGGAATACCCATTTATGTTCAGTTAGTACTCTTTTATTATTATTAATAATTGTAAAAATTGTATATGATGTGGCTCTGAAAATTATATATGAGTAGCTCCTAGCAAGTCTGCTATCAAGTCGCATCTGTTCTTCGACTAAACAAACTGCACTTGACGTATGTGATAATCGCCGTAGTAGTCCTGAAATATCTGCAATGGATCGCCCTTGCGGCAGCCGTCCTCGCAATTGCAGCCGAATACGTTGCACGGACCCTGGCCGCAGTAGGTGCCCTGGACGGCAGTGCCGTCATCGCAAACGGACATCGTGCACATTCCGTTCGACGACTGCTTGGCGTCGTATAGCCGGCATTCATCTTCCCGATCGATCAACTGAAAGGCGATAGCCCTGGAGGGGCAGCAGACGCCGTCGATGGGCCTGAGCTGCTGCAGCAGCGTGCCCAGCCCCAGCCACAACAGGAGCCACTGGGACAATGGGCTGAGAAACAACATGTTCTATTTAATTATTGAAAAATTTTAAAAGTAGTGTAAAGTGATTGTGTATAACTGCAAACGAAGGCAGATCTGAATTTATTTATTTATTTTTGTACTCTTCTATAAGATTTTGAGTGGAAAATCTTAGCTTAGATTGTGCACATTTAATATACATAAATATTTCATATTAAATCATTTAATGGAAATGTAACTGTTAATAATCTTCCAGCAATTCCTCACTCTAAGCAGCTGCAGCCACCATAACCGATTAAGCCACGCAGCGCCATCAAGCATATTATGGTAAAGGTTACGTATACGCCGCATGGGCTTGCACTCGTGCTCAACATGAAATTTATATGCAAGATAGAACAGGCAAAGAGATAGAGCGAGAGCGAGAACGAAAGGGAAAGGGAGAGAGTGTGTGTGCGTGAGTATGAGTGAGAGTAAGAGAGCGACACACTGTCGCTGTATTGGGCAAGTAAATATTTTATAATTTAATCAACATAAAAGCAACAAAGGCAATGACAATGGAGCCTGCACGACTGTCAGGAGGCGACGCGGCACTACGATACGCCTCTGTGGTTAAGCGTGGGGAGTGGCACAATAAAATTGGTGAAAGAAACGGGAAATGCCAAAAACGAATGTCAAATACGTTGCGCGATAATGTTTAATGATAAGCAGGCGAAGCGGGACGAGGCGAGAAGAAGAGAGTCAAGTCGAGGCGAGTCGAGTCGAGTCGAGTTGAGGCGAGGCCAACTTGAAATACAGTCGGCAATAGTCAAAGATGTTTATCGTGCGACGAGTGTGCGACAATAAAAGCGAAGACAGCAGCCATGTGGCGAAGCGGGGCGGGCGCAGAAGACAGTGTGGCTGCCACTGACAAATGGACCATGCCTGACATGAAGGCAATCTGCGGGGATAGCGAGTGGGAATGTGAGATCCCGTTGTGTCATCCAAACAATGGACAAGTTTATATTTGCATTTATTTCTATTAGGCGCACATTTGTCAAAAGCTGTTTATGTGCCTCGGGCCAAGATGAGATCTTGATCTGTTAGCCAGCTCGTCGAGTCGACTTTAACATGCCAAGCAGCAAGGATGTGCTTTAAGCAACTTCGAGCCTGTGCCTCTGCAATAAAATATTTATTCGGTATTGTCGTGCACTTTTATTTGACATCATAAACAAAAGCCACGAAAGTGTAAACACAACTTGGCTCAACATGCGTTCACATTTGGCAGGAGGTTGTTTGCACTCGTTTCTACTCTTTTTGTTGCTGTTGGTGTTGCTGTTGCCGTGTTGTTGACTTATTTAAGCCATAAAGTGCTCTCGCGCACACACGCACGCACACACACTCGCACAGTCGAATATTGACACGAGCACGTGTGGGTGTGCCAAATTTAACGCCCCTGTACGCACGTTCATAGACGGAGACAATAGCAATGGCAAAAAGCAAACAACTCCAACGCCAACCGCTAACAAATACTATAAAAATGCTGAAACGTAATACGACTTTTGAATACTCTTGTAGTGGTAACTGATATATGAAACCAGGGATTGGTGAATGAACATGGCTCTGTCAATTGTTGTGTAATCTCAGCTTATAAATCTTTCTCTTAAACAATCAGATTTCTTCACTTGTCTTTTCACTTTCCTGACTCATAGACTCATAATTTTCAAGAAAATTAAAAGTGTTTTCCATTTGAAACGATTCGCTGGTATTCTCTCTCAAATATCTATTTATTTTAGCTAACCCATTTTATGGAATTTTCTTTTTTAATAAAACCAAACTAATGCGAGTGAAAACCCAACTTTGTATAAATATTGCAAACTAATTTATGGCTTATTTATTCCGGAACAAATCTTGCTACAAATTTACTATGCCCGTTTGCTTGGGCATTAAAAAAAGACCGGCAGCAGTTCAAAATCGCATAAATTTTTGGCTATACACACTCAAGTGTGTATGTGTGTGCGTGTGGGTGTGTGTGTGTCTGTGTGTGTGTGTGTGATTGGGTTGTGTTGTTAGTTCTTGGCATTGCTCTTGACGTGTTTTGGATTTCATACTCCTGTTGGGTTTCCTTTTGCTTTTCGCTTTTCGGTTTTCGGCTGTTGTTGCTGTGTTGCCAATAGATTCGTTGACCCCGTTGCCTACTTTTGGGCGAGCGTCTTTCTCTTTCTTGGCCAAGAGCCCGAGGCGCCACAAGTGGTCGCAGCATCGCTGCTATTTGGCATTCTGTGAATTTTCGTAGTGGATAATATTCATATCGTATACAAATTGGTGTGGAGCCAATGTTGACCAACTTGTGTGGCAGCTCATTATGCATCTCTGGAGGCGTGCGAATGGGGGCGTGTCCACGGCTTATATATGTGTGCATGGGTGTGTGCGTGTGCACATATAGTACATCCACAACAATTTGTATTTATGTCCTTCTTATGCATTTTATGGCGTTGCTCAAGCAAAGGCTGCCCCTCAACCCATACACACACACACACACACACACACACACACACACACATGCCACACGCAATCGCCCAGGGGCCGCCCCGCAGCGTCCCCACCTCCAGCAGGAGTTTTTGTTTACGCTTAACGCTGATGCTGCTACGGCTGCTACGGCTGCTGTTGGCGCCCCTTGGACGGGCCACCTTCGTCGCTTACGTGCCACGCATATAAATTATTGTATCTCGGGCGTATTAAAAATGTACGAGTGCTCATCTTGTTATCCTGTTGTGTAAGCGGATTATGTCGGGCATAAATGTCATGCGTTGTGCGGCTGTTGAAACCACGACACAGCCAAAGGCTCCTATCTTCTGTATCCGCCTCCTCTCGCACCGACGACGACGACCTTGCCGTGCCATGCCGTAACTTCTTGTCCTATACGCTCTTTCACTTACTTTTCATACTCTAGCCTGAAAGCAGTTTAACTGGGCTATTAGGGAATTTACCAAATATGAATTTATATAAGCTAAGTTTTCTCAAATTCAATTAATGCTTGAATATTGGATTCGTTGAATTGAATTTTGCTGCTAGTTTATTGGGCCGATAGAGACATCCTAAATATTAAATGTAAAGGATATCTTCTATGCAATATAGTTAAATGATTATTCATTGACATTTACATAAAAACGTAATGAAGTAACATTAAATAAAATTAAATTATATATATTGAAAAACTCTCTTCTTTACTTCAGTGAGGGTATTTGCTATTCGGCTGCTGCATTCGCATATTGGTGGCTATCGTATTTTTCCTTCGCTTTTGTGTGCCGCAGCGATTTGTGTGGAGCTGTTTTTCTGCCATTTCGTATTAAGCATTACGCAGCGTCATGCACGTGTCCTGCGTCTGCCACGCCCCACACACACCCCGCACGCCCCGCTCCACTGGCCATTGACAGCATTTTGATTTTACTTTTATTGAAATTTAAAACCGTTGCTCGCCGGCGACAATCGATGGCCGCCAATAGCACACAATTTGCACATAACTTGTGCTTAAAATCGTTAACCGATTTCAATGGGTGACAGGGAGAGAGAGGAGTGGGGAGGGAGGGGGGAGGGGGCAGCGAGAGACCACTGCAGTGCAGTCGTTAATGCCAGCTTCCGATTTCATTTCAGCATTTTCGGTTGAGTTTTGCGCGAATGCATGCAAATATTACAGAGTGGATTTTTCAGCGGGGTCGACTGTTTGCATTAGCCCCAAAAATGTTATTGGATGCAGAGAATTGCAAACGTGGCAGCTGCAGCCGCTTATCGCGGGGGCCACTGTGGCAGCTGCTTTGTGGCCTGCACCAATATGAGTTAAAAGTAATGTCATTGCTGATAGCCAAAGCCGAGTGGCCAGAGTAATCGCTACATCAATGTGAAACCAAATTACAATTGAAGTTTTGTATTTGTATTGGAATACATAAGTTGATTGCATATGGGAATACTATTATTAGGATATAAAACCTGTAGGTAAGTAAAGCAACTAATTAACGTGGATGTCTTCTACTCAGTCACCTCAGAAATATTCAATTAACGCACGCAGCTAACGAGCACACAATGAGAATATTATAATACCAAATCGATAATTAGTAAATCATACTTATATAAAAATAATTAGATCGAAATATTGTTTAATTGGCAATGCTACGATAATTTCATATCAAATTGAATTGATGTTGATGCTTAGGCTTGTGGGTGTGGCGTGGCATGGTTTTGTGGTTTGCTGATTGTGCCACACATCAGATGTCGCACAAGTTGGTTGCACTTATGATAAACTCCCTGGGCTTGGCAAGATTTATGCGGCTGGCTGGCAGCGCAATAAGCGTCTTGCAAATGTGGCAAATGCGATGATCTAGCCAGATGCTGCAACATTTTGCGGCACACCCGGCCAGTCCGGCCCGGTCCGGTTGGCCGGCCAATCTGTCAGTTGGCATCGCTGTGCCCCATTGCTAATGGAGATTCGGGCCTGTTATGAGCTTACCGATATGGCCAAACACAAAGCCTTAACAGCCACGCACAACCACATGCATACACACACATGTACACTTGGAGAAAATTATGATGATTTAATAGAATTTTCGACTAGGGTTGGTTTGGAAGGCGCAAATCATATATAATTTATATTTAAAAGACTTTTTTTTATTACTTTTAACACTTAAAATTTTTATTATTCAGAAGAAATTTCTTTTGGAACATTGGAAAATATTTTTATATATATATATATTTTTTTTACTCTATATTTTTTATATTATATTTTATATACATATATTTATATTTTTTATAGACTCTATATAAATTGAAGCTTTCTCAGCTGTTTATTGGTATTTTCCTTGCTATCTATTATTACCTATTATCTATGACATTTTCTCTCAGTGTACACATATGTATATAGCCACAATAAAATTCTGAGCTACTTGGCAGCAATAGAGTTTTGTGTGTTTTTGAAGCGCCTTTGAAATTGACGCTTTTGTCTATGCGCGCTGCTCTCTCTCTCTCTCTCCCTTTCTCCCCCTCTCTCTCCATCTTTTATCTGTCAGTGCCTGTGTGGTTGTCTCTGTCTCTCCATCACATACAAATTATTTGCAGCTTATCAGCGCGTTGCTGTTGTCCATTTTTATGGGCATTTGCTTTTGTTTTGGTTGCTTTTAGTTACTTAGCCGGGGTTCAGCTCGAAGGGAGCTGGAAGGACTACGCAGCTTAGAGAACGTTCACTCTGCCAGTGTGTGTCTGTGTGTGTGTGTGTGTGCACAGTATTTGTGGTCACTCAACAAACACACACACACACACAGTATATATATATACTGAACACTTATCGCTGGCTGCGAGGAAGGACATCACTTGAAAATTGCCTAAGCAGTTTGAGTCCAAGCATTTTTATACCCTGAACCCATTGAAAATGGGAAATCAGGGTATAATGGTTTTGTTAAAATGTATGTAACAGGCAGAAGGAGGCGTGGCAGACCCCACAAAGTATATATATTCTTGATCAGGGCGACGAGAAAAGTTGATTTAGCCCTGTCCGTCTGTCTGTCCGTCCGTCTGTCCGTCTGTCCGTCCGTCCGTCCGTCCGTCTGTCCGTATGTTTGAACGCGTCGATTTCCGAAGATACAATAGCTAGAGACTTCAACTTTTTTTTAAAATGTCCGTATATAGCACGCGCATATCGAGTTTATCACATAATTTCGATAACTTATCCGATTATTTTTTTATCGATGAAAAACCTTATCGAATGTCAATTATTAAATTATATCTCCTACATCCTTTGAGCTAGAGTCTCCAAATTTTAAACGTAGACTCATATATACTTTCTAGAATTTCGGTTTTTGTTTTTGTTCACCCCCCACCCCTATATCCACCCCCTCACCCTAACCTTTGTAAAATTCGTATTTCAAATACTAGAGACTTGAGATTCGGCACATACACACATAGTAATGATCTAATCACAATCTAAAAGTTTCATGAAGAACGTACGTCCACAAAAAAAGTTATTAAATAATTAAGTTTCAATGAGAAGCCCACACTGCAGCCCATGCGTGCGTGCCTATATGTGCCTATGTATGTGTGTGTGTGTTTCTTTTGTAAGCAAAAAGACGGGTTCAGGGGATTTCGTAGTCGAGCAGTCTCGACTAGAGCTTTCTTACTTGTTTTTGTTCTCTTTGGTTGTCAATGTGAAGTGCGCGTTTTTTTTTTGTTTTGTTTTGTTTTGTTTTGCTTTACGATGCTTGGCATAGATTTTGTTTTTGTTTCTGTTATTGTTTTCGCTTGGTTGTTCTGTTTCGTCTTTGTCCGTCGCATAAAATGTGAATAAGAACATAAGCAAGAGGCCACAAATTCTGGCCGCAACGCTTTCTGCAACATGTCTCGTGGCCAACAGTTGCCACACAGAGAAAGCCAAGAGACTATTGAAAAGGCCATCAGCCGTTAACCGCAAACATGTTGTCCAAATTTCAAATGGCAGAGAACATGATACAGATATGTCTAATAGCCAGGCAGATAAACCGCATTGTTCAGTCGGCCCAGCAGAAAAGTAATTCCACAAATATTTCTTTCCATTGATTTTTCTATCCCATTGGCATATTTATTTACTTCGTATGCCCAGAAACTTAAATTTACATCAGCAAATTGGGGCAATCAGGCATAAATCTGGCTACGTATTTTTCTGAAATGTTGTTATTTAATTAGGCATAATAGTAAGTGAGTAAGCAACATGAGCAGCGCTTTGTGGCGCCACGCACAACTTTCAGCGTGCACCGCATGAAGTGAGCGGCCTGTTAAGCAGTTGATTTTGCGGTTGCGGTGTCACTGATTGAATCTATAGACCCGTCAACAGGCCATCCCCCATCACCCCCAGGATGGATGACGCCCAACGCAAAACCAACTCAACCGGAGTCGAATCGGCCGCCATCAATAAATTGTAAGCTGATTGGCTCAGTGTCCTTGTGGATATATGTATATGTATGTGTACATATATTGGAACAATAACCGGACTCGGAGCCGGAGCCGGAGTCAGCCGGCGTTGATTTACGCCAGATGACTGGTGAGCTGTCATTAAATGTGACCGCAGGTCGAGGCGCGGGCCAATTGTTTCAGGCTGTAATTAAGCGTTGACTATTTGGACAACGCTGCGTATGCGCGTTATGAGTATGGAAAATGCGAAAAGAAAAAAAAATGCAACAACAAATATATACAAAAATAAAAATAAATAAGTTAATAAATATGAAAAAGCGCCTCAAGGCCTCTCAGCTGAATTGTCGCGCGAATGGAATTAAATTAAAAGCGTTAAGTGACAATGCAAATAACTGAAATGCATTTCATTATGCGGCATTTAAAGTTCTTAACTTTTTAATAAGCTGCTCGCCATTGACATCGTACGTGTGTGTGTGTGCATAATGTATTTTAATTCGCCACACATATACACACACACCCACACAAATAAGTCGGAATGAAGAAATAAAAAAGTAGAGTTTAATACTGCCGCAATCATTAAAAATATATATACCTATTTATGCAATGAAAATGCAAAAAAAATAAAATAAAATAAAATAAATAAAAAAAAAAATTATCGCTGAAAATTAAACAAAATATATGTATATGTATTTTCAACTCTGCTATCAAGAGAGAGAGAGAGAGCGAATTGGGCATTTTTTCGAATTATAGACTATTTAGGGTTCATCACGTATATACATGAACCTGAGGGTTTGAACCTAAGGCAGCTGCCTTAACTCAAGTTTCAAGTTTTATTTTTGCAACATTCATGGGAAGAATTGAGCACACATTCATAGTCAATTATAAGGCTAGGACGTCTATTTAGCGAGCAAATAAGATAAATACTTCCAGCAGTTTCAAAGATGTCTTTGGCATAGATGTTCCTTACATCGAGTCTTGTAGCAGTCAGCTTTTGTCAGGCAGCTGCCTTACCTCAAGTTTCAAGTTTTATTTTTGCGACATTCATTGGAAGAATTGAGCACACATTCATAGTCAATTATAAGGCTAGGACGTCTATTTAGCGAGCAAATAAGATAAATACTTCCAGCAGTTTCAAAGATGTCTTTGGCATAGATGTTCCTTACATCGAGTCTTGTAGCAGTCAGCTTTTGTCAGGCAGCTGCCTTAACTCAAGTTTCAAGTTTTATTTTTGCAACATTCATTGGAAGAATTGAGCACACATTCATAGTCAATTATAAGGCTAGGACGTCTATTTAGCGAGCAAATAAGATAAATACTTCCAGCAGTTTCAAAGATGTCTTTGGCATAGATGTTCCTTACATCGAGTCTTGTAGCAGTCAGCTTTTGTCAGGCAGCTGCCTTAACTCAAGTTTCAAGTTTTATTTTTGCAACATTCATTGGAAGAATTGAGCACACATTCATAGTCAATTATAAGGCTAGGACGTCTATTTAGCGAGCAAATAAGATAAATACTTCCAGCAGTTTCAAAGATGTCTTTGGCATAGATGTTCCTTACATCGAGTCTTGTAGCAGTCAGCTTTTGTCAGGCAGCTGCCTTAACTCAAGTTTCAAGTTTTATTTTTGCAACATTCATTGGAAGAATTGAGCACACATTCATAGTCAATTATAAGGCTAGGACGTCTATTTAGCGAGCAAATAAGATAAATACTTCCAGCAGTTTCAAAGATGTCTTTGGCATAGATGTTCCTTACATCGAGTCTTGTAGCAGTCAGCTTTTGTCAGACAGCTGCCTTAACTCAAGTTTCAAGTTTTATTTTTGCGACATTCATTGGAAGATTTGAGCACACATTCATAGTCAATTATAAGGCTAGGACGTCTATTTAGCGAGCAAATAAGATAAATACTTCCAGCAGTTTCAAAGGTGTCTTTGGCACAGATGTTCCTTACATCGAGTCTTGTAGCAGTCAGCTTTTGTCAGGCAGCTGCCTTAACTCAAGTTTCAAGTTTTATTTTTGCAACATTCATTGGAAGAATTGAGCACACATTCATAGTCAATTATAAGGCTAGGACGTCTATTTAGCGAGCAAATAAGATAAATACTTCCAGCAGTTTCAAAGATGTCTTTGGCATAGATGTTCCTTACATCGAGTCTTGTAGCAGTCAGCTTTTGTCAGGCAGCTGCCTTAACTCAAGTTTCAAGTTTTATTTTTGCAACATTCATTGGAAGAATTGAGCACACATTCATAGTCAATTATAAGGCTAGGACGTCTATTTAGCGAGCAAATAAGATAAATACTTCCAGCAGTTTCAAAGAGGTCTTTGGCACAGATGTTCCTTACATCGAGTCTTGTAGCAGTCAGCTTTTGTCAGGCAGCTGCCTTAACTCAAGTTTCAAGTTTTATTTTTGCAACATTCATTGGAAGAATTGAGCACACATTCATAGTCAATTATAAGGCTAGGACGTCTATTTAGCG
Organism: Drosophila aldrichi; assembly: GCA_035045965.1. NCBI lineage: Eukaryota > Metazoa > Arthropoda > Insecta > Diptera > Drosophilidae > Drosophila > Drosophila aldrichi. Next base: position 1,953,764 of record JAWNOM010000040.1, read on the forward strand.
AGCAAATAAGATAAATACTTCCTGCAGTTTCAAAGATGTCTTTGGCATAGATGTTTCTTACATCGAGTCTTGTAGCAGTCAGCTTTTGTCAGGCAGCTGCCTTAACTCAAGTTTCAAGTTTTATTTTTGCAACATTCATTGGAAGAATTGAGCACACATTCATAGTCAATTATAAGGCTAGGACGTCTATTTAGCGAGCAAATAAGATAAATACTTCCAGCAGTTTCAAAGATGTCTTTGGCATAGATGTTCCTTACATCGAGTCTTGTAGCAGTCAGCTTTTGTCAGGCAGCTGCCTTAACTCAAGTTTCAAGTTTTATTTTTGCAACATTCATTGGAAGAATTGAGCACACATTCATAGTCAATTATAAGGCTAGGACGTCTATTTAGCGAGCAAATAAGATAAATACTTCCAGCAGTTTCAAAGATGTCTTTGGCACAGATGTTCCTTACATCGAGTCTTGTAGCAGTCAGCTTTTGTCAGGCAGCTGCCTTAACTCAAGTTTCAAGTTTTATTTTTGCAACATTCATTGGAAGAATTGAGCACACATTCATAGTCAATTATAAGGCTAGGACGTCTATTTAGCGAGCAAATAAGATAAATACTTCCAGCAGTTTCAAAGATGTCTTTGGCATAGATGTTCCTTACATCGAGTCTTGTAGCAGTCAGCTTTTGTCAGGTAGCTGCCTTAACTCAATTTTCAAGTTTTGAACCCCCGAAATCCCCCCTGTATACGCGCCTGGAATTAGCTATCATTCACTGACAATACCTCTCCCAAGTCCATCTACAAGATATTTATTCAGGGCAGTGATCATCTTATGTAAATAGATTATGTATTTACCCACACAGTAAATGAGCGAGTTGGAAAGGGTATTGTCCACGAATATGAACCATTTATAGGGTATTTAGTATGCAGTAGCTCGAACTGTTTGCGCAGTCGAATGGCGAATCGTAGACTCGCTTTAGCTGTAAGTAGCACTAAGAGTTGTTTGCTTCTTGTTTGCCAGTTACTTTGGGTATTATTAAATATTAATTTCTGTTTGGGGCAAAGCTCTTAAACTGCTTTTTAATGGCTGCAACGTGCGTTGCAACAAAATGCGGCGATTACGTACTGGGTAGGACACGTGTCCAGGGTCTCATAAAATTATGTAGAGGCGCTCACATAATTAGACGTACCGCTGCCAGGCCGCCAACCGCATTTAACTGACATCCTGTGGTTTTGATTTTAAATTTATGTTAATTAACTGCAGACTCGGCAAATAGCTGGCAACATTGTTGGCTGTTGGTCGTTGTCGAGGACAACGTTTTGCGGCGAAGACGCTGCCACGGCTTATGTCTAAGTGCAAAGGACTCGCGCCATAAGAGCCTTGTTCAAATCCTATTTCGTTTCTTTGTTTGCCCTCGCACACGCCCACATCCAGTAAGTAAACTTTCCAGGAATGCATAAATGCCGCCGCACAGATAAGCCGCATTAAGCGTATCGCCACGTTGTTTGCGAGTGTCTGTGTGTGTGTGTGTGTGTGTGCCCTCTCCCCGCATTAATGTACACACACGAGCCTTTAATTAGATGTACCTTGAAATAAAAGTATTCGAAATTCATAACTCGTTGCCATAGATTAAATGTATGCATATTGATTGAATCAAATATTTTAAATTGAATGAAAATAAATCTGTGATACGTCTGCCAACACTTGTGGGGCAACAGTTTACACACTTCACACTGCTCGCCCAATATTCGAAAAGAACTCAAACGAATTGTTAATGAAAAAATAATTCCACATACCCTGTAAATGACATTTGACAAAGATTCCTATGGGACTGATGTTTCTTTTAGTATATCAAAGTATTAACTGAATTCTTTGTTTTACTTTTACATATATCTAAATTATAGTTCCTTTCCTATTTTCTCAACATTATATCGCATCTACAAACTACCTCAAAGTTCATTCAGTTATATATCAAGAGATCATCGCCTCTCTCATGTCTCACTCACAGTTAACGTGCATTATTTACAGGGTATAGGCGCGCATGTAAAATGGATTAATGCACAAAACGCTTCGTTCCGCAGGCCATTTAAATTTGTGTTTGCCCTTTTTCCCCGCAGTTTTTTGTTGTTTCCCCCCATTTTGTATGCATTTTTAAAAGCTTGTAATAATTTGACAATGTATAATTCCACACGAAAACGACAATAAAATATGCCCTGAAAATATTGACAAAAGTATGCAGCACAATATTGAAAAAAACGTGCCGAAAACAACAACAACAACAACAACAATATGGGAAGAAACTCAAAAATAATAATAAAGGCCAACAAGTGTCAGACTTCTGCCCTTTTGGCTTTGTCCATTGTCCATTTTCAACGCAATTTTTTGTGCCTGCATCTTTTCATTTATTAAACATTTTTCGCGCTGTCCAGCAAATAGCTGAGTATTGGTATTGGTTTTTACAATCGTCCAGTACCCAGTCCATCGACCTGATATTTAACAATAACGCGTGGCTTGTTATTAAAATGTCAGCAACAGAGTTGAGAAGTCACAGCAGGCGACGTGCTAGCTGCCAGTAAATTCCAAATTGTTTTTATCTCTATTATTCTGATTTTGTTTCAATTTACTTTTATTTATTTTGTTTCCCCCTTGTTGTTGGAAATAAAATTGTGTGTGGAAGAGTCAGTGTGCTTGTTGATAGCCTCCACAAAAAGAGCACAATAGATTAATAATTTGTGTTTCGTCACACAGAGAGAATGTGCGATATGAGCTCTTATTGCTCGTTGCAGATTTCTGCAGATAACTGTAAGGATATTTTATTGGTTAAGAATATTGGAAGAGGCTCATAACTGTAGAGAATAAATTTTAATTTTTTTCTTATTTTTTTTTTTTAATCTTTTTTACTATAACTTACATACTATTGTATAAATTCAACAGCAATATCATACTTTAATTCGAATAAATTTTAAATAAGTTTAAACATTTTATTAAATTGAAATAAATTTCAAGTGCAAAATCTGTCCACAGATTTAAATGTTGTTTTAGCCCTTTACTGAGAATTTACTTGGCAGGTTAACAAGCTGAAATTGTTGTCATGTTTGCATGATTTTTGACCAGAGATTCATTTTTGGTAAATGCATATTTAAATTACAAAAAATGTAATTAATTTTTTATCAAAGTAATCCCTTACGCAAAAAGATGGCAAAAATATTTCTGCCGCTGCCTTGCCTGTGGCACAGTCAACAGAGGATGGCCAAATGAGGCTACTGAGCAGTTGCCAGTCGAAGAAGAAGAAGAGGCGGAGGAAACAGCGGAGTGCGGTGTGCAACAAGCGGCAAATACCGAGACAACAACAATGGTAATAAAACAATATTGCCCCTGGTAGCAACATGTATGCGCTTCTGCATGGGTGTGCGTGTGTGTGTCCGTGTGTGTAATGTATTTTCAGTAAATAACAAGCAGAAAATACATTCCATTCTACACAGCACACGCTCTAGACTTAGTCAGTCTGGCTGGCTGGCAGTCTGTCCGTCCGTTGCATTTGCCTTTTGTCCGCTCAGACTTTGAGCAAAGTTTTATGATTGCATTGTCCTTGTTGAGACTAGGAGCTGTGAGCTGTATGCATGTGTGTGTGTGTGTGTGTGTGTGTATGCCAGGATGTTTGTAAATTAAATGTTAAGTAAATTGCAATTTTCCCAGGGAGCTGGCATTAAGTATTTTTCTGTGCTATTAGAAGCCACTGCAGCGTACTTGAGATTTCATTCATTTTATTAACAACTTCCTACCTAAAGCACCTCAAAATTGTTCCTTTGCTCGGTGTGTCTCTTAGTGCAAACTTTTTGGGGAATGTAACTGAAGCTCTTAAGCATTTTGTTTGTTGTCATTTTTAATTTAATTAAAATCTGTTGGCCAAATGTGCGCCTCGAAAGCAGGCAGTAAAATATTTGGACACGGCCTTTAAGCAAACAGTTTTATACAAATTTCTTCTTTCAGCTTCTTTTTAGTCTGTTGTTGTTGCTGTTGTGGCACACAAATGAATTTGCAGCAATTCATTAAAATTCAAGCAACCAGGCAGCATAAATTGCTCATATAAGCCAGGAACAACAACAACAACAAACAGCAACAGCAATAAGGACTTCAAAGCAGCATATATCTTATCCTTTATACCCTTTCAGTTTGGCCAGCGCGAGAGCTGGGGTTATAAATAAGCGCAAAAACAACAACTACAACAACTACAACTAAAACATGGCATTTTCAAGGACATTTCATACAAGCCAAACTCGAGCGGGTCCTTGGGCCAGCTGCCCACTGCCTGCTTGCCATTTCTTATTTATTTTTTGATGCTGTTATTGTTGTTGTTGTTTTTTCTCTTTTGCTTTTGCTTTTGTATTTCTATTTCTTTCATTTTGTATGCTTTTTCTCGCTCGCATGCGAAAATTTATACGACTTGCTAAAATTGCACATAAATTAAATTTATGTTTTATGAGCGTTGTCTCCTTGTGTTTTGCACAATTCTTGTGTTTCGCTACGTTTCGTTTCGGTTTGGTTAGTTTTCGTTTCGCATTCGGATTCGGGTTGGTGCTGCGCCTAGGCCTCATATGAGGCTACTGCATAGGGTCGCTCTACACCCCCTAGAGATGGGCACGTGACGAACGAAACAGTGGGATATGAAGAGAAGTCTTGTTTATGGCTGAGAAACATATCGAAAATGAAATGATTTAAGTTTTGCTTTTTTTTTTTAGTTTACTTTGGCATGGTATTTATGTAGTTGATGCTGCTAGGGTCACTTTTAGTTGAAAAGTAATAAAAATAAATTATATTCAACTGAACTCACGCTGACATGAATGTCTTACAGCTGATTCATTTAAAAATAGATTAATTCAGTCTATAACTTATATTTAGTATAGTCTCTCTAAACTGCCCAATTGTTCGTGTCACGCGTGCCATCGCCTCTGCCGGCTCACTTTTGATCTCTCGAGTTAGCTTTTGAGCCGGACGGCATTCACGTGCCGGAAAATCGCATTTATTTAATACGCACAGTAAATTTTCAACACTTGGTAACTAAATAGACGGACATTTAGTGCCATTTCGATGGGCAGCACTGGCGGCAGTCCAAGCCTCTAGGCTGGGAACATCAGCCAGCCCCACATGACATTAATAATTCACTTTACGCAGTCAATTTTCTCAAATCGTTGGGCTATTCGGGTCGTCGTGCGTTTCTTCTGTTGTTTTCCTTTTTTTTTCTGTTTTTTGTTGCCTTTTTTTTTTTTGTTTATTTATATATTTTTTATTTGGTCCTTGCTGTTCATTATTTTTAAACGTTGCTGACAGTTGTAAATCTGTCAGGCTTATTAACCGTTAAATGTCACTTAACTGTCATGCGCTTGGCCAGCAACAGCAACAGCAACAGCAACAACAACAATAACCAGAGTTGCTTGGACTGACAGCAAATGAAGTCCAAAAATTATGCGCATAATACAAAAAAATTGTATAAAATTCGCTGATGTCAGCGACAAAATCAGCCAACGGTAGCAACAACAACAATAATAATAATCATAATAATAATAAGAATAATGCTCGCAATAAAGCATCCATTTCAGCAATTGTAATTATTTTTCGCGTCTTTATTACATTTAAATGCCAATTTATTGCCTTCGATTAAATAACGAGCGCGCATATATAATGAATTGTCTTTCATTTCCGGTTTGACAGTGAACTGCCTGCCGGAATGGATGCCAGCCGGGTTCCATAACTGTAAGCCATATAAGCTTTGTGAAAGTGAAGAGCTTGACAAATGCAGTCGAGAGCTCACTGAACTCACTGAATATAATTTGTCCAATTTGGCATATGAAATCGCTGCTCTAAATGTCTTATAGAATTATATTCTACACAGCTTTAAGTTTGCATACAAAGAGTGCTCTCTATAGAGTGCTCTCGCATAATTGAAGACATTCAGGGCTCTGATATTATAATCTAATTGATGGCCAGTGATTATTTGTTTGAGCCTTTGCACATATTAACTTGCAGCTTGCATTCACAGCCAATTGGCCAGCATCGAGTTGGGGCAATCAATAAGCCGGGCCGAAAGCGTCTAAGCTCCACTCGCACAGGTTGCGCCTGGCAATGGCTCTGATAAATGGCCAAAACCAAACAGCAAATTTAAAAGGCACTGAGCGAGGCATGCAGAGAGGGGAGTGGAGAGCAGCAAATACAAATACATTTTCATAAATCTGGCAGCACTTTAATAATTTCCGTTTATCTCTGGTACTTGCAACGGGCTGTGGCACCAGGCATGCCGTCGCCCTTGCCGTTGCCGTCGTCGTCTCCATTTGTTGTTTTTATGGCTGCTTACTTCAATGGCCTCTCCAGTTGCTGCTGTTGCCGCTTGGCATTTTATAAATCGTTTGACATAGTAGCAACAGCAACAGCAACAACAGCAACAACAACAACAGCAACAAGGACAACAATAATGGCAAGTGAAAGTACAAAACTAAACAATGCAGGCAACAACTGGAGCAGAGACTGAAGCTGAGGCTGAGCCAGAGCCAGCGCCAGATCCTGAGCCTCAGCCTGAGCCTCAGACTCAGCCTTGGTGTGGTGGCAAAAAAATATCTACGAATATGAAACATGGCAATAAATATTGTGCAGGCATTAAACGTTTGGATTATTTTACTTGCAACAGCAAAAACAGAAATAGACAAGGCAGACAGCTAGACAGGCACTGATCTGTGTGTGTGTGTGGGCGGGCAAAAGCGGCACATGGGCGTGGCAATGGACAGCATTGAACATCTTCTAACTGCCTTAGTTAGCACTTGGCTTAGCTGTGTATTTGTCTTGTTTATGCGTAAGTGTCGGTGTGTGTGTGTGTGTGTATGTGTAGTTACACTGAGAAAAATATTCATGTTAAGAATGTGGAATTTTCTATTCTAGATATGTACATAGTTTGACGAAATATATAATTATTAAGACAGAACTAAGATAGCTGCAATGAATAGATTTATATTCAATTTTGTTTCTGAAAAAATAATAATAATAAAAAAAATATATATAAATAAAAATATTAGTCTCATATTTTTGTGAGTGTAAAAATGTATTTGTTTTTATTTTTTTATTTAAAATAAAAATATTTTTGTGTGACAAATAACTTATAAATAAAAATATATAAAGTATTCTTGATAGATATAAAATAAATTATTCGAATTCTACAAGTAATATTATATATTTTGCTTTTCAGTATAGATTAAATTTCGAAAATCTTTTGTAGCAAATTTTTCTTCGAGTGTTCGAACAGAGTTTTGTAATGCTGGCAGCTACTTTTTACTCATGCTGCTTTTAGTTTTCGCTTTACTCTTTAGTAAAGCATTTCCACATTTCCACACCATTAAATTGACAATGCAATAAAATGCCGAGTCCTTTGGCCAGCTGCTGTTGCTGTTGCTGCTGCTGCTGCTTCTTAAGCTGCATTAATAAAACAACTCGTAGCATACGTTCACTGGACATGGCCACAACACAATTTGCTACACACACACACACACACACGCACGCACAACAAATGAAGTAACTACTTTCGGGGTCTTCGTCTGTGCGTTATCATTTTATGCGCTCACATGGCGTATGCACAATATTTCAAAAGCCAACCCCAAAACAACAACAGCCCTTACTTGGCCCAGTCGAAGATCTCTTAATTTTAAAGCTCTTCAATCGGTTGCAAAATACTTCAGCAAACGAGACTAGCAAATCGTTTAGTGCGCCTTGCTTCCGTTTTTGTGGCAAAAGGCAACGGAAGGAAACTCTGCCACACACACACACGCACACACATACACACTCTGTACGTGTACGTGTGCGTGTGTGTGTAATCGCAGCTGACTGCCCATTCAGGCAAATGCAATATGTCAGTCTATACAACTGGCAGGCCAAGATACGACTGCAGCCTTTCAAGCTTCAAGCCAGCCCAGATCAACGTGGCCTCGGTCAGGAGCAGCGCACACAAAAGGCTCAAGTAACGTCGTGTGTGTGTGTGTGTTTTTGCTGGAGGTGTTGAAAGCAATTGGCGTTAGAAAAATGCAGACATACACACACACACGTTCACACCCACAAACACAAACACCCACACCCACACCCTCAGCTGACGCCAGACAAAACGCAACGAGACGCTATTTCGAGGCAAACGTGCCTAAAAATGTGGAAATTTTCTAGACTGCAAAGCGTGAAAAGGCAGTTGAAAAGCAAGAGCAACAAAATGAGAGGCAACAGCAGCGATTGCCTTTAAATGTTGCTGCCACATAGGCGTGGCAGCCTTAAAAGCGTTTTTCGTTATAAACTCCCCCCGAAAGGAAATTTCACTCTTTGAAGCCAAAATGAATTGCCAACCGCATGAAGTTGCAGCACTTCATGTATGTGTGCATGTGTCTGTGTGTGGCATAATAATTTTGCATATGCAATTTTTGCGCTCGATAAGCCAAAATATGCAAAGCAGTTAAAAGACTGCAACTCCCCAGCGGGTGTTCAGCTAGCAAATGAGAGACGAGCGAGTTTGCTTTTCCAGCTGCCTCTCGGGTAACCCATTGACAGTTTCTTATGTCAATCGATGTCGAATTTTGTTGCTTTGAGACGAGTTTTAATGACATCTTTAGCTCGCTTTAAATATCAGCTGCAGTTGCACTTTAAGAGCCGCACTTGATGGCTTTCAAGAGTTTGAAATTTGTGCTCTTATCGAGGCGATAGAAGTTTTAGATTTTAGCCTGCAGTAGTTTAAGGAAATATATGTAGGGATTAGTCGAGAGCAATTGGGTTTTAGTAAAAGTTATTTAGATGCGCTTAGGGCTTAGCTTTTCTAATGCCTCATATTAGAGATGAGGCTTACTAGACTTTGTTATTGGTCAAGGTTCTTACTGTTCATATTTAAGGGACAATCCTTAGGAAGTCTGATCAATAAGCTGTATTACATTCGGGTAGTAAACAAAATAATATATAAAAATAATAATAATAATAATAATGTACAATATATAATAACAATGCCAAAATTTTAGCTCTGAGTCATTTTTAAAATATCTCTAAGCTTTTCCCGCTATTCTCGTTAAATTTTTAAGCTAAAACTTGGTTTCTTCAAGCCAATTTAGCGTACGATTTCGGAAACTGCTCCCAAAACAAAAATTAACAGTTTTCATAATCGAAATGCGTAACGAGCGACATATTTTGGTTGTGCTTTCTTTTTTCATTATATCCATACATATATCTGTTGTGGCAAGCCCAGAGGCATCGTTGTCAAAAATAGCAACAGAAGTCAAGTGAAAGGAAAAACAAGTTGATGGACTAGATGGGGCGAAGGAGTGGGACGCCTGGGAGCTGAAGCTGGAGGCAGAGGCAGAGGCAGAGGCGGAGGCAGCACTACGAGTAAATTACAAATTAAATCATAAAACGCAAGTGACAGCGCACAGGGCAGAGATTTAGATTTATTACGTGACTGGAAACATTAAACGCTTTGGCCATTAACACACGCGCGCCCAGGATAACAAGCCAGGATGAGACAATGTCTGTATGTGTGTGTGTGTGCGCATGTGTGTGTGGGCGAGTATCTGTGTGTGCATATGTGGGTGTCTGTGTGTCTGTGCGTCTGTCTGTGTGTCTATCTGTCTGTCTGCTAGGGCATCGTATATGTTTGACTTTTGTGTGTTTAGTGTGTGTTTATTTCGATTAAATTATTAAAATATTTAATTGCCGAACAAAATAAAGTCATTTATCTCTATCTAACTGTAGCTGTGCCTGTGACTGCACTAAACAAATTGAGCTTTGAGCTTTGGTCTTTTGATCAGCTAATTATATTTGAGCTGTGAACTGTGCATAAATACATACGTACATACATACATATCTCTTTCTAAAGCTCTTTATATATACGCTTGAATGTTTTTCGGGTTTCTGGGAAAGTAAAGTATAGACACACTCAGTTTGTGGTCTTGTGGTTTTTGTTGTCTTGACCAAGCCAATTAGTTGTTGGTCCTTTATCACACATTCATTTAATGTTACACTTAATTCCTAGTATGATTTCGATTTGTGTCTGTGTGAGTGTGTGACACTCAAGCATCATTTAAGTGTGTGCGTGTGTGTGTGTGCTGTGCTGTACTGTGATTTGTCGAGCATTTGAGCTCGTATAAAGTAATTTTCATTTAATTGACATAATTGCGCACACTGTGCATATGTAATCAATTGTCGCCGGTCAAGTGACAAACGGGATATCCACACACACACACATACACACACACACACACACGTGTAGAGCGAGGCATTTGTTGTTCACTTTGCCGTTAAGCTGACAATGACAGCGATGGCAATTTTATTGGCAGGCACTGGCCAAATGGCCATTGGCATAGATAAATATTTGTTGGTTTACCATTGCAAATGTTACACACACACAGCGTACCCCCCTTGACACGCCTCAATATTCAAAGCCAAAGCTTTCACTCAAATGTCACTTATCGCCTCACTTCGCTTCAAACTACACACACACACACACACACACACACACACACACACCGGCACATACACACACTCAGACACTTCAACAGCCGTTTATCATATGCCCAAAGTTTGCATGTGTGTTTGCCTCTAAGTGGATGTGTGAATGTGTGCGAATGTGTGTGTGTGTGTGCGAGTCTGTTTGTGCTTAGCGTTTTAGTCTTCCTTTTGCCTGTGCTAATGATATACAATTGAAAAGTTGGCCAACACAATACAGTTCAATGATTACGCAAATATATATAAACAATAACAATTAAGTAGCAAATGAAATGCAAGAGAAGGATAACGAGAAAGAGGGAGGGAAAGAGAGATGTGGAGTATCCTGAGTTTAGCTTTAAGAAACTTTAACAAGAATTAACCATTTAAAGCAGGTAAAGTGTATCCCAAGTTTAGTTTAGTTACAGCTATATCAGAGAGATACTAAACTGAGCATTAGAGTTGCCTCTGAATTGTGATATTAATTAATTTTCAAAATTAAAAGTCCAGTGGAAATCGAAGCTCTCGTAAGCCTAAACCGGTTGCAGCTCGCTCAGGGAAGAACTAATATTAATTATTAGAGGCGCATATTAATCCAATAATAGGATTTCCCGACCAGGCTCAAGCGGGGAATGAGCTCATTTGGATTGCTTGGAGAATGCAAAAGGCAATATGAATCGAATGGCATTTTATGCATGCAGCTCGGCTGCAAGGATTTGCCTCGACAGTTGTGAACCGTTGTGGGCCGTTTGATATTCTTGTCGAGCTGCATAATAAGGAGAATAAATGGAGAATGGATGCAGAATGGATATAGCCAGAGCCGCACAATATAATTATGCATTAATGTTAATTATCGCTGGGCATTGTTCGTTTTGGCAGGCAATGGCCACGCCCACGCCCATTCGCCCATCGGCTTACAGAACGAAGAAGCAATCAGTGAGGCCACAAACCAATACGCAGAGTCCATTCTGAGACAGAGAGACAAAAGGCTGAAAATGATTTTAATTACAATTAATTAATTACTGTTTAAATGTTGGGCATGTGGCACGCTGCACGTTGCACGTTGCGCGTTGCGCGTTGCACGAAGCAATTCATGCTTTGTGTATTGCAACAGGCTTACCTTTGATGCAATTAATTTGGCTTAATGAAAGACCCGCACACACTCAGACACAGAGAGAGATAGAGAGAGAGACAGAGGAGACGCGGAATGGCACTAAAAGTTGCACGACTGGTGAAAAATGATGCCTGTCAGTGGCATCATATGCAAAACTCTTGGCATTAACTGTCCAAAGCAGAAGCCACGACCCAAAAACCCTTGAAGGATCAAGTGGCCCAAAAACTAACCGAAAACTAAATTTCAAGGCTCATTGCGTGCGAATAATGTGGCCAATGTTTGACAAGAGCACGGGGCGGTCACTCATGCATGTGTGTGTGTGTGGCTGTGGGTGTGCGTGTGGGGGTCTAGGGTAAGTTTGTGCACTGAACCTCACTAATGCTGCGGTCACACACACACAAACACACAGTCACATATACAAGCAAAAGTTTGACTTTCTTTAAGCGGATATGTCTGCGGGTCGAGGCGAATGGCAATTTGCATATGAAACACAAAAACGTTAATGATGCATAAAATGATTTTGTTAGCTTGTAAAATTCTTTCAATTCATACACATATACACACATATGTACATATATGTGCGCATAGATACATGTATGAAAAGTCGTGCTATAAATGATTGAACAGCAAATGTGGGCGTTGCCAGACGCCGTCCGCCCACTCGTTAACAGCAGCAGCAGCAGCAGCAGCAGCTGCTAAACTTGCTTGTTAACCTGTTGATAAATTTTATATCTCGCGCGCAAACTTTGCCAAAAGATTTTGCATTATCGATTTGCACTGCTCGAAAATGTGTAAAAATACAACTCAAATCACATGTGAAATTATGAAAAATGAGCAGGAGCACGCGGCGCTCCCTCCCCTGGGCATTTGCTTTTTCAGGTGGCGCCGCGAGCAAACTGAATGAGTCAGCCGGGTAACATAAATCATTCGAATGCGAAAATCAGTTAAAGCATAATGTTCCATAAACATTGAAATGGTTCTCTGTCTCTCACTCGTTCTCACTCTCTCTCTTTCTCTCACTCTCTCTCTCTCTGTTCAGGCTGTGTTTAGCATGCTTTTGTTTTATTTAAAACAGCAACTTGGGAGCAGCCAACCTATAAATAAACGCAATGATCTATATGAAAGTATTCCCAGCTAAAATTGAAAAGCTGAACAGAGTGAACCAGCAGCTCAGCTGTTGGCCATTTGAACTGGGCCCATAGCAGAGCTATGCGGGCTTTAACTAAGTTTATTCATTCATTGATTCATATATTGGTTCATTCATTCATTTCATTTCATGTTGAAGCTGCATTTGATTGATTGCATTTAATTGGCTATAGATAACATCTATATCATATATTCATTTATTTTATATATTCATGGCAGAAAAAGCTTCAAATTGGATGAAAATGAAGTCGGTTTGAAACTAGCAAAGAAAATTTGGTATATGGAATATGGAAGTTACGACCATCCTCCAATTCTCCAGTAAACTCTTTCAGAGACATACGACAAGCTAGCATAGATTGCTGTAAATGAAACAGGGAAGTTCACTATAAAGTACTCTAGCTCTTTCCTCGATTTCCTCAATGCGATCCAGTTATACAGTAAACTGTTTATAATATATTCCCATTCTAATAGTTTCATGTCTCTTTTAGTAAAGCAGTAAAAAATTGGAGATTGCATCAGCTCACTCAGCACATTCTACAGTCTACATCTATCAACTCTTCAGTCGGCAGGTAATTACAGGTCAACTCCTAGTCAAGCTCTGTCTGTGTTTCGATATATTCTTTGGCAGCGAGTGACTTGTAATTTATGGAGTGTCTTGCATATTTCATGCCGTTAAGATTAAGATAAACACACATGAATATTTAAGGGAAAAGTTGATGCTGCTCGAGGGCGAGCAATCTAAGGACTAATTAAAGCCCACGTCGGATTTGCGTGTCAGGCTTTTGTCAAGCTGACTGGCAGTCGCTTCAACTGAAGTTACATTTGACATCAACTTTGCCCTAGCAGCTGCTGTGTGTATAAGTGTGTGTGTGTGTATGGGTGTGAGCTGCAGCTGTGCGATTAAATTAATAACTGCACAAGGATTAAAAAACTAACTAACAGCCATGGCAAGGACATGCACCCTGGCTCAGGCTCTGGCCCTGGCCCTGGCACAGGCACAGGCACAGGCAGCAGCTGCTGCGTCCGAAAACTTTTGCTGCAGCTAAAGAGGTTTTAAGTTAAGCAGCCTGTTCTAAGGTGAATATAAAGAGGAGCGCTCATTTCCATAATATTTACTTTGGACCACGCCCCATGCCGCACGCCGCAACCGTTTCGGCTGCAGCCGCGTGGAAGAAAATAATTTGCTAAATGATGTCTTAAATAGTTAACGAACTTCGCACGAAATTCTGCGGGTTGCTCTTCGCTAACAGATTCCGAGTTGCTCTGGCTGCTCTTAATTCACTTGGACCATCGGTATCGCTCTGCTATCAGTGTTATCACAGCTATCAACTATGCGTGCAGCATCCCCCATTGCAAACAACGAATAGCGAACAGCAAACATCAAACGCTGGGCGGAGAGGCGAAACTTTAACTAATTTGCTTAAAGCTCAAATCAATTCGGCTCACAGATTGTGGGCGCTCTGCCACGCCCCTCTCTTCATTTGCTTATCTTCACATGACGCCGGTTGGCGACTGGCGGCGGACCTGGGCATCTCGTAAATTTCGCCGAACCACCCGAAACTTTCCATTAAGAAGCTCAAAAACAGATATACCAAACTTCCAAGTGCTCATCCGCCTGGCTGGGCGCAGAGCGAAGAGCGGAGGAAGGGCCACTCTAAGAGGGGAGCTGAGGCAGCCATCTGCTGTGTGTGTCTGTGTTGGTGTGGGCGTGTGTGTGTGTGGGTAGGCAGACGCGACATACGCCGCGCAACAAATCACGCGTCGCAGCCGCCGACCAGGCCAAATGGAAATGCCGACAACCAAAAACTGCTGGCCAAGTGCTCACAGCAAGGCGTGCTCGACTAGCAGATGCCCTGGAGAATAGTAACAGATGAATGAAATCTCAGCTAAAACCAAAAGTAAAGAATTTTAAATTTGAAATTTATGTTTGTTAGCATAAGTAATCAATTATTATTGATTGCACAGTTATATCAATTCTGTATTTAGATAATTTTAATTTGTGCAGGGTATTAAGCAAAAAAGAATAAAAACCTGCTCAGGAAGTGCACGCAGTCTGTTAGTCGGGAAACGAATATCATAATTTACTTTGTCACCCGCTGCGAATTAGCATTGTGTGTGCGTGTGTGTGTGTGTATGTGTGTGCAGTCTGCCACGCCCACCTTTGACTGCTCAGCGGGGCGGAACATTTTAAACAAAGCGTCGCCACTTGAACGCCACAGCGAAAACTTTCCATAAAGCACTTAAAAATTTCACTGTGTGTGTGAAGAGAGAGAGAGAGAGAGAGAGAGAGAGAGAGAGAGCGAGAGAGTTTTCGCTGATTTTAACATACGATAAAGCAAACCACAGAGTGAGCATAAGCTGGAGAGAGAAAGTTAGTCAGAGAAAGGAAGAGAAAGAGAGCGAGAGAGAGGGAGAGAGTAAGAGTGAGAGAGAGGTATAGCAAGTCTGCACAGCGCAGACAAATAAGTGAAGTTGCAGGCTTCAGCCTTCAGCCTCAGATTGCAGCCAATGAATAAGAGCTGATGGTCGCGGCTGCCTCTCGCCACTCCCACTGGCTGTGTGTGCATGTGTGAGTGTGAGTGTGCGTGTGAGTTGCCACAGAGCAAATTAATAAAAAAGCATTTGAGGCTGAAAAGGCGCCAATAAATAACGCGACGGGGACAGCTTCATTTGTTTAAGTGCCAGACAAAGCGGCTATCAAGTGCGGAGGATCGCACTCGCAGTGGATGGAGTGCAGTTTTAATCTTTAGCCGATCAGCCAATACTTTAAACTGAATTAAGCAGAGCTAAATGAAAGGATACGGCTTCTCGGAAAATTACTTACGCAGGAAAGACTTCTTAAGAAGTCGCAGATAAACGTATATCGGTGACTGAAATGAATCCCAAATGAAGAATGGATGGCCCAGGAAAGGTGAAAGCGCGTTGCCTTGCTTTCGCTTGACAATTTTGCAAACTCAAAAGCCAAAGTGGAATTAAAAGGTTCATCTGCAGCAGCTCAGAAAGGCGTAGGTTCAGTTCCTGGAAAACCCTGATTAGCATTATGGGTTTACATATGAAAAGTAGGAAAGGTATTCAGAAGAGGTTACCCCACCTCTTAGGTACAGTCAAGAAAGAGTTCCCTAAGAGTCCATCAATTGCAATTGGAAAACTCCATTAAAACGAGCATACGTAGCGCAGCCATAGAGTTCCTATAGCTCCCTAGACTAACCTGCAAGGCAGAAAGAAGAGTGAAATTGATACTCCTTCGACTCATGTCCTCAGCTTAGGCACAAGTCGTTGGCTTTATTCAATTACCAAAGAAAATCATATCCGGGACAGCAAACAAATTATCTCAAATTACATTTGTGTTATCGGAGCTGAGTGTGTGGTATCCCTTATGGTCATCCACCAATACAAATAACGCCTATCACAGCACTAACAAAACTCTCTCACACACACACACACACATACAGGAAGAGTTTTTATGCGCTTAGCTTTCAATATGATTGCCACTAATGCCATTTGCAAAGTCATCACGTATACGCCACCGTACTGCCCATGCCCCCTAGCAGACAGATCATATATGTATACATGTATGTATGTGTGTGTGTGTGTGTGTGTGTTTGCATGTTTGTGTTTGTATGGTTATGGTGTAAGGGGCATAAGACACACTTAGATGTGTTTAGAGATTGGCTCATTGCCTGATTTCGTTTTGCGTTACGTCATTATTCCGTTGTTATTTGCCATTATGACAATTTAGTTAGCAAAATGCGTTACGAGCTTAAAACTAATTTCAGATTACGCTCAGAGATTTGCAAGAGCCGGGCGCAAGCAATGCGAATCAAAGGCAGTAAAAATGCGCCACAACAAGACACAGAGATAGAGACGGAGAGTGTTGAGTGAAAGAGAGAACAGAGAGAGAGAGAGGGAAGCAACGAATGTAATAAGTGATTTACATGACTCGCAGGAATTTAGCCGCAAGTCACAAGCCAAAACCAAAAGGAAAACGAAAACGAGAATCGAAAACGAGAATCGAAAACGAGAATCGAACATTTCGTGAAATCAGTAGAAATCGATACTTCATTAAGATACCAAAACGTAGCTGACTGTTTGTCCCTTATGCCTGCTCTACTCCTAGTCCCTAGTCCCTCCTCCTGCCTCCCCCTGTCCGTGTCCTTCGTTGTCTAACGAGCATGGCACGTTGGCTGCTGCTGGTGTGACGGCCTATCTCAATTGATAGATGGCTAACATGATAGACGGAATCGTGTCGCAGTGTCGCTGACTTGGCAGTCCCATCCACGTTCCCAATTGGCGGCAATGGTGCGTATACGCAATATGCACATTTGCACAACAAAAGCACATGTCAGTCAAGGTCAAATCTAGAAGCAGATAGAATGAAATCCCTGCTATTTGGGCATGGCTGACATATAATAGAATATTATTAATGCGATTACCCAGACAACTCAATAAATGATATTACTCTTCTATACAGTGGACAGCGGACATAATAAATATGTGTATGTGAATGGCATTGCCTGTGGAGTAGTTCTCTTGAAACAATCCCAGAGAAGTTATAGTTATATAGGTTAATATAGTAGTTGAAAATTTAATCATTTCAGTTTGTTAAATAAACGAAATTTATACATAAATATATTTTTTTGGATAATTTTTGATACTCTTTCGCGGAATTACCTATTAATAAACTCTTTAAAAGCATGGAAAATACTTTACTGAAATGAATAAATATTGTTTACGAAATGAAACGAAATGAAATGAAATGAAATGTTCGCTGATTAACTAAATTTGGCGACCGCATAATATGTTTGGCCTAGAGGCATGCGAATATCAATTTATGAGTCCAGCTCTGGCTGCTGTTGTTGTTGGTTGTTGTTTATGTAGTGGTGGCAATAAATCATGTAATTATTACATGCAAGTCTAGCCCGCACCTACGCACACACACACACAGTTAGATATGGGAGCTTTTGGGCCTGAATTCCGAATCAATTAAAACGTGGTTTAAAAACTGAAACAACATCGGCTGCATAAATTATTTAAATATTTTGCTAAGCCCTGTCGATGCGTGGGAAACGGGGTAATTCGCGTTTGCATGCGAACTGTACAACTAAATTAAAACCTGGCCAAAATGACTGAGTCTTTGTGGTCCATAATGTGCACTGTGTCAGTTGCAATGGCTGTGGCCATAGTTGTTGCAGTTGCATTTGCTTTTGCGAAAATAGTTTAACATTTAATTTAAATTATTTAGGCGGCTGGCTTGGCGGAGGGGGAGTGGGGAGTGGGGGCGGTTGATATTACGGATGCATAGTTAAATAGACCAACGGCAGCAAATAATTGTAACGGAAATTGAAATTATAGTTTGCTTGGCCTCATTTCGCCATTGACGCGGCTTTCACATAAAATATTTGCCATTTTTTATGCAACAATAATACATATATTTAGTACCTTTCTTTTTGCACTAAAAGTAACATTAGTTTAGCATTTAGTTTTTCATTTAAATTGCAAACATTTGACATCTATAAAAGCTAAAAATAAGTTAAATAAACGCGCATAGCTGCATATGTAAATGCGGCTCAGATAACACAGAATTTTGATAAGGCGGTTAAATTGTCGAAAGCTTCTTGGGTATGCAGAGATATATATTTATATATGCATATACATATGTATAAATATATTTAAATACATTTACATTATATTTATTTATTCATTTTGAAAAAGGCTTCTTCCTTTAGCTTAGATTTTCATATTTAAAATGCCTAATCTTAGTCAAAAGCTAAATATCTATTTTCTGCATTTGTTGTTTATTGGAAGTTGAAGAGGAGAAGGAAAAAGTATTTAGTTGTCTGATCAAATTATACTTAATATTTATTTCTAAACTCCACTTTCCGTGGAAATAGCTAAGCTGTTTTTTATACCCTGAACCCATTGAAAATGGGTAATCAGGGTATATTGGTTTTGTTGAACTGTATGTAACAGGCAGAAGGAGGCTTGGTAGACCCCACAAAGTAAATACATTCTTGATCAGGGTGACGAGCTGAGTCGATTTAGCACAATTCGTCTGTCTATTTCTTCTAAGTATTCCCTCAACGTATTTGCTCTTTCTTATAAGTATTTCCTCTACTTATTTCCTTTACGTAATTCCTTTACGTATTTCCTTTACGTATTTCCTCTACGTAATTCGAATACGTAATCGATCACACACTCTACTTCACTTTCTTGCGCTGACTCCCACCAGGCCTGGACGACTGAAGACTGACTGAAGAAATGCTGCAGCTGCTGCCTTTTATATAGGGCCACTTTTACTCAAGCACTGTCTCTCCCAAATGTTGAGCAGGCAGGTAGAGCTCGTTGCAGTCGAGCTTCAAGTGAGCAATGGGAACGCTCTCTGCTGCTGTGAGCATTCTAGCTTTGTTTTGCCTAAATACAAATACCAAATGAGAACTGCTGCATACACATAGACAACTTTAATGATCTTCTGCACTTCAGTCTCGACTCGAGCTTTCGTACTTGTTTTTTTCTTTTAAGGTGCTTATACAAACATGTTTAAACATATTCTCAGAATTCAGTCACTGCTGATAAACACAATTATCATATTAAAACTCATTTAAATTGAATAATTTGTTTAAGCATGTCGTAAAAAATTCAAATTACGCAACACCCGCGGCGTTAATTGTTGAATATTTGAATCGAAAAGAATGTCGAATGTCGACTCGTCGGGACATTAGTTCAGATGGGAGATGAACCCTTCTGACACGCCCACTGACATCAGACCCAAAAAAGTGAAAAAAAAAAAAAAATCAGATTTGTACAAAAAAAGCGCCGGAAATAGAAAAGCAAAGGCAGCGCAGCGTGTGCCAGAGACAGCACTGGGCAGGAGCAGGGGCAGGCAGCGGGGGAAAGGAGAGCAGCAGAAGGCAGAACGCAGGACGACAAGACAAAGGCAACAGAATACACGCACGCCTTGTGCCGAGGCCACGGCGAAGGGCTATTAAGACGTAAAACATTTTTAACACCTACTCGAAATGCCGCCCCGAAACAGACAGAATTCGGGCAGGAGTTGGAACGGGGCGTGGCATGGTGGATGGCAGCAGACGGAAGTGAAGACGCACTCACAGGAAGCTGAAGAAGAGCTGGGAAATAGTTGTGCGAGAAGAAAGCAAAGCAAAGCAAAGCAAAGAAATGAAATGAAATGAAATGTTTCTAATTCAGCGCAACACATTTAAAAGTAATGAAAATGGCAAAAGCAATTGACGGGCGTTGGCGACATGGCACGCCCACTCGCAGCGCTTCTGCTGTTGACACATTATCAGGCAGGACATGCGTGCATGTGAGTGTGTGCTGGGTGTGTCGCATCCGTCATTGCCCTGCTCGCAACATTTTCCGCTTTTATTTATAATATGAACAATTTCCTTCAATGCCTTTCCCTGTGAGCCCAACAACTCGTACAATGAGTGCTGCCACTTGACGCTTACCACTTGCCGTTTTCCTCGAAAAATGCATTTTCCAAAAAAAAAGGAGGTGGAAAAGCAGCTCGCATGTTTGTTGATGTAGTCAGTGCTCGTTCGGCAGATACTCTGTATTTATTAACTCTTAGTAGACTGATCTACGAAGTGAATTTGGTTTGAGGAATGTTCGTTATGTAGTGTGTCTATCTATCATTCCTTCTATCTGTCTGTCCTTCTATCTTTCCGCCTTTCTGTCTTGACTTGATATTTGAAATGTATTTTCCTGGGTGCTTCAGTCTGATAGAACGTTAAGATATTCTTAATATGTTAACTTTGGGCGTGACAAATCGTGAAATACTATCGCCTACTTCAAATTAAGACTGCCTACTTGCATTGACAAGCAATTTCAGCATGTTATGGCTAACATCATATTTGCATATACATAGGAAATACATGTCCATCTCTTAGGGCGTGAAGAATGGACTTTTCTACATATACATATGTATATTTCCATTTCTTCTAACTGACTGTCTGCATGGGCATTACATTATTATAAACACACAATGCGTGCAGGGTATAGGAAAAAAAATAATTTCAATTTCGTCAGTCAGCGCTCTCAGAAAAAAAGAGAGCGAGAGTGTGTGTGACAAAGATCAAGAGAGCGAGAGAGAGAATGCTGGGCGACAGATTCGTCGTTGTCGCTGCCATGTCTCGTGCTTGTCGCTAATGACAATACACTTGTCTAGGGCAGCAGTGCTAGTATACATGTGTGTGTCTGTATGTGTGCGAGTGTGCATGTATTTGTGTATGCGTGTGTGCGCTTTGCGCGCTTCTTACTTATTTGATTTACGTTTCATTTCCGGTTGCCATATGCTGCCTCGCATGCGAATGTTGCAACACACACACACATACGCACACAGATACACTCGCCGACTTTAGTTGTAGTTGCAGCATAGACCCTCACACACACACACGCACACATGTATAGTCATCCTCCAGCAGACCACCTTGTGAGCACGTTATGCAATTATAACTTTTGTCGTTAGCAACTTTAAGCAACTTTAAACGTAAATTGCAGCCATGAAGTAGCTTTTGGCGCACACTCTAAAGCAATGCCACATACACAGAGAGAGAGAGAGAGAGAGGCACACACGCATACTCTTACTAATGCTAAACGTTATAGTTTGTTGTCGGCTTTAGCGCCAAGTGTGTGAAAGGTGTTTTATTGAATTAAGTGGGTTTAACGGGATTTCTATAATGCCAACAACGATGCTGCCTCTGCCTCTGCATATGTATTTATTGTAACTACAGTTCTTATCTCTATGCGTGTGTGTGTGTGGGAGGCTGTTCTGAAATGAGTTTGTCAGACAACAACAACAACAACAACAACTGTCGCACTTTTAGCTCAACTTTTTTTCAGTTACGTAATGCATATTTTATTTAATTTTTATGAGTTGCCAACCAAAAAGTGGAACTCATGCTGAGAGTGGGTGGGTGATGGGTGGGGGTGGGTGTGGGTGTTGGTGGTCGTATGGTAGTGAGTACCTTCTACTGCCTGCTTTAGAGTGCTCCTCGCTGGAACTGTTGAAATTGTTTGCCAACAGTTAAGTGGCGCTGAATTATAATGCGCACTGCAAAATTACGAATCCGAATAATGTGCATAATGAGCGCATTTTGTCCAAGCGTTTCTCAAGCGCTTTCAACTGAACAGTGTTGTACAATTGCTGAACTTGTGAGCGCTGCAGTGTGGCAAATTGCATAAATTGAATGTAGTTTGAAAAGAGATTAAACTGCGAAATGTCAAAGTGGCCCAATATACTGAATATACTTGTACCTGAACCTGTATAAATTAACCTAAAATTACATATGTATATAACTAAATATGAGAGGCATATATAGATAAATATGTATATAGATAATGGTTGAGGAATAGATAATAGAAATATGTATAGATTAAGACTTTTATTCTTTCAACTCTTATCTTAGTTGAGTAACAAATATGAGAAAGAATTCATGATAGATTGATAGTCGGCTAAATTGAAAGAAGTTTTGCCAAGGCACAAATATATATACATATATGTATTTATATACGACTAGGATTTCTTCTTTAGGTCGTAACATAGAACTTCCTGTTCATAATTGGTCTTTCATATATGTATGTCAACTCTCATCACTCTATTAATCATCCTTATACATACATGTAGGTATTTGAAATTCAGGAAAATAGAATGCAATTTAGTTGCTTTAGTTTCACATGATATAGATTCACGCTAAAGTTATATTTGAATACAAAAAGTGCTGTAAACAAAACTCTGCTCGATGACAGGAATGATAAAGACCTTAGTTTGAGTATTATTCACTGTTAATAGAGCAGATTTTTGTCCCCAGCTTTGGTTTCGCTGGCACTTTTTATGTTTTGCTCTTTTACATTTAAGCGCATGTTTGAGTACGAGTATTTGGCAGGGAAATGAATATGGGCAAAAACAGAGTCGGAATGGGAGTCGAAGGGGGAGTTGAAAAAAAAATGGCGCGCGTGTGGCATGCAAAAGTGAAACTCATTTCCCTTGACGAGCACTTAAAAGCCCGCGCGCAACTGCAGTTATTTCCCATGTTTTGGCCAATGAGAGAGAGACAGGGAGAGAGCGAACTGGGCTAGTGTTTCAACAACTGCAACTGCTGGACATGCAACGTGCTGGTGCATGCCGCAACCTCAGCCCTCGGTGCGGAGGGTACAGGGCACACACATTATGACTTCCTCTCGAAATTAGGCAAATGGGCAGCAATTAAATAACATGTGATTCAAGGCGACCTCTGGCGGCGCGACTTGTGCGTTTCTGTTTAATTTATTTGAGGTGTTGTTGTTTTTGTTGCTGTTCTTTTTGTTTTTGCTTTGGTCGTTAAATATTAATAAGCCATTTAACTGCCACAGCACGTTGATGCATGGCCCACAATTAGGCTGCAAATAGCTCCAAATGTTTACTTAATCAACGCCATTCATCAAATCGACACGTTTTTATCCACGGCCCAGTCCCAGTCACTCTGTATACACATCTACTCACACTGTCCCGCCTGGCCAAACACGCAAGCTTAACCCCACACTGCAGTCGGTGCCCAATCGAGGACAGTGCTAAAAAAAATTCTCATTGCAGCAAGAAGACACTGAGTGGCGCCTGAAGTTGGAACTGTTGTGGAGTTGTTAAAAGAAAATTTATTTAAATTATTTATTGAATAAATTGAGTTGGCTTGGAATTGAAATATAGTGTATTGGAGTGTGTCCTTAATTTAATTTGATTGTATAATTTATTTTTTTGTATATTTAAAGTTATAAACTTCAGCAGTTTATATCATGTTAATGTTATTGTTTATATATGTTTATGTTAACTGAGTTTACGTTTACAGTTTTGTTGAAATGTATGTAACAGGCAGAAGGAGGCGTGGCAGACCCCACAAAGTATATATATTCTAGATCAGGGTGTCAAGTTGAGTCGATTTAGTACTATTCCTCTGTCTATTTCTTCTAAGTATTTCCTCTACGTAATTCCTCCACGTCTTTAGTGCTTAGCTCATCGATCACACACTCTACTTCACTTTATTACGCTGACCTCCACCAGGCCTGGACGACTGAAGACTGACTGAAGAAATGCTGCAGCTGCTGCCCTTTATATAGCGACACGTTTACTCAAGCACTGTCTCTCCCAAATGTTGAGCCCGACGCGTCGGCAGGTGGAGCTCGTTGCAGTCGAGCTTCAAGTGAGCAATGGGAACGATCGCTGCTGCTGTGAGCATTCTAGCTTTGTTTTACCTAAATACAAATACCAAATGACAACTGCTGCATACACATAGACAACTTTAATGATCTTCTGCACTTCTTCTCTCCTTGCTCTTACTTTTACTCAATTACTGAATGCGTGCTAGCCTATGTGTGTGTGTGTGTGTGTGTGTGTGTGTGTGTGTGTGTGTGTGTGTGTGTGTGTGTGTGTGTGTGTGTGTGTGTGTGTGTGTGTGTGTGTGTGTGTGTGTGTGTGTGTGTGTGTGTGTGTGTGTGTGTGTGTGTGTGTGTGTGTGTGTGTGTGTGTGTGTGTGTGTGTGTGTGTGTGTGTGTGTGTGTGTGTGTGTGTGTGTGTGTGTGTGTGTGTGTGTGTAAAAACGGAATAAACATTTTAAAAAAGTCAAACTTTTTTACATGGATAATATAATCTTTTATTATTCAAGTTGAATCCCAATATTTCTCTTAGAGCCATTTCTTTCATAATACACTAATCTATAGTAAAAATTAATTTTTGTTCAGCAAAGAGAATATAGTGCTATTTTTTGCTAAATCAGATGTTTCTTTACATCAAAGAACAATTTTCAGTATATACTTTTGGTATATATAGAGCATATTTCATTACTTTGTGGTATCTTAATTAAAAGGAAGTGCTTCATAAGCTAAAGAGATATTTGTATATATGTATGCAAAGGATAGCTTATATATTATACATATTATATTTGTTTATATGCATGTGATTAATATATTATTTATATACACACATAAACAGCTTTTACCTTTAAATAAATTAAAAGTTATATCTCATGCTTATATCTCATCTCGTCAGGCAATCTCTTAATAAAAATCTCAATTATTGAGTTAAAAAAAAAAAAAATGATTATGCTCGACCCTTATCTCTGGCTCAACTGCAGGGTAGCTGTGCCAGCAGCACTCTCCATTTATTTATTTATTTTTTTATTCGTTTACTTTTCTTCTTTTTGCTGTCGAGCATATTGCATTCGCCTGATCTGGCATCGAATGCGGCCTAATTTGCCACATGCGGCGTCTGAGCTGTCGCACGTTTATTGTTTGCATTCAAATTGAATCCCTTTACTGGATGCGGCACTTGATGCCGCAATTGACATCGACTTGCAGCGCAGTGCCCAGCCCCCTTCCACTTCACCCTCTCTCTCTCTCTCTCACTCTCACACACTCTGTCGGTAACAATATAAATATTAATGCTGTTTGCTGAACGTTTCAATTGCAAGTGGGCTTTTGGCGAGGACTTTAAAGCCGGCAACACTTGGCCGATTCACACGCAGCGCCAGGACAACGGGACGTCGCATATTAATCAGGCATGAGGCTCAAATCGGAGGTACGAACAAGAGCAACAATAAATTCAGAAATTGCGTATGTGCCACTCAGTGTGCGCTGAATGATTCATCTGCTGGACTGTTGACTCCGGCTCGGGCTTCGGGCGCCGGGCGCCGGCGGCGGCCTCGTTTGAGGGGTTGCATTCGTTTTAGGGTGTAAGTCGATGCAAATACTTTAATCCACTTCACAGTGACACTGAAATTAACAAACACACACACACACACACATGTAGAGAGAATGACAACCCTCAGCAATTGGTAAGGGTTGGGTGGGGTTGGGGGTTGGCATCGCATTCAAATTGGCTGCTATCGCAATTATTCATATGGCGGCGACACTCATAAAATGTCGCGCAAGTGGAGTCCAGATATTTGGGTATTGCACACACAGATGTACACATAGAGAGAGAGAGAGAGAGAGAGAGAGACAGAGTGAGAGACACACACACATCACACAGATACATAGGTACAGGAACATTCGCCGTGCTGTCGTCCTTTTGACAGATGAAACACAAATGCAATTATCACTTTATTTTAAACGATTTATGTGCAACAGGACGACGGCGTCCTGCGTCCTGTGTGTCCTGGCAAACATGCGACACGACAAACGGACAGCGGATAACAACGGAACATGTAGACATGCAGCCGACAGCGGCATAACGGAAACGGAAATGGCAACAAGCGCTGCCACCCGAATCCGCGCTTCCTCGAACCATTCAGAATCAACGAGCTGCCACTGCGACCCGGCGTAGGTGAAATACAGCGCCACGCAGGCCATTAAAAGTAAAAGCTAGCCGTAAAAACGACCTCATCAAATGTCTTAAATGCGACGATCATGCTCAATCAAACTGCATGCAATAAAAAAAAATAAATAAATAAATAAATAAAAAATAAAATATAAAATAAAAAAATAAAATAAAAAATGGGCATCTTTATATATAAATATATATAAATAAATAATAGTCGCTTCATGAATATTTATTATATATAAAACCAAGTTTTAATCTGCCTCATATAAAATATGTATACTGTATATTTTAATATCTCCTAAATAATTTAAAAATTCGACCACATATTGAGATTCTCTTATTTAAATTATATACATAAAGTGCTTTTGTATTTGTATAGAAATTCAAAATCGTTTATTGGTTTTTTTGATTATTCAACTGTAAGCTGCAGACTTGAACTTTTAATATTTATTCTCACATACAGCACACAGGAAAATATAGTATAGAGCAAGGTGTGAGAGAGAGAGAGAGAGAGAGAGAGAGAGATGAGAAGGCCAAGATATCGGCAAATCAAATTCAATTGTTGAATATCTGTAGAACATAATCAAGTCATAAGGGAGGTAATGTCGGAAGAGAGTTAACTAATTCTTTAATTTTGAAATAAATATAAATCGGTTTTCACAGCCAACTTAATGCTAATTGGCGTTGCCAGATCAAGAACAAACACAGTCTACGATTCTTCAGCGTGAGTCAAACCTCAAAACTTATAAAAATAACAGGACGGACGTGCACAAAACCAATATACGCATTTCACTTTCATGAATGAGTATAAGAACGAAAAAATCGATAAATATATAAATACATATAAGATCGCTAAGCAGATTGACAGGCATCACATAACAGTTGCAGCAGGCACTCAATGGCAGATTGGGAGTGCAGTCGGCAATTAGGTCCGTTTTTTATCGGCAACATCTTGACAGTGTCCTGTCAGAAGCTGTAATGCGTTTTGCTGTGCCTCAATTGCAACAGATTTGGTCGATCTATAATTTCTGCTCATATTGAATGGGAATTGACAGAAGGTTAATGGCGACCAATGAGGCGGGCTGAGGGACTTGGACAACAGGCAAAAGAGGCAGCAACAGAGGCAGCGGCAATTTAACACCCCGCTGAGCAGTGACTGCTCGCAGCTAACAGCCGCTAAGGGCTTGGGCCCAAGGGCAGAGCGGGGACGGGGCGGGGCAGCGAGATTTGCGATAAAAAATGATTGCACATGCGAGTGTTTTGCCTCGAAATTGCAACATTTGCGGCATAAAAATGCCGCACAAGCCAAAAGAAAACCCAACACATGCCCAACAATGAGAAGTAGCTGGGCGGGATGGTGGAGGGTGGAGAACGGAGAGCGGAGTGGGTGGTGGCGGGCGAGGAGGGTGTGAGCCAACTCTCGCTAGCCTAGCGACGACCCAGATTTGCACTTGCCGCCCAGTTTAGCCGGGTTATCAGTGGCCTCGAACATAAATCACTGTCAAGTGTCATTCGCTCGCGTCGACGCTGGCTGCCATGCACTGAGAGAAAATGCTCAGTGTATGCTTCGAATTAGGTAGGCCACGTATTAAGCTGCGCATTTCTTAAGCTGATCTCGACAACATTTTCTCTCCCTGAGGAACTTAGGACTCCTTTTAGAGACAATACACTCAGAGAAAATACATATTTGAAACTTCTACACATATTTCTCCAAGTGTAGCTGCAGTAGTTGGTATATGCTTTATTTTAGCTACTTCGACAGCGTTTTAGTATAAGTTTTTCCATACACACACACGCACACACATGTGTGTATTGAGCTATCAGCTTACCACGATACATGTGCATGTGTGTGTGTGTGTGTGTGTCAGCTAGTCAAAAGGTGCATCAGCGGAAACTGCAGTAGCAGCAGCATCAGCAGCAGCCACTCAACGCCAGCTCCACAACAACAACAACAAGGATAGCCTGAAAAAGTTGCTAATTAAACTTTTTGCTTGGCGGCTGCTGCTGCTGCTGCTGTTGCTGAGCTTTGGCCTTAACGGGCATCAGGTCGGGCATTTGCCACTGCAGCGAAAGTGTTGCATGTCGAGCAGTCGCCAATCACGGTGTTCACCCGTACCCGTTACACACATAACCTATGCCTCATCTCCCTCTCTCTCTCTCTCCCTTCGTCGTCTCCTCTGCTGTGTTTCACGTATTCGTTACGCTTTGGTTGGCATTTCGTTGCGCTGTCAATGCAATCGCAAGTGAATCCAGCCACAAGTATCGCTTGGTCCGCGTGCCGTGTGCTCACTGTACCGTGGTGCCGTGCATCCCCTGCAGATCCAGCTGCATTACTCCATATATCTATTGCTATCTGCGCTCTCAGCCGTCTGGCTTCTTGGCATGCCTAATTTCCGCTATTGTTCATAATTTTTATTGCGCTTGTTGCGAATTAGTTTCGGTTACGCCCGATGCCAACACCCCGCTAGCCGGCCAACTCTCGCCTCTCGCCTCTCGCCCCTCGCCCTCTGTGCTCACCCTTAATAGCTAGCAATCAGCCCTTGGTCTGGCCTCATTGCAATTTTTTGCAATTTAAAATTTGTTGCCATAATTGACGGCGTCTTCAGTTAGGGGTTGACTTTTTGTCCGTTGACTTGGCCTACAGGGGCGTTGACAGCGGTTACAACTGCTACAAAAACAACAACAACAGTTACATGACTGCTTAACATGACTGCCAACAAGCGATTGGACATGGGCTTAGGGGGCGAGGGCGGCTGCAGCGTTTAACAGCTCTGTCGATGGGTGTAAAACACATTTTGGTTTAAATGTTTGCAGCTCATTGCAATTAAATTGCGGAAGAGGCAGGGCTTGAGAGGGTGGGGGAGGATGAGGAGGATGGGGATGAGGCTGTAGTTAATTTAAAGTAGTCTCAATGAATGTTTGCATGGAGCAAACAAGTGCTGGGCAATGTTAAATATTGCTTGCTTAGCTGCACCTACAGAAGTCAAGTGCTTAACACAAATCTGTTAAGTGCTAAGTCAACGTAAGCAAGCTGTTAAGAAAATAACAGCAACATAGCTGGCAAAAAATATTACTACATGTCTGTTAAATACCTCACGGCCACATGAGTCTCACAGTATTTCATTTCTGTTAATAACGCTTCTGTTTACAGAGCAATGTAAAGCCAATAGAATTTTATGCTACCCCAAGACGATTCAAATTTCGAAGTTTCTAAATATTAAGATAACATAACATAACAGCACTTTAGCTCATTCCTGCTGCAATGCATAAAGGGGGCAAGTGTACAGCCAATAACCTTTGCTGTTAATTTCACTTCGAAGTTCGAATGGCTGTTAGCTCTCCGAAGTTTGTTATAACACTTTACTATTGTCCTGTTGCACTGTAAGAATTGGCAAGTTTACTGCCAATAGCATTTGCTGTTACCTTCACTTCGAAATTCGAATTGCTGTTAGCGTTGCGTATTCTGTTCCCCAGTTGATATGCTATGTTCTCTTTCGCATTTAAAGTAAATGATGGGGTAGTTTTCTGTGCTGTTTGCAGCAGAGGCTGTTAACTATGCTCACTGTTGACAGTGTGTGTAACGTATGAAGGGGAATTTTCGATTTCAACAGCTTCGAATAGCGACTGCTTGTATGCATGTTTGCTGCTTATGGGACTGTCGCAGTTTGCAGTACAGTTACAGCTGCTGACAGAGCTATGCTAAAGGTAACAGCGCAGACTGTTTAGGCGGCACGAGCTTGTTTGCTTGTTAACTTCTTATTTGATTTTCGAAATGTTAACCCAACATAGTTTCCTTGTTGCTGTTAAAAACATTTGCTTTGGGATTAGACTTGTAATGTTAGTCTAAAATCGTTTTATCTTCTGTTGAGTTTAGCATCACGGTTGAGCCTTTAAAAAGCTCTTAACAACTTTTTGCGCCATGACAACAGGTGTGCAGTAAAATATGAACTGCTAATGGCGGAAATATTTTTTAATCACTAAAAATGTTTAAATGCTGAAGGAATTATATGGAAATTAAAAATAAGTATGGCAAATATTTCCGTCAGCATTTAAGTTTAACAACATTTAACAGGCAATTATGATTAAAAATAAATGCGTATGGTCAATAATATTTTTTAATATTCAAAATTCATTCAATACATCCTTCGCCAGAGAAGGACTGTCTAAAATTAAAAAAATAAATAATAATATTAATAAAATTCCAATTCCAATTGGACCGCTCGCGTTGTTTGCGTAGGTCGTGAGCAAAGAGCAGGACAAGCTCTTATCAGTCGTTGGCTTATCAGAAGTATTTGTAGACGCTGCGTGTGGTGAGTTTCGGAGTGCCCATTTGACTCTCTTATTGGCGACCGAAATGTCCAAGGCATTACCCGAACAGCTAACGCCAGCCACTTCGGCTGCGCGTGGTGGGTTGACTGGCGAGCACTTCGGCAACGGCGACCCGAAGCGGCGCGGCGCTGCCCGCTGATTGAGTTGAGAATTTATTAGCGCAAAAAACGAAGAAGCTTCAGTCTCGTGTTTGTTGTGCGCTCGTAAGGATGTGTCCGCAGCCGCTGACGGACCTCGTGCGTTCGCGTCGCGTGTGCGCGCGTTCCCAACGCTGAACGCTTCAGCCGTGTTTCAATCGCTTTTCCATGCCAAAAAAATTAAACACAAAAGGAAATAAAATATCAAATAAAATAAATAAAAAGATAAATAAATTATTTTGAAAAACGCCAAAGGCGAGTGTTTAATGTTATACAGAAAAAAATTGAAATAAGAAAAGTCAAGTGTGTAATAAATGTTTTATTTAGTGTTACGTTCGTGTGGCAGCCACCGGCTGCAGCAAGCGGCAGCAGCCCAATAAGCGGCCAACAAGTGCAACAACAGCTAACAACGAAAAGGTGCCTACAACTGACCCACAATTTGCACTAAAACATAACTCACTGCACCGCACCGCCAAACCCCCAACCCCACAACCCCTCAACCCCCTAATTCTACCATTCGCACATACCGCAACCCTTCGGGGCATGCCACACTTTTGAGGCATGCAAATTTTTGGCGTTGCATATTCCTGTACACAATCAAATTTCTTTTCGGGCCCTCGCCGCAAATGCAAATAATTTCGCATTTATGCAAAGCGCCAAAAGCGTTTCGCGCCACGCCCCCTTTAGCATATAGCGCCCACACTTGAATGAAAGTTGATGTTCAAAACAAAAGAGAGTTGCAACTAGATGGGAGCTTAAATGGGTCTTACACCAACAAAGTTTGGAATCTGTTTTTTTTAGTATATTTGAGTAGTAAATAAAAAAAAAAGAAAAGAAAAAATTAGGCAAAGATATTTTAAGTCAAGAAAATCTTTTTTTTTTCAGATTTTTGCATAAACTTAAGCAGTTAAAAAAGGCTTTGGGGTTCTAGATAATATAAAAATATAAAATAAAATATGTAAAAAAAAAAAATAATAATGATAAAAAATAAAAAAAAAAGTCTGGATTTGGGTTAGAAAATCTTCTAATCAAATTAATTATTTAAAGCGGAAAAACAAAACTTTCGACATATTTTTCATTTTAGCCTAAGTTAAAAGTTCTAAGCTTGATTAAGCCCTGCCACGCCCAGCGGCATGAACGCCTTTCAATTAATTAGTTTAATTAGTGTGGGCTGTTGGCGCTTTTGCTTAACCGAAAGAATTGTTTTGGCATTTGCAAAACGACTTTGAAAACTTTCGCAAAAGGCGCTCAGGCCGAATTCTAATGGCAAACCTTAACGCACACACCCACACACACACACCCGCACACACACACACACACACGCACAGTGAGTCGAAAAAGGACCTCGATCAACGTTTCATGTGCCATTTAACAAACACTAAGCGAACCCTTTGCGACCATTTTTCTTAATTTCATTCGCTTCTTCTCGACAATGGCAACAGCAGCTCAGTCAATTGCTCTACATATTTTAATACCCTGCAAATGGGGCATATGTGTGCGAATGTGCAAGATGTAACAAGTGAGTGTAGAGTGCCAGAGTGAGCGAGACAGTTAATGTGGGCAAAGAGAGCAGCAAATACTCCAGCTTTAGCTAGTCAGGCAATCAGCTGAAATATTATATAAATCTATATAAATGATATATATCGGATGAATGTAATATTGAACTATCGAGCTCTCTCTCTCTCTCTTCTATAGGCAACACATTTGCATACCCCATCGGCTGCTTTTCTAGGGTATGAAATGTTCGTCATGTGCGTTTTTTAATGTTGCTCATTGGCCAGTTTTTTTTTGTGTTTGTTGCTGGGCCATTTCGTTTTGGGGGCAATAAAAGCCGCCAGCGACTTAAGACATTTCGTGGCTCTAAATGGCAGCAGGAGGCATGCGGCATGCGGCATGCGGCAAGTGGGTTGGCGGCTTGTGGCAGGCACTGTGCGGCAGCCAGTGAAAGCAAACTAAAAGAAAATTTATTTACTTTGCCACTAAATTTGCGCTGATTTCATGTTGTTGTTGTTTTTGCTGCTGTTGTTGCCAGTGACCGTTGTCCCATTGGCCCGCTGCTCGATTGCCTCATTTGTTGTTTGCCCCACTCAACAACAACAACAGCAGCAGTAGCAAGAAAAGTAGGCAACAGAAAAAAATGTTTGTCAACAAACGCAGCCAAGCACAAAAATAATATTACAAAAAAAAAACTAAGTTGAAGGCAAAGCCAAAGATGCCACTCACACATCTCTCTCTCTCTCTCTCTCTGTCTCTCTCTCTCTCTCTCTCTTGCTCTGTCTCTCTCTCGCTCGCTCTCTTTCTCTGTGTATGGCATATTTTTGGCTCAAGTGTGCCACGTCCGGCGCACAACTATGAGTATTTTAAAATTTGTGGCACGTGCCCCAAATAGCAAACATCAGCAAATAATAAATTCATTGTAAGCCAACGCACGGCGCTGCCTGCACTTGAGCAGCGGCATGCAGCATGTGGCATGTGGCATGCAGCATCTGGCATGGGCCATGTACCAGAGATGAGTTGCTGACCGGCTGTGCAACCAAATTAGCTGCTTTACTTTCTTCTCTGCTCTGCTTCCTTCTTCTCCTCCTCCTCCTTCGCCTCTTCTCTCATTTATTTTGTTGGGCAGCTAAGCTCAGTTTACGGCACGCTTAGCCATTAGGTTTGTGTGAGTGAGTGGGGCATGCAACAACTGCAGCGCAGACAAATACCAAAAACTACTTGCCGCATCTTGCGGCACAGGCGGCCATTGTGGCCTGCACTTGAAGCAATTACAATTGCATTTGTGTGTGTGCGTGCTTTTTTTTTCTCCTTTGTGGCAACACCTGCTGCGGCTGCGGCTGCTTCGATACTTGAGAAAAGCTGCTGCTGCAGCTGCACTTGAGCTGCGTGTTGCTATTCATTGTGCAACGTGTGGCATCATAAGCTGCAGTCAGCGCTGCAGCAGCTACAGACAAATGCCTGCAACATAATGTTGACACGCGGCTTTTGTTGCTCTCCTTTGAATTTCACTGGCTCTTTCAGTCTTCTGTATTAAAGTGTGTGTGTGTATCAGTGCGTATGTGTGTGTGTGCGTGCAACTTGTGTAATTTCCATTGGTATTAAGTAGTTGGCAGTTTGCTTATAAGGAAACAAAAGTGTTGAAGAATTATTTTTAGCGAAAGTTTTTATATTTAATTTTTATTTTTTGTGTCTTACATTTTTGTGGCAAGAGAAAAATATTTTTAAAATATATATATAAATAATAAATGTATAAAACTGTGTTTCAAAACGATTCAAGTGAAGAAAAATAAGTGAGAAAGAATATTACTATAAAGCAAATAATACAAAAGTATTTGAAAGGCAGAAAAAAAAAAAATGTTTGAAAAAAATATATATATGATAGTATTATATTATATTTAATTTATAGGAATTTTCATGATTCTCTGCAAAAAAATTAAGAAATGCCAAAAAGCAGCAAATTGCAAATTAAAGTAAACGAAAATAGAAAATCCAAGAAAATGAGAATATAAAAATAAATAGTTCAATATATTCTAATAGTGAATGTTTACCAGCTTTTCAGTAAAAAAATATCAAACGAAATAGAGTGTAAATTTAAATTGACGAAATCTATTTTATTTATTTTTCAAATAAAAAAAATAAAATAAACAATTTATTTTCCTAATAGAATCATTAGAGAATTACATGCAGAATTTATGCTGCTAACTGAATTAAGAACTATTTACTTTTGTTTCAACATTTAGTTTAGTTCTATTATCAGCGGAAATTGTTTAAAATTCAATAAAGCCATGGCAATATTTATTTATTTTTTTTTTCTTGAATATAATCTTTTACATATTTTTAAGTTTAAATAACAAGAAATTTAATAGAGTTTAAATTAAATCAGATCTTTTCTGTTTTTTTTTTCTGTCTATTTGCAAAAATTTCAAATACAGTAATTATTTCTTTTATATTATAGCACAGCTGAAAATTTGAAAATTTATTGACAGTCACCCAGCAAATTGAAATAACTATATTATTATTTATTTATTTATTTTTTTATTTTCACATCTGCTTTCTTGCATCTCAACCTAAATGATTATAAAGCATTCTTGGTCTGTGCAGTGCCCTTTGGCCAATTCTTCTTCTTTCTTACCTAGCTCTAATTATCGTTCTTGTGCAGCTGAAGCGGAAAAGGATAAAAACTTGATTATTTATTCGCGTGCATTTGCGACATGTCAAAGCTTTTCATTTATATCAGATGCTTATTCGCAGCAATTTATTCTCTTCTTCTACTACTACTTCTACTATTTTTTTTTTTTTTTTTTTGCATTATTTATTTATGCAACTTCATTGCGCCGCGCCCCGCTCAGCTTTCACTTTGCTTCTTCCTCCATTTCCGCTGGCTTAATTCATTTTTTATTTCAACGTAAATAAGCAGTAAATTACAAGCTGCAACAGCAACAGTTGCTGCTCTCTCAGTTGTTGCTGTTGCTGCTGCTTGTCCTTTGCATATTTCGTGTAATATTGTTGCTTACTTTATGTAGCCCTGTCCTTGCCGCTAGCTCTGCCATATTTCTGCACCTGCACCTGCCCAGTGGCAAGTGTCAGCTGCCGTTAGCCCCATCCCCATCTGCTCGTTGCTATTCATTAACAACCTGCGCAATTTAAGTTCAAGTTCTGTCAGCTCCAACAGCCAACAGCAGCATTCGGTTGCATTTTTCTACACTGCGCGAAACGCTGTTCCGCTTTGTCATAACTGCAAATCGGCTAGTGACATCTGAACTATTTACTTGGGGCATTTCTTGTCCACGTTTCTCGCCCCAAGTCTTAACTTCGGCTGTCAACCCTTCAGCAGGTACTTTTGTGGAATAGAAAGAAAATGTTGAACTGAAATGTTCGCTGGCAGTTTAATTGCTTTGCTTTGCTGCATCGACAACTGCTCATTAGCTGGGCCAAAAGAACGTGGCGGGGCCTGTTCTGGGCAACTAACTTGTTGAGTTGGTCAGCAGCAGTTGGCAACCACTTGATGAGGCTCGAGCTGGCCCCAAGTCGTTAAGGTGCTTAGCACAAGGCGACTCCAGCCAAGACAGTCCACCCTGACGGCAAACGGCAAACGCAACTGTAAATGTTACTATTAGCCATTAGTGGGCTTCAGCGTCTTTGTTTGGATTAGACGGCGTCTACGCTCGTTAAGTGTCAGGTGCTTACGCAGCGCCTACTCCCAGTCAAAGACACGGTCCGGTCTATATAGTGATTATATGTGTACAACGATTATATGTCTACCATACATATTTTATTCGTAAGCATAGTCAGTCGTGAGACGCGAACGTTATAATTATAGTAAACGGCGAAGAAATGTGTCCCTACTCGATGAATTTTACTATGACTTAAAGGTGTTTACTGGCAAGTGAGCAAACAATGAGTTAAACAGAGGCGAGGAGAATGGAATATAACGTGCTCTCTAATAGAATAATATATAATATAAAATAATAAGATGAAAGTTTAACTTGATTGTGAATGTTTTATTACCATAAATTCTTAACATTTTTGTTGGCATCACCGAAATATTTGAACAAATTTCTTAGCAACTCGAAATTCTCGGTTTTTATTTCCAAGAACTCGCCTCCGTAGAATCCTGAATCGTTTCGTTTATACACAATGGAGTGCTCTGAGAATCAAACGGATTTCTGACTTTCTTGACTTCTAAGTATCAAATCAATTGATGATTAAATTTAGAATTTATTCAGAAATACTGGAAATCAAATTAAATAAATAGGGCAAAGAAAACATGCAAAATTCATCGGAAGTTCATTAAATATAATAATTAATAGGGATTTTGTTTTTATTCATGAAAGTGAAACTTAAATTATTTGGAACTCACCTCATTAAAAAAAAATTATATATATATATTTTTTATTATTATAATTTTTTTAAATTTTCAAATTCCAAGTCAAGTTTATAGTTCTGCTAAGCCTAACAGATGTAAAGAATTTTTTAAAGCACCTTTGTTTATTTAAAAATTCATGTAGACACTGAAGCAGAAGTAATGCTGAATCCATTCAGCTGGCAAATGTGTTGAACGCCATAATCTCTGCTTTCGAGCTTAAGTCCTGCTCTTGATGCTCTGTAACTAACAACATTTTAATGACTTTCAACAGGGAAAACAAATGCTGAGCGGGATTCACACTGAATTCGCAAATTGCCACAGCAAAAAAATATCAAAAAAATACAAAAAGAAGGAAATATTAAAAACTAAAAAGTCAGGTGGAAAACAAAACATTTGAATACCTTTTAATGCAGCCACATACAGAGTGAGGCCTTTGCATTTTTGTGGAGCAATTGTTAGCCGAATATAAATGTGTGCATAGAGGGGTGTGACAGCGGTTGGAGTTGGATTCCACAATTATACTTTACACACACTTGTGCATGCTCCTGGCAGATTCAGGTCCAAAATAATATACGCACAGACACAAAAAACTTATTTACCCAAAAATGTTTTTATGTTCCGTGTGCGGACAGTCAGACATAAAACTACATCTATAAACATATATATATTAACACACAATATATATGTATATATATAAAATGAGAGCTTGCAATATGTAAGAAAAAAACTTTAATTACCAGATTCGTGCAGACAGCAACAGCAGCCCGAACTGAACTGAACTGAACTGAACGAGAGAGCAACAAAAGTGAAAAGGGAGAATATATAGTAATAAAACATAAAACTACGTGTGGAAAAACAATTTGTTTATCCCAGAAACTTGCTGCATTTTCATTTGAAAGCCAAGCGGGCTGCAATGTGAAATTTTCTATATAAAAATGTTTCATTTTTAAGGCACAGGCAAAAGAAACTTGTGGGCAAATATTAAAAGTAAATTCGAATTGTGGAAACTAAAAGACAAAGCAAAATGAAAATGTAAATTATATGTTGTAAAATACCAATAACAAATAAGAAAGTTCTAGTCGAGAATGCTCGACTAGGAAATCCCCTGATCCCTTCGGAGAGCTGATATTTCAATAATTCTTCGCGTCTTTCTGAGACACACACACACACACACACACACACACACACACACACACACACACACACACACACACACACACACACACACACACACACACACACACACACACACACACACACACACACACACATGCACACACACACACACACACACACAAACACACACACACACACACACACACCCACGCACTTGAGTAAAAGTAAGAGCAAGGAGAGAAGAAGTGCAGAAGATCATAAAAATTGTCTATGTGTATGCAGCAGTTCTCATTTGGTACTTTTATTTACGTAAAACAAAGCTAGAATGCTCACAGCAGCAGAGAGCGTTCCCATTGCTCACTTGAAGCTCGACTGCAGCGAGCTCTACCTGTCGTCGGACTCAACACTTGGGAGAGACAGTGCTTGAGTAAAAGTGTCGCTATATAAAGGGCAGCAGCTGCAGCATTTCTTCAGTCAGTCTTCAGTCGTCCAGGCCTGGTGGAGGTCAGCGTAATAAAGTGAAGTAGAGTGTGTGATCGATCAGCTAAGCATTAAAGACGTAGAGGAACTACGTAGAGGAAATACGTAAAGGAAATACGTAAAGCAAATACGTTGAGGGAATACTTAGAAGAAATAGACAGACGAATCGTGCTAAATCGACTCAGCTCGTCACCCAGATCAAGAATATATATACTTTGTGGGGTCTGCCACGCCTCATTCTGCCTGTTACATACATTTCAACAAAACCAATATACCCTGATTTCCCATTTTCAATGGGTATAAAAATAGCAAAATACAAATATATTTTCAGTTTTGATTGATGGTTAGATTAGATAGAAAGAGACAAGTTCACAGTTATTTGAAATTCAGCAATAATTACAGTTCAGCAAGAGAAACATGATAAAAGAATCCATCAGAAGCTGGTAACAAAGTCTACTGAATATACAAATATATAAAGAGGTTCTTCAA
This sequence comes from Drosophila aldrichi, assembly GCA_035045965.1. Lineage (NCBI taxonomy): Eukaryota > Metazoa > Arthropoda > Insecta > Diptera > Drosophilidae > Drosophila > Drosophila aldrichi. The sequence continues at coordinate 1,992,217 of JAWNOM010000040.1, forward strand.
ATGGGCTTATAGAAACCAGCTTATATTGTGTGTGCACGAAACCTTTGTTAGTTGGAAATAATTAACTTATACAATGCAGCCCTGGCACATGTATATTTATTAAAGTGTTTATATATATATAAAAATATTTGTGTATATAGTTTTTATTTATTTGCTGTCCAGCTTCAACCGTATTTAAAAAAGTTACATTTTTTCATGAGTTGAAACATTCAATAAAAAATATTTGCCGACCAAAAAAAGATCTCGTAAGCTTCAATTATTCAACAGAGTTAAGAGTTTTGATTAAAAGTTAAAAAGCACAATTTTACAAATCATGATTAAAGCACTTGAAAATGTTTTTTTTTTGTTCTTTGCATTTGAGTTCAGAGAGAGAAATGAGTTGTGTATGTGTGTGTGTTAAGAGTGTCTGCATAACAATCCAATTTATTTTAGTTAGTTTATAGTTTAAAATAATTATGTAGAGGCCATTCATTTCTGTTTACTAAATAAAATATAAATCCAATTTGTGATATATATTTTTAATATTTTATTTTATTTACATTAAAAATTTATTAGATGAACTTAAATCGTTATACTCTCCCATACATTCTTTTTCTGAAAGCAATTCAAGTAAAACTTTGTAGTTTATTCAAATATATTATATACTAGCTCCTCTGTCTATTGAGGCATGTTAAAAGTTAGTTAATCTTTAAGCCAAGTTGTTGGCTCTTCAATCATCCGTGTTGGCTTCAAGCTGGCCTAGAAAGGCTCTGGGGTTGCCTTAAAACAAAAAAACTTTGAGCTCAATTGAAGTTGAGGTAAAATCTTTATTAATTAAATTGATCGCAAAAGTGGGATGCTGTTGCTTTACATTGCAGCAGCTCCTGTATCAATGACAGCGTCTCTTGGCCTGCTCAGGCTGTGCGTTTTGGGGCGTACGCAACATGCCACAAATGGGGGCAAAGAATTAAAAGGTGCAGCGAAAACTTTCGTTTCAGTTTTGTAGCTGGGCAAACGTTAAAATGAAAGTTTTTAAAAGCAACCACAACATTTACGTCATGTGTGTGTATGAGAGAGAGAGAGAGAGAGAGGTGATGTTGTTGTTGTTCGAGCTGTAGTTAAGCTTGTTGCTGCTGCTGTTGCTGCTGCTGCTGCTGCTGCTGTGTAGCATGTTCCGCATCAAAGTGGCAGCTTTAAGGCGCTTACTGCTCAGTTTGCACTTTTTATAGTCAAAAGGCAACACGCCAAGTTGCAACAGCAACAACAATTGCAAACAGCACCATTTGTTGCCACATGTTGTAACTGTTGCTGCATTAAATGTGCAACCCTCAGCTGCGGTTGTTATTGTTGTTGTTGTTGCTGGTGCTACTGTTGCGAATTTCACTTTTATGTTGGCGCATCCTACGCTGCTTTTATGCTGTTGCAGCCAACAGTTGGAGCCACCTCGGCCCAGCTCCATTAGTTCACTGGGCACCACCAGCGGAGATTTCACTTCATTTTATGTTGTCAGACTTCCGAGTGCGCCGAGTTCTTGTTATAAAAAAGCCAAATTCATTTTGCACATATAACTTTTATAACCCACACACACACAGAGAGAGAGAGAGAGAGATCTCTCACTCTCACTCTCAGCTTCTCTATATATATGTATGTGTGTTATGTTTATGCTCCCTGCTGCTTCAGCTTGACATCTCCTGGTTAATTCTGCAACCGCAGCTCGAAAATGACAGGCGCACACAGTTGGCAACTCGTTTTTTGTTGGCGCATTTGCAGTTCCCTTTGGGGCATTATTTATTGACGGCCAAAAGGGCTGCTAGCCCATTTTGCAAGCGAACGAATTCGAGCTGAAATTTAACATTTTCATATTTTTTTTTTTTTTGTATATGGAAATAGAAATTGGTGCGTGCATTGGAGAAGAAAAATCTGAAAATCTGTGTATAAAAAAGTTCCTTTTAAACCATTCGCCTCTTTAAAAAAACTATAACTACTCAGACAATATATGTTCTGTATATAATCACATAAATTTATTTTATTGTATAAAATTCCTTTCCATTACTCTTCTTCTTAAATCCTTTCAATTTGTACAAATAGCTTGAACAAATTTGCCGTGCCTCGATATTTACGCTCATTGAAAGTCAACATGAATTTCTCTTAGTAGATAAATAAAGCTTTCACTAATAAATTTCAAAAACATCAATAAAACTTTTGCAATCTTTTCAGCAGCTAATAATCAAATATTGGCACAATGAAAATAAACATTCTTTTCCATTTTACAGCTTCAATAAAATGATAACCTGAGGCTTCGACTCTGCATGTAAACAATTTAAATTGAAAATTGAAAAGTATAAATAAAAAACTAGTCAAAACATTAAGCGAGGCAGAGAGAGAGAAAGAGAGAGCGAGAGAGAAGGCGACAGAGAGGGAGAGAGCGTGTAACAAATTGGCTAACGAAAGTAAACAAAAATATAATTCAATTGAATTACCCATGGGCGATAACTAAAACCCATCCGAATACCATTAAAAATAAGGAAAAAAAGAAAAAACACGCAACTTAAACCACCGCAAAGCAATTGCTTTCAGAAAGAGCAAAAATATATAGAAAAGGATACAAATTGAAACAGCAGCAACAGCCGCAAAAGCCACGCCCACAAAATGACGCTGCGCATATCGGTGAAATCGAGAAATCATCTTGGACTCATTATTTATGGCTTTGTCTGGCTGCTGATAACGACAACAACATCAACGATGCCATCCATCGAAGCTGGACGCATTTTCGGTGAGTTCAACAAAACACGATTTGCTCTTCTTGTTCTTCTTCTTCTTCATCAGTCTTTCCATTTTCTTAGCCACATTTCTATCGGTCTCTGTTGGAAAATATTCCATGAGCTGCTTTTTCCATTTTCTTTTTCATTTTTCACTTGTTCTTTGTGGCCTTTATTAATGCACACAGTTTCCAGCTAATGGAATTTTTAATGCAATGAAAACGCAATGTGGACACATTTCACAAATTGGCTAAAATAAGTGAGAGCTGCGCAAGAAATGCAAATTGACAACCCTTCAGCGTCTTCTTCTTGTGCATATACCCCGTAAACTTGGGAGTTTTTAGAGGGTGTATGGAAGTGTTAGGTTGAGATAACAAATATTAATGGAAAGATTTAAATTTTATGAGGACTTTAGATTGGGAACTTTAAAATTGATTGATTTGCATAATGTTAGTATAGCTGTATTAAAAACTACTTGGAAATATACTAAGAATTTTTTATAAAAGATCTCCATTTCTCTAGAGTCTTTCGTGTAAAGATTAGATTTTCCTTTTAAAGCAGATACTTTTTGATAAAAGTTGAGCTCAACAAACATTTTTTTTATTAATATTACTCAGTATAGTTTCTTATGAAATCGATGAAAGAAACAAGATTTTTTCGATACCATTTATAGTGTGGGGTATCCTAAGTTCTATAATAATCTACAGTAGTTACATCTTCATCGGCTCGCAAGTTTCCAGCTTTCTCTTTAAGTTTGCCAACTAGAAATTGTATATGAGCTATTCATAAATATTTATAAAAACACGGTGCTCCTATTTCTATAGACATACTTCAGGTGATTTTGAACACATTTCACTTGCTTCACTTCAGCCCATTTGTTTTCTATATGTATGCACATCTAGTGGACATTTTCTTGGAAGTCCTACTCCGAAATTACAGGGTAATTTTGGGCTGAGCATGTGCACGCGTTAGCTCACTTAATTATATTTTATTGGATTTGGGTCATATCCATGGGTACATGTTATTTTCGTATTAATTAGTATTACAAAAGGTTTCCTCTCTGTCTGTGCCTCGCGATGTCATGAACGTTAATGAACTGTACCTTCTGGCGTCCAACCCTACACAACAAACAAGCAAATGCATATATGTGAGTATGTGTGTGTGTGTGTACAAGTTCCTGTTAAAGTCAATGATTGTGTGTTTTTTTATAAAAAAAAATTAAATATAATTACATGACTTGAAAACACGTTTGCTTAAAATAAGGGTTTCGATTAGAAGCATACTCAGAGAGGGAGATAGAGAGAGAAGCAGAGAGTCAAAAAGAGAGAGAGAGAGAAACAGAGAGAGAGGTAGAGAATGTGAGCCCGCAAGGCTATATGCTGCGGTCTAATTAACCGCATTCATATATTCATAAATGAAGCGTTTTGTACATGTGGTTCTAATTTACATGTAATTATGGTCGCACAACTAGCATGGCTCTTGCCTATGCAAACACACAATAAACGTGTTGGTAAATGCCGTTTAAGGCGATGCCATGGCCGAGGGGAGCGGGGGGAGCGGGCATGGCAAAGGGATATCAAAACAGCCTTCGCATGGCTAATTGCAGTTTTATCTGCCTGGACGCACTCGAAAAGGCGCACATTAGTTGTTGTCCGTATAAAAAAAAAAAAAAAAAACACTAGCTGGCATTTGCCATGATCAAAGCCGAAAACCCACAATAACAACAACAACAACAAGAACAACAACAGCAAGCATTGTTGACACACATTTTGTTGTGGCTGGCCCCTAAAAAGTATGCTACGAAAATTGTGCACACAAATGAGAGAATTTGCGCGCTATCAACTGAGGCAGGCAGGGAGGGGCAACAATAATGCGCAGATAAAAAGAATACACATACATACAACTCTGTAAATTTGCATGTCTGTGTGTGTGTGTGCGTGTATTGGCATTAGGCTGGCAGTTGTGCAGCACTTTTTGTCGCGCAATTTAAATGACGCTGTCGAGTGCCAACCACCGCAGCCCCGCCGCAACAACAACAACAACAAATACTATGCAACTGCAGCCAGGCGTGTGTTTACACACACACACACACACGCACGCACACACACATTCGTGCACCATTGAAAGCGTAAAGTTTACGCGCTTGTTTGCTATAATTTCGATTGTTTTCACTGCGCGCAGCAGCCGACGCCGTTGCCATTGCCGCCGTGGTGGCACCGCCACGCCCATCGATAGGTAAACAAGTCCCGCTCTGCACCCCCCGCAGCGCCGAAAGCCTTGGCTCAATCCCTGCCCTTCGCTTGTTGCGACAGTTTGCCGTAATTTTCGTTTTATTGATGTGCGAGCGTCGCTGTTGTTGCTGTTGCAACTTTGCTGGCAGGCAACAACAGCTTGCAACAGCAGCAAATGCAGTCGCATAAAATATGCCCGATAAGTGGCACACTTTCGCATTTGAGATTTTTGCAGTTGTTGCATGTTTCTGGTTAAGTGCAAGAAAATTTGATGCAAAACTTTTGCCCCAAAATGTTGCACAATTCATGCGGCATGCGAGCATGTGCAATTGCTGCTGCCAACGCACACACTTTATGGCCACGCCCTGATTGCATACAATTAAGTGGGCGTCGAATGGGCAACTAATTGAGTGTATATAAAGCTGGCATGGAATATTCCAAAACCCTAGCCAAAAAGAATGCCCCAATTAAGAGGCTAAAAAGTTCGGATTTCACTTTTACTTTAGGGAATTATTAGCTGCTGTTCAGAGTGTAGATATCAATGGAATTATAATGAGTAGATGATATGTTAACTTCAGTTACTACTAGTTTAATCATATCAATAAATGTCTCTCTTCTCTTTCATTATATGAACAAATTATCTGCATCAACTAAATATCTTTAATGGAAATATTGTTACACAGCTTTTAAAGTTTCATAGATTTTTTAAAATATTTTTGTTTTTAGCAACATATCCCATATTTAAATACTTGAAATGCTAGAGGCTAGAGTGCCAAAACATTTTCATTGAAATTTCTTTGGCATTTGTGTTGGATTTTATATAAGTATATATGTATGTATTTGTCTCTCTAGTTTTTCTACGAATTTGTTGCTATATTATTTCAGCACGAATTTTTGCTAGCTACCACAAAATGTAGCAAGTATTCAAGACAGTTATTCGATCTCTGTCAATTTGGCTCAAGTTGTCAGCAAAGCTAAATATAAAAATAAAATAATGTTTTAGCCCCCCCCCCCCCCTGCTCTATCTAGCTGCTTCCATTCAGCAGCAGAAGAAAACAAAACTTTATGCCAAGCAAGTTTTTCTTTTCATTTCATCAGCACGTGGCAGGTGCAGCAGCAGGAGGTGCCACTAGGACATGGCTATTTATATCAGCATGTTTATGTCTCTAGGACTAGGTCAAAGGTAACCAACATTAGCTGCCAAATTGATAAATCGAGCATTTAATGAGTTGCAGCAACTGTTAGAGTATTCACTTACACACACACACACACACACATACACACTGACACAGATCCCTAGCTAATGATTTCATTTTAAATTATTCATGCGTCTTCTAAGTATAAACAATTTTTATGGCCTGCCATCAGACGTACTTTATATTCAGCTCATTATGTTAAAGCCAAACAATTGGCGACATCAACACAAACAACAACAACAACAAGCAATTGTTATAAATATGTATATATATATGTATATATACTTGTGCTGCTTCTTGTTTTAGCTGGGATTACATTTAAGCATGGCGTTGTCCTTGGCGGCATCGCTGTCTGGCGTAATTTCTTTATTAGATTCATTGCGCCCCTTCAGCAAATTTGCACTTGCCGCAGCCACAGCCAGAGCCAGAGGCTGAGACAGGCAGCAGCTGCAAACGATGCTAAAAACAATTACATAAATTGGCTTTGACTTTTAGTTGAGACAGTTCCGAGTCTAAGCCACATTTATGAACAAGTTTCGCAGCGCTGAGACTAAGCAAATACAAAATATATTTAAATATACACTCGATTAAAATTGCAAATTTATAAAATATATATTCAAGTCAAGAATTCCCTGAAGTATGCCGAGAGATAAGTAAGAGCATTTGAAATTCACATTGCTTCAATAGCTGTGAAATGACTCAAATTTCTCGATTGGCATCTATAAATGTCTTTTAATAGCAGTTCAAAGCATTTTATTTTGACAGCTTAAGGAAAAACTAAATAAGTGTAAAAGCTTTCGCAGCAGCGAATAGTATAAAGAAGAAATTTAATTATACGACAAGAAAGTTCAAAGAAAATTCGAAATCTAAAAAAAAAAAAAATTCGAGCAGTGAAAGGCAGATAGAAGATGAAAATGAAAACTAAATTAAAAAACCAAAATTCAGTTTGTAAAAGCTGTGAGCTAATAAAATTCATAGAAAAATCGAGAAGAAAATTAATTTATGCTAACTTTTCTGCAATATTTGATTGCAATTAAATTGAATTTATTTACGGATTGAAATATATGTAAATTCAGAGCGAAAATTTTTAGCAACTTATCGAAATGAATTAAAATGAATTGGGGCTAGAAAGCAGCTAAAATATTCGTTCGCCCAGTCGAATGGATGGAAAAACGGAAAATTAGTCCAGGGGGAAAAATGTAAAATGCATGTAAATCTTGTTGCACATATTTATTATTGTTTACTATTTACTGTTTAGTGTTTATTGTTGTTGTCATTTGGTTGTTATTGAAGCAAATAAATTGTTTTTCCATGTGGATCATTAGGCACCCTAATTGAATTGAATATTTGTTCACAAAGTTTTCCTTTGCACGCCCAGCTTAAATAAATAAACAACAATCGATTAGAAAATTATGATAATAAATATTTATAATTTCGACTGCAGTCCGCATGGCCCATTGCTGAATAAATATTGCCACAGCAAATGCAACAAGATAGAATCAACAAAAATGCATCTTCGATTAACGCTTTAATCAAATATTTCAATTAAAATGCTGCGTGATAAACACAAATGAATTTCGACACGAGCTCGAATGCGAAATTCTGAATTTGCATATTTATAAATATATAAATGCCTAAGAATAACTGAATACATATATATGAGTTAAATTGATGTTTTAATATTCAATTAAAATGTGAGTAAGTGAAGTAAAAATAATAAATAAATTGTAAGATAAATTTTCAGTCAAGTAAAAACAAAAATAACTTGAGATAAGCTTCCACTAACTAATGCAAGAATAAATGTGAATGAATAAATTATTATCTTTAGTAATTGTTTAGCTTGTATAACAAAAATCTCTTACATGGGGAAAGTGTCATTAAGGTCTCCATATGAGCTACTTCTAATCACGTTAAAAACTAGGGCTTACCAAACTGAGCTGATTAACATATGCCTAGGCTCAGGCTATATATTTATTTGATACACACCAGAATAATAGATTGTAAATCTATCTTAACTGTAAAGCCAGTCTAAGGCCGTGCTCGCATGTAAAACTTTCAGGCTGACAAATGTTGGTTCTTATAAATGAATTTCATTTTGAAGCGCTCTGACAGCGCTGCTTTAAACATCCCCACAAATGCTGCCACAGCGTACATGCCACAAAAGGTGCTCACCTGCCTCATTATCCTTGCTGCCTAAGTTGCTGCTGCTGCTGCTGCCGCTGCCTCTACTTCTGCTACGAGTGCCTATTATAATCCCAGCTAAGCCGCTGCGATTATTGTCTACAAAATTCATGTATTTCATTATTAGGCAGCGTAACGGCAGCCAGAACAGCGGCTCAGCGTATCCGGCTTCAGCAGGCTAGGCTCGTGTCCTGTGGCCGTGGCTCTGCTCATAGTCGCTTGTTCATTTGCTGTCATAATTTAATTTTTGCCACCGGCCAGGCACACACACACACACACACACATATTCAGCGAGCAGCAGACAGTTAGCCAGAAAGCACATCCTGTCGGACTTGGGCTGTCTGCCTGTGGCCTGCGGCTGGCCTCCTGCATCCTTCTCATTTTTTTTTTTGTTTTGCTCTCCATCCGCTTGACATGCAAAGCACTGCAAATGTTGTCTATGGCAAAGTACAGAGAGAGAGAGAGAGAGAGTGAAAAAAAACCAAAAATGAAAACAAAAATCAGCCAGCAACACGATGTCAAATGGACATGGACAGGCCTCAAAAATCCCAATGTGGTTTTGCTACACAGCGGCTCATTAATCCCTGCAGTTGAATGGCCGTCGCCGTCGCCGTCGCCACTGTGCCACAACCTTTTGAGCCTGTGTCTTGTCTCCCGCTGCCGCCTGCTGCCCTGATCAGGAGCCCGCACATAAATCAGTTGCCTTTGGGCACTTTATCTACATCAGTTACAGCATCAACTGGCATATCGCAATTTCATATCTGTCTTTCTCTTATTCTACCTCTCTCTCTCTCTTTTGCTCTCTGTGTCGCTCCCCATTTGGGGCGCTCAATTTGCTACGCAAATTATAAACACCAAATGAAACGAAAAAAAAAAAAAAATGAAGCGAGCGCTGCATAAAAACTTCAAACTTGGCCAAAATTGAAATGCCTCAAGCTGATTTCAACATTCATGCGCGAAAAGTCAATAATGAACATTTCCCGGCTGTGCCAAGGGGCCAAGGTCTTAAGCTGCCCCCTCCTCCGCCTCCGCCGCCACGCCGCCACGCCGCCGTGCCAAATGTAATAAAATTCGCATAAAAACATTTCACAGGCTTTGGACGCGCCTCGCAGCTGCCTGCTAAACTTGTGCCATCCGCCCGGAGAGCGAAAGGAGAGCGGACAGAGCCCGTTGGCCCGGTGGCTCGGTGGTCCGGTAGTCCGTAGTCCCGAGCCGGAGAGATCATGTGACAGCAGGAGAAATTAAAGCAAGCTGCTTAAAAAGTTGTGCAACATCCGGACAAACGGCCGCAGCTGAGTTTGTGGCAGCACAAATAGCTTGCAGCGTAGTTGCTGCTGCAGGCACAGTGGGCACTTTGGGTAATTTGTGTGACAATTATTTGATGGCGTTTGGGTAGGCAAATGACTTGTCATTTATATATAGACTAGGAAGACGTGTGAGATATATATATATATATATATATATATATATATATATATATATATAATATATATATATATATAATAATATATTTAATAAATTTTGACTTTCAATTTCACTAAATTCTTTTTTTTTTTTGTCTATTTTGCAATATTTCTATGGCACTGTCAATGCCAACGCCTTCTGCAGTTGGCAGGATGCCCAAAAGTTGTGCCGCCTTGTGACGTTGCGCCTATCAAAACCAATTTACTAACGAAGCACATAAATCCAATTTCTGGCCAACAGCAGCAGCAACAACAACAACAACAACAGCAACAAATGAAGAAAAGAATTGTCTAGTGCTTGTTGTTGTAGCCAGCGACAATTTCCGCTTCCGCTAGACTTGGCCCTTGCTTGGCGTCTCTAAATTACTCCTACTGCTTGTCTGGGGCTGGCGTTTAGTTTATTAGGCTTATCAGGATGGGTTTATTAGGCGTGTCCTGCCCACACCGAGCAAGCCTCAAACGTAACTTAGCTGTCGCTCAAGCAGAGCATTCGATGTGTTGCATGCAGCAGTCAGTGCGAGCTGCAACTGCAACTGAACTCCAATCAACTCGTACACCCAATGCCAGAGGGAGTTCGAGCAACCTTAGGCTAGGGCTCTGAGAGGATTATGCATACAATGCGTTTGACACGTTTTACTTTATGAGTTTCCGTTGCCCCGAGACCGGAGAGCTCTTCAGAATCGAGTTCTCTTTAAATGCATGAAATGGAGCAGGATTGGCTAATCGGTTATCAATGTGCAGACAATTCGTACTGCTCATCCAGATGATGCTCTCCAATCGAGGTCAGAGCCTTGAACAGGCCATGTGTGGATGTGTGGATGGGCTATGCACAAGGCATGCAAATTTAAGTGAGTTTTAATGCAAACTGTAAATAAATCAGTAAACAAAAGCGAAAGTAAGACAGCAGCAGGAGCAGCAGGAGCCGGAGTGAGTGCATGCTGCAGACAACACATGTGCTGGGCTCGGCTGGGCTGCCTCTACGCATATCCTTTCAAATACGCATTTATTTATGATGCGAGGAATGAGCAAAAGTTTTAAATTAAATTTTATGCTATGTGCTGGAAGTCCAGGCCAATGTAAATAGAAATGCAAGCAAAACTTTGACCCAAATACCAGGATCGCAAGCAAAAGGCACGAGTGCACAAACACACACACACACACACACACACAAGCACAAGCACTCTCTCACACACACATACACAATGCACAAGATGCTGCTTGGCATTTGCTAGCTTTTTCTGCCAATCTGCCTCGCTCTGTAGCTCTGCCCGGCTACATTTCTGATTGTCTTCTTCGTGCATCCTTTGTCCTTTGTGTGCTGTCACTTGGGTCAGTTAGGTAAGACAAACAGTGGTCTGTTGTTCTCTTGCTGCGAGCTTCTTGGCTATGGCACACAGCAAACATGCCGCCAATTAAGCCACTGTCAGAGTGCTTCAAGCCTCTCTCACTCTCTATATCTCTCTCTCTCTCTCGTTCAACCAATTGATTTCTTGTTTTTTTAAAGCATACTTTTATGCGCACATGAAATTCGATTATGCATTGCGTACGCCCGCGGCCTGGCAGCCTGCCTGCGTCCCGTTCGAATGTGGGCGTGAATATGATATGATTTTTATAATTGAATCAGCTGAGCTCTCTTTCAGCACCCCGTATATCCCTCTCTCTTTCTCTCACACACTCTTTCGTTTTGGCCTGATCTCTGTCCATTGGCAGGCGCATAAAAATAAGCGCATCTATAAAACAGAAATCCATCTGAAAGTTAAGATTAACGCTGTTTTTACGAGCAACGCATTTGTCATACACTTTTCGGGCCATAAAACGTTACTTGAAGGGTTGCCCTCGCACTCGCCGCGCGTCACTCCCCCCTTCACCCCTTGGTCACGCCACACTGGGGCCTTTAATGCCCATGTCGTATGACTTAATAGAGGCAAGCGATTGACTCGTTTTTAGCGGCCTTAAAGTGCAGTTTATGGGCTTTTGTTTCTAGTTGTAATGAGTTGGCGCAATACCAGACAGATAGCTACACTGAAAGAAATGCCAGTGCAGCTAATATATATATAGAAATATAAATATAGAAAATTTAGTTTGTATTGAATAAAATGTTCATTTCAATTTTAGTTCCTATTATCGATTGATTTTCTCACTTGTTGCATAAGAGTCTCAAGTTGTTCTCTGAGTGTATTGAGTACGTGTATGGCACACCTCGTGGCTTTCATTTATCAATTTATTGGCTGCTACGAGCATAGCTTGTTCATATGTCAAGAGGTCAATGTGTGCGTCGGCTAATTAGCAGAGAGACACACATACATACATATATATGTACATATGTTTATATATAGACCAACACACACTCTCACACACACACACACACATGATCAATCATATTGGCAGTCAGCTGAGCTTGGTAAATGGGTCACAACAACTTGCCACAGTCGTGATTTATGCATGTGGCAGCAGCTCTAATGAATAATTTGATTAATTTAATCAGCTGCACACAGATAGATTAAATCGCAACTACTGAATGAGAGCAGAGTTTTAAATAAATATAATGTGTATATATGTATGTATTTGTATGTATGCATATATAGATACTCTTCAAAATTGTCAGCTCAGTGGCTTAGGGAAAATAACCGTTACTGACAGCCCATGAATATTTTACAAGTGCTTTAAAATTGTTCGCAAGCCAAACTCCCAAATAACAACAACAACAACAACAACAACAACAATGGCAGACAGCTACTGCGTAAATAAATGCAATACAATTTGAATAAACAGGCTTACACATACTTAAATACACACACGACTGATTTATGCCTGTATGTGTGTGTGTGTGAGCCACTTGTTTTAAATGTTGTTCGCTTGTGTGTGTATGTGAGTGCCTGCGTATGTGTGTGTGTGTGTGTGTATTTGAAAACAATTTATATCCGATTTTCATTTTGAATCTCTCGGGCGTAAATCGAAATCTCTTGGTAAAAGCAAATCTTTTGGGTGTGGCTCCCTCTCTCTCTCTCTCTCTCTCTCTCGTTCGCTCTCTCGTCTCTGCAGGTGCAACGCTCTGGCTTAAACTCCAATTAGTATATGTAAACAGAGAATTAAGCTGATTTGACAGCCCGAATAATGTCCATAATAATATTAAATGAACTTTATATATTTAAAATAAATAACTACGTAAATCATATTGTAATAGGATCATGAACTGTCACAAATAAATAAACAAAATTGTTAGCACAGAAATGGTTTATTGCTAATATATATATATAGAGCAGCTCAGTGAATAGGGATTATATATTTATGATTGCTTATATAGAATTATAGGTATTAAAAATTGATGAAAAATTGGTTTGAAAAAGTCAAGAATAAAAGTTTATTTGTATTAAAGATTAGATAAAATATTTGCTAACCAAGGATTAGGATTTAAATGAAAACAGAATAAAATATTTGAGTTTCGATTCAAGATTAGAACAGAAACAGGTATTTATTATATTGTTATAATACATCAGATATTTAATACAAATTTATACCAGCATAAACTTAGTAAGTATTTCAGTTAACAAAATTAAAGATACTTTAGTATGACAGTTTATTCTGGTATTTAAATCACAATAAGCCGCGTGCGAACTAATAATATTATATATATAATATATATTTATACATAGTAAACAATCACAACAATTTGCCTCAGATTGCATTGATCGAGTAACGAGCAGCGAACAACGGGCAACTGAAGGTTAGCTGCTTACCAAATCAGTCAGGACGTTGCCAGGCGCCAGGCGCCGCATTTGCTATTAAATTGAACTAATTAGACTCACATATGCATGAGTAACAGATACGATAACAAAGTGTCGCATATACTTAGACGCACACCCACACACACACACACACACACGCACACACACACCCACACGATTTTCTTGGAGCGCGCGCCCCAAAAAGTAGGCAACATTTTATGCTGTAATTGGAGAAACTGCTGCAAATGTAATCAGGACTTTTGATGATAGCATTTTGGACCGAGGCAGTCATGCGTTTATGCGTATGTGTGTGTGGCATAGAGCAACAACAACGGGACATAAGGCGCGCACGCTCTCACGCACAAACAAAAAATACATAAATCAAATTGTTGGAAATTGGTTACCAAGCAGAGATAAACTCGCATTATTATGCCTTCCATTTAGGTGTGTGGGCTGATATGTATGTGTGTGTGTGTGTGTAGAAGCTGCTAGGCAACACATTTTTTACATGCAATAGCTAAGCCACACACACACACACATTTACAAACGGACATAAACAGAGGAAACCTGCTACTTATCAGCCATCAATCAATAGATATGAGCCAGCTTTTGCCTAATATTAATAGCTGTTCGTTTGCGTCGCAGATCATTTCAAAAACCAAAGATTGATATGTAGCTCTTGTTGTTGTTATCATTGCTGTAAGGAATTTATGGAGCACAACGGGCAAAGCTTGTTTTCAAGTCTTCTTTGTTCGCACAGCAACAAAAAGAACTTGGCCCAGTTAGCTCTTGACTGGATGTTGTTGCCGTTGTGCCGTCAGCCAAATGTCGCCTTTTCTTGCCCCAATTTAAGCTAACTGAATTAATAATTGCTGCGAGTCTCAAAGTCTTTGAAATCGGAGCAGGCGCATTGCACTTGCTGCTGATATCAGTCTGCCGCACTTGCGTCAGCTACCTGATGCTTATTGCCCAATTAATTCTGATTTATGCATGTATTTTAGAGTTTCACTGTCGACGTGTGCGTATGTGTGTGTATGTGTGTGTGTGTGTGTACTGTTGATTGAACGAGTCAACCGCAAGGGAGTCGACAGAGCGACAGAGCGGCGGGATTGCGTAGGCGGCGGTGTCAGTGTCCTGTCAGCTCCATCTGAGCCAAGTCATTTATGCATTAGCCAAGCAGCGCTCGACTGTCTAAAGCATATGCGCACCACATAGGAGTAGGACGAGCGCCTGGCATTGCCTTTCAAATGAATGCAAAACTGTTTCAATCTTCAAGAGAGAGGGAGTGAGGGAGAGGGAGAGATAGAGTGTGCTGGCTGGCTTTGACTTGGTCTCGAACTTGTCGACGACTCCAACAATAAAAGACCGCAGCAAATTATGCAAATGTAAAAGGCAAACCAATTTAGCGCACAATTTGCACGTTGGCCGCAAAATTTGCTGTGCAGCCCAAGTACATCCCAGGCCGAACGCCCAGCCCCCAGCTAACGGTCTAAGGACACTTCCTGAATCACAGTTGGCGGCCAGCTGACCAGGCCAAGGCGCTTGAATGGCCCGAGAACAGCTGGAGGCCCGCAGTAAATGTAGACCGCATGATTTGTATCACAAATAGGCCGCAAATGGCTCCAATACATTCACACACACACACACCCGTACACACATCTTCAAATACATGCACCCGCACACCAATACAAACATTTATTGCTAATTGCTGAGAGGACATTTGCATAAACTTAACAAAACCCCAAAATTCTCGTATAGCCAGGCAAATAAACGACAAAGTGACCAGTCTTTCACATACACAAACACACACACACACACACACACACGTATACACATGTACTCTATTTTCACTATATATGAGCAAATAAACGTCTTGGCTTGTGCTCAGTTCATTTTGTGTGAAATGCAGTGTGGTCAATGGCATACACTCAGAGAAACTGCAACTGCGACAGCTCTTAGAAATTAAGGCATTTATTAAATGATACATAAAAAATATTCAAAAGAATATAAACTAATGTTAAAGTACATTTTACTAAGTTTTATCTAATGTAATTTTTATTTTTATTTATTTTTTAATAATTTTTGTTTTATTAAAAGAAATATTTTTATTAAAAATTCCCAAACTCATTTGCAAATTATACGTTTATTATTTGTGTAAAAATTATATAAAGTTGTTTTAATTAATTTTTAATTAAAATATAATTGCATATTTATTTTATTTTAATTCAATTTAATTTTTTTTGTAGTTTTATTTTTAGTGTTTTTTTACAATATTTTGTTATTTATTCAGAGAAATAATTTAATCAAAAAATATCCAAATTCAATTTGACAATCAAATTATGGATTTATTATTTGTGTAATAATTATATAAAGTTAATTTAATTAATTTTTAATTAAAATTGAATTGCATATTGATTTTAATTTTATTTATTTCTTTAGTTTATATGTATATGCATTTTTATTGTAAATTAATTTGTTTATTAAAGTGATACTTAATTTATTTCAATAATTGATTTTCCTTGTCCTGTCTGAATCCACAGTTAAAATTCGTTTAATTGAACTTTAATTGCTTATTTTATATTTATATTTATATTAATTTTTTTTATTTTTTTTATTTATTTATTTTTTTTTTGAGTGTATTTGCTTGGCTGACACAATTGCCTGCCTCTGGGCTGGCTGCCAAACAGGACGACGCTGGGCTCTGTTGCTACAGCAGCCAAAACCGTAAACATAAATCAATTAGTGTTACCTGGCAATGAGGCCCAACTCTTCCAGCTAGAAATATATAATTGATTTTGATTTGCTTCTCTCTCTCTCTCTCTCTCTCTCTCTTGGCTCAGTTGAGCGCAAGAGCACAACAGTTGACAGAGCAGCGAGAGTAATTGCAGCTAGACGCAATGCTTAGAGGCTGCTCTAGCTTTGATCTTTGAAGTGCAGCTAATTATTGTTACAGCCTTGCTTCGCTTGCTCCGCTTGCCACACTTGCCACACTTGTGCATAAAATTAGCCTGTAGTAGAAGGCGGCACATGTGGAGCACGTTGCGCACGAAAGTATGCGACATATTCCGTATGCAATCGACGCTTGACCCATTTAAGCCCATTCGAAGGCGGGGAAATACGGGGTACGGAATGGGCATGGCTCTTAAGCGTTTTGGCATGCCAATTTAGACGCTCATTTCATGCTGGGCAAAGGCATAAATTGTCCAAATTAATGTGAATGCGTTGCGCGCACCACCATCAGAAGTCTGTGATTGAAGTTAGACGTATTCGTGATATTTCACAGATACGACAGTGAATGTGAGAATATTTCAATAAAGTTCGCAGCATCAGACGCGACTTGACTTTTGCACTTGCCTAACAACGACAACAGATATTGCTTGAGTGAACTAGACTGAGAGATACCCTCTAGCAAACTATATAATGTGTGTGTTTGTTTCATGAAGTAAATAATACTCTTACTACTACTACTACTACTACTCTTGCAACAGCTTCAATTAATTTAACCCACAGTTGTAGCTATAAGCCTGTCTCCCATCATGTTTACAGGGTATTGCAACCACATGGCAACAACTCACAACAACTACAGCGATTTGCCAAAGTGCCCTCATCAAAGCAACAACAGGCGCAGAACGAGGCACAGCAGAGGCCGAGGCATCCGCATGGCCATTGCTTTGATTACTCGTTCGCTCCTTGTTTCATTCTGTTTCTTCGTCTCTCTCTTGATCTCTCTCTCCCCCTTGCCCCTTCACTCTATTGTCATTTCTTTCCTTTTTTTTCGTGCTTTGTGTCCTGTTGAAATCTTTGTGCGTTTTTAATATGCATTGTCTGAAGAGCAGTCCTTCGCTGCGTAGCAGTTGTCAAATTTTCAAAGCAACTGCTGCAGATTGATAAAACTGGCTGTAAGACTCACCTGAACTTAGCGAGGCGACAGTAAAATCATTCTGTTGACCAAATCATATGCAGAGCTGGCCACGGTCAGCACGGAAATGACAAGACGCGACACACTTGAACGATTCCCCGTGACTTTCAGACTTTTCCACTCATCAGACAACAACTCCATCATGGAGAGCAGCAGGAAATTGTTTTTCTCTAGCGCCAAGACGAAATTAAAATCTGTTTATAAAGCCATTGTTCCGGCATGTTGCCATGTTGTTGCGGTTCAACGGAATTTGTTGCCACTTTGGCTAGAAATTCCTTAGCAAATACCCTGTAATTACAGAAGTTCTGCAGAAATGATTGCTGTGTGGGAACGAAAAAGAGATAATAAGGAATAACTTGGATAGATGGAGCATAGATGAAGGCTCTGAATATACATATTCCTAAATAACTGATAATATATCATCAAAAAGCAGAAATTTAGTTCAACAATTAAACCTGAACTTATATCAAGTCTACTAGTACAGGGTATTGGCTTGTCAAGTGCTCGTAACAAACGCATTCTTGTTGGTTTCCTTTGTTGGGTTTCTTAGCGCTCGCCCGCTGCATTTGCCATTTAAATGGAGCATCTCGAGTGCGAATGGCATTTAGCAAACAAAACTTGGCCAAAAACCCAACGGCAAGCGGCAAGTGGGTGAGAATGAGCCAAGCCAACGACAATGCCAATAACAGCGACGATGACGACGCTGGCTGCCATTTCAGAGTGCTGGAGCTTTGGAGGAGAGCTCTCGAATTATACAAGACTGTGCGCCAAGGCCGAAGGCCGAAGGACGTGCGACTAGCGACAACCGACCGTTATGTCTACAGTTATTGCAATTATAAGATGGCTCATTGTTATGGGGCCCCTAATGAAAATGGCGCTGCAGTCATTTTTGGGGCTTAGCAGTCGCCCATTTGGCATTAATTAATATTAAGCATACGACTCGATGGCCCGGCCCGGCCCGGCCACAGAACAATGCTAGCCATTTGCATATGATGCCGCAATTTGATTGATTAAAAATGTAATTGCAACGATACTAGAGGCGATGGCTGTTAACGGAAAGAACAGAAGAAAGCCAACGTCCGGTGCTGCTGAGGCTAAGCCTTTAAGCCGGCACTCGTTCCAATTTGTAATTGCCACATTTGTTTGGCTCAGCAGCTGCTGGTGTTTATGGTCGAATTGTAAGTTTTTGCAGCTGCTAACAGAAGCTCGGAGCTCACAGCTCGCAGCTCGCGGCTCGAGTGCTCATTGCGCATACGCCAAGCGCACAGTACAAAATGTTGCTGGCAATTGCTTCTCACTACAGTCTACTAAATAATTGAACGGAAAGCGAAAAACTTAAGCCATGGCTAATAAAGCACAAGATGTGGCAGCCACAACGTCGTCAAGTGGCTTTAAATGAATTGCAGTGCAGCTCAAGCGCTGGCAAGGACATGCTGCAAGTGCTCCTGCTCCTCCTGTTGCTGCCTCGGCTGCCGCCTAATGTTGTTTGCAGCTGGCGGGTGTGGCAGCAACAACAAACAAACTGATGCAACATTTGTTTACTTCTGATGGCAACTTCAACGGGGTAGCCAATCAGTTGACTTGACTGTAACTTTTCCTGCCTCTCCTTTCCCTCTCCCCATCTCTCTCTCTCGCTTGCAGAGGCAAATGCAGACGAGCTACATTTTTCACTTTTCTCTTCGTCTTCTACTCTCTCCTTTTTTCTTGTGTCATTTTGGCATTTCATTTTGATAAATTGCACGCCAAGTTTTAAAGCGTCCCACTCTGCCACGCCCTTGTGAAGTGGGCGTAGCGCTCAACGTTGAAGCATTTAATGATGCAGCTTTGCTCTGCCTCCGCTGCCCGCCTTGCCACAGCCCTGTTGCACAATGACCTCAATTTTGTTGCAGTTCTGGCTTTTAGCCCAAAACTAGATTTTCAGTCATGAGTTCATGTGTATTTTATGGCTGTTTATGCAAAATGATCATCAGTTTAGCTTAATTAACGCCTTGTTCATGGCTTCACAATTATTTCCCATACAAATTTTTGGCAAATTTTCGTACAGGCTTTTTTTTTGGTTTTGTTTTTATTTTTGTATGGTTTCTGTTTGTTGCAAGGGCCATGTCAGTCGCAGGCAAACACCTCGATTCAAATTGAAATTGCATCGAATGCGCATAAATTATGCAGATGAAGCAATTAGTAGGATGTGTGCACAATTTTTGGGCAACAGTTTGGGGTCCATACATCCATTTAACATTGTCACCTGACAGCTACCGTTCGTTGCAAAAACATTGCCAAATTTACATACAATTTCGATGGTCATTTGCGAAATTCACAAATTAATTGCCACACACACAGTGAACGAGAGAGTTAGAGAGAGAGAGGGAGAGAGACAGGTGAGGGACAGGTGAGGGACATATTAGAATAATTCAAATGGAATTTTTGCAGTGCCTAATGAGCCAATAACCAGATCGACCGCATTCCGATAGTTAATCGATAGATAATCCAGCAACTGCTGCGCTGTGGCTCTCCCAATCTGCCATGCACATTAAACAATAAATAAAATGCGCACACAAACATCCAAAGTAGCTTTATTTTACAATTCAATTTACGCATTTTTTAACCAATAAATAAATGCAATTGAAATGTGAATTAAGTCAAGAGGAACAAATCAGGAAATGCAGATGAAAGTGTTTATATATATGAATTGAATATATATATATGAAATATACATAAGTGTATATGTATATGTATCTGGTTTAAAAGTAATATCTTTTTATTCATAAAAATTTGTTTCATAAAAATTGATTTTAAATGCGTTTTATTAAATATAATAAAATAGTTAAAAAATATAAAATTCAAGAAATTATTTTATTTATATATTTATAAAAATATTTTAAGCAAAATGAATTAAAGATTAGATGGATCCTGTTTCACAGTTAACCGTCTCCAAAAACGCTCTCCTCTCTTGCCTTCCGCTCATCATTAGTGTATTCATTCATATAATTTGAATACATTTAAATATCTAAAGACGAACCATTTGAGTGTTCATTCGAAAGAAGAAGCAGCAGCAAAAGAAAACAAAATATTTAAGCCGCTTGCCGCACAGCGGACATCTTAAAAACGTAATTTCCTGAATAAGCAAATTAAATCCAACATTAGCATCGAGCGATGTGCCCTGAGTGCGCTCACAAATATACAAATACATGCGCACGTAGCTTCAGCTTCAGGTGCTGCAGATGCTGACAATGCGACTCGTTTGCTAAGGTACAAGAAAAAAAAATGTAAGAGAGCTCTAATCGAGACTGCTCGACTAAGAAATCCCCTTCCCTTCCCCTTCGGAGAACTGATATTTCAATAATTCTTCACTTCTTTCTGACACACACACACATATATACATAGACACGCACGCATTCAGTACTTGAGCAAAAGTAAGAGCAAGGAGAGAAGAAGTGCACAAGATCATTAAATTTGTCTATGTGTATGCAGCAGTTCTCATTTGATATTTGTATTTAGGTAAAACAAAGCTAGAATGCTCACAGCAGCAGAGAGCGTTCCCATTGCTCACTTCAAGCTCGACTGCAAAGAGCTCTGCCTGCCGTTGGGCTCAACATTTGGGAGAGACAGTGCTTGAGTAAAAGTGGCCCTATATAAAGGGCAGCAGCTGCAGCATTTCTTCAGTCAGTCTTCAGTCGTCCAGGCGTGGTGGAGGTCAGCGCAATAAAGTGAAGTAGAGTGTGTGATCGATCAGCTAAGCATTAAAGACGTAGAGGAACTACGTAAAGGAAATACGTAGAGGAATTACGTAAGGGGAATACTTAGAAGAAATAAGCAGACGAATAGTACTAAATCGACTCAACTCGTCACCCTTCTGCCTGTTACATACATTTCAACAAAACCAATATACCCTGATTTCCCATTTTCAATGGGTTCAGGGTATAAAAAGAGAACGAAAATTCATAAATAAGTAGCATATACAAACATTTGGCTTGAGGTATGCAAATGTCTTTGCAAAGGCGCGAATAATACAATTTCGATGGCATTCAGAGAGACAATTTTCATAATTGAAGCAAACACATTCAGTGGGCCGCACTCACCATTTGCATAACAACAACAACAACAACAACTGAGTTGTAACAGTTAAATATATATTTAAATATATAACTTTTTGCATGCATATACATATATATATGTATGTATGTGTGTGTGTGTGTATATACATTCACGCTTTGGTGATTTATGAAGCCGTCGACTGGTCAACGAGAGCAAAGTTTTTGCCTTTCACCTGCCGCGTAGCACTCGAAGTTTGTTTGGCATTTCATTCCAGCGGCTTTTTACTTTTTATTTTTGGCCAAACTTTGCAGACGTCTATCGAACGGATTAGGGGCTATGGCGGCGCTGTACGATTCCGGCTAACTGCAGCTCATTGGGCCCTTTATAGCCGCTTAGTCGTAATTTTTATTATTTGGTCCACTCGCTGAAAAAAATCAACAATTAAAAGCGCAGACTGCGCCCGCGGGGCATGCTGCTGTTGCTGAACAAATTGAGGTCAGGCAAAGGGCTACACATAACGCTCGAAAGCAGTGGGCGGAGCGGGGCGTGGTGCGGTGCGGCAAACCCAAACAACAGTTAAAAGAAAATTGGCTGCTGTTGCTACAGGCGACCGCAAATGAAGTCGACGAAGCAGACGCAGAGCGTGAGCAAGAGAGAGAGCAAGAGAAAGAGAGGGACAGCAGCTTGGATGCTGGGTTAAAGTGGAACTCTGGATGGGAATCTGGCACTTGGCCGTGGCGTTTGGCCAGGCGCTTGTTTTCACATTGGCCCATAAAAGCAACACAAAATTGTGCTAATTAGCCCTAAAAGCATGTCTAACTGTATGTGTGTGTGTGTGTGACTTTGCACCGCTTACTCCTTTGTTGCCCTTCTCTAGATTTGCGAGCGCTTAAAAATTAATATGCACATTATGGCTGTTCATTGTTTTTATAACCCAATTATTATAGCCAAGGCAACAGCAGTAGCAGCAACAACACCAGCTGCTGCAGTGGCTGGCCACGCCCACTTTTTAGGCGCTGCACCGCCTTTGTTTATTTGGAAACACACATAGCTACGCAGCGAATGTGCGCCTGCTGCACAAATAGTTTTATTATGCGACTGTCGAGTGGAATATCACGCATACGACGCGTCGCACGCACAAAAAACGCATGAGTAATTAGCCCATTAAAGCCAAACAATATATGCACTTAGCATGTTGTTATTGCCGCTATTATTGCACATATTTGTTATTATTTATTATTATTATTATTATTGTTATGCTTTATTAGCGCCCGTTGTTGTTGCCCTTGTCGTTCTGTGCTGGTTGCCACGCACCGCAAAAATTAAACGCAAACATTTGTTAACAACTTTTGCTATGTGTGCGTGTGTGTGTGTGTGTGTGTGAGGCAGCACACATATTGCCAAAACGGAAGCGACAAACCCGCGACTCACACGCCACAGCCGCAGGGCAGGTGTGCGGCGGGAGAGTGATGCGCGTCAAGCTCACCTGTCAATAGGTAACCGCAAATTTTTCAGATTGACAGCAGATTGACAAAGCGTGTGAGTCCTAATAAAGTAGTTGGCTTCAAAATTAAGTTAAATATATGTTGAGGTATGTCGACTTTCCACTGGAGTATTTTCAGTAATTTAATATATTCAGGGAAAACTTAAAGCAGGGAACAAATTTTCATGTGATTGGCACACGCACTTTAAGCATAAAGTTGAACTTGTCGAAAGTTAAGCTGGATAATGGCTAACGGCTAACGGCTTGCATTGATCGTCAATCAGTCAATCAGTTAGTCAATCAAATGTGCTTAAAATACGTATGTTTGGCATTATTATGAAAATGGCATTAGGCGGCTAGCGTCATGTGGGGCGCACATAAAATGCGAAGCGATAAAATAGCGACGAAATGTTCAGATTAAGCAGCCAAAAGGCGAGTCATCCTGCTGTTACCCACAGCAAATGTCAGCTAAAGCAAATTTAAATTTAAGCGACACAGCGCTAATGTGAAGCGTTTCCATGGGGTAGATAAAGAGAGAGAGAGAGAGAGAGATAGAGAGCGAGAGAGAGGAAGAGCGACAGCTGTAGGCAGGTGTATAGATATGAAAGCCCCAAAGCGCGCCGCTCGCACCGGATGTGCGTGTTTTTTTGGCTGCATGCCTAATGCCACAAAGTCATTTGACGGCTTTCGCAAAGGAAACGAAACCAAAAATACAACAACAACAAAAAAGGAAGAGAAGAGCAGAGAAGAGATGAAGAAAAGGCAGAACAACCACAGCCAAAGCCAAAGCCAAAGCCAAACTGAAAAGGAAAATGAAAGAAAAATAAAGGCAAGACATGGCTCGCATCATTTATAATGCGTACAACGCGGCGTATGTGTAACATGCCTTTCCACTACCGGCAAACCGTTGTCGCTGTCGCTCTACCTAAAGTGTTATTGTTGTTGTTGTTGTTGATATTGTTGAGTGTTTGCTGTTATTGTTGTTGCTGTTGCTGCCGCTGCTGCTGCTGCTGCGTGCGCTGTTATCATTAGCGTTACATCGCTTAACGCCTTTTGCCCAAACTGTCAGCCGCAACGAGTTAGCCAACTTTTGGCTAAAGCATGTGACCTTTTAAACGTGCCCAAATTATGCGCAAGTTAAGTTGTATTCCTTTTTGGACTTGGCAAACAGACAAGCAGACAATCCGCTAAATTGCAAGTCCAGCTATGCTGCCCTAATTTTCAAGTATAATTAGACCATAACTTGGACTTGGAAAGCAAAATATGATTGTCGCTGTGTGCGTAGGTAATTATGTCAAAGTTGGATAATTCTCATGCTCATCATTATTCACTATATTTATATAGTTCATATATATATTTATTATGATTAAAGTTTTTAGAAACTTGCATAGGGCAATATTGGAAACTCACTTCTTAACATTCAAGTTAAGTGAATTTTTCAATACGCGACCCATTTTCCAATGAGGGTAAATTTTATTTATTATTCAAACGGAAAGTTGACAAACCGAGGGAATATAATATTGCTCTAACAAAAGCAGAATTCTGTGCCAGTCAATGGGTTGGGGTATTTACCAGCCCAATATGCCCCAATTTAAAGTCATATCATTTAATATCATGATGAAATAAAAATACAAAGGAGAAGCTTTAACAATAATTTTTAAAGACTCTCAAGTGTAATTACTTAATTAAAACAATAAAATAATTTTAAAATTCCAAGTAATTAAGAGAAGGTTTAAAAAAAAAGAATATGGAATAAAAAGAATATATGAAAAATGGATTTTTTACAGATTTTTAATAAAGATAATTTTTAAATTATTATTGATATTTTTGATGAATATCATAATAATGAATAATCATAATTAATACATTATTATTCATATTTATAATGAATAATGAATATATTTGATTATCCATATAGATTATTATTATTCAATAAATTATTAATATATTATTATTTTTATTACAATTCAATACATTTATTTTTTTCTGATTATATTTTCTCTAAATATTGCTTCATAAACGTAGAGTTCTCATTAATTATTATTATTGTTAACTTCAAAAATCTAAATTTACAATAAATAATAGATTTATAATAAACATTTAGATAGCGAATTTCTACTTCGACTTCCGGCACAATTTTCTATGCCATCGCATCAGCTGCTTGCTGTGGCGTTGTTTATTTATTTATTTATTTTTTTTTTTGATGCGGACTTAAATAGAGACATGGCGAGAGCTCCGCCGGACAGTAAGTGTGTTGTCTCTAATCACCGTCTGGGCAGCTGCCACGCCCTGTTAGTTTTGTCCTGATTATCTGACGCCTTGCAGCGATGATATATTAATTGGGTTTTTATTTATGATGTCGACACCTACGCGCAGACTGCGGACTGCGAACTGCGGACTGTGGCTCTTCTGTTGATGTTTTTTCTATTTCGTTCTCTGTGTTTCTCTCATTCTATTCGGCGAATTCTCGCTTTCACATTCGATTTTCTTTTTATTTTTTGCTAGCTAATAATTGATTTTTAGCCACACACACACACACACACATACACAGTTAGAGGTTAAGTGTCAATGGCGAGCAGTTCAACAAACTGCTGACGTCTGCGAGCCAAGCTTCGAGAGCAGCTAAAACAATGACCCACAAGGACCCAATGAACTGAGCTGTAAATGTTGTTTCCCATGCATGTGACAACAGTGTGTGTGTGTGTGTGTGTGTGTGTGTGTGATTGTTGTTTGTGTGTGCTGCTGTAGTTGTTACGTAGTTCAGCTTAGGGACTCGCTCTGTGGCTATGACAATTTAGTAGTAGCTGTAATGAGCAGAGTTTATTGAGGTCCCGTGTGTTTATGATTTAAATTTACATGCAAACCCCACTCACACACACACCCACACACAAATACACATATGCAATTGCTGTCCATGGGGCAATGCAAACACTTGTCATCATTAAAATAACTGCAGTTGCAACAGATGCTGTAGCCGCTGCCGTTGCTAAACAATAAATAAAGGCGATTTGCAGCTGCAATTATTATGAAAGCTGATAACAACAGTTAGCCAACTACCTACACACAACAAACACATACACACAGACACACACACATATGGAGAGAGTCAGCTATTTTGAGGGTTTGCATGCATTTGGGCGGGCTTACAGTAAGCTGTTTGCTTCGGTTGCCCACTTTTAGCCCACTGAATCTACAGCTAAATACTAAATTAAATATGAAATTTGAGTAGTGCTCAACAAAATGTTAATTAAGTATAATGTCAGCTGCATTTAGCTAAGCAATCATATATCAAATTATTGGAGACAGACAGTGCAGATTAAGTGGAAGAGTGTGCTTCGACAGCCGATTACGAGTTATGACTGTACTTATTGCATTAGGTTTGTGTTAGAGTGCTAACACTGTTGAAGTGCTTTAATTGAGCTCATCTCAAATTCGAATAGAGGTAAAATGAGTGAAAAGACATTTCTCTTAGAATAGAATACTATAGACTTAGTCTTAGTCTTAATCTTACTCTTTGGCTTACCAAGTCTCTTATCAATATTCACTTCAAGGCATAAACCGTACACGACCCTCTATTGACCCTCATTTGAGTGTAACCAATTTATTACTTTGGCAACCTAAAAGGCAATATTAAATTAATTCCTATTCACGTTTAGCTTTGAGCCGAACTTGGTGTTCGAATCGAAACATTTTGATTACCGCAACGTACATCTTTTGTCAGCTAAACGCACCAATACACACGCAACAATACCCACATGGCCAGCACTCGTGGCTTTCAGTGCAGCTCGACCCTTGGCAGGCTTACAACCTGAAATGGAAGTCATTATGCGAGGCAAATAAAGGCCTTTCAATGCCTGCAGCACGCAGTAGTGCTTAATGCATAGTGCTGTGGTGTATCCAGATAGAAAGCGGCTTAAATTTAACAGATTGAACACATTTGGTAATTCGTTATGGCTAGAATCAATTTGCATAAACAATGGATGCAATATTCATGGCTCTATTCGGAATTCTATAGCGCGAGCTGGCAAATCGCTTAAACTGAAATATGGTAGCTCACCCACACACGCACAGACATTAAGACAATATGCTAACAGGCAGCTGTCACGCCCACAATCACACACACAAACACACGCTCACTGATGAAATTAGACTAATGAAAACAAATGCATATCGAAATTAATCCCATAATGTCGCTTTATTTATAGACAAGCGTCGCAAGCAGCAGTAACAAATGAGCCAAGTCATTATCGTTGCCAAATGGTGGGCGTTGCTCGGTGTGGGCGTGGCCCGAGAACCACTTCATTAGATGCGAAGCAATAAACCAGCTAGAAATGCAAAATCATTTTCAGACACAAGTCAAAATCGAAGCGAGAGCACAAAAGTGTTGTCATTTGTTGCACGCAAGCACACACACACACACACACACACATACACACATGGAAGAGCATGATGTCATGTGTAGTGAGCGAGAAAGAAGCTAGAGCTACAGCTGTTCATCATAAGCAAATCATCATGATGCGTTTTAATTAGTGAACCAAGCGTTTAATAGTTAATTTTATAGAGTAGAGCGAGAGGGCGACAGCGAGAGAGAGAGAGACAGAGATGGAGTGAGACAAGTAGAGTCTCTGCTAAGCAGACAACAATTTGCATTAGCAGGCATTCAAGTTTTGCCAGCTTGTAATTAAAATAATAAACACGCACAAAATGCATTAGAAAATTTAGCTGAGATCTGCGCAAAGAGAAAGCTCTGGGAAAGCGATGGCAAGGGTTGGGGCAAAAATGATGGTTGTTGCTTTTGCTGAGTGGATGTGGCAATTGTCACAGCAACACACACAAATAGGCTCACATACACGCACACACACACATACATACATGTTACGGCTGGCAGCGTGTGCGGCTGAAATGCTAGACAATGGCACACGTTGCGTATACGCAACGCTGGATAATTGTTTGCATAGTCAAAGCGATTGTGTGTGTGTGTGTGTGTATGTGTGCTTGTGGACCAAACGTGTGCTATTTGTGTTGGCTGTTTCACTTAGTGCGTTACTGACTTCAGGCCTCAGGTGCGCCTCACTACGCCCGGCCCATGGGGTGGTTGAACACAAGGAGTTTGCCGTGCTGCGACAATTGTTGTGGCAAGCACAACACTCATACACACACACATGTACCCACTTGACCTGCAAAGCATTCACAATTGGTCACAATGGCCCGGCTAACCCGGCCAAGAGCTGCTAATGACGAAATCAAGCCGAAGATTGACCATGACTATGACTATGCCACAACACGTTGCACGTGTTGCAACAGCACTGGGTGGGCAACAAATCAGTTGAACAAATTAGTTGGCCGGCAATATCAACAGCAAACAGGACACGCCATAATTGTGCGCTTGTTGAGCTTGGATTAACGCAAATGTACTTGGGCTCTACGATTATCCCTGGCTAAACTCGAACCGAGTGAAAACAATTTTTGTTGGCCACAATCAACATTTAAACGTTTGCAACTACTTAGCCGCATTTTGATGGGCAGCACAATGAGACACTCTTGCATTTCCGTCACTCTCTCACACACACACACACACAACACACACTCACACAAACAGTTGGCTAAACACTGCAACAACAAGATGCAGAAAAATTACAAATGACAACAATAGCTGCCAGATGGAGCTGCGGAACGGACTAAGTGGGTAGAGAGGGGGCTGAAGGGGGGCTTGGGGGTGCTGGCAGTGGGTGCTGCGGCTCTGAGGTTGACTGAGTGCTTGCCCGACTGCATTACAGCTCTAGACGTCAACTGTGTCAACGTGTTGTTGCTGAGTGCTGCCGCTGCTGCTGCTGCTGTTGTTGTGCCGTTGAGTGCGTCTGTCGACGCTTGAGTGTATCAAACACAACGCTATATCAGCTGCATACTTTTAGCTGCTACTGTCTCACTGGCTGTGTGTGTGTGTGTGTGCACTTAAGTGTCAGTGTGTCAGTGAGCGGCTGACCCACTTTATGATAAGCACGACGTCACCAACACCAACGAAACAACAACGAGCAACACCAAGCAACTGGGCAAAGCAAAACTAGTGCACTGTGGGCTAAATTGATGCATTTTTGTATGAAATATTAGAATTCCTTTAAAATGATACACTTTGAATTGTATTTTACTGTCAGAGTCAGAGTCTTAGGGATATTTCATATCTTACACTCTACAAACTTTATCCATTATAAATTTCAATCAAGTAATTTAATCAAATACCATCTAGCACTCTTAGTTTATTTAGCAAAGAAATAACACAATATGCCCATAGTGCTATGTATGTGTATTTATCATCGCACACGAAAGCGTTGCATACTTTTTGGCTGATGACGGCGCAACAATGAATGACATTTAAATAAATAAATTCTCAACTATATGAGGAGCCCGTTATGCTTTTGAAAAAAAAAAGGAAAACAAAAATACGATTTTTTTCTTTTTCGTATAAAAATATTGTTTTGTTATTTTATTTTGAAAAAAAAAAGAAGATACAGCAAATGAGGCTTTAGCCAAAGAGCAAGCAGAACAATTTTGCTTTTTTGGTTGTGTCAATTTGTTAGCGCTAATTTAACGTTGATTATCTCTGGCTGTCACACACACACACACACATACACACATATATTTACTCAGACAGAGTGTGTGCTCAGATAACTTTGGCAGCTTCCAATTTTGGCTCCGTTTTGTTAGCGATTTGAACGTTGACAATTAAATGAAAGTAAGATAAATTGTCGCGTTTGTTTACAGTTCAACTTGCGTGCTTCTCCGTTCGAATTCCGGCCAAATTGCCAGTGGGCGTGGCATGGCCAATCTGCGCTTATAGTGAGACTGCCTCTCTACTCACCCTACTCACCCTCGCCCCTCTCTGCGTGCAGCCACATTGTATCGCTTAATTTATTAGATGCTTCGTTCGTTCCTTTTGCCGCAAGTATTTTTGCAAAGATAAATTCCCAAATGTCATGTCATTTGTTGTTGTCGGCCCAAAAGGCCTAAGGGCGCGCCTGGGAGTGAGTGGGGTGCGGGGGCGTGGCTATGGGCGTGATAACAGCGACAAGGTCTAACTATTTAGCCATGTTAATACCCCCAACCGAGAGCTCACTGCAAACGGCATTGCCATAGGGCTAGCAGATATCAAGAGTAATCGTTTTCCCTATCGAAGATTGATGACGAATGGAAATTTAAACGCACTTCATTTCGCATTAAATTTAATGATTAACTTTTAAATGTATTTCTAAATTTTGTACGATACTTAAAGACTTTCATACATGGATTTATTTATTGATTTTATTTTAAAGTCAGCCAAAGCATAAAAAATGCGTGCTGCGATTTTTATTGAACATAAATTTTTAACTCTTCAGCATGTGAACGAAATCCGAAATTTTAGCTCAATTTTATATTCAAGCATAAAATGTTTAAGTAATTGAATTTTATAGCGTTGAAGCGCGAAGCCTTTAATATGTTAACTAGTTTCTATGCATAAAAATTGTGCTTAAATATTTGTTGGCAAATTTATGAAATTAAATTAAATATAAATAAAGTATGAGAATGTTTTTATGGTTGAAATAAATATGCTTTAATTAGAATGCGCTCTCTCTCTCTC
Source organism: Drosophila aldrichi (assembly GCA_035045965.1). Classification (NCBI taxonomy): domain Eukaryota; kingdom Metazoa; phylum Arthropoda; class Insecta; order Diptera; family Drosophilidae; genus Drosophila; species Drosophila aldrichi. The sequence goes on from JAWNOM010000040.1 coordinate 2,022,797, forward strand.
TCTCTCTCTCTCTGGAGTTGAGGAAATGCAAACAAATTGCCAACGCGTCTCACCTGGTGGCAACACCTGCTGCACCAAATGCGAAAGAGCGAACAACAAAATGAGGACATTCTGTTGAAACCATGGCTAAGTCACTTTCCATGTAAACGCACAACAATGTGTGCGAGTGTGTATGAGAGAGAGAGAGAGAGAGAGAAATGCAGCTGCTGCTGCCACGACTGTCAGCCGAAAGGCCATAAGACGATAGTAGCTATTGCTGCAATGCCTGGCATTTGTGCTGTAATTAAAGCGTCACTGGTGACGCAGCACCACAGTGGGTGGTTCGAGTGGATGAGCTGAGCTCTAGTCCAACTTCAGTGAAATGTAAATTTGATTATCGCAGCTGCAAATATTTGTGTGAGCGTTGTCCAATGCGTGAGTGGTTGGGTGGTGTGGGTGGTGCGGGTTTGGCTGGTTGCTCGTCTGTTGACATATCTATCGAGACATTTTTGTTGTTCACATTGCTGTCGCTTGTCTTTTTATACCTTACCACACCCACCCAGCTATTGGCCCGATGTCAGCTTGACTTTTGTTTAGCCAGGCAATGATTAATTAAAACATGAACACTTTTATTGTTGTAGTGCTGTTGCTGTTGCTGTTGTTGTTGCTATTGTGAGCATAAGGCTTATTTATATTTTACCACACAAACAAAGCGACCTTCAACGCCCCATCGTAAAGAGTCCCCAATACACACACTTCTTGTCTATAGACATTAGCCCAAATAAAAGCAAAGACGTTCAACCAACCACCACCCAACCACCACCATGTGCCCCACGTTGTGGGTCGCTGTTGCGTGGCTAAAACTTGCGGGCGCTGGATTTGGACTCATTAAGCCGCTTCAGCTGCTGGTGTCAAAATTGCTTTAAACGACCGACCCACTGTGCGTACACTGAGAGAATTACTTTGGTTGATTTATAAGAAGAATATCGTAGGACTTATGCTGTATTGATTTTTGATTAAGTTTTATATTATTATATTATATTTGATATTTTTATTAAGATCTGATACGCAAAAGTAACTTAAATTGTAATAAATTATAGCAGTGTATAAATTGAAATATCTTATATGCAAGATTCATATTAAAAATCTGTTTTATATTAAGAAATATTCAATTATTTAATTATATCCAATAAAAAATATTCTATATACTTTCTTTGAGTGTGTTTGGGTGTTTATGTGCTTAGGTGTGTGCGTGTGTGCGTGTGTGTGCGCAAACATGACGCCTAATGAGAAAGAAACTTACTCTACTATTTGAATTTGCTTTAGAGACGGTGTTGAGTCCTTGTTTGTCAGGCAATGCGGGGCCAGCTGGCTGGCAAACAGATTGGTTCCGACCGGGGTGGCTCGTAATGTGGGCAACTATATGTTTACCGTTAGCTGTTAGCCATAAGGCAATGCAAATGATTTTAATGTGTAATTTATAACTAAATATATATGTAATAAAAAGGAAATAAATTGAAAAAATTTAAATAAAGAATATTTATAATCAAAAATCTGATTTCAATTTTAATTAGTTCTGACGCTCTGATGTGCATTTGTATTCATACAAACTTTTGACATTTAATGATTGTACATAATCACAAATTTAATTAAAATCATCGCGTGAATGATCCCAGGTGAAAGTGCTTCAAATCGGAGAGCAGCAATAATATCCTTGTGTCTACACCAAAGTAGTGCGCAAATTATGCAAGCTCTAAGATCATAGCCCCAGCTTCAGCCTGAGGCAGGCAGCGGCCGCGTAATGGCTGCGGGGGGCGGGGGCGCCTTGTATAGATGCGGGTCAGGGGGACGCGGCAAGCTGTTTGCAAAAGCATCGCTAATTACTTGCTCATTATGCTGGCTATTTAGCTTTAATTACGCCAAGCGCCATCCATGACAAGGGCGACAACGAGACACTCTCCGACACACACAAACACACACACACACATACATACATATAGACACACGCACACACTCGAACCGATATTCAACGGTAAAAACTCGCTAAAATGCTAGCTAACAAAGTAGCAACAACATTTGGAGCCTTTCACTTTTCACCTGTCTCCGCTCCGCTCCGCTCGCCTTTGTCCCCGGCCAGCCCTCAAATGTGCAACGTTTTCTATTCAAGTGCCGCAGCGCCAGCCAGTGACAGTGGGGCAAGGTGAAGAGGGGCAGCGGCACGTGGTAGCAATGTGATGCTGCGGCAATTTGCAGCCTTTCAAAGCGAATACACTGGGTCAGTGTCTGTGTGAGTGTGTGTGTGTGTCCATGTGGTTTAGAGGCAAAAATGCTGGGGGCCTGTGTATAATGGCTGCAAAAAGTATGTGTATCAAAGGCCGAAATGAATATAAAAGCCTTGTATTAATTAAAGAGCTTAAACTGAATCATTCAGAGAATGATAAATGAACTCAAATATCATAAATTGCATATTTCAAATTATTATATTTTATATAATCTATTTGATATACGCAAATGGGATGCAGTAAGGTCTAACAGCCTGGCTTAATAGACTGTCTTCTGACTCTACCACATACTTCTGTTAGCCACTGTTGTGTGTTGTTTGATCTCAAATTGAACTATTTTTAAAAATATGCAAAGGAAATTGTGGCTACGTGTTTGAGTATACCATATAACTGCAGGTGTGCAGGTATATGTATATGTATGCATATACCATAGGGGTTGCACACCTGGCTAAAATATTAGATATGCTTTCATGCCGTTTATCCATATCATATCATATGCTTGTTTTAAGCCGCATTTGTGTAATGAGTTGGAAGCACTTAATGCTGTCCGCCCAAACAATTACCAACCCTAGCCCCGTTCTACCCCCTGGCTGAAGTTGAACATAATTGAAAAGTGTATTCAGTACACCACCTACGCATACACACACACACGCACGTTGCTTAAATTGTGAGCTGACAGGTCCGTCAGCTTGCCTTCAATATGATGTCAGCATTATTGACTGATCCCTGATGCCTTGAATCGATTCAGTTCTCGTCTCATTTTGCTTGCCAAAAGACATTTTCATAAGCAAAACACTTGAGGTCGTACTGTGGGCAAGGCTCACCTGCACCACGTGATTCAATCATGGCCCACTCACTCACCCCATCACTTCCTCATGCCACATGCCACACGCCACTTGTCAGCATTCATCTGTACTTACAAAAGAAATGGGCAAACAGGATAGAGTTTGCCAACGAACTGTATATGCAACTGAAGGTCACCATGGGAACGAACTGAAGCTAACTGAATATGCAGAGGGTTGCTTTAAGCATTTATGATTATAAATTGGATATTTGAATTACTAGAAATTCGAATAAATAATATTAAAAATGAAAATTACAGGATATCTCGACAAGTCTGTGCACACACGCCCATTGACTTGTGTGTGTGTGTGTGTGTGTAATTTCATTATTCGTACCGCTCGAGCATAAAAAAAGGGATATCTTGTCGTCATGTGAACTGAGGCAGCGGCAGGAGCAGGATTGCCCTTGTCAGTAGCCGCTGTCCCTGGGTCTGTGGGTCGCTGCTTAAGCATTTATTTATGTTGGTCTGCAGCGAACAGGCAGCACAGCAGCAGCACCACAGCCAGAGGAGATGACGGACTGTCCTTTCAATCAGGCAACCAGTCAGCCCAGGCAGTCAATCAGACAGCCAGACACACACGCACGCATCCTTTGCGAGACAGCTGTCCTTGGCACGTGGCTCAAGTAAGCGCAAATAAAAGCATGCAGAAAAAAAGAAGAAAAACAAGAAGAAAAACATGAGAATGAACGGAAAATAATAAAATGGCCTAGCCAATGTCTGCGAGTAGCGAGAGGCATCAGTTTTAATTGAATAATTGTTCAACCACTTGGATGCGAAATGCGTAAGAATGGTGGTCGAGACCAGCAGCATCAGCAGCAGCAGCAGCAGGAGCCGGCCAATGGTGAAATGTGGTTAATGCAATTGGCTCAACAGCCAGCGGAAAATGATGAAATGCATTTTAATGGAGGCGCCACGCTTTGCTGTAATGTTGAATAAAGGCAAGCAATACGAAAGAAATCACTCGGAAGTGAAGGGAAATTAAAGCCAAATTGCAGGCTTGCAGCTTCGTAGATAGAACGGAGGCGTGGCTATTTGCATTTGAATGCGGCTAATACTGTTGCCATGGCTTTAAAAGCGCTTCAATCTGATGCAAAAATTGCTTGGAAATGCTTGGCAATGCTTGTTGGTAAATGGCCGCTTACCAAATTCCCAGCAACTTGTTGGGCCCCTTTGTTGAAATGCAGCCGAGAGGGCAACTGAAATGAACTGCAGCAGCAGCAGGAGTAGCAGGAGCAGCAGGAGCAGCAGGAGCATGCGGTGATCAGGTTGGACGGACAGTCAAATGCATGACGGGGCAAGCAGTGTGCCTTTGCAAGGCGATTGGCAGTCAGTTGCTGGCTGCCAAAGGGCAACACAGCACAAGGATTAAAAGCCAAATGGCTCTGCGTCGAACAAATGCTCCATGCTGCCCCAGCATCCAGCATCTGGCATCCAGCATTCAGCAGTCAGCATCCTGGGCAGTCAATGTCAATTTCGTGGCATTTTTGGCTGGCGAGCAACGCATATCCGAGTGAATTTCGCGCTATATGCAGGCAGCTGGATCATAAAGTTTTGCACATGTTCCAAATGGATGGAGCTTCAATAAAGCAGCTTAAAGTCGAGAAAACCCCCTGACTGAAACTGCATAAGAGTGCGCGAGTCACAAAAACACAAAAAAAAAAGAAAACAACTCCATTTGAATGAGGCGGATTAACTAGTCAAACGACTAGTCGGGAGACCAGATTTCACACAGCTTTCAGCGAAACTTTGTAACAAGTTTTGCTTTAAGCTTAAGAGCGATTGTCATTAAAGATCTCCCAGCTAGAGCAGCTGTCCAAACAGTTTTAGTTATGGCTAGATATCACTTGAATCATTCAATTCAGTCTTGGATCTATTTTTGCTCTTAGAGTTGTCTCTATTTAGGTCTGTTGTGTATTTTAGTTATAAATATATTCTCATTTCACTGCTTCATTTGATAGCAATAGTTTCACCTTAAATCTTTCTAAATCAAAATAAAATTTAAATAAATAATTAAATAAATATATAAAAAATAGTAAAAAATAATAGTTAAACAATAATTTTAAAATATTAATAAATAATAAATAGTTAAGTTAATAAATACTATGGTAAAAAAATAATAGAATAAAAAAAATAGTTGTATAAAAAATAAATAATGATTAAATAATAATTTAAAAATATTAATAAATAATAAATAGTTAACAGTTAAAAAATAATATTGTAACAAAATAATAAAATCAAAATATAGTAATAAAAAAACTAGTTTAAAAATAGTTTAAAAATATGAATAAATAACAAATAGTTAAAAGTTAATAAATAATATTAATAAAATAATAATAATTAAATAAAAATAATTACAAACATAAAAAATAGGTAAATATATAATTATTAAAAAATATTAATAAATAATAATATTAAAAGTTAATAATATTGTAGAAAAGAACTATATCTGTAAAGTTATTTCGATATGACTCTATAGGTGCTCTATTATAATATTTACTATTTAGCTAATAACCTGCTTTGCCTTCGGTATGTGTTTCAAATTCTATTATTAATTCATAATGGCATGTTTATATGTATGTGTCACACTAAATTATCAATACATAATATGTGTATGTGTTTAAATTTTCCATTACTAATATATGATAGCTGCTTTACATTATTGTTGTTAGATATCACTATTTAAAACTGATAGTATATAGTCCACCTGTAGTGCTCTACATTAGTATATCACCTCCCACACACACACACACACACACCTGTCCCAGGGCATTAAGTGTGCCTGATATAATCGACTGCAGCGACAGCAGCTAATTGTCAATGCTCAAGAGTTGAGTTCAAAGGCCGAAGGACACCAGTTGAACTGCTGTCAGCACGCATCGCACTGGCTGTCGCTGGCGCTGACCCGCAACTAACTGCAGCAGCAGCAGCAGCAGCAGCCACGCCCCATAGCCGCCTCTGTTTGCCCCAGCTGCTGACACGCTCTTAATGGGCCGCACTTGCAATTGGATTCTCTGGAGGGCCATTGCTGGGGCTTAGCCGTGCAGCGCCGAGCAGCTCCACTTGCTTTGGTTATGCTTGGCTAGCAAGTGCTTGCTCTTGTTGTTGTTGCTGTTACTGCAGTTGTTGGCCATTGAGTTGGTCAGAAGCGTTGGCCAATCGGACACGTCTAAATGCACTAATAATGGTAATGATTTCAACTCGAACACGACGCAATGGACGCAACGGTGCATGAATTCAATTTTAATACAACTAACAACAAGTGCAGACACGTACAGACGGTCTGAGGGATGGCCAAAGAGACTGCCAGATAGACAGACAGACAGATGGACAGACAGACAGTCAGATGGACGCTTAGATTGCCATGGCTGCAGACGGCACAAGAGGCTTCTGTTTGTTGGGTGAGCGAAATTATTTTACGTTGATTAGAATCAACATAAATAAAATTAATTGTTGCCGCTTCGTCTGTCTCGTTCAGTTTTTCAGGGGTTGCATTCAATTTGATTATTAGCATTTGCTCAACCGAAACGCACTCGACTGTGCCACAGGCCACAGTGCAACCGGCTGCTGTAGTGCCCCCAGAGGGTTGCTTGAGCTCATGCTTGAATCACTTGTAGCTGGCTAATTTTTTAAGGCTTGCGCTGGGATGTGCTCAAGATGTGACAGTAGTGGGTCTTAGGGATGACAAAACAAATGCGTGAGAAGTTCGTGATTTCAGGAGAAGAGTACTAAAGAAATAAATTCAGTCGAAATGAGTATTATTTATTTTTTAGTATATGTATTATAAATACTTATATTATATTATATACATAAATACATATATTTTTTTCTTTATTTATTTTTATTATTTTTTATTATATTATATATATTTATTTATTTTGTTATTTTATATAAAATAAACAAGTAAGAAAGCTCTAGTCGAGACTGCTCGACTAGGAAATCCCCTGAACCTTTCGGAGAACTGATATTTCAATAATTCTTCGCGTAAAAGTAAAAGCAAGAAGAGAACAAGGGCAGAAGATCATTAAAGTTGTCTATGTGTATGCAGCAGCTTTCATTTGGTACTTTTATTTAGGTAAAACGAAGCTAGAATACTCACAGCAGCAGAGAGCGTTCCCATTGCTCACTTGAAGCTCGACTGCAAAGAGCTCTGCCTGCCGTCGGGCTCAACATTTCAGAGAGACAGTGCTTGAGTAAAAGTGTCGCTATATAAAGGGCAGCAGCTGCAGCACTTCTTCAGTCAGTCTTCAGTCGTCCAGGCCTGGTGGAGGTCAGCGTAATAAAGTGAAGTAGAGTGTGTGAATTATAAGCAATAAAGACGTAGAGGAATTACATAAAGGAAATACGTAGAGGGATTACGTAGAGGAAATACTTAGCGGAAATACTGGAAAGCAATACGTAGAGGGAATACTTAGAAGAAATAGACAGTGGGATTGTGCTAAATCGACTCAACTCGTCACCCTGATCAAGACTATATATGTATACTTTGTGAGGTCTGCCACGCCTCCTTCTGCCTGTTACATACATTTCAACAAAACCATTATACCCTGAATTCCCATTTTCAATGGGTTCAGGTTATAATAAAAAATTATGATAAATCCAATAGATTAATTTTCGATGAACATATGTTAAGATTTATTATTTAATTAAATAAATAAATAAATAAATAAAATACAAATTTTTACAATTAATAAAGAAATAAGTAAATGATGGCCAATAATCGAAAAAACTTTCTATTTTAAATATAGAAAAAAAAAAAAACTGTTAAGTGAAATATGATTTTTATTATTACAGTAATGTTGTATTCATCGCACGATACGCGCTCATCTCTAGCCAGGTCAGGCGGGTCGTGAGTCCCTTGGGTACTCGCGCAGTCAGCCAAATAAGTACTCGTAATTATAATTTATTTACGCAGCTCTCGTCTGCTTGGCTGCATAATTTTGGGCTGGTTTTTTAATTGGCCAGCGGCTGGGGCAACTTTGTATCTATCGATGTGATTGCCCATTCAATATGTCCACTGTGTACACACACACACACACACACACACACACACAGACACACAGTCACAGACATTTGCAACATTTTGCACTCGCGCATAAATTGTGCGCAATTGTTTCCTGAGTCACGGCTGACATTATGCGAAGCAAGAGTTGCTTGTGGTGCGTGTGATGTGGGTGCTGTGGGTGGCTTGCTGGCCAGTCTGATGTGAACCAGCAGCCGTGGCGATTTCCCATCGAAAAATGATCAGGAAATTAAACAGCCCACACTCCCTGGTGCGAAGATGCGCCCGCCGCCTCATCAGCATGCGGCTGGCATAATAAGTATGCAAAATCTTTCTCTCTGCCAGCTGCAGTGCTCCCATTCGACGACTGTGGTGCAACGTGGTGCCGAAAGCCATAAATTACACAAAAGTGACCACCAACAGCACCAGGGACAGTCGCTGGCAGCAGACGCAGCATTAGCTGCCAGCAACTGCGTGCCCAATGCCTCAAAGTGTGGGCTGTGGAGTAGTACAGTTGGTCAGCTTATAATATGCAAAATATGTCAACCCGGGGGGGGGGGCCTCGCCTTGTCTGCGGCACAGTTGTCGCCCAGCCCAGCTGCCAAGTAATTAAACGCGTTGCCCAGTCGCCCTCGAACGGCCCACGAAAAAAAACAAAAAACATGCAGCAGAATTGTCAATTCTTATGGCCAGCACAATGCACGCACACAAACACGCATTCACACATACACTCACGCACACACAGAGAGCAACTCCATGTGTATTGTTTATTAAATACCATGGGAGCAGCTCCTGCAAAGTAGATTTGTCCCGAGTGGCGAATGCATGTAAATCGGTTTGCACAATTTCTATAGCATACTTTTCAGCGTCCAAATAAATTACTTTAGAAGCAGTTGAACTAGTGAGTGGATCTCAGCGCCAGCATAAATATTTAATACTTAGAAGTGTTTATTGCATGTTTTATACATTTTAAGATCATGAGACAGCCCTGCTGTTGTTATTGCTTGTAATTGTTGGACAAGACAGATGAAGACTACTCCATAATTGGTAGGAACTATGCCAATGTGTGTCTTCCGATTACATAACTATTGGTTACACATTAGCCAGCTGATGCCATTTGATCAATTACTGCTGTCAGCGACTCACTCTAATACCCAAATCATAGCCATTGCCATAGAAATGAAATTCGAATGCAATTTAAAGCGAGGCCCGCGACTAGCCCATGGCTTCGTCTGGAGTGCTTTTGTAGCGGATTCAACGAAATTTTGGCCATAATGTCGTCTATTCTGGCTGCATGCGGCTGAACGACAACAGTTGCTGTAACGCAACCACTAAGCCAATACTGCCACGAAAATCGAGGGGCTGCCATAGACGACGCTATAGAAATGCTCAACGCAAATTGCATGGAAGTTGATTGTGAAAGAGATGATGTTGCTAGCTGCTGTGATGCTGTTGCAACTAGTTGCATTGCTGTTGGCGATTGTTTTTCTGCATGATTTTTCGATTCATCGGCATTGGTCCGAATATTCTCGTCATGTAAGTGCTGGGGCATTGCACGAACCGGACATTTGCATCAGCCTAATGCTTATTAGACACACTCGAACGCTTACGGAGTGTATGTGGAGCAGCACGGGCTCTGCTGGGAGCTGGGAGCTGGGAACCTCTCTCGACCATAATCGATTTGTTGTTTTTATAATTTTAATTGAAGCTCGGCTTTGCTCAGCAAATCCAACCCAAGCTGCCAGTCTGCATTGCATTTTGGCAATTTCCTAAACAAATATTGCACAAAGGATCAAATCGTAAGCACACACACACACACACACGCATACAGAAGCATGCACCTGTGCATCGGAATGTGCAACAGGGAGTCGAGTCGCTTTGAGGTCGAGTTTCGTTCATGTTTTGTAATTAAAATGCCTGCAAGACATTTTAACAACATTTTCGGCAATTTGAGCTTAGACCACACTTTTCCTTTTGACCTCAAACCACACTCTTAATGCTTTTCACTCTTCACTCATTTCTCATTTCTCGTTTCGTTCCTTGCATTCATTGCAGACGTCACGAATCTGGACTACGTCAAGGTAACGGCCGAGGCTGGCAAGAACGTGACCATACCGTGTCCGGGCGTCACAGAGCACTCGCTGGTGGACACTTTGGTGTGGAAGACAGCGTCGACGACAATCGCACAGTTCGCCAATCGCATTCCGTTGCTCCACAGTCCCAGGGTAAGTAGAGGCCATCAACAACAAACTGCGATAAGCAGGCAGGTGAAGCAAGTTCTATGATTGATCCAATTTTCCACTTTGGTCTGGTTAGATTTATTATTAAAACGAATTTATTTCCCAGCCCTGGCTGCTAATGAAAAGCAATTGTTGTTGTGAATTCCATTAATCTTGTATCAACCGGGGCAATGGCAGCGGCAAATCTCTGGAGTGCAGTTATAACTCAAATTGCAATCCGACTTGGCTTCATATTAGAATTCATTACCCACTTGCCATATTTCGGCACTTGACGGCCCGAGTTGGGGCCACTTGAGTTTGGCCATTAAATATTTTTGCTTGGCAGACAAAAGGAAGCACAAAAAACAGAAGCAGAGGCAGGAGAGGCAGAGGCAGCAGAAGAAGGTGGCTGTTAAAATAATTGATAGCCAGTTAGTTGCAAGGCGGCTGTTTGAACTTTGCCAGCGACTGAGACGGCGACGGCGACGGCAACGGCGACGGCGACAGCGACACAGGCGAACAAAAAGAAAGTGCAGCGAAAGTCAGGAGAACTAAGTGGCCATCAGTGGGCGTTCGAGTTGGCTGCAGACAGTGGGGCCAATATATTTTTAATGTTTGATAGTTGTAGTAAAATAAAAACGACAAGGCGCAAAAATGGTTTAAGTGGCTGCCAAGCAGCGCCAAGCAGCAACGCCAACTCCAACAGCTGCCGCTGCCGCTGCCGCTGCTGCTGCTGCTGCTGCTGCTGCTGCCTTAAACGCACTCCGGGGGCCCCATCGAGGCGGGGCAAACAAAATGAAGAATGAACAAGTTTCAGCTGCAGCCCGAACAAGGCCCTGGGACTAGGCAGGACCCTCTCCGCACCATCCTCCCCTCAGCTATCGTGTTAAATGGCAAACTGGGACACTTGAGCTGCAGCCAAGCCAAAGTTGGCGTCGAGCTAAGCAGAGAGTTTACCTGGCTTGCAGCCGCGGCGCTCTCGCTCATATTTCTTAGCCAATTTGGCCTTTGCCATTGCTCAATGTGCGACGGCTGTGCGCCTGCACAGTGAGACAAAAGACCATGTGAATTTGTGTGGAATTATCAAGTCTAAAATTAACTTAATAAATATTTTAGTAAATTGTTTTTATATCATATAAAAATTTTAACAAAATATTAATTATTTGTAAAAAAAAATTGTTTTTATTTATTATTAAATTGATAAATATTTTAGTAAATTATTTTTATATAATTTATAAGTTTAGTCAAAAACTATTATTTTTATGTAAAAAAATTGTTTTTATTTGTTATTAAATTGATAAATATTTTAGTAAATTAATTTTATATCATTTATAAATTTAGTCAAAAATTATTATTTATTTGTATACAAATTTGTTTTTATTTGTTATTAAATTGATAAATATTTTAGTAAATTATTTTTATATAATTTATAAGTTTATTCAAAAACTATTATTTATATGTAAAAAAATTGTTTTTATTTTTTATTAAATTGATAAATATTTTAGTAAATTATTTTTTATATCATTTATAAATTCAATAAAAAATTATAATTTATTTGAATAAATATTTGTTTTTATTTTTTAATATATATAAAATAATTTATTCATTTTGTGCTAGTTTTAGTGATATTAAATCTATTTTTACATTTAAAAACTGTTTGTACAGAATTAAATTTTTTCTCCACTGTACTTTCGCATTGTTTCAGCAATTGCTCCACTGTGCACTGTATACTTTATGCTTGGCTATTATGTGTATTAAAAGTTTTTCAGTCCGTCGTAGTAGCTGCTTCATTTTATTACAGCTGACACACACTCCACACACACACACACCACACACACTCTCCCTATCTCCCTCTCTCTCTCTGTGTGTGTGTGTTAAGCAGCTATTAACTTTTGTTTTATGGTTGCGGCTAAAAAGGGAAATAAGAAAGAGAATGATTCATGTTACTGTCGCCGACTGGTCTTTGCCAGTTCTTAGCTGCAGCTCAACTTTGTAAGATGCTCGCTCGACTGTCAGATTTTGGACTCTGAGTGATGCTATCTGGACACATCGTGGAGGCTGTCAGGCGCACACAGCTTAAGTGCAAATTTGTTGCATGTAATTAAAATTTTGTTGCAATTTCCTGCTCGGCTGCAGATTGAACTGTAAATTGAAATTCCATTGTGGAAAAATGTTTAGGGTGAAATTGTTTTTGCGGCCAGCAGCACATAGTTTATTGCTTAATAATCAAATCCGATCGATCAACAATTTCATGCCACAAGACTGTAGTCAAGACCCAGACAGACACACAGACAGACAGACACACTTATGTCGTCTGGCCAGCCCACAGAGAGTTCAACCGGACAGGTGCACAAAGCGCTTTAGTAAAAACCTGAAATTTTCGTTTTAAACAAAAAACAATTCCCCCAAAAGCAGAGCCTAGGCCCCAAACAATGAAATGCCAGAGATTTCAAACAGTTTTTAGCACAAAATCCTTAATAGGTTTTCAAGAAATAATACCGTTCACACACACACACACATATACATATGTACGTGCATACATATATGGGCAAAGGGCTGTCGCTCGGCTCGTTCATCAGGCTGCAAGCGTATTAAATGTTTTGCATTTATAAATGCTTTTCTACGTGCAGTGGAGCTCAAATGAAACTTTAAAGTAATTTGCGTGCATTGCTCCCCAAAACTCAATTTGCCAGGGCTCAATTATGGAGACAACAACAACAGCAGCAGCAGCAACAACAAAAACAACAACAACAAGCACATGTACATTGAAAAGTTATCGTCTACGACTACAAATTGTCGCCAGAGTCAAATGTTGTCCCAATGTTTGGGGCTATTTTAAGTGCTGTCCACTCGATAGCTGCACTACAACTGCCAGACTAGAGTGTGTGTGTGTGAGAGATGGGGGCTGGGCCTGCTTGGAGGCGTGGTCTTGCTTCTGCTAACTTATTTGTCTTTTGTATTAAAAAGTTTCTGTGCAGCCTAAAGTAGAAACTCGTGTTGTCCACATTGTTGCCGGCCACTGTCAACGTCTCCATGTCCATGTCCATGTCCGTTTGCAGTTTTGTTTTCATTTCAGCCTGCCGCCCCGCCCTCAGCCCAGACTATCACTGCTCCACTCTAACTGCACTTGTTTTGCACACGTTTCGAACAAATTTGTTTGTTATGCCAACTGATGGCAGCTGCAACACAATCCAGGTGCCCAGTTAGCATTGGTATTCTCGCCTGCTTGATTTCGAATGAAATAATTAACCCCAATAATTAATCCCATTTTACCTCTCATTCTCATTTTGTTCATTTGCAGATTCAACTTTTATCGGACAATTTTGGCCTGCAGTTCGCTCCGGCTCTGGCCAGCGATACCTCGGAATACATTTGCCTAGTCAACGATCGGCACATACCAGAGGCCATTGTGGATCTGCTGGTGCAGGGTAAGTTGGAGAGAGATTGGGAGAGTCTAGAAGACCTTATTTATAAAAGATTTAATGTTATTGCTGCTATTCATATGAGATGCGAACTGTTTAGCTAAACAAACTCGACTTTCATTTATAGTTCCTGCATTTCAAATTCTCCTCTCTTTGTTATTAATTTAATTTAATTTTGATTTTCATGAACTGTGAACTTACCTTTAGTTTACTTTCACTCTTTCTCATTCGATTCTCTTGCCATGCTTTCATCTCCATTCAGCTGGCTTAGCAACTAGAGCAGATTTCGTTCGAGTATGGGACAGACAGCAGAAACAGCTCCATCATATTACATTGCATACATATATTTGTGTTCTGCTTCTGTCTTTCATGATTTTTCTTCTTCTTCTTCATTTTTTCGTTTGGTTTGCCATTCGCCATTTAATGAAAGCCTTAACAACATTAATGATTTATCCGGTTTCCTTCCATTTTGGTGATTTCATTTGCAGTTATGTGTCCGTGTCCGTGTGTGTGTCTGTGTGTATGTGTATGTGTGTACGCGTGCGTGTGTATACAATTTCGATTTTCTCACCACAACTCACACACACACACACACATACATACACACACGTTCGTTTTCTTGTCATGATTTCCATTTGCATTTCACTGATAGCTGCCAGTTTTTTTTCCTCGCTCTTCTCATGTGTTTTTCTTTCTCTCTCTTTCTCTTTCTCTTTCTCGCTCGTCACACAGATGTGCCCGATCCACCGGAGCGTCCTTTGTTAATAAGTTTCACATCACGCTCCGTGAACTTATCCTGGGCGCACTCCCAGCATCCACGGAATGCGCCAGTGACGCATTTCATTATTGAAACTCGGTAAGTACAGCAAACGTAGCTAAAGCCATTCAGTACATTAAATCCAGGCAGTTGCCTATCTATCTGTCTCTCTCCCCCCACTCCTACTCCCACTCCCACTTTCTCTCCTCTCTCTCTTAGAGCATTTCAATGCCGTAGATTCTTTTATCTAGCCATATATAATATATATGTTATATACCATAATTATCTTCAACATCCACACATTCTTGCCTTACATAAATCGCATGTGCCACGCCCCCGGAAACATGCTCAGCGGCCAGGCAATGGCTGGCTGCGCCTCCTTTGTTCCAGTCTTTGTCGTGCGTACGCATGCAATCAATTAAAATCATGCGTTTATTGCTTTCCGCTCGCCGCTCTTTGATAAATTCCCATTGCATATATTGCAGTTGCCACGCCTCCTACAGTTCGGCCCACTTACCGTTGGGAGTCCTATAATTAATATGTAAAGCATTGGCTGTGATATGCGCGCATATCCACAGCGATACGCACTTCACTTGTGCTCCATTTAAATAGAAAAGAAAACACGCACATCACACACAGACACACACACTCACAGTCACACACACACACACATACACAGACTCACGCTTGAGAAGACGTTCTTGCAGCGGCTATTTTCCGAATAACTTGAACTCAATGCGCGGCATGAACATAAAAAGAGAAGAAGAAGAAGAAGAAAAAACGATTGCCGCGAGTGCAATACAAAGGCCAACAAAACGAGTATGCGGAAAAACTACTGAAAAGCGAAACTTTTTCAATAAATTCCCATCATCAACACAGCAGCAGCAGCAGCAGCAGCAGCAGCAGCAGTAGCACTGCCAGTGGGTGGGCGTGGCATGTCAGGGGTACAAGACACTGGGGCCGGCAATCGATGACAGGCAGCTGAAAAGCAAGCAGAGCCTGTGGTCCATTTATGCAAAATAAGAAATAACCATACACACACCCACACACACACTCACACACTCACACACACATACGCACTAGAGCTCGCGCGAGTGAGTATACATATATGTAGCATACTTTTTTGGGCATGCACAAAATGAAGCTGACGCCGACTGCGACGTTGACTGCATTTTATGTAAATTCTCCCATCGATGTGAAGTGATGTGAAGTGTAGGTTGAGCTGTTGCTGTTGCTGTTGTTGTTGCTGTTGTTGTTGTTGTTGTTGCTGCTGTTGCCGTTGTTCGTGTTGTACGCGCTGCTGTTGCTGCCACACAGTACGCCTGTTATTTACATTTTCGGTTGATTCGGTTTATATGCGCATATGTATGTGTGTGTGTGTGAATGTGTTGGTGTGAGGCGTGGCGCGTGCGGAGGCCTTTAAGGGGCTTGTGTATTATGTGGAATATATCTTTTGAGTGCCGGCCCTGCAAATTGAAAGACGATGACAACGAAATGCTTCAAGCTGGAAATCTCGTCTCGCAAATCCACACATCGAATGCCAATGCAATTGAAAATAAGTTCAGCTGCGATAAATGCGAACTGAGAATCGAAGGTGTGAAGTGTCTTCTGCTGGCAGTGGGTGTGAGTGTGTGTGTATGTGTGTGTGTGTGTGTGCTACAAAACAAGTGGCTGTACATTAATACAGGCCATAAATTGTGTGGCACACACACACAGACACCTATACATATATGTATATTTATTTATAAGTGTGTGTTGAGGAAAAACTTTTATACATTTATATATATATATATATATATATATCGAATTGATGATTGTACTCGCTGCTGTTTGAGTGCTGTTTACAGTTGTGTGTGAAAGGTGTTTATCAATTTGTGTTGATTTTCATATCCAGTAAACGTGATCGAACACATTTCAAGAGTGGGTTGTATGACAGACAGCATAAAGGAGCAGATAAACAAAAGAAAGGAAATAAATCACCAGTCTAGATAATATCTGTTAGAGCTACTGAGCATTTGAGCTAGATGTGATTGTAGAATAGAAAATATATAATATTATAAACAATGAATAAATTATAATAAATTAAATGAAATTATGATAATATGAAATAATAAATTAAATGAAATTATAATAAATTAAATAATAAATTAAATAAAATGAAAATAAATGAAATAATAAATTAAATTAAATTAAAATAAATCAAATGAAATTATACTAAATTATTAAATAATAAATTATATAATATCTATAATTATATATTAATTTATATACTTATTTATAGCACAAAGATAAATCAAGTAAATCCTAGCTTAGCTTACATTAGGCTACAAATTTAGCACTAAAGAAAAAGAAAAAAAAAGAAAAATATTCAATGATTCCCATAATTAAATAGCGAAGCCAAGCTCTACTTACAGGGTATTCCTCACGTTCAGCAAGCGTTCAGCTCGTTGATTTTGATGCTGTTTGTGTTTAAATACTCACACAACCTCCATTTCTCCCTATCTCGCTCTCTCTCTCACTCACACACATTCACACAGTATACTGCAAATTTGCAAAATGTCAGCAAATAAGCAAAAGAAAAATCATATTTAATCATAAACAATAATATTCTTTGCTGAGATTTAATCAACAGCAGCGAACGTTGATGTTGTTTTTGGCAAATTGATTTCGCTTTTTCATTAATTGAACAGCATAGCAAACTAATTTGCTTTTATTTTATTTATTTTTTTTTAATGCCAGCACGTTGTAATTGAATAAAGAATAATTAAACAATAATAAAATTATGCCACAAATTTGTTTATATCAGCGAACTTAATTGCTGGCGACAAAACAGAAATTTGAATTTATTGTTTGCTAGAGACTCGACGATTTGCAATGCAAATAATAGGCGATATTTGTAAGCTCATTAGAAGTAAAATAAAATATATATGTTTATCAATAGATACTCGCCGTTCTCACTCACTCTCTCTCTCTATCTCTCTCACTCTGTCTCATTATCTACACAGTTCATTGTGCATATTTCATGTAGTTGCTCAGCCACAAAATACAACATTTTTGACTGTTTAAACAAGTCGTGCATGAACTTTGGCCCTGGCCCTTACAAATCACACACACACACATACACACACTCATATATACGTATATATAGCCAGCACATACATAAGCCATATGCTAAAAGCAGCAAAAGAACGAATGTTTAAGCGGCTTACAAAAAAAAAAAAAAAATAATAATAATGTTGTGTGTATTTTATACCGATTCAAACACACACACACACACACACACACACACCTACACACAGACGTTTACATACATTCAGTGTGGAAGCAGCCGCAAATTTATTTGCCATTGCGGTTATTTCGCTTATTGTTGTTGTTGTTGTTGTTGTTGTTATTGCTGAGCTGTTTTTTAGGCACAGCACATTTTTCACAAGATTTTTTTTTCGGCTTCTGCCGCCGCTCGCCGCCTCTGGAGCAGCAGCAGCAGCAGCTTGTATTCATTTTTGCAGCAATATCCATTGACAACACACACACACATATACACACTTGTGTGTGTGTGGCTGCCCACACGCATTTATTAATTTTAATGCTTTTTGGAGCAACTTAAAAAATATGTTTTTCCAGCCCACAGTTTGGGTTGTTGCTTTTTCTTTTTTTTTTTTTTTGGTAGTAAATAAATTTTATTTTTTTATTTATTATATTTTCTTCAATTTGCCGCTGTTGTTGTTGTTGTTGTTTCACTCCACTTTCCGTCGCATCTCATATTTAATGCATTTTTAATCACACAAAAAAGCTGCGCATCGCTTTCAGCTCGTGTAGCTCGCGTAGCCGTGCATAAGCCCTAATAACATAATGTGTGCATACACCAACACACACTCACACACACACACACACACACGTCTGCATGGCATGCGTGAAATTTATGCAGCCAGGAAAAAAAAACAAAAACAAACAAACAGCAACAAAAAATGCGAATTTTTTGGCAACTTTAAACAAAATTTACTGCACTTTGATATTGGTCATGAAAAATGTTTATTGTGCGGCGACCGCTGAAAATTTATGCGTCACAAAAATGGGAAAATGAGCTTAAAGCGAATATTATCTAAGGCTTGTCACACGCCCCACTTAATACCCTGCATGACTTTTACCTCAAATGCAATATGTAATTCTGAGCTGGGCAGAGCCTGAAAGCTAATGGAAAACGGTTGTAAAAATTTTATTTAAATTTATTTGCAGAAAATAGAAATAGACATTTTTTTATATTTGCTAGATGGATTTATTTAGACTATAGTGACACTTTCTCTGTGAGCTTCAAGATCTGGCATAATAGATATTAATTAAATATATATTTTAGGTTAGATTGAAAGCAGCGGGAAGAAGGAGGTGACAAGTATTTTATGAGTCGGCGGAACACATCTTGAGAGTGTTGGCACTTCTTCTTCTTCTAGCTCTAACAGTTCATTGCCCCACTATACCTAGACAACTAGCTAGATTTCATAGCTGAGAATCTAGGCTCTCAAGATTTTTATTAATTAATCAACTCCTGCGTTAAGCACCTTGAGGTCTCTTTCTATCGGTTGAATCTCATGTACCAAAGGGCAGAAGTGATCATCCTCAGCGATTACAAACTGAATAACTATATAAATATTGAATTTCGAATTGACAGTCTTATACACAGACAGATCAATTTATAGAAAGATAAACATTTAAGTTAGGAGATGAGGATCTGAAAAGAAAATTATTGTCATTTCATATGGAAAACATTAAGTTTTATCATATATACTTACTTATATATAGCCAAAACAAAGATAGTTTGCACAGAGTCAAAAAACTTTCTTATATAAAAATGTGATCTTAAAAAATATATATGTATGTATATAGTATTTCATTCCATTATATAGTCAGCTGCAAGAAACTTTAGGCACTACATACATATGTACTACAAAATGTTAATACCCAATGCGGGAGCATAAAAACAGAAAATCTCGTAACATTTTTTGATATATATTTTCGTTTGCATGTGTGTGTGTGCGTGTATTAATGTGTGCGGGTGTGTGTGCGGTAAAACGAGCATAAATATTTTAGTACCTATAGCAAACACTGGTATTTTTATGTGGAGAAAAATCTCATTCCCGTCGCCGGGGCATAATGCATTTGTTGCCAATATTTTATGTTAATCTCGCTCTTTGAAATGTATTCGAAATAAATGTTTATAATAAAAAAAGCAAAGCAGAGAGAACAATATGTATGTATGTATATATGGCTATTTGCAGGTGTCAATTGAGGCAAGTGCAATAAAGATTAATAAAGTTTTTGGCATATGAATTATGCGAATAAATACAATTGCAATAAAATGGAATATTTGATATTTCTATATTGAATTCGGTTTTCTCTTTGATCCGCAGCGAGGGCGAGGATGGCATCTGGGATCAAGTGTCGCGCATCTACACCAGAACCAATGCGACTTCATATCAGGTGACGGGCCTCACTCCGTTCACCGTTTACAGCTTCCGTCTGCTGGCCGTCAACAAGCTGGGCGTCAGTCCGCCCTCCAAGGAGTCCTACTACATTGTGACGTTGCGCGAAGGTGAGCCAAATGAGATATATACGTATATATACATATATAGATATATGGGCATAGCTCGGTTTATGATAGGCACCACATACAGATACATTAACAGTGAGTCACATAAATTGCCAGACAGTGCTGACATGACACTTTTCTTTTTTACAATCGCATTAATTTTTCATTTGCATTTTATGGCACGGCGCGGCACGGCGCGGCGCGAGGCACCTGCTTTAAGTGCCGGACCATGAAAAGTTGTGACGTCATAAAAGTGCGCGCCTTTAAGTCTGATGTGCATTTAATTATTTTAATGCCGTGCTATGTGTGGGCGTGGCCCGTTGTTGTTAAAGTAAGAGACCGAAGGGACAAAGCCGCAAATTGACAAATTCGACAGCTAAACAATGGGCAAACAGTGTTGCAGCTTCGTTGTTGCAGCTGTAGATTTGTTGCATGCGGCATGCGTGCGGCACCTGCTGCTGCTGCTGCTGCTGCTTGGCCCATGATTAATTATTGCCTGCTTTTAGGCTGAGCCGAAAGCCAACTTTTTCGCAGGCCATTGCCATTAATCACCGCAGAAGCAGCCACGCCCCGCCGCCTAGGCCGCCCCCATTTTAGGGGCCACATATATCTAAATGGCGACAGCGACAAGCTATTAGCAACACATTTGTCTTGAAGGCCCAGCCTGAGGGGCGTGAAATGGCATTTGTGCCACAGCAGCATGGAATGCGTGGCAAGCAGCAGCTGCAGCAACTGCTGTTGCAACACATGCTCGTGGTTGTAAATTAGTCAATAGTCTGCGGCTTGTAGCTCATTAAAAACCCCATAGCTTAGACCAGTCAGTCGCCTTTGCCTTGCCAATTTGTATAAATTAGGCGCGTGGCATGCAACATTTTCGAGTCAAATGAAAATGTTTGCTTAATTTATTTATATGCTGCTGCTGCAGCTTGTTGCCAACTTGCCAAGTGACAAACTGCCAGAGCAACTTGTCCAACTGCCACAGCTAGCGCCTCAGATTCCAGCTCCAGCTCCAGCTCCGACTTCAGATGCCGCTGAATGGTTGAATGGCTCACCTGGCCGTCAGGAGTTGAGGCGGCAGCAGCAGGAGGCGCACGCACCATTTAACTTAATGCGACAGAGCGGTCCACGGGACACAGCCGGCGCTCCCAACGGCAGCCACTTGCAACTTATGTTGCGTGACAGTGACAACTTGACAATGCCACACAGACAAGGCCAAAAAAAAAAAAAGAAAAGTAACGGAAAAAACGCCAAGCGAACTTTTTCGTGCGGCATTTTTAATTTGAAATTTTTGAGTTTTCGCCAAGTTTTTTGGCAGCCAACAAAGTTTGGCTCGCGGCTACCTCAGCCTCGATTTGAGTTTGGTATTTGATTTGGATATATGCTTCCGTTTATCTTTGCAGCGCCCACAGGCAAGCCGATACCCACCACGGCGCACAACACCTCATCCAGCTCGGTGTACATCTCGTGGAAGCCGCCGGCGCCCGACACCATTCTGGGCGAGTTTCTCGGCTATCGCATAACATATCGTCCACGCGACCGCAGCCCCAACGATACCAAGGAAATCTATATACGCGACAATACAGTGGAGGTAAGCGAGTGCTTCGTTTTGACTTTCAGCATAATTGAATTTCCACAATTTTTGACACTTTTGCATATTGCACATGCCAAGCATAACGTGCCACAGCCATTCGATATCCATTTCGTGCCACCTGTCCGTATGTCTTCAGCAACAATAACCGCTTTTCAATTGGCTCCAAGTGAGGGACGGGCAGGGGAAGGTGGCTCGTCGCGACATATTAAAAAGTAATTTACACCTGCCGACAAAGGCTGTTTTTCTCACAGCCACGCCCACACAGTAGCAGCGAGGAATGGGTAATGGGCTGTTGCTGTTGCTGCCACAACACGTGGCATGTGTATCTCTTGTAGTGGCCGCTATCACAAGCAATTTGTTAACGATTAGTCGACGTCGTCGTGGCAAGGTAAACATTATGTGTATCAGGTGTGTGTGCGAACGGGTGTGTGTGTGTTTGTGTGCGTGGCTTTTGTATCTTTCGTAATGCCACTACACGCGACGCCACTAATGAAGTGTGGCAATGTCTGAGACACATTTATACATGCGGGCAACCGCATGTGGCACGTGCTGGCAGCCGAACATGCCACGCGGGAATACAGCCTAAAAGGAATTCGGAATTTATGCAACTACTTTCTCAACTACTGGCGCTACCTACGCACCGTCCCAGCGGAATTCTAGCTGGGCGAAATTAGCAATTGGCGCAAATGGACTCGATTTTCAATGTTTAATGCAGAGATTTTTCAATTTACAACCCTTTTTTTTTTAATGGGTCCCGCAATGGGTCAGAGCTGGTGAAAAATGTAACATAAAATACCGGAAATGTTGGCAATAAACAGAGGGAGATATAGAGTCGATGGGTGGCATGAATTTAGTTACGAGTCCTATTCAGACCTCTACATGACCTCTGTGGGTAGTGGTGTCATCAGAATCTACTTTATAATTAATAAGGATTCGCATCGGAATGTCACCGAAACACACCGCATTGCTCAACTGAATTGGTAATATATAGACACAATAAAATGGATCAACAGTTGCGTAAAAGCACTTAATTAAACCATTAAACAATTACAATAGTTAAATAGTTTAAAAGCGAATATTCCCATTTGGGGTGGGGGAATTTATAATCTGCCGAATCGAATCGAATCGAAGGGGCATTAGGAAAGGGAGATCACAGAACAGAAACAATGCTATAAATATGAAGATGAGAGTAGAGACCAAATTTCGACTCGCTGCGCTCTAGCCTAACTGTAAAGCTGGATCTGAAATATATATGTATATGTATGTATAAAGATAAAGGTATATGCTTAAGAGCTAATGCAACTCTTATAAACCACCTCAAGCTTAGCTATCCAGGGCTGATTATGAAAACTTAGCAATAGGTAGAGTCCTTAGCCCTCTATAGTGTGTAACGAAGAGTAAACTAATAATAGAACGAGGTCTGCATTTTCATGAGGAAAAATAAAGGCAGCTGTCGCTGCCACTTTGTCAGCATCCAGCCTAAAGCAAAGCACTCTTGGCCAGTTTCAATACGCATGCCAACTGCCAATATGTGGCAAAATTGGCTTTAAACACATATAATGCCCATAATCGTGTTTATATTCGATAGGCATTTCAAATTTGGTTATCGGGCAACTGAATGTGCATATCATAATCGCGCCATTGGCATTGTGCATTTATCGGTAGTTTTGTTTAATGAATATTTGAATTAACTAATAGATGCATTTTAAAGGCTTTGCTAATTCGCGCTCTAAGTAAATGGCTCAATAGAATTTGCAGTAAAACTGTCAGGCGCCCGCCACGCCCGCCACGCCCTCGATGCCATTTAAGCCAATAATATGCAGTGCATGGAATGCATTTTTGAATTTTCACTATTTTGCCATGGAAAAGCGGGCGGGCGGGGAGGAGATGCAGGGATGCAAAAATATGCAAAAATTATTAGCGATAATGCTCACGTACGACAACCGACGCGACGCGCTGTAGTTGCCCAAAATGAGAAAAAAAAAGGATGGTAAAATAAAACTATGCCAACGCGCTGGCAATGAGTCAGAGCGGAGGCTGGGCGGTGGTTGGGGGGCATGTGCGAGGCTCTGCTGATAGGGACATGGCACGCTTTTGTGCTTGAGTGCATATTTTGCAGTTATCTCGACACTGGACCCGCCGGCTAAACAGTACTCGCAGCTGAAGCTGATGCTTTACGCTCTTTCATTTCGTTTTTTGCATGTCAGTGCGAAATGTTGAAATATTATCCTTGCAGGCAGAAACGTGCGACTCTCTGACTCCATCTTTTTTTCCCCTTTTTTTCTCTGTTTTCCTTTTACTTATTGCAAGCCCCGTTGAACTCGAGGGCATGGTTTGCTTCTGCCGTAAGCTGTCGCAAATGCCCGTACCCCAAATGCCAGAGCTAAAGCCTGGGCACCCTCAGCATTCGCTACATTGAGCTGTCACGTGTGAAAGCGCCTCGAGTCCTTGGCAGGACTCTATCTAACTGTGCCTTCCACTTCCTTACTCTGCGTGTGCCTGTGTGTGTGTGTGTGTGTGTGTTAAAATTTGCCAATTTTCTAATTAAAATTTCTGCGCCGCAAAGCATAAATTTTGCTCGTTTTACGCCGTGCGAATTTCGCACAAAAGCCACCAAGTGAAAACTAAACCGTGTTAACTTTGTGCCAGTCGCCGGCGCTGATAACATTTTTCTGCACGGCTCAAAGGATATGCAGATGCGGCATGTGGCAGCCAAATTTGTAGTCCTTAGTTGCTGCCGTTGTTGTTGTTGTTGTTGCTGTTGCTGCCTCTCTGTTGCTGTTGTTAATTGTTGTTTGAGTTTCGCTTTACACCTTTTTGACTAGCTGCTAGGGAACCGCACACGTCCTCGCACGTAGGGGTATCAGATGTGCTGCCTGGCAAAACTTTTAATGATGAGCCAGTGTTGGGCAGCGCACTAATTACCAGCTTTACGTCACAGCTCCGATCGAATCTAGGCAAACATTATTCATGCTCTGTTTGCTAAATGGCGCAAATGAGCATATCTGGCTGAGTGCTCGCATTCGCATTTAAGCTTCAATTCAGGCATTTAAGTAAGTAGTACATGATGTTCTCTGTGCTATAAAATAATATTCCATTGATATGCTCTAGCTAAAAACTCAAGGAATTAAATTAAAATCGATTTCTTAGGTATTCAAATTCGCCAATTGCCTCAGCTCTCTTCACTTCACTCATTAGCAACGTTGCTCTTTAAGAGCGAAATTCCTGAATTTCGCTGCCCTTCTCGGCGATTCTCATGCAAAAGAATTGCGCAGGCAATTGCTGCTTTCGGCAACGTATTTAGTTGTAGTTCCGGTTTCTCAGGCAATTTATCATGCTTTTAGCTAAGCACACACACACACACACTCGGCTCTATCAATTACATTATATCAATTAACTGTTTTTGGCCAACTTTTGGCGGCGGCCGCATAAAACGGGCCAGCAGCTGTAAATTTCGGGCCTCATTTACTATGGGCCACTCGACTGGCGACTACATAAAATGAAATTATATGGCGGCATTAGCGCCAGAGCAAAGGCAACTAAAATCTAGCCTACACGCCAGCTCACACACACACACACACACACATACAGGCGCACATACAGCTGGCAAAAAGATGTGCGTTTGTTGGTTGTTAAATCAAAGCGCTTGTTGGCCAACTCTGGCGCCTAGCAGCCACTTAAGCTTTTGGCATGGCAGTCAATCCGATTCTAAGCACACACACACATAGAGAGAGAGAGAGAGAGAGAGAGAGAGAGGGAGAGACTCAGAGCCAACCGCTTTGCGGTCCAGACCAACAGAAGCAGCAGCAACAGCAACAACTACAGCAGGAGACGGCGCTCTAATGTATGCAACATAAATTGTGTTTGTTGTAGCAAGCAGCCATTTTGAGCTTAACCACAGCGTATATGCATGCATGTGTGTGTGTGTGTGCGTGTGTGTGTGGATGTGTGTGTGAGCTGCTTAAAGCCAGCGGCTTGTTTTATGGTTTCGCACTGCTTTTGACCTTACGTAAAATTTTAATAAGCCGCACCCGCCAGGATCTGCTGCCACATAAGTAGTTTTTGCAGGGCTTCCATTTTGGGGGGGGGCGTGGCACTGGCCACTAGCGCATCCCTCAATGATAGCTTGTGTGCATATGTATATACAGCTCTGTCTGAGTTTATATATTCGTCCTTCTATTTCCGTATAATGAACTTGAGCTTTAAGTTTGTCAAAGTTAAATTTAAAATATTAAAGGTATGAAATTTTAAGGCATGGTTAGAGATAAATCAAGTTTAGTGTGGAGTACAAAAATATAAGAAATATATTTAGTCCAAGATCCGATTTATTTTCAAGGCTAAGACTTAATAGGTTTTCTTAAGAACTAAATAATTCTCGTAAACCCAGACCTGCAAATTGTTCAAAGGAAAACTAATAAAACTCCGAAACAATCTCAGAAAATGAGGCTGCAAGCGCTTGCTGAACTATCGAAACTTTACGTCGTTTCGTAATAAAAACGTGTGTGTATATATGTGTGTGTGTGTGTTAGCTGGTGCAATTAAGGCTGCCTGTTTGTTGGCCTCCCAACTCAATTTCCTTCTCGCTTTTCTTTCATGAGCCACGCGCTGCAGCAAATACATTTTTAACAGCTGCAATTTAACGTGCATACATATTTGCCAGGCGACGCACAAAAGTGGGCAATGCGCAATTTCCGCTTGAAGCTGACTGCAGCTGGCAGCAGAAAGGCAGCGACAGATGAGGGGCGACAGGGGGGCGAAAGGAAGGAAGGCAAAGGAAGCAAGCTCATTCAATTTGGTTACTCGCTCAGAGAGTGCAAAAAGAAAAGCATATTGGTACTATGAAATACCTAGCGACAGAAAATATGGGAATATACGACTTGTGTCTATAGCGAAACGATAAAAATGACTGAAACATAAATATGCAAGTAAATGTAGACTTTATTACGCGAGTATGACGACAGTCTGGTACACCCGTTAGCCACGTTTTCAACTATTATAAGCGCTTTCCTTAGATTAATTCGTTGAATAATTTTGCATTCACATTTCCACATTGCAGAGCCACGAGATACAGAACCTGGAAACCTACACGCAGTACAAGGTCACCGTGCAGGTGTTCAACCCAGAAGGGCTCGGCCCAGAGACAACCATACTGGTGATGACCGATGAAGGAGGTGAGTGTTGCTGCTTAATGCAATAAGTCAGTCATGAATACTGAATACGTTTTACACTTGAAAACATAACCAAGATTGCAACGGAATAATTTAAGAGGCATCTCTTACACTCTGAGAAATTTGATAGGTAATCTGAGCGCTGACAAGGCAAAGCATATTTCATTTATGTGGAATCAAGCCTTTAATTTCTCTTAGTGTTTGAATAATTCTTTCCGATTCACGCTTGATTTATTCTAAATTTCAAATCAGTCAAGCAAAAATGCATTTTAAATAAAACTGCAAATTCTCTCTGGGCCGTAGCTACGTAAGTTTTTCTCTCAGTGTGCAGAAAATATGAAAGGCGGCGACGACTTTGTTGGCATTTTCAATATTTGATTTATATCCGCTTCAAGTTGCAACTCTTTTTATTTCGCTCTGTTTGAGTTGGGCTTGTGGAACTATTTCGCACATATGCAAAAGGCAACTGCTTATTGAAATGCCAAGTGACCAGCAAGTGACCAAGGCACACGATACATGACTGCAATAAGAGAGCAATACGGAGTAGGCGAAGCCGAAGAACCGCTTGTGCAACAATCAAAAGAAATTGCTTTTGTATGCACTACTTAAAGCTCTGCCCTGCATTGTTAGAGCGAAGGGTATATTATATTGTGTTGTCCTCAGATTTTCGGTTTAAAAATCCACTTGAGATGCGATAGACCTTGAATTGGATAAAGAAAATTCATATATGATCTGTTGAATAGAAAAGACCAATCAAATCCCATTTCAGATGTCTGCATACAGAGTATCTCTCGGCTAGCATCTAACATTATCTAGCTCTCCCACTCTCTCTCTCTCTCTCTCTCTGTGTCTGTCTCTCTGCTACACAAAGTTCTCAATTCAAATAGAGCAAAGAGCCAAGGCTTTGACTCGCTCGACCGCAAAATGTCTGTGCCATACAATGAGCCAAACAAATAAAAGTTGAGTTAGACCAAACAGAGGCAAAAATATGCTACAATTTCTCATATTTCTTTCAGCAGCTGCAGCTGCACACGGACTATGTATGTGTGTGTGTGTACTGTATTGGAATCGAGCATAAATAAAAATTGCTTACTTAAACTTTTGCCATATGCTGCACACTCAGCACAACAAATCGAGGCAAGAACCGTTCAGGCATATCCTTTATGCGCCACGTAACCAACTACAACTCGCCAACACCCGCTAGCCCTGCCCCAGTCCCTGGCCGCATTTCCAAATCCCATTTCTCTTTCCATTGCCACGTATCCATTTTTTTTTATTTTTTAGACAATTTGTTTTGTTGGCGCATTCTAACGTGGATTTCCGTTCGCGTCTCAGTCTGTGGCTCAGACGCCGCCAGAAGCGGAAATCCACGGAATGCAGACGCCGGCCACTGCCTACAACTGCGATGCTGCGGGCGCTGCGAGGGCTGCGGAGGGGGGCAAAAATAATAAGCTGAATGCCCCTTGCAGCACGCTTTACAAGTTAGTTATGAAAGGTCTTGAAACTGATTTGAAGTAAATATGTTGCTAATAGCAACAAAGCACAGTTGTGAAGCATATACAATAGAAAATTTAATATAAATATTGCCCTTTGCCCTTTGCAGGAGCTGCCTAAGTTCCAGTGAAAATATCAAGCAAAACTTTTACCTTGCCCACTCTCTCTCTCCCTCCCTCTCTCTCTCCCTCTTACTCCATAAAAGCAAAGGCCAAGAAGTGTATTTAATATTCGGCATTTATGTTGCCTTTCAGCCGCCTTTTGTCTTGCGCTGCGTTTCGGCCAGATTTTAATATCGCCCAAAAGTCGGCGCTAAGCTTTTTATTCCAGTCCAACTTTTAACTCTTTGGATGAAGATTCGTAAAGAAAAGTTAAATGTTTAACGCATAATTAGCATAAAACACTGCGGCAAATCCGCTCAGCATCGACTCAGGTTGTCCTAATATATCTGTGCATTGTATAATGAGCAAATACATACATACATACATATACATATATATTAACAAGTAAGAAAGCTCTAGTCGAGACTGATCGACTAGGAAATCCCCTACAACCTTCGAAGAACAGATATTTCAATAATTCTTCGCGTCTTTCTGCTTACACAAAGACACACACACACACACACACACACACACACACACACACACACACACATACATACACACACACACACACACACACACACACACACACACACACACACACACACACACACACACACACACACACACACATACATAGACACACACACACACACACACACACACACACACACACACACACACACACACACACAAAAGTACGAGCACGGACAGCAGAAGCGCAGAAGATCATTAAAGTTGTCTATGTGTATGCAGCAGTTCTCATTTGGTATTTATATTTAGGTAAAACGAAGCTAGAATGCTCACAGCAGCAGCAGAGAGCGTTTCCATTGCTCACTTGAAGCTCGATTGCAGCGAGCTGTACCTGTCGTCGGGCTAAACATTTGAGAGACAGTGCTTGAGTAAAAGTGTCGCTATATAAAGGGCAGCAGCTGCAGCATTTCTTCAGTCAGTCTTCAGTCGTCCAGGCCTGGTGGAGGTCAGCGTAATAAAGTGAAGCAGAGTGTGTGATCGATCAGCTATGCATTAAATACGTAGAGGAATTACGTAAAGGGAATACGTAGAAGAATTACGTAAAGGCAATACTTAGAAGAAATAAACAGTGGAATTGTGCTAAATCGATTCAACTAGTCCCCCTGATCAAGAATATGTATACTTTGTGGTGTCTGCCACGCCTCCTTCTGCCTGTTACATGCATTTCAACAAAACCATTATACCCTGATTTCCCATTTTGAAAAGAGCAAAACGAGAAGTTAAGAGAAAAGAGAGTATTGCGCACATATAAGTGCAACTTTTAATACTCTTTTCGTTAGCAAGTTCTCCTGGCTGACTGAGAGCAGCTTAGATATACATACACATATACATATATATGTATATATATATATGTATATGTATGTATCTATGTATAAATATATAGAAATATAATACTTACTTTTCTGACTGGCAGCAGATTTGTTTGCTTTTGGCAGAGTCTTCTTTTCGTTTTCTTTGGAAAATTTTCATAAGCGCCTTTGACTTGGGCTTCCTGCTGCAAAGTTCGCTGCAAAATGTTCGCAGCTGGCATAATTTTGTAATTTCATTTCATTTTACATTTTCGCCAGCTTCAGCTTTATAAAAATTCCATTTTTTTTTTGCGTGTGTATGAGTGTGTGCGTGTGTGTGTGTGTGTATTTATTCAACATTTTTGGGGCTGAGCTGCCAGGTGCAGACAGGCGAGGCTTTCAAGGGATTTGCAGCGGCTTAGTCGACAAGTTTAAACAGCTGCGCAGGATGCGGCTCGGGATGTAGCTGTGTACAAGGATGTGACTAAGGATGCGAATCTGAAACTGAATGCGGCTCGTCTTGATGAGCTTGGCAACATGTTGGCTATGTCTTTGACAGACTTGATTAATTAGCAGTTACACACACACACGTGCGCGCACTTACACACACACACACGCATGCAAAGCATTCTAAACTGAAATCATATTTTATGAATTTCATTTTCATTTTCGTTTGGCGCCTTGCTTTTTGCTGTTGCTCCAAATCAAATGCCTAGTTGCTGCATGCCACAAGACGGGGCGCCTAACCGCATGCGGTGAGCATTATGAAGCCTTGCAATGCAGCTTAGCGAGTGTCGCCCCTGACTGAAGGACTCTGCGATTTTGCGGCTATCACTTGCCTTTAACTATCCCGTTGAGCTGACATATGCAAGGCATATAAGAGCTATGAATGCCCTTTAAGTGCGAGCAGGAATCCTGCTAAAAAGTGTTTCATTAATTTACTAATTCCATATTGTTACTAATATGCTGAATGGAATATGAACTCTATAAGCAGCCAATTAACAAGAGCTATACAATGTCAAGTAAAACCCAAGATCTGTGCTGCTTAGACTCTATATACTATATAACTGCCACAACGTCTCAATGCAGCTTACAGCTTAGAGTCTCTTAATGCTCTCTCTCTCTTTCTCTATTAGGGCAGTTTCCTGCTAACAAAAGGACACGTGGCAGCGGCAATTGCAAAGCAATTTCAAAGGCTTCACTTGTTTCCCATTTATTCGATATGCTGCTCATCCTCGTTGTTGTTGTTGTTGTTTCTATTGTTATTTTGGTTTGTGCCAGACTGTTAAATCTGACTGAGCCCCGCCTGCACTTTGAACCGAAACAAACTCGGCGGGCGGCTTTGGCTCTCGCTCTGGCTCTGATGAAAATTTTGCCACTTTTGCCGCTGCTGCGTCTTAGCTTTTGACATTGACCCGGCTAGGGTGGGAAGTACGGTTTTAGACCTGACGCCGCATCGTCTTGCACTTTAGCCGGCACGCACTAGAATTTCATTTGGAAGCCTCGACATGCGCTTTGTGGTGGCCCGAGCTGCACTGGCAGCTCTTTGCCCTTGCCTTTGTGCCACGCCCCGTAACGCTTATCCAAGGACTTAGGCGAGGCATAATAGCCATGTGCCTTGAGCCATGATAACTTCGTTTCATTTTCATTTCACTTGCGCAGTTTTACTTTGGGCCACGTCTACCATTGTGGCACTTGATGGCTCTTAGCATTGTTGTTGCTGTTGTTGTTGTTGTTGTTGTTGCTGTAGTGCTTGGCAACTTTTGACTTTAACGCGTCATGTTTCAAACAGCAAAGACAGTTACATTCTCGTTTCAGACATGGCCTAAGGATTTCTCGCTTTTGCCGTCTTCGACCCGTGGCAGGGATCACATGAAAGGCCAGACGCCCAAGGTGTGCGAGTGTCAGGTGTTGCACGAAACTTGCTGACCCAATGTCTTGACTTTGTTTTGTTTTTGTTTTTTTCATTCCTTTTTTTTTTTTTTTTTGTAAATAGTTGTGCCTTCGTCTCCTAAGTAGACTGCTGTTTCTTTTCCTTCTACAGATAAGCTTACAAGTGTACAATAGGCCCCCAGAGATTTTGTCTACAGTTTAAAGTGCTTTCCAAATTTGAGAATTGCTCTTCATAAGTTGAAATTGCTTAACATTTCGTTAACATTTGCTTACAAGTTAACATTTACTTAAATGTAAGGCATATAAAGAAAACTTCAATTATTATGGATTATTTCTACTCGAAGTAATCAAGCAATCATTTCAAAATAAAATATACTTATTTACGAAATGAAAATGTAATCCCCTAATAACATTCTTTCCAACTCTTTAACTGCTTCGCGTGTTTATCTGAAATTCGTTATCTCATGCTCAATTATAAATGACGAATCGTTAACGCTTAAGTTTACTACCAATTCCAGCTGAAAGTTCAAGGCCACCGCCAACGCCCAGTCCCGCCCCGCCCACTGCACAAAATCAAGGCAGCCAATTGAAAAGGTCCATTAGACGCTTTGTGCGGCACTCAGCGAAAAGCGGGTTTTGCTTCTAGTCATTTATCAGAGTTGCTTGTCAACGCCCAATGAGGCGTGGCACACAAAATTAATAGACACATTGCAGCATGACAAGAAAATGGAAAATGGAAAATTGCAGCACGAAAATGGAAAATGCTCGCAGCTGTTTAACTATTGCCGCGAGTTTGACGAAAAAACCTCCCCAAAAAAAAAAAAGCAAAAGAAAACCAAAAACAAAGCAATAGCAAGACGAAAGCGAAAGAGGAAAACGTATAAAATTGCGGCCACTCATTCTAAATGAGGGGCCAAGCAAATGGGAAACTGAAAATGGAAAATCGTAGCTGGTAGATGCTAGATGGCAAATCCATTTGCACTGTGAACTGGACTGTCAAAGGCAAGCGCCGCGTCACCTGGCGCTCCAACTAAACCAAAAACCGCGAGCGAGCGAGCTGAGCTAAGCTCATCGTGTTGAGTTGAGAGTTGAGTTGAGAGTTTCGCGGTTTGATGGCTGTTTGCTTTGGCTGGGGGGTGGGCAGAGCTCGTCGCATAAAACTTACAGCAACAAAATTAATTACCTTTGGCTACTTGCAACTAGTTGCGGCAGCGGCAGCGACCGCTGTTTGCATGAACGGCCAAAAAGGTGGCCCAACATCCGCTGACTGCTTTTAAAGCGCAAGCCGCGACGAACAAAAAAAAAAAAAAAAATAGAAAAAAAATCGCCAAGTTTTAGCAGAAGCGGAAGTGACAAACAGCAACAGCAAAAGCAACGGCAGAGACAGCTCTGCTGAAAAAAAAAAGATGGCCGCCGCAAGAAGACGAAAGCGGATGTGATACAACGGGAAAAGTATGTTTTAATAAAAGCGGAAATGAAGCAGCGTTACCGTTATTTCCTGTTTGCGCACAGTTTTGTTTGCAGCTGCAGCCAAAAACTCTGCCAGCCAAGGCAGTTGGAGCTGTTGGAGCAGTTGGAGCAGCAACTGACCTACTGCATTTTCATTTCCCAGCTCGGCTGCAGACCTAAAATGATAAACCGCAAACCACTTAAAAAACTTGGCCAAAAAACTCGGTATGCTGAAAGTAAGAAAAAGTGCGGCAAAAACTTCTTGTAAATAGACGAAATTAATGAGCGGCAACGAAAATTACATCCTGCCAACGCTACCTGCGGCAGCCAGACAGAGAGAGAGAGAGAGTGGGACAGACGCGAGACGCGATGCAGCAGCAGGAGGCGGCGAGGTGGTTGCAGCAGCAGCAGCAGAACAAAAAGATTCATGACTCTGTTGTATTGATTTCGCCTGCTGCCTAATTGAATTTGCTGCCACAGTCGGCATGGCCAACAGTTCAAGCCAGCTAAGAGCGCCCTTAGCCCAGCTCAGACTACAACCGAAGCAATGTATAATAGGAAAAGAAGTGCATAATTGTGCAGCCATTAGGGTGCATAAACGAATTACTAATAATTAAAAATTGACAAGATAATCAAAAGCCAAGATAACAGAGAAGCTAAAAGCCAGATCTGTGATTTGTGGTTGTCAAAGATTTTAAATATTTGAATAGATCTAGTACTAATAATTTGTTATAGAAGTATATACAATATATATCGCTATTGCTAGTAAATACATACATATCTATAAAGTTAAGGTATCTCCTTGACAAACTCTATTTTTGCCAGTTATGGAACCATTTCATGATATAACGTCAGCTCATATTCTCCTATTGAATTCCAGTTCTCTTAGATATGTATATATGGATTTTTAGTTATGCCTGACTTCATTTTCAAATCGTCTTTTAAGCATTATATTTATAATGAATTCCAGCATTTACACTCTATTCTTCACACTCCCATAAAGAAGTAAATATCTCTATGAGTTTATAATTAAATACTGATATTTCATATATATGCCCTAAAAACTGTAACTGCATGGATTATCATGCTGTTCCCACACAAAACACAAGTTCACAGAGTTCTCTTCATATAAACTCATCATATCACAGTTAAAACAATTCTCTGACAGTTATGATACGAAAGAGTTTCAGTAAATATCATTCAGCAAAACTCCGAAAATTGTATGTCAGAGTTCTACGTCTCTGATTGATCTCCATTCTCAGATATGTTTGATTTCATAGTTCTGGCTTCTCTTAAGTACATTATTTGCCAACAAAGAAAAAAGTGTCTCTAACAATGTTTTAAGAATATTTTTAACCAACTTCGTCCACATTTCATATATAATCCCAAAAACTTTGATCAAATGAATTTTCATACTCTGTTCAAGCGCATCCAAATATTCAGAGTTCTATCAGAAATGTCGTATACAATATTTTGCCACACATCTGACATCGAGCTGCAGTAGTCACAACCACGCCCACACCTCCACATACACCTCCGCTTCCGCCTTCACCGCGCTATATCTCAAAGAGTAAGCTAATAAAACATTTGAAAGCAATCACAAGTTTTGCGCTGCAGTTCGATGGCTGTCATTGCATGTCGGAAAATAAAACAGCTTCGAACTGGAACCGAAACCGAAGCTGAAGCTGAAACTGAAACTGAAACTGAAAATACCAAAATGCAAAGTAAACTCCTCATGCCAGTTGGAGCTCCCACTTCCTATTCAGCCAAACAGCGACCGCAAAAGCCGAATAAAAAAATGGAAAAGAAATCGCATTGCATGCCAAAAATGAAAACGAAATGAAATGTTGAAAAAGTTGCTGAAAATGGCGTTGACAAATAATTTCATATCATGTCTGCGCATTTTGGCACTGCGCCTGGCGACTGGCGCCAGATCCTGCCGACTGCTGCCTGCTGCCTCCTGCCAGCTGCCTGCTGCCTGCTGCCTGATGCCCGATTCCTGGTATTTGCCTTTACTTAGATTTACTTCGATTTCCTCAGGATCAGTTTCATTTGATTTCGTCTGTCTGTCATGCCGCAACGTGAGTGCATGCTGTCAGCTCATCCACCTGTCTGCCAATGACTACCCCAATGAACTCTCTTCTTCTTCTTCGTCTTCTTTTTCTCGTTTTTTGCTTTATTGACAAATTCGCCCCAGGCTTAGGACGCACGCTCAATCACTTTATCGAAGGCGGATTTTAAAGTCTTTAACTTGCCTTTTGACTTTTGTGCTCTGCGCTGTAAGAGAAAAAGTAAAGGCAAGCAGTGAATGCTCAGTGTGAGCATACCCTGTATTGAGAGGCGGGAAGTAGATGAGCAAATTTAACATGAGATGATAGATAGTAAATTTGACTCCCTCCTTAAACTTTATTGCCTGCTCTTGAACACTTTTACAGGGTATCACTTGGGTAAAGTTCATAGTGCAATGGATTGGAGTTTTGGACAGCATCAAACACACTTGGCAAATCTTTTGAGGCCAACTCGTCTAGCTGCCGCCATGTGGGTGTGAAAAGTGCCCGTGTGTGTGTGTGTGTATCCTTTCGTGCGTATCCTTTCCTTTGCGAACCCTCTTTTTTGTCCCCGCATGTGTTTGCCGTGTAGAGCCTGCGGGTTTTTGACGTTTTGCCCTTTTTTTAATTTTTTTTCTTGTGCCTTGGCAAAAGTGCAGAAAATTTGTGCAAGTTACGTGCTTGATTACATTTTTTCAAAGTTTTTACTTGACTTTATCTCCTTTGTGTGTGTGTGTGGCAGTCGGAGACACACAGAGAGCGACACACGGACGGGTTTGAGCAGTGGCAGCGATAAGGTTAAAGCTTTGCCTTTCCCTGTCCCAGTATGTGTGTCTGTGATTGTAGTGCCAACTGTGGGCGTGGATGGAGTGCGCGTGTATTCTATATTTACTGGCGATTAACATAATTGAGCAAACACCTGTGCCGGCAGCAGAAATCAAAAGCTTTTAACAAATTGTGGTCAGGTGCGTAATCGGCTTAAATCGAACAAAACAAATCTCAGCAATTAGGCAACAAACAAAGCGCAGGCAATTGAATTTCTGGCCAATCAACTGCCGACTATTTAAACAAGGTTCATATCAATGTCGAGCCGTCTGCCACATGGCTTACACACACACTCACATCCATATGGGCTTAGAGTCAGTCCTAGCCACTGGCCAAACCACAAGTTGCCAGTTATTATATTATGTGCGTCACAGTATTACTTTATGTAGCTGCAGATGTTTTATGGCTAGAGATGGGAGCGTGACACGAGATGAACAACATTGAAAACATGTAAGAATATATTGTTTGAATGGAATTTTGCTCACCCAAAAATAGGCATTTAATTGAGTGCAACTAGGCTTAAACTTAAAGAGTTTAAACGGAAAACAAGAATATATATATTTATGGGGTCTGCGATGGCTTGTACATACTTTTCACAAAACGATTATACCCTGATTTCCCATTTTCAATGGGTTCAGGGTAAAATAAATAATAATAAAACCAAAATTGAATCTCACGCAATTCAAGCTACATTCGCACAATCCACAAAATTGCGAGACATGCTGGAATTTCTCTGATAACAAAATCAAAATTTACATTTCCTCTTTTTTTTCTCATCTTAGTTCAGTCAAGCCAAAAATTGAAGGCTTGCAGCTTCGACTGTAGAGCAGCGTGTGTGACAACATGGCGTATGATAGATTTCACTAGAAACTTGTTTCGGCTGCAGCTGCCAGGCATGTTCCATGCACAGCGACATACAACATGTTGCCAGCCTCTGTCTCTGACTCTTCAGGCTGTTGCGCATTCGTCTAGTATTGCTCCTGCTCCTGCTCCGGCTCCTGCTGCTCCTGCTCCTGCTCCGGCTCCTCTGCTGCTGCAAGGCTACTCTCTGTTAAATTAGTTTTGCACTTTGTACATTGTCAGTGGCATTCTTTGCACTTCTACCCCCGCCACCGCTGCAGCCCCCACTGCCGCCCTAATCTGCCCAGCTGGCTCTTTTGGTTGTTTGTGTGTCCCTTGTCTCTTGCCGCTGTCTAACTTGGTTAAGGTCTTGCCCAGCTGACTGTGGCTGCATGTGTGTGTGTGTCTCCTGCGGGCAACTACGTGTGTGGCTGTGTGTGTAACTCTGTTTCTATATATGTATATGTATGTGTGTTTGTGTGTCTCCTGCGGGCTACTCTGCTCCACACTTACCCCTCCCTTTCTCTGTCTCTCTCTCTCTCTCTCTCTCTCTCTCTCTTGCTCTCTCTCTCTCCACTCAACTAGAGCTTGTCATGTTGCACATGTGCATTTGTGTGTATTTGTTACTAAAAGCGACTTTCATGTGGTTAGTTTTACTCGCTTCAGACAAAACTCTGCACATTTAACGCCAAATGGGCGTGCCACATACCAGCCCCCGCCCCTGCTCCTGCTCCTGCTCCTGCCCCTGCTCGTTGCCTTAGCAAATCAGCTTTGAAATTTATCTAAATGCCTAAAGCTCGTTATAAAACGAGGCCCAGCCCGGCTTAGATTTATGCAGACATGTGCCAAGTGCCAACTGTCAGTTGCCAGTTGCCACAGTTGCCACAGTTGCCAGCGTTGCCAGACTGGCCAAGGTTGCCAACTGGAGTTATGCAGGCTGCGCTGCAAAGTAGGCAACATATTTTTGTCTAGGCCTAAGCCGGCTAACACTTTGCACTGATTGCCCACAGACAGCACACAACACACACGCACACTTGTTTGCACATATTTTTACACACATGCATTAATTTTCATTTACAGCACTTGCATGTCAAGCCCCTCTCAGTGCCTCTCGCTCCTGCCAAACGCACTTAGCCAAATTGCATTGCTTGGCAATGACTTCGCGCAGACGCCGTTGCCGTTGCCGTTGCCATTGCCGCGTCGTTGCACTCGTAAAGCGTTAAAACCACATTTGCCCAAAAACAAACAAACAACAGCAACGGCAACAGCAACGGCTCTAGCAGCTTAGCCCTTTACTCCTCCTGCCGCCGACTTGCCCGTCTGCTGCTTTTTGTGTGCGTTTTTTAAATGTAAATCCTGCAAATTTTATGCACATTCTGTAGACATGCCGTGCCCCTGCCCAACTAACGCCCCCGTTTCTATCCTCTCCTATCGCTTATATAATATTTTGTAAAACTGCATTTACACCACAAACACATTTGCATTTGAAATGCGCTGCTGCTGCTGCTGCTCTGGCTCGGGTTCTGTTATTACAGCTACAACTGTCCCGATGACACGCCCACCAGTCTCTGCAGCTAGCCTCATGTTACAGTGAGTCTAGTGCAATAAAGCTGCCCAACAAGACAATTGATTGAATGGCAAATGCAAGAGGGAAAATATATAATGTGATTTTCCTAAAGAGTCGATTGGCTAGGTAGATAAAAGTTTCATACAGAATTTTAGTGTATATATATATATTTTTTATTTTTATTTTTTTTTTTTGTAAATTTTCCAAGTTGATTTGTCAGCAATTTAATATATTTAATTGCATAAATCGATTGTTGCTGTTAAATTTATTTAATTTATTATATGTTTGATTTTATATTAAATCAAAACTAACTAAAAGTTAAGCATTGACTATTGAGTTGTTTGACTCTCTTCTCCCTCTCTCTCTCTCTCTCTCTCTCTCTCTCTCTCTCTCTCTCTCTCTCTCTCTCTCTCTGTTAAATCAATGAGTCTTTCTTATAGATTTATAAATATTCTACTCTAAAACTTAGACGACAGAGTTTTAGAGTTAAGTTTATATATTCTTTTACTGTTTTGCCGTAGATCTCGACGAGTAATCT
Organism: Drosophila aldrichi; assembly: GCA_035045965.1. Taxonomy (NCBI): domain Eukaryota; kingdom Metazoa; phylum Arthropoda; class Insecta; order Diptera; family Drosophilidae; genus Drosophila; species Drosophila aldrichi. The sequence goes on from JAWNOM010000040.1 coordinate 2,061,716, forward strand.
TCCCTTCTTATCGAGTGTTTTTCGTGTTTTATAGTAAACTGTGAAAAATAAATAGAAGTCAAGCAAGCTGGTATTAAAATAGTAATGGAATATTTATAGTCTATTTAAGAATGATAATTTATTAGTTTATCTGCCCCTTCATTTCATCCAGCCAAGTCCGAATAGTCCCTACCAGATATTCATATTTATCATATTACATATGCATATACTCTACCTTACACTCTTCATATCTATTCGCACAGCTCCCTTCGCATTATTAGCTAATTTTCAACCACTGTGCAACTGAGACTTCTGTCGTTTGTTTATTTGTGTGTGTGTGTGTGTGTTTTTTTTTTTGTCATTTTTGCTTATTGTAGTTTTAGCTGGCATTTCTTTAGCAACATTTTGTTAAATGCCTTGTATCCTGGAAATCCTGTTTAGCAATATCCTCAACAGAACATGGCATGTGCCATTCCACTCCTCCATGCCAGGCCAGCCGCCTCATGCCGCCGCATTCCAGTGACACATGTTGCCACACGATACGATACGAAACGAGCGCAGCTGACTTTAAAGTTGACTAAAAATAAATCAAATTCAAATTATGCATAATTTAAGAGAGCTTCTTACGGCTTAAGGCTTATGTTTATTTATTTCTATATTTTTATGTATGAGCTGCAGCTGGACTAAGGGGCGTGGCTGAGCCGTCAGCTGTCAGTCTGATTGTCATTTTTCTTGAACAAGCGAAAAGCTGCAACTGTGTGCCGACTACATAGACTTGCCACGCCCCGTCAAGTGTGGGGAATGCCACAAGTTTGGCTTTTGTCGGCATTGCTGTTGTTGTTGTTGTTGTTGTTGTTGTTGCTGCTGCTGTAGTCAAGATGCGTTAATTTGATTTAAGCGTTTGTGGCATGCGGTCGCCGGCAACTGGGACAATATTCAAAAGCCACGCTTTTGCGCCAGCCAGCTGCGGTAAGAGGTCAGCAGCAACAACAATAGCAACAGCAACAGCAACAACAGCAACAGCAGCAGCAACAACAACAACAAAGTGAAGCTATATGACATGGTCGCCGTAGCATGTCACAGCTCTCAGCCAGCAGCCATGACGACGAGAACGACACCGCCTTTTGTTCGTTATCCTTGTTGCAGCAGCAGCAGCAAAATAGAAAATGTTGCCATAAAATATGAATTAAAATAAGCATAAAAAAAATATTAAAAATATGACAACACACACACACACACACACACACACACACACACACACACATTTTGTTTAAAGGCAGTGCCAAATGCATATTTTGAGGCAACAATAAACCAACAGCGGAGCCATAAAACTCCGCATTGTTGTGACTGCAGTCGCACTCGATGCGCTGGCAACGCCCACAAGGAGCAGGCACGCTTCGCTTTAAGCCTTAAAGTAGCGACAATTTGTTTACTTGAATATTTACTTTATTTATTGAATATTTACTCGAAAAATACATTTCATTTCATCATTAAATCAGCAAGCAGAGTAAGCAAACATAAAGAGATAGTGTGAAGCGAATTCGCATACGAAAATCAATGTTTAATTTGTGAATTTTTCGAGAATTTTGCATTGCAATTTAAATGCCACATTTCAGTGGTGCAACGTCGAGTGACCTTCGCACATATTTCATACGTGAATGGCAAACGGCCCGCCTTTAAGCCCGACCTCGAATCCTGTCATGGGAAATGCCTCATGACTGCCATCATATACATGCGTATACAGTTTTACTTTTCGCTCCGGTTTCCTGTGCGGTTGCGGGGACTCACGTGAGGCCACTCGCTCGGGCGGCGCATGCAGCGCATAAATTTTATTCAATTTCTGTCATTTCGCGAAATGTATAAACACATCACTCGAATGCGATGCAACAGCAGCAACCATTGCTGTTGCATGTATTTGGCAGCCGGCAGCCGCAAGCGCCGCAGTTGCCGCAACCGCAGCGATGGCAGCCACGCCCCCCCCCCGCACCTGAAGAACTGGCCTGCCTGTGCACCGCTGCGGTTTAGATGGCCGCGCCTCTGTTTTGTCAATGTTTAAGCTGGGAAGCGAAAAAAACGCAGAAGAAGAAGAAGCAAACAAAAAATCACACGTATATGCCGCATGGCACGCGCACCAAATATTATTTTCAGCATTCGCCTGTAGCTCGCGCAGCGGAAAAGTATTTTGCGCTTAAAGAAACGTCAGGAAACGGCAAGCGGATGTGGCACACGGAATGCAAATAAACCAGGGCCACAGCCGGGAGCAGGACTCATGTAAAAATGTACATACTCACACAAATACAATGTGAGTGTGCGTGTGTGTGTGTGTGTAAGGCGATGCCTGTCGAAGCGAGAGTAGAAAAAGTAGAAAGCCAGGCAATAGCTAAGTAAATTCACAAAACATTTTGCTCGTCGTTGCGCTTTTGTCGCATTAGTGTACATGATAATGTTGCCAGAGCAACAACAACAATCGAAACAACAACAACTACAACAACAAAAGTATCAACTGTTAGAGACCAAACACATGGCAAACGCATTTGGTCCTTTGGCTTCTGCCAGTTTGCATACTTCAGCTGCTGTTTTCTTTATTGAAAACGAGTTTGGTTCGAGTCAAGTGTTTCGCATTTTCTTTTTTCGTTCGTGATAGTTGCAGCGCGCACAACAGGGCGTATGTGTATTCAATTATGCACATTTAGAAAATATTTTAAGTAAATTCCAGCCGAGCTGAATGTGAAATAAAAACGGTCTTACAATGCTTTTAGAGTGCACTACCGCAGCTCTTATCTATAATAATAGTAGATCTATGCAAACTGTTTTGATATGTCAAGTCAATATAGAAAGAATATTTCCTTTATTAGCCATCAAATTTCGCATATTTTGAGCATTTCGAGCATCCATCAAAGAATAGCTCAGCTGGCTAAGCTATGAAAGAGCTCTTTGCTGAGAGCTTATTCGTTTGAGGGGGACTTGGAGTAGTGAAAAGAAAGCATTAAAACAAATTCAATGCAAAACCAACTTCCCCCCACTCTCCTCCTCATGCATCTATGTCACAGTGCATCACAAATCAATGTAAATGGCAAGCATACATTACTCATACGCAGCGTTGGCTGAAGGGGGAACCACACACACACACACACACACACACTGGCATACTAAAAGCTTGCAGCTAATGACGCTTCAATTGCTGCTTCATATGAGTTGCAAAACGTCGAATGAATGAACGTCATTGAATTGAATGACACAAGTGTTGTAAGACTTACAGCAGCAGCAGCAGCAGGAGTAGCAGGAGCAGCAGGAGTAGCTAAGTAAGTGCCTGCAGACATTTGTAGGGTGGCAGCTGAGTGTTGAGGGCCATTGCCAGGGACGACGACGATGTTGATAATGATGCATGTTTCAAATCAATTTTGTTGTATTATGCCAAAAATGTGCTCGCTCTCGTCGAGCAGCAGCAGCAGCAGTGGCAGCAACAGTGGCAACAACTGCTGCCCCATTAGCAATTGCTGTTTGCAACCGGGTTGTGGTTCCACCCAAGCGCTCAGCTTTTATGTGGCCGCCACCACGTTGAATGATTTTGTGCAATTCTTTTGCGCTGCTTGCTTACTTCTTATACATGCCACGCCCCATGCACCACGCCCCTATTGCAGCCATGTGGCATGCACTAAAAATCCCGCCTTCGCTTTCAAGTGGGTGGCAAGCTCTCTTGGCTGGGCTGTCACAATTTTTCAGCGTACGCGTGTTGTTGCTCTAGAATTAGTGTCATTGGCTCAAGAGAAAGATACACACACACACATGCACACACACACATGCACATGCACACACTTGTAAACTTGTTGTCTTTTCTTTTAACTCAAACACAAAGCATTGTAAATAATTGTCTCCAAGTCCATTTTCTTCAGCAGCTTTTTCTCTTGCTTTTTATGTGACATTTCATTTTATTTCATTTACTTTTTGTTTTGCTTTCACTTTGCACTTCTTTTGAGTCTGCTGTGCTTGCTTTTTTTTCTCTCAGCTCGTTTAATTAATGTCATCAATGTGTGATTAATCTATGGGCTTACTTGAGTTTGTCGCGAAAATGTGTTAGTGAAATATAAATGAATGCCAAAGGCTTGTCTGAGCACCTGCTAGACGACTTACGTTTTCAGCGGAAAATTCCCGTGCAAGTGCAAGTACTGTATGAGACAGTTTTCCAGTTAAATCGGTAATTTAAGAGTTTTCTGCGGAAAAGCCTATTAGCAGAACTTAAAGCAAAATTTCATCAGTCTCTTTAGACTCTTTAAGCTTGTCAGAGATAACAATTTTGTTAAATATTTGTATAAAACTGTTGTAAAATATAGAGATAAATAATAATAAACAAGATAAATAAGGAAATAAATATAATGATAAACATATTACATATATATTTCTGAGCCGTTTATAATAAACGTAATTTTCTGGCTAAAATCAATTTCACTTTTGATTTTCATTGAACAAAGTATAGCACATAGAAAAGCCCACAGAAATATAATAAAAGTAATTTGAGGAGCTTAAAGATAGCGCACGGCTATTGACAAAAATGTTCACAGGGTTTGCTTTCTATGTGTGTGTGTTTGTGTTCAGAGAGCAATGTGAAAAGTGAAAAAGGAAAAACTGTTACGACATTTTCATTTTAATCTTATTAAAATGTTACACGCTTTGTAGCGCTTATGTCGTGGGCGCTGCTCACCGCCCACCTTCCTCTTTGCCTTTGACTTTGCTGCGTCTGGGCGCGCCCACTTTGATATTGAAATAAGTTTTTAAATTAATTTTTTGTTAGCAAAAGTTTGCCAAACTGAACTGAACTGAACTCGAGTGGACTAAACTGGACTGGATCACGACTGGATGCGACTGAATCAGAACTCGATTGAGGCGCGCCCCCCCTCTTCCAACTCAGGGCTGAATGAGCTGCCCCAGCCCTCGCCGCTGCCAAAATGGGCGTGTGAATGGAGCAATTGTGTGCCATATTGATTGAATCGGCCATGCCATAGAGTGTATATAAAAAGCGATTGTTAGCTATTTGTTGCTGCAAAATTGAAAAACTTTTGCCCAGCCATTGACTGACACAGAGAGAGAGAGAGAGAGAGAGAGCCTGAGTGAGAGGCTAAAAAAATACGCAAATAATAAAAAAAAAACAGAAAATCAAATATTATTAATAAACTTGTAATTAAAATTTCAACTTGAAGTGGAGCCACTTGTTCACGAGTTAACATTTTCTGTGCACTCAACAATTTTCCACAATTTCCATTATGTTTTTTTTTTTTCCCGTGCGTGGCTCGCCTGTCAGTTGGTTACGAGTGCATTCGATACACACATGCTGTCGACCACCTGCTGCCACGCCCCGCTGTGGCTAGTCTATCACGTGAGTTTTATGCGCATTTCATTTGGCTCAAGCGCCTTTCACATGTTTTCTATAACTCGCGCGCATTTGAAAACTACCAAAAGGGCCCCAACTGACAGCTGACACTGACAACTCCACAGCTCCACACTTCCAGCTCGCATTTCCCGTTTAGCCCCGCGCCATCAGCCAATCCCCGCACTGCCGCATAAATCACATAAACAACATTCTGATTTTTCGCGCATGATATTTGTGTCTTCCGCTGCAAAAAAAAAAAAAGCAGAAAAGAAACGAAATAAAGGGAATCCTATGCGGCGATTTGTGGGCGGATTTGCAGTGAGTTTGCAAAAACAAATAAACCTCAACTACACAAAAAATAACACTATCTAAAATAAAATACGGATATACAGGAAATACATGAAAACAGATAAAGCTAGTACGTATACACGAATGGGGAGTAAGACGACTAGCAGATGCCCTGCAAAATGACATTCACCACGGTCAGATATATATTTATGTATATATAATTTATATGTATGTATTTATATTCGTTAAGCTCTCAGGTCTGCAAAAGTTTTCATATTGAAATTTGGTTAACTTTCTTGAATACTTTTTACTTTGAAGTTCTGAGCTTTGAAAGTGCCCAAGTTATGCTGGGAAACGTGCAGATTCCTAATAAATATTTATTAATATTATAAACAGCTTAAATATACATATACGAGCATAAATGTATAAATGCATTTATTTAAGTAAAAAAAAAAAAAAGAAAAAATGAACTGTATATAAAAAACTGCTTTTATATTCAGAGAGAATGATAATAGAATAAAAAGATACTCTGGTGCTTCCTAATAAAAATATAACAAATAAAAATAAATATATATATAAATAAAAAATAAAACAAAATAATAAAAAATATATAAAAAATAAAAAAAAATAAAAAAAAAAAAAAAATATAAAAAATAAAAAAAAAAATAAAAAAAATAAAAAAAAAAAAAAAAAAAAAAAAAAAAAAAAAAAAAAAAAAAAAAAAAAAAAAAAAAAAAAAAAAAAAAAAAAAAAAAAAAAAAAAAAAAAAAAAAAAAAAAAAAAAAAAAAAAAAAAAAAAAAAAAAAAAAAAATATATATATATAAAATAAAATATATATATATATATATATATATATATATATATATATATATATATAAAGTTAAATAAAATAATAATATAGCTGTGTCTTTCATATGGACTTGCATAATCAGAGAAACAAACTGCATAACAACTAACATTAACTTTGACTCAATAATCATACCCTGTTTTACTCATTTGCTGCAGTCACACACACATACAGATATACATATATAAACATTTATATATATTTATACATACATATATCTGTTGTTAGAGTGCACACGAAATGGCAACGCCAACCGCACTGCGCACATGATGAGCAATAAAAATGAGCATAAAAATGCGAATACAATGAGACAACATTTGAGTTATTACTTGAATTTTTTGGCACTGATTTGCTATGCTGCTTGCCCGCCCAGCTTGTCCGCCCCCGATCATCAGGCGACCCTCATTCGCATTCGATTGCAACATTTGCAACAATGCAATGATTTTTATGCTACCCATCAAATCTCTGGCACACGACAATCCATTGTTTTTCCCGCAAAAGGGCACACAGATTGCCACAAAGTATCTTCCCATACATAAATTTACTCAGCTTGAAAACATTTTCATAGGTTCAGGACAATTTTAAAAACGTTTCTGATGTGCCAAAAAAAAACAGAAAAAAAAAACAGAAAAACAAAAATATGAAGTACTTTAATAACGAAAACTCTTTTATTGTCAAAGACTTTCTCTCTCTCTCTCTCTCTCTCTCTCTCTCTCACTCGCTCTTTGCTGTTATTCAGCCAGAGTTCAAAGTGCGTGCAGCATTAAAATACGCTCAGCTATAACAAATTTAATGCAAGAGCACGATTTTGATGCAAATGGATAATTTACAGGCAACTTCAAAGAGAATATTATGTGGAATGAGAAATGGAATTAAAGTACCTTGCTAGATATGGGATATATGAGCAACTGTGGAACTGGAAGCGAGCAACAATAATCTAAATATCATATAATCTTGGGCATTCGATGCTTAACTTATTCAAAGGTTTATTAATTCAGTTTGTATTACTGATTGCTTCGAAGTAAAAAATATTTTAAACTAATTTAATATTCAATTTAAGTTCACTTCGGCTCATTTTATGTTTTGGTTCACCCTAGAAATAAATATATATAACTAAATCTCCAACTAGGCTAAACATTTATTCAGATGAGGGAACAATTAGAGCTTTGAAATGACAGAAGACTTCTTAAGGAGACTAAAAGTATTCGTATTTCTATAGCAGATCCTCCTTAAATATATGATATAATAAATCTATTTGCCATAAAATGTTGAATTTCTTAGGAATTTCTTGTAATTGGTGCTTCGATTTCAGCTTTGGATCCATTTAGTAAACAGGTCAATAAATACAGCAACATATCCCAACCTAAGTGAGCCCAAGCAACAATAATACTTATCGGATATGATATCTAGATATCACATAAGTGAAACGTCAGATTATATAAAGTATATTCTCTTGCCGACTCATTCACCACTCAATAGTTCAATATAGAAACGAATCGTAGCAAAGTTTCATTTCGTGCAACTTTTTTAATGAATTATTTAAAGCAAACAAAAGATTTGTCCATGCTAAAACATCAGTTTTGACAGCTGATGGCTATGACAGCCATATAATCTAGATGCCAACGAAGAATAATTTGCAGGCGACTACTGTTTCATAATCAGTTTGGGGAATCAGTCGAGGAACAAGACGTATTTCTCAAAATATAAATTCGTAATGTTGTGCACAACTTGTGTGCTCGTATCTCTTGGCATTCGCCATTTTTATTTAATTTGCAACACTTTTCTCCATTTTTACAATGCGCTACATTTTTCAATTTACTTGTGAGTCGCACACACACTCACACACACACACACACACACAGCAAGCGCTCGTTCCGACGTAATTTACACATTTTTCTGCCACATTAAGCGACGTTTTGCCTTGCACAAGCACAGCCAGTCGAATCGTGTGGGGTTGCTCTGAGGCTTGGGTTGGGTCAGGACTGATATTCCCCAAAGTGCAATAAACATGCGCGCTACTGACACACACACACACACACACACATTGCTGGTACCTATGTCATGACACACTTAAATTTTGCAAGACAGCCCTAAAGAAAAAAAAAAAGGAAAGCTAAAAACTTTGCCGAAAAAAAAATGCAGACTAAAGAAGAAATAAACTTCAAATAAGCGAGCCAAGATGGCTTACAGCCTGCCACACACACACATACATTCAATGTGTGTGTGTGTGTGCTTAGTAGCAGTTGCTGGCACTTAAACTTAAACAGAAAGAGAGAGAGAGAGCGAATAGGAGACACAACTCTAGAAATATATATACAAAAGTATATACCTTATATATATATATGTATATGTATATATGTATGTCTATCTATATAGTCTCTCTCTCTTGTTGCGCACAGCCTTAAACACTCGACGCTTAAGCGCTGCACAAATATTTATTGTGTCATTGATTTTGCCGCTAAGCCGCCAAGAGTCGGCGCTCAACTTTCCATTGGATCCCTTCTACTTATTTTTGTGCCTTCCTTTGCCATATTTACTCAACGCACATTGCTTTTGTGCTCTGCCTGTGTGTGTGTGTGTGTATGACTGGAAACACAAATATTAAATTTCACACATTTGGGATCAAAAAAGGGACACTTTTGTGCTGTATTCACCAGAGACGCGTCCAAGCTGACGCTGATTGAAAAAACCGAAATTTCATTTTAAATTTACTCACATTTCATTTAGAGGTCACGCACTATATATGCTCGATATCGCTATATCAATAAGTGATATGGACTTATAGACAATACACTTATATGTTTTTGATTCTGAATTAACTTAATGCTAGAGATTTAATATTAAATATGCCATATTATTATGTAAATTTAAATATTTTATTAGATTTAATTCAAAAATCTAAATTTTAATTCAATCTACATGGTTAGGTTTCTATTTATTGTTAAAAAAATCTAGAAAATAAATAAATAAATAAATAAATAATACGATATTTTTTAAATAAAGCAAAAAGATATACAAAGCATTCCTTTTAGGCAACCCTATTTTCAACACCCATTGTAAAGCTGATATAGTTTCAATGTTGTCTAATTAGAAGACAATGCATTAGAAACAATGCATGATGGCAGGAGCAAATCAGTTTGGACTCTCTCTGGAATCTATTAATATATTCATTTAGCAAATATTTCCCAATTGATATGGGACAAAAATGTACAGCAAAAGGAATTTCAATATTTATTGAAATTCAAAACTAATTACTATGCCAGTTACTATTCGATTTATTGATAAATATTTTATGCTTGACGGAGCTATTCATATTTCAAACCTCAATGGCTGCATAGTTGTTGTTAACATTAATCAACAATTGTGTGATTTATTTATTAAAAAATAGCAAAAATAGCAATTAAGATATTGCAAACATGCGATTGTTTGAAATTGATGTTGTTTGCTTAACCACTGAAATTAATTTATGACTATTGATTTTTACATGTGAACTAATACAGAATTTCTTTAATTCCATTTGATTGCAGGTAAGTCGAGTGGAGTCGCATCGAGTCAATTAACGATGAATTACATACGGCAAGTGAATAATAAAAAAATGAGAGAATTATTAATTAAAATGAACTGTAGCAGCAATGCAAACACCAACACACACACACACACACACACAAGGGGTGGTATGCAAATAAAACTAATCCCAAGTTGAGCGACCGCATAAATCAACCGCAAACAAGTGAAGAGCAGGCCGCTAGCTACACATAATACAGTCAGTGTACAAAGCAATTTATATGAATAAAAGTATATATATATATATTAAAATGCCCCTTGGCCTAATTGCCCACACACACACTCACACACACACACACACACACACGTGCGTGTGTAAAGTGACGCCATTTGAGCTAAATATGCATCAATAATTCATAAAATTAAATAGCTGCATATTAAAAGTGGCCCAAAGCTTAGGGCTGGGTGACAATTTATCGACTGGGGCCTACGCGCTGCTGCTGACAGGCTAATGCCACATCACTCATACGCCGCGTCGCCGGCCTGTCACATTAAATGCAGAGACAACACACACGCCGCTGAGCTGCGCACATCAGCGCAATAATAATAAATTATAATATTAGCGCTTAATTAAAATTATCAATTGAACCCAAACCACAGGCGAAAGAATTTAAGTCAACAGCGCATTACGCATACGACACGTTGCCGGCCGCCTGGACTTTGGCTTGCTGACTCGATTTATATTAGTTATATATGCATATGAGTTAACTAAATCAACAGTTATTTTTGAATGCATTGAAACGCATTTGTATTTCATTTGAAATGCATCAATTCACATGATAAAACACTGCACAGATGAATGCTAATGAAACAAATATCTGATTTTTTCACCCCACTTTCCGCCTGATATTTTATTTATTTATTTATATTTTTTTTCGTTTAAGGTCTATGCTTTGGCAGTTAATTAAGCAAGTTGCTTACGGCTATTTATATATATTTTTTTAGACTCTCAATAAATTAGCTTAATATAGAAGTTTTCCAAAAATTTATTTATACGATTTTCGATTGAAATTACCATGCTAAAAAACAAAGTTTTTATGCGATATATTTTTAATGTATATACATATATATATATTTATATATTAAATATATTTAATTAAAAGCGTTTGCCATACAACTGGAAATCTCTGCCTCGCTGAGCAATATTCGAGTTGCATTTGAAGTGTTTCATGGCATGTCACTTGTTGGCATCAAATGTCAAACACTTGGCCAAACTATCTCAAAGATGCGCTGTGCGTATTGCTTTGCCCCTTTGTCCGAGTTGACAATCGTTGTGCAGTCAGCTTTCAGCTCATTTAACTGCCAACTGCATCTGATTGGGATGCGGATACGACTTTGCTTGCTCAATGCTGTCACTGCTAAAAAGCAAATGCACACACACACGCATATAAATCAATCAAGCAAGTTTACAGCTGCACAAACGACTAATCACAATCAGCTGAGCTCGGGTCACAGCAGCCGTGTGGCATTGGCAGTGGCAACTGCAGCTGCAGCGAGTCAATGACATCAATTTCCGTTGTCAATAATTCAACTTCTGAATGAAATTCAATCAACCTGGCTGGGAATGTGTGCATGAATGTATGAGTGTGCGTATGTATGTGTGTGTGCGTGTGTGCTTACAGGTAAAACTCCTGCTGCTGCGGCTGCTGCTGCTGTTGCTGCTGCAGTTTTTCAATCAAATAATCGAAGCCAAAGTGTGCGTACGCATACCCTTACAAGTGTTTACCGTTATTAATCTGATTACAGTTAACGTGCTAAGCACTCAAGTGAGTGAAACAGAAAGAGACAGCAAAGGAATGTCACAGAGAGAGGGAGTGAGAGAGAGAGTTGGCATTTGAAGGTTTGCCTTCAAGCTGTGCACATTTCATTCCAAACTTTTCAAGTGCCTCTATATGTATGTGTGTGCATGCGTGTGTGCGTGTGTGTGTATGACTGTCTTGTGGCAATTGACAGCTTGACAAGTGAGCAACATGAGAATTCAACTCGTATTTCAAACTCGAACAAGAAATATGCAAAGCATAAAAACAAAGAACAACAGCAACAAAAATGATGTAACAAAAACTTTTTTATTTTTATGATAACTTTTACTCAACTTTGTCAGCACTGAGAGAGAGATAGTAGTCTCTCTCACTCTCTCTCTCTCTCTGTTTCTATCTCCCTCTCGCTCTGTATCTAGCCAGAGATTTAATTAATCAATTATAGTGATAGTCAACTCTTTGGGTTACGCCCACTTTGCTATGCACAGCGAGTGCAGCTGGGACCGAACATAAATCTAAATGCCAAAAACCGTTCAACAATTTAACAACAAAATGCAACTAAAGACAAAATCTACAGAGTTTTATGTTTTTTTGGGCATGTCATTTGCATATTGATGCATATTTTCCGACACACGCTGTCGGACAGCAGAATATTCTATAGAAATACCCTGTAAAATTGAGGCAACAGGCATGAGGAGAAGCTGAGCTAAAGTCATAGTAAAATTAAAAAAAAAAAAAAATTAAAAATTAAAAAATTAAAAAAAAATATTAAAAAAAATTTAAAAATAAAAAAATTTAATTTAAAAAATTAAAAAAAAATAAAAAATATTTTATATACGTAAAACTAATTTTTTTATATAAATAATATTGATTATTAAGTTAATAATAAAGAGATTAATGAGATAATACTAATACAAAGCCACAGGGCATCTGCTCGTCGAGCACACTTCAGGCAATGTAAGCTCTATAAATAACAAATTTCATTAGCAATATCTTATATACAAATTTATTCGAATTTTCATTTAGTTTATTTATGCATATATTAGTAAATATTTATCTATAATTCATATATACATACATATGTATATACTATTTTTTTTTTTTTTTTTTTTAAATCACACAGCATCTGCTCGTCGATCAGGCTTCACCTGCTGCTGTTCGCTCGGCTTTTTTGAATAAGTTATAAATCAATATTCCTTGTAATGAAAGGATATGCTGTAATTTGAAATATTTGTCAATGAAACCAAAATAGCCGAGACTCAAATTGAATTGTGAATAATTTAAATCTGATTGCATTGAGGTTGCTAAAACTTCAGCTCAGAAAACCAGCAAAGATGTAAAAGATTTAATTAGATATTTGTTGTGCGGTCAACAACAAAGAGCTGGCTGGCTCTTGGCCTTTGTTGTCGCTGCTGCTGCTGCTGCCGTTATAAACAATTAACTACAAAATTGGCATAAAACGCCAGCGAAGTGATCCAAACTCTGAGCTTTGGCCAATGGCTGAACTCAATGCAGACCGCACAATACAAAAGTTTGTGTTGATTGCTCCAGGGGCGACAAGCGAAATACCTGGGCAATATCTCTGTATATATGTGTGTGTGTGTGTGTCTTTTGTGGCAAAAGCATGCATAAAATATGCCAATATGAAGTCGCTCTCTATCTCTGCTCGCTTTCAGCTCTGTCTTTCCCAGCGGCACAGACGTCGCATTCATCTCCATTTGCTCGAAGTGATGAGTCGACACACACACATAGACACACACACACATGCACACATGGCCCATCGGAACTTCAATTCATCCATAGTGCACAATTTTTAACACTCATACGCCCCGTTGCCTCACCCAGCAACACTTTGCCATGCAGTCGCTCTCTTGGCTTGGCTGCACTATTTTGTCATATTTACCATTTGTTGTTGCTGCTGCTGTTGTTGCTGCTGTTGTTGTTGTCTTTCAAGGTTCATCAAAGCCTCAACATTGTTTGGTCACAGTTGTTGGTAACTCTGCCAATTCAGCGCCCCACTCAACCCTCGTTGACATGCCCCTAAACTGTCTTGTGAAATTTTTCCAGTGGGAGTTAAAATATGCAGAGACGAGTTGACTCCAGCTAGCTTCGTGCAGCGTAGTGCTCCAGTCTATGGCTGACTTTTTCGCACACACACACACACACACGCATATATGCTATTAAAGTGTGACTGTGTGTGTGTGTGTGTTCACATTTTTCGCATAGTGCTGTAACTGGTAGTTATGCTTCAGTGCATGTGCAACTTGTCTGTTGTTTATGACACCCCCACAGCTCTTCAGTCACCCCTTCATCATACGCTCGCGTATGTGTGTGTGTGCGTGTGTGTGTGTGTTTCGTCGTTGTCGTCATCAACATCATCATACGTCTCGGTTTCGTGCTCCAATCACAAGCATATCATCACACACAGACATGCACGCCTCCACACACACACATTCACCCTCACTAACACACACACACACACACACACACGCACACATTCAGCTCGACTTTTGTCAATGTCTGTGCGCACAATTTGAATTTAGCCTTTGCTTTTAGCCACACTCCCTCCCTCTTCGGCCTTCACTGCCACGCCCTCGCATATTTTCTAATCTTGTGCATAGCAGCCAAAACAAAAAACAAAAAAACAAAATAAAAAAAATTCTATAGATTTTTGTTACGCATTTTTTTGTTTATGGACATTCAATATGAGAGGACTCTAACCATATTAAATACCAATCGGGCTTCATTTGGTAGACGTCTCTTATAAGAATGATAAAAATAGAACAAATTATTGTTGTACACACATACATATATGCTTGAGAAGTACTTGAGACAGCAACAGAGTGAGAGAGAGAGAGAGAGAGAGACTTCAAGACTTCAAGAAAAATTATTTCATTTAACAAATTTTTAAGTATTCTTTTAAAATTAACTAGAATTTCGATTGAAAAAATATTTAATCTGAAGACAAAAAGTCTTTTATTTACATCTATTATCAACTAAAAATAATTTGGTTTAAATTATTTTTTTTTTTTACTAGAAAAGAATTTCATAACAAATGATGATTATAAATTATTCAATGCGCTGCCATAAATAATTCACCTAGATAAAGACACCCAAAATCAGTCCGCACTATATCCTCACCTTAGCCTTCTCTGTTCTCTATTCTCAATTGTTTTCCAATAAATTAATCAACTCTATTTGAATATTCATATTAAGGGCAATTATAAATTGAATTTGTTTAATTAGCTCTCGACATGCAACACACTCGAAATTCCACTTAAGATAGAAAATTCTGGCTAATAGTAGCTCTAGCTCTAAGTAAATACTTAAAATTTCATTGAAGGTCTTGCGGTTAAATTTAATTTTAAGCATTTTTTTTTTTTATATATAAAATCGAATTTTCGTTTTCATCGGAAGTGTGAAGCGTTTAGTGTTAGCCGAAGAACGCTGCAGGATATTGATGGAAAAACCAAAGGCGAAAAAAAAAAAACTTTGCTCAAATTTAAAATTCTAATTAAAATTCACAGCAGGTGTGGGTGAGTGCGTATATATGTATGTATGTGTGTGTGTGTGTAAAATTGTAAATTTATTTGACTTTACGTTTACATCAACGATTCCTGCGACTCCTGCGACTCCTGCTACTCCTGCTACTCCTGCTACTCCTGCTGCTGCTGATTTGGTATTATTCAACACTAAAAAGAAGCTAAAAATATTTTGCAATAAAAATGCATTTCCTATGGAGTTTATTGAAGCTGCAGTAAATGTCTGTGTGTGTGTGTGTGTGTGTGTGTGTGTGTGTGAAGGAGTGTGGATTGCCACTGTGAGTAATGACGCAGACAAATGGCTAGGCGGCATTCAGCTTCAGCTTCAGCTTCAGCATCAGTCTCTCTCAGACTCTCGCTCTCTCAGTCTCAGTCTGTCAGCTGTTGAGTGGTGCTCTGTAGGTGGTTGGGTGGTGCGGCGTCAGTTCGTTGTCATGCAGATCAGGGCAGCAACAAAAATATTATTATGTCAGCATTATGTTCACAATGTCGTTTGCCATTAAGTCAACGACAACAACAACAACAACAACAACAGCTATGACAATGGAAATGCAAGCAGGGTTTGGGCATGGCCAACAGCCATGGAAGTGACATATGAAAATGTGCAGACATTGGTCGCTCCGTTTGCATAATAGAAAACATAAATTTTGCATTTTTGTTGTAGTTAGTTATCTACTGCCTCTTCTGTGCCTCTTTGCTATGACCCGCAGCTGGGCAGGAAATGTCCACAGAGTGAATATATTCATCATTCTCAACAGCAGCAGCAGCAGCAACAGCAACAACAACAACAACAGCAATTGCAAGTAATCGAGGCTATACTTTTGACACAATTAAAATGACCTCCGCTTCAATATATGCATATATGTATATATATTACATGGCTCCTTTAACTTGGTCAACTGGAGAGCAAAGCTCAGTTGGCCAAAAGCTAAATGTGAATTGCTTCAATTGCATTTATTGCTCTTTCACCTGGCTCAATTCAATGGAGCAATCGCGAACGCTTTATGCTTTTGAGCCAGCTAGTTTTATTTTAACTTAATTTGACTTAATTTTCGTTTTGTTTTTGTGCTTTTGGGTTTTGCACTTAACGCATAATTTCCTCTGCTTTGTGTTGCCAGCGAAACGATGGCTGTGTGTGTGTGTGTATGTGTGTGTGTGTGGGTGTTTGTTGCTGTGAGCATGAAATTAAATTCCTCGTCAGAAACAATAACCTGCCTGCCAACCAGCAAACAGCAACAACAACAACAACAAACAACAACCACGTTGACTTCAAAATCGCTGCTGCTGTTGTTGTTGTTGCTGTTGTTGTTGCTGCTGTTGCTGCAGGCACTGGCCAAAAGGGCGCGCAAATAAATTGAATCGAATTTAATGTCAAAAGTGCAGCATATAATTGGCTTAATGTTGTTGTAGCCAAAGTTCTTGTTGTTGTTGTTGCTGTTGTTGCTGCTGTTGCTGCTGCGAGTGGCAATAAGGCTGACAGCGAGCATGGCTAAAAACTGCATAGTGTATGTATGTGTGTGTGTGTGATATACACGCATACACACACACACACACACACACACACACACACACACACACACACACACACACACACACACACACACACACACACACACACACACACACACGCATACACATACACGCAGCTGCCATTAAGGCCAACTTCCACGCACACACACACATTCACTCCCACACACACGCACAGTATCTACCTTTGCCCACCTGGTTATGGCCCTGGTGTGTGTGTTTTTGCCGTTAAAAGCGCAAAATTCAATTTCGTTTTATTGTTCGCTGGTTAAATAGCAGCGTTCAGGGTGTAAATATCATGACCCTATATATAATATAGATATATATGAAGCATATGTATGGGTGTGAGTGAGTGTATGGGTAGGAGGGCATGGCTATTGTATATGACGCCCACCTGTGACGCGTGGCTACGTTACTTTTTTTTACCTGTGGTCACGGTGCGTATGAGTAATATTTGTTCAGAGCCACCAAAGCGTCGCCTGTCGCACCGCACAGGGAGTGCTAAGGGGGCGTGCCGGGCCGGGCAGCGAATGAAACAATTTCCGCTGACGCTGCTATTATTGCAGATGCTGCTGTTGCTGGCCATTGTTGCTGTTGCCGCTGCTGCTGCTGCTGCTGCTGCTGCTGCTGCTGCTGCTGTTGATGTAATGCAACTAATTTTGTTTTTGATCAACGGACCGCAAATTTCGTCAGGGGTTTTAACAGAAAAGCGAAAATTTTATTATAGCCACACTTACAAAGAGCAACATGGCATAGCTGCGCCATCTCAGAATTTAATATCCTGCCAGATATATTATTATTATTAAACTGGGAAGAAAAACGTATATAGTAATCGGTTATGGACTAAAAACAATTTCGAGCAGCTCGAATAATTCGTTGCAAAGGTAAAAAGTTTTCAGCTGCTGCTCAAGAAGGAGAAATCTTCTGCTTATGTGTTTAATATATCAGGCAAATCAAAAGAGTTTATAAGATGATAATATATAGAAAATATATTAATCGTATTCTATATAATATATAATTATAATAGATGGATAATAAACTAAAATAGATGGAAAATATATTAAATATTTAATATAAATATTCTGTTCGCAAATGAATTATTATTAAAAAAAAAAAAAAATATTTTTTAAAAAGTTTTAGATATTGAAAAACTTGGGTGGGTTAAAAAAAAAAAAAAAAAAAAAAAAAAAAAAAAAAAAAAAAAAAAAAAAAAAAAAAAAAAAAAAAAAAAAAAAAAGAAAAAATAGCCAAACAAATCTTGATATAAATCCCAACAAATATGAATCACAAATCAAATGAATGACTGAACTTGTAGAATATCTATAATATCTATCTATTATCTATTCTACACATCCATTATGTTTATCGATTCATTGAGCTGTGAAATGGCCTTTGGCAGCTGACAAATTACACAAGATTGCCAAGTTTCAATTAAGCTGGAGCCATTCAAAGGCAGCTTTCGGTTATTGCCCCGTCAAAGGCAAAAGGCGGACGCGGCGGCATCCGTTGAAAGCCTGAAATGCACAATCATAACCCACAACTGGGTCGCCGGCCAGGGGCGCCATGGTCGAAATGCAATATTGCTGAGTTCCAAACAGAGTTCAGGTAGTCAGTCCAGTAGACACGCACACACACACACGCACACACACATTTGTATGTATGTTTGCCATGCACCTCAAATTATATGTTGACAAGTCTCAACTGAGCCGAGCAGCCCAATCGAATTATTGGGCCCATGGCAATTACTTGGCCTGGCTCTCGCCGTCAAATTGCTGGCCAAATTCATAGATGTCAAATCGAACACTATTACCTATGCAAATAGTTATTTCGTATTCTGAAATTTGACTTGATTAAGTGAATTATGTCATTTTCATATATGAAATTAAAGTCGATCGCAGATTGTTGTTTGGTGTTAAGTCTGAGCAAAGTTCGACGACACTTTGACGCCTGAAAGAAATCGAATTTATTTATTGATATATATTAGTATTAAAGGCAATAGAACAACGATATTTCCCTCTTTAAGCAATGTGAATATGAATATGAAAACGACTTGTAATGTGAATTTAATATATGAAATATATACAGTAGAACCCCGGCTACAACGACTCCGCTTATAGAGATCTTACGTTATTATGTACATTGAATAATATCTTATCTACCCATTCTGTTATCATACATCGAACTAGTCTATATATTTATCTTAATAACTCAACATATGTGCTTGCATTTCATAATTAACAATACATATGTAGAGAAGGGCTTAGTCTATGTCCAAGTCTACAACTTTCATACTATTCATTACATTCTATCCAGAACACAATTAGTCCCACAATCGTGTCACGCACGACTTTTGTAGCACGCCTTCCACTCGAATCACGCAGCTCCTGCAGCTAGACACGAAACACGAATGAATCATCTGACACAATCAAGCCGACAAACTGTTTATGGCTCAACTCAATTTGATAAGCAAGCGAAGCGTATGTTGCTCTCAGGCTGATTAGGAAAAATCACAACAAGGATAATGTAAATAAAAGAAAAATGAAAAAAAAGCAGGCGAAAAAGTAAAACGTACAATGCGAATGGAAAATTGGGTATTCATAAATTGCTGGTGATATTTGTCGCCCACCTTCGGGCAATTTTCCAGGGTTTTTGTCGCAATTTTCTTATCTCGTGAGCATAAAATTAACAACCCAACAAAATGGCGTCAAAATCAACGACAATGCTTGCACACATTATTTGCGTAGCTGGGCACACGAGAACGCCGACGAGGACGAAGGCACGAGGACACGGCAAGGACTATGCCGGAGCTTTATTTCGAGAAATCGACGCCCGCGGCGTAGCTATAAAAATTTGTGCGCGATAAAATGGAATTATGAAGACGAGATGGTGCGACAAGTGCGACGACCAAGTCTGTATACGACACGTGTTCTTATTAATTTTAATGCATATTAAAAATCGCAGCCGGCGGTACTACGACACACCCTCCGAACGCCCCCCAACACCCATCTCGTAAACCTTCTTCAGAAGCTGTAAATTTTAAGCAGCGTATCAATAAAAAGCCTGAAACGTTGAGCACGTTGAGGCAGCTTCATAAGAGATACTCTAACCACAACAATATACAATACACGCACACACACACACACACACAGATGCACACACACATGCTTGCATGACAGTCAGTGACTTATGTTTATTAGATTTTATGGGCGCTGAGGCTGAGCTTCATCTTGTGGGTTTTGCTTTACACATTTTTCGCTTGTGCATTAAAATATCTTAATAGAAAAGAGATAAGTCATAAAATATTAAATGAGTGACTACCACACACACACACACACACACAGAGAGAGACTCATGCACACACACAGACACACAGATACACATAAAGCTCATAATCAGTCAGGGAGCCAGTGAGGCAGGCCAAGTGGCAGCGTGGTTTCATCTGCTGCTGGCAGGCTGTTGGCTATGTCGGAGCCTCCATTATGCCGCAGTATTGTGGTTATGATTTCGCATACCCTGTACGCTGCCGATGCATCAGCAGGGTATATGCATGTATATGCATATTTTGAGTATTGGAAATGTTATTCGATTTGATCATGTTAATCAAAGGAACATAATATTACTTCTGCTTACTTTTTTAGGGTCTTTTATAATTAAATATGTAGCTTGAAGCTGAATAAACTTAAGATTTTGTTGTTTTTAATCAAGCAAGAAGGTTGAAGCTATACATGTTGGCCAGTCAACTAATTTTTTCTCTCTTTCTGCCCTTCTGACTCCTATCTGTCTCTCTCCCTCTATTTTGATCTCACTTTATTTTGATGTTGAACTCTTGATTTCTCTCTACTGATGCCCTCTTGATCTCAACTTCTATATATGTATGTATATCTAAATCTGTCTTAATTTGTCTCTCTCTTTCTTCACTCTCTCTTTCTCACTCACTCTCTCTCTATCTTCCTCTCTATTTCTATATCTATCTTGGTATCTCTATGTTTCTCTCTCTTTCTATATCTGTTTTAGTTTCTCTGTCATTCTCCCTCTCTCACTCTTTCTTTCTATATCTATCTCTCTATCTTTCTCTTTCTCTCTTGAAATGTTTCTCTTGATCTGTCCGTCTATATGTATTTTGATCTCTATCTCTATCTCTCTCTCTCACTCTCTCTCTATCATTTCCCTCCCTCTCAATCGCTTTCTTTATCTATCTTTATCCCTCTATCTTCTGTCTCTCTCCCACTCTCTCTATCCCTACCTATCTTGGTATCTCCTCTCTCTTTATCTTGTTATTCCACTCTCTTGGTTTTTTTGTCTTTCTCTCTTTCTCACATCTCTCTCGTTTTCCATCTCTGTCAGTCTATCAGACCTACAGAAGGGAATATTAAATACAATTTCCCCCCAAAATTCATTTACAGAGCATCTTAGAGTCCACCCCCTTTGTAGCCCATTTGATCATATTTGTTCTTAGTGCTCATATTTCCACTTTGCAGATAAATAATGCAGAAAAGTTGTTCATTTAACTTTGCCTGTTTGTTTCGTTTCATACCGCTTTTTGTTTGCTTTACTCGTTGGTGGTTTAGGTGCCTCACCTGCACCACCGCCGCCACCGGATCGCCTGCCATGTGCCAGATATAAATCTTGAGAGCCTAAAACCGACTGGGGAGCAACTTTACTTTTTATTTTTATTTTCATTTTATATATGTATAAATATTTTTCGGTATTTTCGGGGCCAGCTTTGGCTCAGTCGAAAATAAGTTAAGAAACTCATTCACATAATTTTCGAGTTTATTGTTGCTGCTGCTGCTGCTGTTGCTGCTGCTGTGGCATGCTACACACCTGGCAGGGCGTGGCTCTAATTACCAACAGCCCTCAGCAGCGACTCCGTGCTGCCCATAAAATCTAAATAAAAATCATTCATTTTCTCGGCAGAGCGAAAGTTAACCTAAGGCGCCAACAATTCTGCCAACTGCCATGCTTAACGGCTCCTTAAGAACCACTCGATGATGTTGTGGCTGCTGCTGGAAATCCAGTAGCTGCAAGCAGAGACCCCCTCCCACACGCCCACCCCTCAGCCATGCGGTTGCCTTTTGGGCGTAAAATTTTTATAGCCTACACTTGGGCGCCCGAGCAAGTTATGGCCACTTAATGAATTAACATTATTTTGATGGGTTTTATGATTTTTTGTTCGTGCCCCCACTCACACACACACACACACACACACACACATTACTAGGTTGCAACACCTTAGAAAAAAAATCAGCCGCTTTTAACTTTTTAATAAGCCACAAAAAATATTATTAAAACAAAAAAAATAAATAAACTGAACTGAAATAAAAAATTAAGTAGATTCAAACATAAGCATAACTCCACTCGAATCATTTCATTAATATTTGGGCGTGGCTGTGGCAGCCCACTGCCTTTTTTTTTTCTTTGTATGTTTCGCATGCTGCATGGAAATTGCTTTTTAAGTACTTGGCTTCAATGCAGGCGCAGAAAAGTTTTCCATGCAGCGTGGCGGAAACTGCGAAAAGCTGAAGTGAAAGTTTTTATTAAATGCATAAAACGAGTCAAAGTCGTGACTGTGTATGTGTGTGTGTGTATGTCTGTGTGTGTGTGTGTGTGTATTGAGCGCGTGTATCGGGCGACATAAATCTAAGTGCTTTAACGCCCTTGTGGCCAACTTTCGCAGCGCCTACTTTTGTGGCCAATGGTGCAAAATGTTTTAACAGTCTGAGCCACCCCTTTGCCCACACCCATCCAAGTATGTATGTGTGTATTATGTAAGCGGCGCTGTGGAGCTTTTGTAATGAGTTTTCAAGTGGTTTTATGCATAGGCAGGTAATTTTAACATAATGCCTAATGATGTATCTTTTGTGATGGGGGGCTTACTAAATAGCCCAGCATTGTGTGCCAGGTAGTGTTACACACACACACACACACACACACACACGCACACAACTGACAATGTAGTTTATAAAGGCAAACCTAATGGGCAATAAGCAGGCAGTTAGGCAGTCCTTTTGTTATTGCTCATGGAACAAGCTGACTTTGTCAAATGTAGTGAAAGACAGACTTTTAAGCGCTTAAAACGCTCTGTGTATAAGTGTTTTTTAATGTATTATACCATATGCGTTATATAAAAAACAAAAATTAGTTAAAATCTAAACAATTAAAATTTTAAAAACTTTGAGAACTGGCACATTATAAAAATTGTATATTACCATATAACAGTACAATGCGTATTAAACTATATTTAATTTATCTCGTATCTCACCTACTCTATCTCAATCTAATCTGTTAAACAAAATATTTAAATATTAAATATTAAATATTAAATATTTAAATATTAATAATGTAACTTACTATTCAACTAATTGATTAAGTAACATTTTCCATTACTGATTCGTTCAATAAAACTCTCGCATTCTCAATTATTGCTTGCGATATCAGCTTACAGCAAATATCCCACAATTCAAATGCGCGCCTAAAATAAAATTCCCTAACAACCGAATTTCCCGTTTGCACTCGCATTTTTGTTCAGAGCTGGCGAGTCACTCGCACACACACATGCGAGCAAAAACAAACGCTCTCGCTCTCGCTCTCTCCAGCAGCAGCAGCAGCAGCAGCAGCAATAGCAGCTGCCGCATATGCCGCACCACGGCGAATTGGACACAGCCAACGGCGGCGAATGTATTTGACAGTTGTACCAGTCGCCCGTGTATGTGTTGTCTGTCTCTGTCATCATAGTCGCCGTCGCTGTGGCCGCCGTCTCGTTGCGCTTCAGTTTTTCTGATTGTGGCCCAAGCAAAAACTAGGCAAACATTTTTTAAAAACTTTAATAAAAATCGTCAATGAAATGCGCACAAAGCAAAGTCATATGTCGACTGCTCGTAAATTTCAAAAGTAACTAAATAAGTGCAAAACATAAAGTATAATAAAACAAAGCTGTGAAAATTTTGTATAGTGCGAACGCCTGGAAAAATTCTCTGCGCAGCAGCCGCCTTTTTTTCGGCAACGACGAACGAATTGGGTACAAAAGAATAAAATATATATAATAACTTACTGAAAATATAAACAGTTTAAGTGGCTGTTCATTTTAATATGTGGCAATTGCAGAATATATGATAACAATCAAAAAAGATACATTATACAGCTACATATAGTTGTGCCCAAAAATATGTGCCAAAAATACAAAAGTTTTACAACTCGCAAAAAATTATGACAATAAAAGTGTGTGAATAAGATATAAAATAAAATCATTAAAAAGACCCAAGAATATATATTTATATGTATATAAATAGATATAAATATAATGTTTAATAGTGCGCCCATTAATCTTATTGTTATTGTTGTTGTTGCTGTTGCCTTTGTTCGCTGCGTTGTTGTTGTTGTTGTTATTCGCATTTTGTGTACCTTTCAAGAAATCAATAAAAAAAAAAAACAGTACGCAGCCCAAAGGCCAGGCAAATTCGCTCAAAACGAGTCGAGAGAGCGGAATGAAAGAGCAGCATGTAACGCAGAACAGCAGCGAAGCGCCTGAGAGCGAGAGAGGGTGAGCGCGAGTGAGCGTGAGTGCCGTGTGCGTTTTGTTGACATTCTACAGCGCCGCATGCTTGCCAAGAAGCCCAGCTTGAGTTGTGTGTCTCTCTCTTTCTCTCTCTGTCTCTCGCGCGCTGTATCTGTCACTGCGGCTCTGTCTTGCTTACAACTATGCCATAATTTAGCATATTTAGCAAAAGAACGCGAATGTCCGACAAAGAATAAACACAAATAGAACAATAAGTGTATTTATATCATGATAAAGCACAGTTAGCTGACACAATTCTTAAAGAAGCCGACTGCATTCGCTGTGTGCCCGTTTCTCTTGTCGCGTAGCGCTGCGAATTACTACTCTTGGTATATTTCGGCAAAGGGTGCTCTGGGCACCACGTGCACAGCCCGGCTCTATTGATTTTTCGCATATCCTGCATCCTGTTTGCCGTGCATGCGCAGCCACCCATATATATGAACCTGTATATATACATAGATATATTTGCGTGTATGTGGATATCCCTAGTGCACTGACCTTAGCCATGGTACTACCAGTCAGTCATAACTCGAGAGTTGCACGTTAATTTGGCCAACAAATTAACAGCATTCGGCAAGTCGCTAAAAACAACAAACAAACGTTGTGTGATACACATACATGAATGCACACCCAAATATGTAGTACACAATGTGGGCCATTCATAAAAACCGGAGGTAGAAAAAATAAACATAATACAACTAAATAAACATTCTCGCTGTCGCTGTATGCATAGGAAGTGTGTTAGACGTATGTATTTGATTTTGGTTTTTCGAAAGCGAATGCTTGAGTGCGTTAATATGTGGGTTATCAAACAGTCTCACGCCTATTAAAGCCATCGAAGCTGTGTTCCCTTTGCGGCAGTGGCTGCTTAGGAGAAGCAAAATATCGAATATGCATTAAGAACAGCCCAGATCGAGCGACTGCCTATGTGAACTCGGTCAGTTGTGAAGTTATCTCAATGAAATTTCGTAAATATGCGTGTTTTGAGTGTGGAATCAACATATGTATATGAATACGAGCCAAAACACATTATTATCTCATATGGCTGTCATAGAAATGATTAGTCAAATAATGTGCTCTTAGTGTGAATCATATGCCATATTATGTGAGAAACAACTTCAGCTTAACATTACAATCTTCAGTTTGAAAGGGTTTATAGTCATAGGCTTACAATTCACATACCATGCCCATCATATCAGCTCAATTTGTAGTCATATCATTTCAGTTACTTGAGTGCCCAATTAGATGATATTTATTGACACTTGAGACACACTTTAACACACTTTCACGGGTTGGCAACAAAGTCGCCCGCCCACATTATTTTGCCTTCGTTTGCTGTGCTGCTCCATAAAGCTATATTTTCTGTTTATTTATATGTTTATTCAATATACAATAGGAAATCGGCTTAGGCTCATGTGACCTACTATATTCGTTGCTTCTACTTCCGTTTATAGCGAGCGGCAGAGGTAGGCAGGCAGCTATAACATTTGTTACCTGGTAAAACGATAATATGCTCACTTTTTATCAATCACACACGCACACTGACACACTCGCAAAAAGGTCACTTATTATTGTTTATGTATATGACAGGCATAATAGAGCTTATCTCGGCAAATGGCTAGCGACCATAAAAAAAAACTCGCCACGACTTCGTGTGTGTGTGTGTGTGACTGTGTCAGTGTGTGTTTCTATGCATGTTTTCCATTTATGGGTCATACGCACACACTCGCACTCACACATATCTATGTTCCCATCCGTTTTTCTGCACTTGACAGCAAACAGTGGGCAATTTTTCAATTACATTTGCAATCACACATGCGGCACATGCCACAGCGACCACTCACTGCTATCTGCTAATCAAATTCTTCCGAAGTGACCCTAAAAAGTCATTGGCCTCGTGCATTGACGTCGATCTACTGCTTGTAATAATATTATATTATTATTGTTTATTGTTATTATATATGATATATATATATAGATAAATGGAAAAGATGCTTGAAAATTATATAGCTCTGCCTTTATATACCCTGTACACATAGATAAAGCTGCTTTCTGAAGACTTACTTTGATTTGTCTGACTGCATGCATTCATCATCTATAAGATATTAAACTGACGAAAAAAACAAACTCTACTTGGTAGAAGACTTAATAAAGGCGTCTAGCAGTCTATTCTTCTAGTCTTCCAACTATTGCTATTTTTGATTCCATGCTCTACAGGGTATTCGTTCGTTAAGCATTGCCAAATAGGTTGCCATTTTATAAGCTATGTCTACTTAACTTTCCGCTACCCGTCTTAGATCCATAAAAGGTCCAACAATTGACGCTTGATTGGCCAATTTTCTGGGACCCAAAGCACGTCAACTCGTTTTCCAATATCTTTTTTTTATGGCCACAGATACAGTCAGCCAGTTTACTAACTATTTATATTCATATATGTACATATATATATCTATCTTTTAGTGCGCTCTTATTCCGGCTGTCCGTCTTTTATGTGTCACATTTTGTTCTGCGAATATTTTGGGTTTATTGATAATTTTGTTTTATGGCAACGCGTAAGCAGTCCAAGTTTTAGTTAGTTTTTCCTTTTCATTTTTATTACTATTTCATTTTCTTTACTTTTATTTTTATTTGATTTCGTATTTTTGTTTGCATGCGGCTGCAGTTTGATGAGCTGCTAATTAGCACCGGCTGCTCAACAGTCACGAGCAACACTTTAGCTCAAGCACATGGCGTGCCGAGCCGGTTCTCAATGAATCAGCACGAGCGCACTGTAATTTGCACTTTG
This sequence comes from Drosophila aldrichi, assembly GCA_035045965.1. Classification (NCBI taxonomy): domain Eukaryota; kingdom Metazoa; phylum Arthropoda; class Insecta; order Diptera; family Drosophilidae; genus Drosophila; species Drosophila aldrichi. Next base: position 2,088,926 of record JAWNOM010000040.1, read on the forward strand.
TTCAGCTACCTCTCAGCCACCCCCCCCTTCCACAACTCCGCCCACCCCCTTCATCCTCAATTTCTTTTCTCTTTCTCTCATTCTTTGGCTGGCTCTGTAAGTAGAGTAAGTTGCTAAAGTCGGGGCATATTAGTTGCTGCACTCATGATTGACAGTTGTTGGACTAGGTTAGTCGTCGCTGTGGATAATTAGTCCACATGGATTGGCAGCTGGATGGACAGCCAACAGCATTTGCCTTTTGACCCCAACTGCTCCAATGTTCGAGCATATGCGCAGATTATGTTGAGCTCCTGCCTTCAGCAGATTAGCAAACAGCATATTGATTATTGATCCAATTATTAGAGACCAGTTAGGAAGCAGAGCTCGTTAGAAAATTTGTCGAATCACATAAGAGAAATGAATCAACTGACAAGTGATGGATAAATAAATGGATTTGGGATTACATATTACTACCTTTTGTTTTAAAGACGTAGAAAGAAAGAAAATGTTTGAACTGTAAGAAAATCAAGTGCAAGCTGAGAATGCTTTATTTTCCCTTATAGAGTTATACTGAACCATTTCACTTCTTAACCTAGTTAGGAGAGCTGCTGCTATATATAATATTATATGATATATAAATATATATTTCACCTATTTAGGTGGACTCTCATAAAATATACTAGGCAATTTTTATTTACTACTTTAGTTATTCAATAGAAATTATAGCAATGAAGCTAAATTTATTTTCTACCAGGCAGGTAATTTCTGCTAGCATTCATTATACAAATAGAATATATATATGTATAATACCCATTTTCCACGCTTCGTTATTGTTTGTTTACCTTCGGCTAAATGCGAAACCTTCGCCGCAGCTCTTGAACTTCATACTGCAAGTGCCATTAATTTCGTGGACAACTGCTTCAGCATGATGTAGCGTACACTTGTGTCGCCTATGTTCGACCTGCACTTTAAATCTTGCAGCTTTTTTTTGCGACATGAGGCATGAAGCCGTCTGCGAGTGCCGCCAGCTGTTGCACACATGTCAGCAGGACAGACGCTGGGCTCGTCAATTTATTGCAAGCGCTTTACAAGTTTTTTTTTTCCTCTACTTTATTTTTTTGCTTCCTACAGTTTTTATATGGGCACATTTATAATTTTTATTTATATGGTCACACATGAGCGGGGCAAGGAAGTTAGATGTAGCGAGAGGGGAGAGAGACGGAGGGGAATTTTGATGCGTCGACAAATGCAGTGGGCACGTCCTCATGTTTTAAAGATTGAACCGGGTTGAACTCGGCGTCAGAAAACAAAGGGCGATCGAAAGAGAAACAAGAATTGAGAATAAGTGCAAAAGATGTAAAATGAAATGCAATAAATTATGATGTAAAGCAACCGCAGCGAGTGGAGTTTTGTTAATTTATACGTCTTTGTTTTTTGTTCAAAAAAAAAAAAAAAAGTGCAACACGCAACAACAACAATAATAATAATAATAACAGCTTGCAATTTAATTAATATTTTTACAACATTTTGTGACAGTGTAAAAATGGAAATCATTTAAGCATATAAAAAAAAAACTTTAGCTAGCAAAAACTAAAACAAATTGTAAAAAGCAAAAATAAAACAAACAAGAAAGAAAATGTTGTAACAACAACCAACAACGAAAAACAAACAAACAATACGTTACTAAAGTATTACAATAGAACAAGCCTTGCTTTGCACAGTGGTGCAAAACACAGCGCACAAAAAACAACAAATTCGCACAAACAAAAATCAACACGAACACCGAGTGAGTCTTCTGCTTCCAATTGGAACAATGCCACGCCCACTGAAGCTGCCACTGCTGCAGCTGTTGCTGTTTAGCTGCCTGGCGATGCAACATAGCGGCAAAGCGCTGCCCAGCACTGCGCTGCCACCGCAGCTGGCAACGTCCAGCAGCAGCACACTCAGCAGTCGCACCACTCGCACCACTCCAGAGCTGTCGCTGGAGAGCAGCACCACACAGCGCAGCATCTTGGATCTAGTCAATGCGGAGGCCGACGGCTCCGGCTGGGAAACACTTGAGACTGAATTTAAATTAGCCACGCACAGCCCCACCGCCTCGACGCTTGGCGCCACGCCTCCCACTTCCATTGAGCAGCAGGACCAGCCGCCGGCGATTCCTGCCACCACCTTGGCCTTTGCCAATGCAGTTGCCGTTGCGGGCGATACCATGGACTCGACGGGCCTAGCTGGCGATGCCACGCCCCCCTATGCAGCGGTCGACGATAGTTATGGTAATTAGTTTGTGAATATTTCTATAGCGAAGAGAACTTTATCCACCTATGACGCATCAGAGATCGCCATCAAGCGCTCGAAATGCTGATTCAATTATTCCAATTGAATCTGTTTATATAAAAACAAAACAGAAACTACTGACTCACCCCCATTGCAGTCAATGTAATGGATGAGATCAGAAGAAAAAAGGAGCTCAGTTTAAAATAAGTCTAAAAATATATTCAGATCTTAGATCTGCAAGAAATCTGAATAATAGAATAAGAAATATAATTATTATATGAAATGATTTGATCTATTTCTAATAATTTCTTTTATTAATAGGCCTATCTATAGCTAACTATATTTATATATGTCCACTTATATCCTGTAACTATTTCTCCATCCATACGTATACCTATATTTTGTTTATGTTTATATGTATGTATGTATATGTACATATATTGTATATGTACATATATTCCATATTCTATATTATATATCCCTTATAGTATAACCCATATTCTGTATACCATACTATATATCGTAAATAATATACCAATACCCTATATCTCGTATCCTGTATCCCATATCCTATATTCATTACCATCCTCTGTCTCCTTCTGTCTCTTTATATACCCACACCCATATCTCTATGATATATGTGACCATCTATACAATACCATCCTTAATTTAATTTAAAATTTTCATCTCTATCTACAGACATTTTTTAAAATTTAATCTAAGCCTATTATAATTGATCTTGTGTGAATGCCCATTTAAGTACAGCAAATCTCAGACACCAATTTATTTGTATTGCTTTATTAATAGCTCCCGCTCCATTTAATTGGGATACTTTAAGGGACTATCCCAAAGCACTTAGCTCGAATTGAGTTTTTTACAAATGCCAATAACTCATTAAATAATTATAAATTGCATTCGATGGGTGTTTACCGTACAAGACTTTTCCATTATGGCCGCGTTTAGCTGCCCGCCGGGCACATTGAAGTTCATTGACATCGCAAAAAGTTTTGCTGGAAAAACTTGATGGTACCGAAATGAGAATCACAGTGCAGGGGGTGAGGGCCAAAGTTAACGGACAAGTAGGCAGTTGCTCAGTTATTATCGATAGATACAATAACAACAGCAACAACAACAACAACAACAACTTTGCTCATACTTTGCATACTTCATGGCAATTAACAGAGTTTTCATTTCCGGCTTAACACGCAGCCTTGTCGGATTCCACCACGCCTCGCCGCCTCCCTCTCACGCTCCCCATATACATACATATATACAACTACTGCCTACTGCCTGACTGGCCCTCTCCAGGGGTGTTAACGTGTAATATGGCTAAATTCTCACGCAAAAACTTTCAGCATTTTGTGTGGAATGAATTATTTAACATTGTTTTTGCGGACCAAGTTTTTCGGAATCGCGTTTAATAAAATATGCCCGAGAATTGACACCCACAACAACAACAACAACAACAACTACAACAACAAACAGCTCGTCAAAGGTTTTCATTGAATACGACGGCACACGCGATGCCCGCTGGCTGCCCGGCGTTGCGCGGCTCGCAAGCAAACAAAGCAATTAACAACTTAACTTTTATGGGCCACAATTATTTGGTATTTATTGCTAAGCTCTAGCTATGCGCTATCTTTATGGCCCGGCTTAAAATTCAAAGCCGCTGACAACTCAGCTGCCCCGCATTCAATTCCCACCCCCAAAACATTTCAAGCCCTTGCAAGCCCGCTGGATCCACGTGGCGTATGCGCAATTTGCATTATTTCTTTTCTTGTTTTTGTTGTTTTTGTTGTTGTGTCAGCAACTAAAATATTTTTTGCATGAGCACCAGCGACTGACAGCTGGCAAATTGCAGGCCACTGGCTGCCAAATGGGCGTGGCTGTTGTGGGCGCTTATTCGCTGGCCACACGCAAAACTTCAATTAAAATGCATTTAGTTGTTGTTTTTCTTTTTTTTGTCGTTCTTGTTGTGTTTGATTTGTGGCCAGGGGAAATCACAACAAATGACCCCAATTGAGCGAAATTGGGGCAAAGCACTCCAATAGTCCAAGGATAAATCCCTATCCAAACTAACTAGCGACCCTGAACTTGAAAAACAGCCAAATGATAATTGGTATATAAATCTAATTAGGTGATATGGCAGTGAGCTTAAGTAGCTTACGGTTAAGCTAAGAATATATGAGTATACTTGAAATTGAGTGAATAAGTAGAGTACTCATAAGACTTGTACTCAAAGGCAGTTCAAACAGATTCAGGCTCAAACAAAATTTAGAAAATTGTTTACCAACCGAAAAAAAGAGATTTCTTAATATATGTTTATTTAACAACACCAATCTAAAGCTTATAAGTCTCGAGATCTGCTCAATGAGATGCCTTTAATTTTTACCCAATATTTTATATAGTTCTTGAGATCAATCGAAGAAAATATGCATTTAATATATTTGAATTCTTTGCTGGAACATTTATTTATATAATTAAATGAATTCCTGCATTTAGCTTAGACTATTATTGAATATATATTTAAAAGTTACGGCACTAACTTTTGAGATCCTTGCCAAAATCGATTGAAATATTCATGTTTTGAATTCAAATCAATTTATTATTACAGCAATTTATATAACGTTACCTAATACTAACGACTTTTATGAGGCCTGGCTCATTTCGGAATGGGACTCTAGCGTAAACCTGTATTTATATACTAATCTAACGAGGTACCCAAGCCCTCCGGTTACTAATATTAAATGCGGCACCTGACTCAGTCATAAACCCAGCTATAATTTAGTCAGGAATGAGAGCTCTGCTCCGCCTCTCTTCACAGCACTAATGACTTTGTTAATTTTCCACTGTTACTATAAGTAATTGCTAAATCAAGCAAATATAATTTTTTATTTTTGCATATTTTAATTAATTTTTCGTAATTAATTTTTGCCTCAGTTGGTGATTCCGATTTTGTCATTTCTAAATGTAGGCAAAACTCATAGAGATGTATGTATATAGTTATATCTATACATCTAGTAATTGTACTCTTCAAGAGAGAACATGCAAATGAGCTGAGTGACAGCCACAGCGTCGCAGACTACGCAGTTTGCAAATTGAACAATTGTCGAGACTTGCCTGCTGAACGTTCTCCGTGCGCTAATTATTGATGCAGTCAAACAAATTCATTTCGTATTCAGCTGAGCGCCAAATCCATATAGCATATACATATACATATAGTATCTATGGCAAAAGTAAAAATATATTATCCAACTACAAGGTTAGGCAACAAATACCATATAGCAAATGGCATAGTGCCTCCCAGAAGTTAAGGGATAGCAGACATAAAGTAATTAAAATAAATTTGTAGAAATTATTAATTGACTAGAAATAACTGAAAATATAAAAGACAGTATACAAAAGTACTAAAAAGGTATTTATTTATATATTAAAATGACTCAAGTCAGTATAAAGCTGAACGACTAAAAGTTTCCATACATAAAATAGGTTTTAAAATATTTTTATAATTATAATGCATGCCAAAACCTGAGAAAAGCTTTAAACTTGTATGAACTTAAAGAACTCTTTGAGTCAATCCAAGTAGACTTGAAACTACCCTATAAATATGATATTCGGAAAGTATTTCCTTTCGTAATTTTTAACAATGCTTAATCATTTGATCGACTATAAGTTCCATAGTAGATTGCAAATTAGTTTTCTCTCAATAAGATTCGAATTTTCACTACAAAATGTTGCTGAATTTCAGATATTTTTAATGTTTTTAATGAAAACCCATTTCTGGTCCTAATTAAAGCTTCATTTCTAGTCAATGATTTCGTTTCTATATTCAGCTGTAATAAAGCTGACTCGCATAAATAGAGGATTCTAGTATTAACGGCTAAGAATTAGCTTTTTACAAATCATTTAGCGTGCACTGCGAAAATTTCTATCAAGTCATTAGTTTAATTAATTGTTTCTTACAACCTGTTTCGCCCAGAACTGGCAGAGAGGAAATTGTTCTTGGTCCACAGCGCAGTTTGCCAAGTTTTCAGAGCTGTTGTTGAGTTAATTTTTTATGTTAATTCATTTGAAGACGCAGCTGAAATGCTGAAACGTTAAAACGTTGGCTGCCTTCACAATTTCGGCTACAGCTGAAAAGTGCAGCTCATCAAGTGCCTGTCTTCAGATGTGCCCTGCGAGCAAGAGTAGCACGGAGAGACAATGTCAGAGGGAGAGAATAAAGAGACATACTGTCGCCCGCTTGGCACTGGGGCAGTTGAGAGCCGCCGAGTGGCATGAAATTGAAATTGGTTTGCTTGCAACTGGCAACATGCAGCGCCTCGCTGAGCAGCTACCATTTGCAATTAAATGCATAAAAGTATCTGTCAGATGCAGCCTGTTGATGGCACAATGACAAACAGCAGTTGACAAAAGTTTCCCTCAACTCTATGGGGCAGCATTAAGATAATTAATTCTCGCCAAGCTACCATGTGTAGCTGTCATAGGTAAAAGTTCTAACTACAACACTTTTAACTAGGGTATTTTTCAGCAAAACTTGCACTTTAAATAGGCAAAAGAACTTATGTTAACAAATTACACATTAGAGTACATAATATGTATTATGTATTACATATGTTAAAGATATGTACTAATCCAGAACTATAAAAAAGATTAACTATTTGTCAAAAATAAAAGAAAATTATTTTTCCTATTTGTTTAATTTGTATAATTTTAATAAACGGGTTTGCGCTCTACAAAAAGTATACTTTTCTGACAAAAAAATGCCCATATACTACTGTATATAGTTTACAATACACTTAGATTTGTACTGGCTAGATCTTTACTAACTCAATTAGTTTATATAAAATTAAACAAAACACTTCAGCTCTTCTTTTGATTACATTTAATGCAGTTTCTTTTCCTTGATTTTCACTTCTAATTAAAACTGAAAATTAATATTTGAAATTCAATTTTCTTTAGTTTTAAACTTGTCTTGGCCACTTTGACGCTGCACCTGCCAGAAAGTTTCAAAAAAAATTCAAATACTTTTGTTCCTCATTGCGCTGAAGCTTAAAAGTTAAATGCGAGTGAAGCTGGTAAATAGATTTGAAAATACAGACATACATGTATATGTATATAAATATATTTGTTGGTATATCAACAGCGTTGGCTCGAATCTCAGTTTTGGCCACTTGAAGTTTTCTGGTCCAGGCGCAAACTTGGCTAATACAAATTGACGTAACTTTTGGCTTGTCAACAGCAAACAGCCAGCCAAAAGTTTTGCAGCGTTTTTTGACAAATGATTTGCCTGACAAGAAATAAACACAAATAAACACACACACACACACACACACGCACACAGCAAATGGCTAAAAAGCTTGGGCAAAGCTAACTTTGCACTTCAACTTTGCAGCAAAAGTTTTAGTGTGTGTGTGTGTGTGTGTGTGTGTGTGTGTGGGCGTCACTTGTAGAAAATTTTACAGGACACTGAGTTATGAACATGACTTGTCAAAAAATACATTAAAAGTGCAAAATAGTGTAAGAAGCAGCAGCAGCAGCAAGAGCAGCAAGAGCAGAAAACAATCATTTAGTCCACCAGCATAAAACTAAGAAAAAGCATAAATCATTGAACTTTTACTGCTGCTGCTGCTGCTGCTTCCACTTCCATAAAAAATAAGAGTAATCAATCATTTAGCTGTCTTGATTTTAATTTGCGACATGGCCACACAGACACACGCAGGCACACGCACACACTTGCACGCAGCGCCTATGGCAAAAGCGTTGCATACCCAACAGGCGCCTGGCGACTGCACGTGCTCAAGGCGTTGGCAAACATGCAGCTGATAAGCCAGGTTCCTGTCTGTGCCTGACTTCACCTCACTATCTCTTAATTTACCTCCCGCTCCAACTCACTCTCGCTCTCTCGCTCGCTCTCTTTCTATGTTTCCTCTTGCTCACTCTCCCGTGCACATGTGTGCTCTGCTGCGCTTTTTATGGCTGAGGCCTCACCTCACGCTCAAGAAAAATAAAAGAAGTTTACAGTTACGACTATTAGATACCCTATAAAAACCTAATACGGAGTATAGGCTTCGGCTCTTGGTTCGCTAAGGCAGCCAACAAGTAGAGAAGAAGTCTAAGCAATTCTTTTTAATCAACTTCTAATTCAGTTTAAATTTATTATTCATTTTGGATTTTTATTAAAGTACTACTAAAAGCTCATGTAAACTACTATATTTGATATAACGAAATTTCAGACTTAAAACCTCTGTGGAAATCTATGTATATTGGTGATAGTCTTTTATTTAGAAAAAAAAATCTAAATCCTCTTATATGTACTTATTTTCATAGCTATTAATACGATACTAATATGTATATGGTATCCAATAAAAACAAAATACATATATATACAATATATATACACATATTATATTATACACATATTTCTTTCGCCCATTCTCTAACCACCTATGAGAGCAGCCATAGATAAACAAGTTCTCTATGCTCCGAGCCCGACTCCATTAGAGTTCTTAATAAACAGCCGAGGGCAGATTGTTGTCTACTTATCGAGGGCATTGTTGTGTGTTCATTTATGAAACTTTAGTCTAGCTGGCTGTTGATATGGCTGGCAACAATGCGAAGCCAGCTTGAATATCAACAGATAAACCCTTTTTAAGTGCGGATCGTCCACAAAAGCAAAAATAAATACAACAACAAAAAAAAAGAAAAAAGGAAAAACTGGTTGCCGGGGCAACAACTTCCGCCTAACTGCACTTCAGCATGAACATCTGAACGCCAGACAAACACAGCAACAACATAACGGTACAACAACAGTACAACAACCCTGAATGCCTATACAAGAGCATCAGTCAGAGTCCCCAAACCCATCTACCCGTTCACCCGCCTACTTCAACTCCGACCCCTCCCAGTTTTAGCTGCTGAAGGCCTTTTTTTGCACTTGAAACTCAGTCGTAGGCGGCTGCCTTTTGTCTGCCTGACTTATTGCTGTATGAGTATGTGTGTGTGTGTGTGTGTTATGTGTATGCTGCTTAAAGTCATAAACACCCTGTTAGTGTTGCAGCAGCTCGACATGCTGAACGTGACATTGATGCCTTCTTTTGTGGCCAACTCCTGCCGGCAGATAGCTGCGTCTGCTGCCACCTAAAACAGTTTCCGTGTCTCAAGCATCATCAGAGTGCTGCCACCGGATGGACTGCCACTGCCACTGCCTCACATGCGGCACCATGGTGCGACCATGTGCAGCTTCCTGTCGATAACCTTTCATATATGTATGTATGGCCACAAGCCGGCGCCGCTGGATTTATAGCTCAATTGTTTATGAACTCACGTGCCCACGCTTAATTAGCTAAAAAAAAACCTTGAAGCAAAAAAGTGTTGGCAAACGCACCAAAAATTTTGGCTAGGCGGGATCTGTTAACGTTGTCTTTAGCTTGAATCTATTTAGAGACTCCCGAATTTATAGTAGATATACATTTGGGGTGTTGTAGGTGTAGCAGTGTTGTATAAGTATTTAAAGTAAACGCTTATGTATCTTAATTTCGTTTGAAAATATGTAGAGAACAATTTCACAAAGAAAATAACCAAAAAATTAAATTAAAATAATAAAAAAAATAACAATAATGCAAATTTAAAAAAAAAATGAAAATAATAAAATAAAAATAATAAATAATAATAACAATAATAATATAGTAATGATAGTAATAATAATAATTAAAAATAATAAAATAAAAAATAATAAATATTATTAATAATAATATAGGATTAATAGTAATAATAATAATAATAATAATAATAATAATAAAAATAATAATAATAATAATAATAATAATAATAATAATAATAAATAATAATAATAATAATAATAATAATAATAATAATAATAATAATATAATAATAATAATAATAAATATTAAATACGTTTAGTTATTCTCTAAACTATATAAAGAATTAAAATAACAACAACAAAAAATAAATCAAATCAAAATTCATAAATAGTTTACATTTTTCTAGTCATTATCTAAATTCACCTATTATGCATATTTAAAGGCAGCGAAACTTTGTTTAGTCTCAAAATATTGCTCTGCCTTTAGCTGAGTGGCTGACAAGCCATTTATAGTGACAATCCTTTGTTATATGCGTAGCTAATGACCAAATCGGACACATGTCAAGCAAGCGCAAAGTTCGCAAATTTGTGTCCATTGTCGGGCAAGTCAAGAGTCTACGGACTACAGTTATCGATTCAGCCAACTGACATGTGCCCAAGCAAATGGCCCCAGACACGAAACGAACATTATAAAAGGGTTTATTTGTACAATGTGAGTGTGTGTGTGTGTGTGTGCATTGAGTATGCCTTATAGATGACACATCAACTTGAATAATAGCTGAAAGACATAGCAAATTCTATGCTGACGCCATTAGGCAACACAATGGCAATAATTTCTGTTAAATACAAATGTCTCGGCGATTAATAAATGAAAGGCATTTGATGCTTTAGGACATCGCAAGACTAATTTCCCAAGACATGAGCAAGCCGAATAAAGCACTTTAATACCATTGCCGATTCGAGTATTTAGACAAAATTTGTGAATTAAGCATGACACCTGGGAATCAACACATGTTTAAGTGCATTAACTGGTTGCGAATCTTAACAACATATTTAATATTCCAAGCGCGTTAGTGTTGCTATCCATTTGACAGTAGAGCAGAGGTATGAAATGCAGCTGACAACAGGCGATGCGAGCGCATTGCAAGTGCAATTGTCAGTTGCTTTAACATTCGGCTAGATTGACTTGAGCATGTACTTCAGCTAATCTATATGAAACTAAATGTATTTCTATGCAAATGTAAAATCTATAAACCTATATTAACATGCATATTAACTTCAAGTTTAAGCTGCAATTTAAAGTCACATGTTCCTGTATCTCATCATTCAGAAGTAAATCCTTAACTAACATTCATGTTAACATTAGCAGGAGTCTCAGTTCTCAGTTCAAATGTTACCAAATGTTAGTTTTAACATAAGCGTAATCAATCCCTGGTCAGCTGAGACTTCAAAATGAAACCTAACATGCATGTTAACTTAAACATGTATGTTAACTCAGCAAAATTGAGGCAAAATGAACTTAACAGAACTGTAAAAACGCCTTTATCTAACATGCATGTTAAGTTTAAAATCTGCCTGTCCAAGTCCGATCTACCTGCTATTATAACAACACAGATGAGCAAAGAAAAAAGATCTGACTAACATGCATGTTAAATTTCACATGAACGCTAAACAAACGTCGCTCAAAGCAGTTGCCATTTTAGCTGCAGTTATTGCTGCCACGCCCCCTCCATTGTCTACTCGTCGCGCCCTCTTTGTGGAACGTGTGACAGAGCTTTTCATTTCGGCTTTATTTCGCATAATTTTTGCGCCTTTATGCGAGGAGCCTTTGAAGCGGCATTGAAAGGCAGCCAACCGCGACGCGTTCACATGTCAAATTGCATGTGAAGCTGTGTGAGCAGGTGTGTGTGTGTGTGGGTGTGTGGGTGTGTGAGTGTGTATAGCTTTCAACATAGCTGCACACTCTTAATTGTTTGTTTGCCTCCTGTGTCTGTCACAGCCTCTCGCTCCACCTCCACCTCTGGCGCTCTCTTTCTAACGCCTGCTGTCTCTATTTACGCTTTGCACGTCGCCTTTTGTTTAGTTTTTACGTCTGGCCAAATTCGAAAGCTCGAAAACTTGAAGCAACAAACAACACAGCCTGAAGGACAACAACTAAATAAGACTCAAGCGTAACAATAGCAATGGACTTGTTTTATTTGTATGCCCTACACTGGCAGGCATAACGTTTCACTGAGCAAGCTTACCATTAGATGATTTCTATTTTTATTTTTTTATTTTTTTCTCTGAAATTTGATTTTGCAACTAGCTGTAGGGAATACGGACTTCAGCTTGCTTGCTATGATGCCCTTATTTCTTCTTGACTTTATTTTTTAGCGTAGTTTTTTCATCTTTTTTTATTTTTTTGAGGCTCAGACAACTTAATGCTATTTGCTTTACACTACCTCTATCTCTCTCCCTCTCTCTCTCTCCCTCGCTCTCTCTGACTCTGTCACACTTTCTCCGTCTCTGTCGCAGTTGTGCGCACCTCGGAGTCCCTTCGGCATCTCAGCACCACTCCGCCGCTCTCCACCCACAGATCCTTTGTTTGGCTTTCTTAACAACTTAAGCACGTCGTCTATATTGGTTTTCGGGCGTTACTCTTTTAAAAAAAGATTTCGCTTCCTGCTTCTGCCTTTGCTTTGTGAAAATAATCACGCGCAGCTTAACGTATTTTTTTTTTCGCCAACATTTTTTTTTCCTCTTTCCCTTGCACGGGTTTTCTTTTGCTTTTTCACACTTGGCTTCTTCCGCCTGGCGCCGGGCAACTTATAGTGCGCCCCTCTATTGTTTTCTTTTAATTTGTAGCTCTGCGCCTTTCCTCAACAAAAAAAAAAAATAGGCAAAAAAAAAAAAAGGGCGACAGGAAGGGCCAACGACTGTGCGTTCATGTCTAACAGCATATTAAGTAAGTGAACCGGTTCGCACGCGCCTTAAAGCTGTTGACTAACTAGTTCAAATTGTGAACTAACAAGTTGACTTTGGCAAACGTGAACTCTGAGCATATGTTATGAGCTGTGCTGTTTAGCCAAGATGAAATATTTAAATTCAATTTGAACTGGCTGGGGGAAAGGGTTTGGGTTTTTTTGTAATGAGGGAGGATGAGTGTATTGTTGGGGGGGTTTTTGGGGTGTTGTTGTTGTGTTTATTGTGGGTTGGGTTTTGTTCGTTTTTTTTTATTAAGGGATTGGACCTCAATATTATTATTATTATCATTAGTCGTGCTCCTCAATGTATCTGAACATGGGTCTGGCCTATCCCGGCATTCGTGTCAACCAAGAGTCAAGTCGTCTAATTGGATTTCCACAACTATTTTGACCACAGCTCGTGAAAGATATTACAGTTATGTGATGAGGATATCTAATTAACTCGCTCTCAGGCTGAAACTAATAATAATGCAAATAGTTGGCATTGCTAGAGCGAAGTGCGGTCGAAATGGGCCATACACCTGGACAGCTGCCGCCGAGAAAGAGACAGAGTGAGAGCGAGCGAGTGAAGCGAAAGAGCAAGTGACCGTAGGTCGGGCAAAAGTGAAATCAATTTACGGCTAACTAAAGGCAAACAAAGCGGCTTCACATGAATGTAAACGACATGGCCAAAACCAATCAGGAGCACTTAAGGTTCACAAAGAGTGAGACAGTGAGATAGAAAGAGAGAGAGAGAGCGAGAGAGGGGGGGAAGAAGATTAAGATAGTGCACAAAGAAAATGTTGAGCCTGAGCTGTCTCTGGCATCTGTCAATGCTATTAACTTTTGTACCCCACACACACACACACACACACACACACACAGTCGACCTCTCTGGGTAACTGCACCTCGACGACATTTATCCTTTGGCGCCTGAGTGTATGCAGCACTTTGTTGCTTAATTGATTTTAATGCCACGCGCACGGGGCCTACAATTTGCCAACGTTTGCCCGTGCTCGAGTCTATAAATTGGCTTTTTCCTTTGCCCCAACTATCAACTGCAGCTGCTGTGCTGCTGCTGCTCTGCTCTGCTTCACTTTGTCCATTTCCCATTTCCATTTCCGATTTCAATTGCAAAGGAAGCAGCGCAGGCAAAGTGGAGCAAAAAAAAAAAAAAAAGAGAGAAATGCCATTTATTGAATTGTATAAATTTCTCTACATTGACAGCGACTGTTTATTTTACACATACACAAAGACATGTGTGTGTGGGTGTGTGTGTGTGTGTGCAGTTCTTGCTCTCTTTGTATATATGTCTTGTTTTTGTTAAGCTTTATCGCATTTGCATGGCACAGCCCGTTGGCAGGTCAAGTGTGTTTTGGTCCACCCTCGGGTCACTCATTTGTTCTTTTGATTGGTGGCGAACGCAAAGCGTTTTTGCCTTTGCCCTTTCATGTCTTTCATTCGCTCCTTTGTTGTATTAGTAAAATAAATTACCATTTAGTGCTTTTTGCCACTTACAGCATGCCCGCACTCCGCACTCCCCTGTCCGGCTCGGCCCGGCCTGGCCAGGCGTCACACATGGACGAGTGTTGTCCTTTGGCCCTGCCAAATGAAATTATTGCTGCAGCTTTGCATCCTTTTGCTATTGCTCGGATTATAAGCGCACATGGAGCCGTTGGCAGAGCAGGGAGAGAGTGAGAGCGAGGGAGTCGGGTGTAGGGGGTAGGGGGTAGGGGGGGAACACTTGCTCTCAATTGCAGCCATAATAAATTGCTCGCAATCGCATTTCCGTTTCTTTATGCGCTTCGATTACGTTTCGCTTGGCTTGTGCCAGCTCTAGCAACTGACAACATGCCCTCGCTCGCCCGCTCCACTCTGCCTCGGCTGCCCCTTCCTGATCGTAATTGAATATATAATTTTTTTTTAGCTCCTTCACACACACACACACACACTCAGCCATACATGCATATTTGTGTGAGTGGCATTTGAATATAAATTGTTTCATCTGCTTGCAAAATATTCATTTCAATTTATTTGACTTTCCTTTTACGCTCTTCTCTTTTTTTTTCTATTTGCCTTCTTTTTCTGAGCTTTATTTGTTGTTTAATAAATTATTTATATGTACATTTATATCTATGTATGTGTGTGTGTGTGTGTGTGTGTCAGCAGCACTTCCGGCTGCCGCAAAAGTTTCCCATGATTGTCAACCTTGAGGACTCGGCATGTCCTGAAGTTCTTAAAGCAGCTTTCAACGACTTTCGCATTTGAGTTTCTAAAACACAAATATTTAACTTGATGAACTTTCTTTTTGAATTTCATGCTGCTTCCGCATTTCTTCTAATTTCTCTTCTCTTCTATTTGCTGTTCTATTTTGCAGTGCCAAGCAAACCTCAGAATCTCACCGTTCTAGATGTCTCCGCGAATAGCATCACAATGTCCTGGCATCCGCCAAAGAATCAAAATGGCGCCATCGCCGGCTATCATGTCTTTCACATCCACGACAACCAGACGGGCGTTGAAATTGTCAAGAACTCACGCAACTCGGCCGAAACTCTGATACACTTCGAACTCCAAAATCTGAGTAAGTAACAAAAGCAAGGAAACTTCATCCCAAAGAACTTTTTACTAAGCTATGAATGGAAACTTTTAGACTGAAGCGACTGTAAAGAGAAAAGAATGAACTTACTCAAACTATAGTGCTCCCATCTTCTTATAGAGAATATCTCTAACATACAAATAACTGATGGCCTTGCTGACTGACTGACAACGTGACTGTCTAAATAATTGATCTATTGACTTAGAGAGTAATCAACGAATGATGAACAGACTAATTAATGGACTGACAGACTATCAAAGAGATGTGCTGGCTGATGTCTAACTTACTATATATGAATGATTGACTGCTTAGTGAGCTACTAATCAACTGACTGACTTTAGCGCTAAATAATTGATTGATACACTCAAGTCTTTAATGACTAGCTGATGAATGACAACGATTGATTTCTTGATACTTGAATGATGTACTAATATACATATTGACAAAGTGTTTGCTTGCACAATAGACTGATTGATTGATTGCATAATGATCGATTGATTCTATGAAAAAACTGTGGATTATTGATTGATTGACTAGCCTAAGCAACTGAATGATTGATTGATCCAGTGGTTGATTGATTGATTAGCTGATTGCCAAATTGATTGATTGACTTGCCTGAGCAACTGAATGATTGACGGATTCATGTATTGATTGACTATGCTAATGACTGATTGACTGACTTACTCAGACACTATCTAACCGCATGACTGATTGACTATTGCCTTTATAAAGTATGCTAATCATAGCTACTACCTGATTGACTGACCAACTGATTGACTGATCGTCTGAGTGCTTGATTGACTGAGCTTACCAATCGTCTAATTGCGCATGTCTTTGTGTCTTTTATATTCAACTGAGAGCATACATGAGTATGAAGAAGAGCTTTCAGCATTAAGTATTAATTAACGTCTTAAGCATACTTCCTAAGTAATCTTAAGTATAGCTACTTCCGTGCTGTCTATTTGCTTACGTTTCCCGAAAGCCCCTTCAAATCACTCTTTAACTTTCGCAACTCTGAAGAGTTGTTTGCTTGAATGTGCTTTGCGTCTGCTCAATATTTTCTCAATTTCGCAACAATTTGTGCGAAAAGGGCACGCTCAAGTGGTTTATTAAAGGCCACTAAGCTGGCTGTAACCGAACGCTTAGTGCGCGGTACAGTCATGCCCAAAAGGCATGCCCAACACTTAAAACGCCATTTTAATTGCTTTTTATGGCAAACGCAACGCCCGTCAGACCGACCGCCCCTCAGGCAAACTGTCAATGGCAGTCAAGCTGTCAGCAATGTGGCCAGCATAAGCTTCAGGGGGGTCCCCCCTTTACCAGCCACCTGTAACGCCGACGCCCCATCCTTTCATTAGCTGTAATTGCAGCTCAAGTCAATTGTTTGCCCCGCTGCTTTGTAATTAAATAGTTTCAAGTGTTTGACGCTGGCCACTTTTTGCTTTGTTGCTATTGTTGTTGCTGTTGTCGTTGTTGTTGTTGCTGCTGTTAACAACTTGCGACGCCTGTAATTATGAGCCTCGAACTCGAGTGCGAGACACCATCGGCAGGCAGCGGGGACAAAACTCTCGCAATTTCAAGCTCCAAAACTTGAGCTAACCAAACAAATTATTTGCGCGACGCGAAATTTGATGGTTGTTTCATTAACGTGAAATGTGCACCCGGCTGTCAGCCTCCTGGCCCCTTTTGCATACTTTTAGGCGGTGTGGCAAGCACCAGCAGCAGCAGCAGCAGCAAGCGCTTGCCACATTATTAGCCAAAGAGCACAAAAACTGTTGCATAGTTGTTGCTTGCATTATTTCAGAGTAATGAGAGAGCGCGCAGGAGGCAGAGATCGGGTGCCTGGGTGCCATGCAATTAACTTGCAACATAAGAACGTGCGCCGCATTCCACGTTGCTCATACGCCATGTGGCATGCACAGCTGCAGCTGCAGCCCAAGCTGGCGGCGCCCACATTGTTTAATTAATTACGCCCGTCAGGTGCGTCAGGTGCGCCAGGAATGCGATGCACTGGCAAAGTTGCTGCTGCAACCAGCAGCTTTTGTTGCTTGCAACAATTTGCCAAGCGACTTGGCACAGCTCGCTTTGTCAGCAGATTTGCCTGCACTCGCACTCGCACTCGCCTCTGCCTTTGGCATTTAATTATTGCATCAAAATATTTCATATTTTTCACCTGTACGTTCTGCGTATTTAATCAATTATTGTTGCACACCTATTAAGCGTGCAGCCAACACTTTGCCAGTGTCGAGCTGCTTATCATAATCAATATCTGTTGCAGTTGCTGTTGTTGTTGCTGTTGTTGTTGTTGTTGTTGTTGTTGTTGTTGTTGCTGTTGCTGCTTCTGCTGTGACATTTTCACATTTTAACTTGAATTTAATTATATCGCAGTTGCCACGGCTGTCATTTGCTGTCATAGCAAACAAGCTGCCGCATTTTGTGGCATGTGGCATAACGCTTTAAAATCATGCTGCAAAGTGAGCTTTAACCATTCAAAAACATTAAATATAAACCACTTTTTCACCCATCTCTCGGCCACGTTTATAATAATTACAGTTTTATATGTATATATTCTATATTATTATGATATTTTGAACCCATTCAGAATGGGAAATCAGAGTAAAGGAGTCTTATGAGAATGTATGTATGCAGGCATATACATATATATTTATATATATTCGTCATATTTAACAACACTGCTGCATCACACACACACACACATAATCATTAGCTTTCATTAAAATTTCTTTAAATTGCGGATGACATTACAAATTACAAAATAAAACGGTTTTTATTCTATTTCTGAACACAATTGAATTGCTATATACAACATAATAATAAAACATCAAAGTCATTGCCAACATATTGTTTTTAATGCTGTCCATCTCCCTCTCTCTCTCTCTCTCGTGCAGAACCCTTTACCGACTATCGCGTCATCGTCAAAGCGTTCACCACAAAGAATGAGGGCGAACCCTCCGATCAGATTGCCCAGCGCACGGATGTGGCCGGACCCAGTGCCCCGGCGATTGTAAATCTGACGTGTCATTCGCAGGAGTCGATTACGATACGTTGGAAGCGACCGTACGAGTTCTACAACACCATCGACTTTTACATCATCAAGACCCGACTCGCCGGCCAGGATACGCATCGTGATATACGCATCAATGCATCTGCCAAGGAGCTAGAAACAGCGGTAAGCATTTCAATGGCGGCCCAATGAATGCATGGTTGGCGGACCTTTGTTTTAGCTCTCAAACGAGACCGTGTCCGATTCCGATTCCGAATCCGAGTCACAGCCAGACCGGGGCCAACTAGCTGCCCAGCAATTTGTCATATATATGGCAGGAGGTTTTCCAGCCTTTACTCCGTTCTTCCCCTCCCTCACCCACTTTTTGCATTTATTTTTACTGCCTGCCGCCATTTTGTCGGCCATGTTGAAAACGGCATAAAAATGGTCGAGCGAGGGTGGAAACGAGGCTGTGACACACACCTTTCATTGTCTGCAAATTGTTGTTCTGCGAGTTCGGTTTGCCATTTCTGTTTGTTTGGTGTTTGTTTTTGTTTTTTTTTTTTTGCAGTTTAACATTTTACAACAATAAAAAAAAGGAATGTTGATTGTTGCCAACTTTACGTTGATATTTTGATATTTCTGTGTTTGTTTTTTGGGTTTCTTTTTTTGGCTCTTTGATAAACGTTCCACGACAGCACAGTAGATAACAACCAGGCAAAACTAGAAAGAATTTGCCAAAATGCAGAAAAAAAAGAATACAAAACTAAATAAAAGCCAACCATAATTGCATTTTTATGCTACAAACGGCATAAATAACCCGTGAGATTTCCACTGCCAGAACAGTTCGGCCTGCGATAAGGCAAACAATTTAAAGAGTGCAAATGCAAACATAACTGTATTTAAATCATAAAATTTAACTGAACTTCCCTTAAATTTTCAATATTAAATAAGAAACTTTCAATCAAATGATATATAAACTAAATAAATATAATAATTCTAACGTAAGGAATCATTATTAATATAAAAACTATTCATGTCATATGATGGGATATAAAAATCGATTCTCATTTATTTCATTTTTGCAATGAGCACTAAGAAACTTTAGAAACTTGCTGAAAACAACATTTAAAACTGAAAGTAATTATTTTTTGTATTAATATGACAATAAATATTTTTATTACGCTCTATACGAACTTGAGAACATTAGTGTGAGATGGGAAAATAAATCACATCAGTGTTTTAAGCTATACACCGAATATAGCATTTTACCTATTTATTAAATGTGTTATGCAAAAAATAATAATAATAAACTGAGTGTGAACAGCCCAAAAGAAAAGCGAAATAATTAGTTGATCGCAGGCTACAATAAATACTAAATAATAAATACTAAATACTGCATAATCTGGCAGCCCTCTACGAATAAATTTATCGATACTCTGCCTCGTGACTGTCATCGCATCGCATTGCAATAATAAAGTATGCCAAATGTTGTACATGATTATCTATATAAATATTATATATGTATGCCATATAGGCAATCATTTCTGCATGCTACATTACCTATCGGAGTATATGAACCCTACAGACACACCCAGAAAGTGCCTTTGGCTCTGTGGTCGAATGGCTGCGCATACTATAAATTGTTTGCAAATGTTTATCTGCAGACACGTCCGCAGGGTCCAAGGCTATATGGACACTGGTTATAGCTTTGACTTTGGCTTTGTGCAACATAAATTCTTGGGCAAAACAATACCCACACACACACGCACAACTCGTGAGGCACCTGTACGTGTTTTTCGTTGAAAATAAATTAAATTTATGCTGTTTTTGTAGGTGGTTTTCCCGGAATTTTACCTTTTGTCTGGGCGTTGGGCCGCTCAGCCTTTATTTAGCGCCCCGCATAGAAAACGAAACAAACTAAATAAATAAAAATAAAAAACGGCACAGCAAAATATATATAAAAAAACAAAAGAAAAATAAATAATAATAAAAAAAAAAAAAAATGCACAACAATAAAATTTTATTATTCTCGCACAAAGTACAAACTTTTTATACTTCATATGCAGCTCGGGTTTTTGTTGCCTTTTTTTAGTTTTCCACTACCCTTTCTGCTCCCCTTTCGACTCCTATTTCTGCTGCTATTTGTAATATGAGCTTGTGCTGCTCCGCTTCGCGCTCAAAACTATTTTCGTAATTGAAATATTTTTGGACACCAAACAACAACAGCAAATATATAAATAAAACAAGTAAGAAAGCTCCCTTCGAGACTGCTCGACTAGGAAATCCTGAACCCTTCAGAGAACTGATATTTCTTCGCGTCTTCTGACACACACACACACTCACACATACATAGACACACATAGGCACGCACACACACACACACACACACACACACACACACACACACACACACACACACACACACACACACACACACACACACACACACACACACACACACACACATACACACATACATAGACACACATAGGCACGCACGCACTTGAGTAAAAGTAAGAGCAAGGAGAGAAGAAGTGCAAAAGATCATAAAAATTGTCTATGTGTATGCAGCAGTTCTCATTTGGTATTTGCATTTAGGTAAATCGAAGCTAGAATGCTCACAGCAGCAGAGAGCGCTCCCATTGTCCACTTGAAGCTCGACTGCAGCGAGCTCTTACCTGCCGTCGGGCTCAACCTTTGGGAGAGGCAGTGCTTAAGTAAAAGGGGCCCTATATAAAGGGCAGCAGCTGCAGCACTTCTTCAGTCAGTCTTCAGTCGTCCAGGCCTGGTGGAGGTCAGCGTAATAAAGTGAAGCAGAGTGTGTGATCGATCAGCTAAGCACTAAAGACGTAGAGGAACTACGTAAAGGAAATACGTAGAGGAACTACGTAAAGGAAATACTTAGACGAAATAGACAGTGGAATTGTGCTAAATCGACTCAACTCGACACCCTGATCTAGTACATATATACTTTGTGGGGTCTGCCACGCCTCCTTCTGCCTGTTACAGACATTTTAACAAAACCATTATAAATATGTTGTACATATGTAATTAAAATATGAATTGAATTATTTACTATAGAGAATTATAAAGCGGGGTATTCTATGAGTGCATGCTACCCGGCATTGTCCGGCTGATGACTTTCATTTCATTTTGTCTTGACATCTTGGTATATTTGAATTTTTCTATATATATTCTGTCGCTTTCAGATAATAATAATAATAATAATATCATATTTTCTGTCTTCTATTTTATGCAGCTGATTTTGCAAAATCTGACAACGAATTCCTACTACGAGGTCAAAGTGGCAGCAGCCACATTCAGCGTTATAAATCCCAAGAAAATAGTCTTGGGTAAATTTTCGGAATCACGAATTGTAAGTAAGACACACACCTACACACACACACACACACACTGACACACCTGTCAGGCAGCGCATGCTTAAGCCGGGTTTGGCCTGGGGCGTGGCATGCCATAAACTTGACTATAATATTAGCTCTGATTACACACAAATGCATGCAAGCTGTCTGTCCGTCCGCCTGCCTGTCTCTAGGTTTTGTAGCCAAAAACTTTATTGCATATTCGCCCGGCTGTGGGCCATGTCATAAGCCAAAGAGAGCCGTGTGCACAGTTTGTGGCATATCAATTTGGCTTTGAGAATGCCGCGTTGCCACGCTGCGTATGCGTAATAAGCGCCTTTGCATATTTTATGGCAAATTGTTGTCGAGCATAATGATCCGCACTGACATTTAAAACGACAGGCACACCTACACAGAAACCTATCACACACACGCACACACACACACTTGCATAAATCATGTTGTGCAGTCGTGACAAAATATGCCAATTTAGCTGACCCCATTGCCCAGTGTTGGGCGATGGGCGGTGGGCGGATTGTCACGCCCTCATTAGCTGTGCAGTCTCCGTGCTTGGTTTGCCTTTTTCTTTTTTTTTTCTTTTTTTTTCCACCCGTCTGTTATTTTTGCTTGAGTTTCCTTGCGCATTTCCATATAATGCATAGCTGCATTTCAAGTGGCTCCACCTTTTGGCCACATTTACAAGCTTCCGCCTCTACTTCTGCTTCTGCTTTTGCACTTGCTTTGCTTTCAGCTGCTTCCACTTTCCACTTTCCAGTTCCACTTCCTCATCCATTTTCATTTGCATTTGCAGTTGCGCTTCCGCTTAAACGCACAATCCACACAAATGTTGTTTAAACAAATATTATTTAAGCCAACAAATGGCAGCTGACAAATATTTATATTAGTTTTAAGCAAAAGGAGCAGGAAAAGAGAAGCATCAAAAGTTTAGGTGACTGAGATCTTTGTAGAATCTTGGGCAGAGAGGGGTACTCTCTCTCTCTCTCTCTCTACAATTACTTATGCTATCAGAGTGCCAGAGCTAGAAAATCTTATCTTGAAATATTGCTTTAATTATATCATAACACTGCACAACAAAATTGTGGTTTGAGTCACATCATTTTGACAGAATTTTCTTCTAATAATAACTGATTGAGCTTTAGGAAAATCATATTTCTATATCTTAAATAATTTAAGGAGAAAATAAAATAAATACTTTTATATAATATTTCTTTGTTTACAGATTTTCTAAATTATTTTGCTTATAAACATATTTTAAAAACAAACTTTCCTAAAATTGTAAGCGCAATAAATTACAAGATTTTCATATTCAGCAATAATATTACCTATATCAGAAAAGTAATGAAAAGATTGCAGAGCTCAACTATGATCGATTTTTTTCGCACAGCTTTTGACAACCCCTAGAAACCCTTTAAGATTGAGAAATTTCTTAAGAAAACTCATGTTACCCCAACTATAAACAGAGGCTGACCTAAAAGCTAATGCCTGTGGCAGAATGTTACCTATTTCCTTTGGCCAGTTTGTTGCTTAAGGCTTAAAATGACAAAAAGTATGAATATAAAAAAAATAGCAATACAAAAGCTTAACACACGCCCAGGCGCCGCAGTTAAACACATATTTGCATAACACACACACACACACACACACAGTCACAGGGCACGCCTTTGAGCCGTGTCAGCTGCAGGCCTAATACATAAATCTTAACTTCCCCCTAAGAACAACATTCCCCCACCCCTTGGGCTTTGGCTGAAGCAACCCTAACTTGACTCTTTGCTCTTCACTTTCAGATACAATTGCAACCGAACTGCGAGAAGCTGCAGCCACTGTTGAGGCAATCGCACAACGACTACAACTTGGCCGTCCTGGTGGGCATCATATTCAGCTGCTTCGGCATCGTTCTGATTGTCATGGCCTTCTTCCTGTGGAGGTAAGTGGCGCTCCATGTTTACACGCGGCTCAACTTCGGCTAGGCAAAACAAGTGCAGCTGCAAGAGGTCGCGGCGCGTGCTGACTCCCTTAAATAGCAATAATACAATATATAAGAAGACAGAGCATGGCAGGCGGGCATGCACGACTAGACCATGCTCTGTGAATATATATATCAGATGAGAGAGGTCTAGTCATATATGCCAGCTGTGATTGCCAGACTAAAAGTCTAATCAGCGGCTTGCTTGAGGCTTAACTTGAGGCAAAGTTCGACTGTAATTGTCAAATATAGATATAATTTTATATAGAGACAACTAGAGAGACAAGTTCATAGATTCCCAATCCTTGACACTCCCTTTACAACTCTGCAAAAATAAAAATAAGAAATCCAAAGAGTAGACAGCATCATAATATGCCCGCTTTGGACTTCGCAGAACAGTGTATAATAAATAGAGCACATGCCTAGTGCTCGGTTGTTAAGTGTTCTCGGGTGCGGCACACGCCCAGTCCCCACCCCACATCTCCCTCACACCCGCAGCGTAACGTGGCTTAAAAATAGGCGAGACCACAAATCAATGTGTCGACTGGGCGCAAATGTTGCATCCACGCAGCAGGCGCAGCGCTATTTCTGGTGCGTGCAAAGATGAAAATGTTTTTATTTCGTATTTAATTTACCCAAAAAAGATCAACAAAACATATATATATACATATATATATATGTATATATCTATATCTATATTGAGCATATATATCTATTATAATGGGGCAACAAACGCAACGGGACGTCGAACTGTGAGTGCAGCGAGGCAGAAAGAGTTTCAAGGGATTAACTAGCACATAGCTGGGGGTTCTGCGCTCTGTTTCGATTTATGAAAAAGGAAAACAGTACAGAAAGCACACAACTCTGGAATGGACATGTAAATTATAAATAAATATATTTTTGAGCTCAATAACTTAATATGCTTCTGCAAATAAATATATTTTAGAACATATTTTTAATCTCAAAGTGCCCTATATCATAATTTCAATATTAACTTATTATAGGAACTTAATTCGATTCTGCTATTTAGATAAGTCCAGGCAATATTCATAAGCAGAACACTCAACATATCATACTTTCAATATACATACATAACTCTTATAAATGTATTCTATACGCAATCATAAATGTTTTCATCAATTTAGACTTGCAATTTCCGCTCATTTCATTAGCCGCAGCCAACTTTACATGTTCGCTCAGCCGCGGCCAACTTAATATGTGCTGTGCAGTGTTGCCAGACAGACGTCTTGAATAGTTAATCTCATAAGCAATTAAGTTCATTTAGAGGCTATGATTAAATCTAGTTAACTACTTCCAATCGAATTTTACCTCAAGTAACTAAATTTAAGGCAAATTATCTTTGCATATTCTGAAAAATTTAATGTATTTTTTCTTATGCTGGCTCACACAAGCATAAAAATGACATCAGAGCGGCGTCCAGTTAAAATTCACGTTTCACTTGCGCATCCTTTGAAAGCCAACCCAATCCAAGTGAATGGGAATGCAAACAGCAAAGAGGAAATACCCAGAAACCAATTCCAAGTGGTCATACGGCCAGGCGGACGGGGGAAGGGGGGCCACAAGAATGCCCGCATATTCATTAGAAATGTTAATTAAAATTCGAAACACAAAAACATAAGCCCAACCTGGAACGCCCACGATGCAGCAGGGAATCGAATGGAATGAACAGGAATGGGAATGGGAATGGGAATGGGAATGGGAATGGGATGGAATAGAACGAAAGACAAGCAAAAAGTTTCAAGTTACTTAAAGTCTTTATTAAATATGAGAGTGGTTAACC
The DNA here is from genome assembly GCA_035045965.1 of Drosophila aldrichi. NCBI lineage: Eukaryota > Metazoa > Arthropoda > Insecta > Diptera > Drosophilidae > Drosophila > Drosophila aldrichi. Next base: position 2,114,474 of record JAWNOM010000040.1, read on the forward strand.
CGTCCGTTGGCAGCGTTACCCAATTTCGCACAAAGCCAAGGCCCCCGGGCAACTGTATAGCTGTATAACGGCATAACGGCATAACGGTATTGCCACACACTCACACTTGCACACACACACACACACACACCCACGTCCCCCTCTGCTAAACGCCATAAAGAAAATGCGAAACATTTTTAACTTCAATGAAACATTTTTACTTCTCCTTTTCTTTCTACGTTTTTTTTTTCCTTTATTTTTTATTTATTTTATTTTTTGGTTTTTTTTTTTTTCCTCTATGCCATTTTTCATGCTCCCGCGAATATGTCAAATAAAAGTTGCCGCACGCCTTTCCCAAAACCCCAGCCACAACTGCTCTGCCCCCCTCTCGTCTCCCCTACACTCGCCTCCCCGCTCACCTACACCCTGTCCGCCCCATCCACTTGCGTTTTCTAACAAATTAATGCCATTTTATTTATTTTTTACAAATACTCTGGAAAAGTTAAGGACGCAATAAATAGAAAGGATTGCTGCAAAAGGGGCTTAAAGGGCTGGCCGTAAAGGCAGCAACCATTTTTCAGGCAGCCTGCGCGTTTTAGAGCGGAAAAAATTATATTTTATTTAACAAACAAAACAAAACAAATTTCCACAATTTCCCTTTCAGTGCGAGCAAACAAAGCGAAGAGAAAAAGGTGAAGTAAATAGGCATTAGGGAAAGAAAAAAGGTTTACCTTCGGGTAGTGCGAATAATATAGGTAATTTAGTGGTATCTGCGCTAAGTAGTTACTTATAAGATCTAAGCGGAGCTAGAAACTCACAACATCAATTAAGAGTCTTAGTCTATATAGCTAAAGTAATTCAAATAAATTGAATACCTTATATTTCATATGCTATATTTAATAATATGATATACTACCGAATTTGACCCCCTCTCACATATTCCAATTACCCCTATGAAATTTCATATTTTTGCTCAATTGCCTGTAGGAAATACTTTCTTCTTGGGTTCGAATCTCAACTTGGGCAAGCGCAACTTTTATTTTTTTTTCGCTGATGCCACAGAAAAATCAACAACAACAAAAGCATAAAAATACTCAAGAAATTTTTATTGGAACAATTTGTTGGTTACAATACAAAAATATGTCAACGATAACAACAATTTTTATTTACATTTTGACGCCGCATATAAAAGCTGAAAAAAAAAAAAAAAAAACAAAAAAAACAGAGAAGCAACAAAAATGAGAAAACTTTGTGCCACAATTACATACATGTATGCATATAGCTGTCTCTCTCTCGTGATGCCTCCTCCCCCTCATTCCCTCTCTCTGTCTCTCTCCACTCAAAACTCTCTCTCTCTCTCTCTCTCTGTCTCTTTCACTTTGTTGTTAGTAGTTTCATATTTTATGCAGTTTGGCAACATTGTTTTGCGGCAAGAACTTTATTTGCCCCGTGTCCGTGCCCCATGTGTGCGACGAGGTCAGGCGTCGAGTTTTTCCGCCAACTTTTGCCTTTAGGCAACCCCCAAAAATACAGAGAAAAAAACACACACACAAACAACAAATTTTGCCAAGAAATTGTTTTGGCTTCGTATGCGCAACTTTTTGGTCCAACCCTTTGTTGTTGTTGTTATTGTTGTTGTTGCGCCAGCAGAGTCAAAAATATTAGAAGCACGTGCATGCCCCGAATGAGTTGAGTGTGCAGGTGGGGTTGGGACTGAATATGGGTTAAGTTACGTCCGTGTGTATGTGTGTGTGCGCGTGTATGAAGCCTACACTTGTGTATGTACACAATTTCACTTCAAGAGTTTTGCTCAGGTTTGATATTCCCATTAGTTGAACTTTAATTGGAAAATCTATTGTCTCTCTCGCTCCAATTTGATTTTCAAAATCAACTTCAAAACAGTCAGGGTAAACATCTACTCGGAAATTGCTATTCCACATTCCCGCACACAGCAATTAATACCTTTATCTATTTGTTCATTAACAATTACTTTAATGACAGACAATACATTAATCTAATTGGTTTATTTATGAGCGCAAAGTATTTAACAGAGATAACAGAGGCCTCTCTCTCTCTCTCTTGCCGAGTATTTTATTAAGCAATAACATAAAAATACCACACGAAGAAAATACTATCGCTCACGCTCTGAGAGAGCACAAATCAAAAGTCTAACTAAACTTTACTGTAACATGCGTTTCTTATCAGACACAGCTGGGAATCGGCCAAAGCTTTCGCTCACCCGCACGCTCTTACAGCGATCAAGAGAGCACTTAACATAGCGAGTTTGACATTAACAGCGTGAGCGCTGTTGAGACCGCATACAGCTGTTGCTGCCGATTGGGCTTTCAGTTGCGTTTTGATAATCGAACTGCGCGATCAACAAGTGTGTGAGGGGCGCTCCTCAAAAAGTCGTCAATAAATACGCGAGTAAGACGGAAAGAGGGAGATAGTCACAACAACAAAAACAACGGTGCTTATCAAAGCAGCAAAAGAAACACAAATATAGGCACGATAAGCCGTCAATTTGAATTCCTTTTGTTTTGTTGTCAAGCTCTTGTGCATTCTAACCAGAGCGTACGTACGTGTGTGTGTGTGTGTGTGCCGTTTTATATACGGGCATGTGTATGTGCGCCAATTGCGTACTACATAATTTTGCAAGTGCCTGGCGACAGAGCGGCTGCCCCTCGGAGACTGCGCACCCAGTTGCCAATATGACGTAATTTTTTCTGTGTTAATAAACGTGTGCAAAAACAGCAACAATAACAGAGGCCAAACAGGCGGCGCAGCACGCGCAATGCAATTTTAACTTGTCAGAGAACAAAGCTCTGTGCACCTGCTCACCGACCCCGCCGTCACTGGGGCATTTGAGCGATCATCTTTATGAGCAGCATGTCAGCAGCTGGCGGGGAAAAGCGACGCAGCAGCGCCACGCCGCTCTCGCCGTCGGCATCGGCGTCGGTGTCGGCGTCGGCGTCGACAGCGTCGCCACTTGTACGTCGCAAATCGAAACGTGGAAATTGGTTTACGTAAGTTTTGCGCTCTCAAACCAAATGGTCTAACACAGTCGGCATGTGGCATCTAGAATAGAAAGTGGAAGAGGGGGTGGGGTAGGCGCTGCGGCCACCCAATGCAAATGGAATCGGCCGATCAACTTTTTATGACAAAAACAATCAACAATCAAGAATGCATAACAAATGAGGCGCAGTCAGAAGAGAGAAAAACAGAAACTGAAACTGCTGCCAAAAGCATAAGAAGAAGTAAATAAACAAAACGGAAGTTGACAAAAGAAAACAATAGCCAAAGACACCTACAATAGTCGACGCAGCAATACCCTGTGCTTAGATAAATATACAAATTTACATACATTATATACAGTTATATAAATGTCATTATGTTTTATTAGCTTTGTCACTAATTTAGGCAAAAAGACAACTAATTAAACAGACAAAAAACGTAATAATACACACAGTTCAGTTGTAATTCAACTTCAAGGTTCACTTCGCCGTAAAACTAAAAAACAGTTAATTCAGGTGTAAAACGTTTTTTAGACTTGGAGCTCATGAAAAAAATCAGCTGTACAAAGCACTAAATTACCGAAATATAATGGATATTTTTTTTTATATAACATGCAGGTGCTTGACCTATAATTATCGCACGTAAATCAAAGTTTTCAAATGTGTATTTGATTTGTTTATAGTCGCTAGAAGAAGCAAAAGTTGGAAAAAGAAAAATACATACATTAAAAATGTAACAGAAAGTTTAATAGCTACAAAAACAACAATAACAGAAGAAAAAAAAAACAAGAAAACGGTAAACTTTTAACGAGCAATTAAAATGTGTAATATACATACATATATGTATATCATGGGCATATCTATATGCATACATATATAATGTATGTATATGCACTCGTAGAGTTCCTAAGTATCTAGTTTTTTTTATGATTTACAAACGTCGTGATTACGTTTATAATAAACGTATTTTTTTTTATAAAAAATATTTGGTGCGTAGTTGTGAAGCAGCAACAATAACAACAGCAACGACGGCATTGAATAACAAAAATTCGCATAAACATGTTGACATAATATATATGTCAAGATACATAAAGATATACATACATACATATTTACATGTGCGCAAAGCTCTAAGACTAGAAAAAGAAGAGGAAAAAAAGACTAAAAAAAAAAAAAACAAAAAAACACGAGTTGTTTTGCAGCATAAAATACTTTCTATAATACTTTTATTATTAATTTTATTTTTTACTTTTATTTTTATTGTTGTCGCGCTCTTATTATTGATAAACATATACTCTATGTGCTGATAAAAACTCAAATATTTATTTATATCAATAGCTATATCTATATATTAAATATACAGCTGAGCTGCTTGCAGACTTTTCTCAGAAGCAAAAAAAAAACTTGCTGCGCTGTTTGTTTAATGTTTTCTGTTTAAATTAAAAGTTTATGCAAATATGTGAAATCTAAATAATTGACAGATCATATGCATCATTTGTTATTTGTATATATAAATAAATGATATTAAATCGAGTGGGAGCAAGCCGCAATATGAAAAACAAAGTTTTTTGTCATGGAATGCTGACAGCGATTTACGCAAAATGTTTTTCTATATGAATTGGAATTGAATTTGGTTATCAGATAATATTAATAATACAAAAAATATGTAAATTTAAAGATCATAAAAACGAAATAATATATGTTTTTGTTACATATTTTATTTATTTTTTTTTAATATTTTAGCCCATAGAAAATACGAAATTAAAGAGATAGAGATATATAATTAAATTATATATTTTTTATAATGTATATAAATTACCTATATTAAATAAACCTCTCTCTCTCTCTCTCTCTCTCTCTCTCTCTTCTCTCTCTCTCTCTCTCTCTCTCTCTCTCTCTCTCTCCCACTTCCTTTCTCTTTCTAATTGCTTTAGCCAATTAGAAAAACTTAACCCCAATTCGTGCACCTCACGGGTGCAATTGCCTAACCAATGCCACGCCCACTTCCCACTTGAGCTTGAGCTCTTCAGCTGGGAAGCAGCAGCGGCTCGTTGTCACTCAAAAATCTTTGCATAGGTATTCAAAATGCCAAAAGTAGCAAAAAGTTCAGTTGCAGCTGCCATTCAAAAATGCGAGAAAAAAAAAAGAATAAAAAATAATAAAAAAGTTAAGAAAAAACGAGGAAAATGTTGAGTAGAAAAAATTACTTGTTTATGCTTGGCTGCAACTAAATACCGTTAATGTTGACCAAAAGCACCCCCACAGACTTTACGGATGTCCTTCAGTGCAGCTCAGCACTCGCCTTCTCGCTCGCTCTATTTCACTCACTCTCTCCCTCTCACTCTCTCTTACTCTTGCTGGACAGCTTATTATTTATGCATTTTGATTTTAGTTAAAAGCGCGTTGCACATTGAATGCTACTTAAGCTACTCCTGCTGCGTGCCCACCTCACCCACTTCACTTCCGCCCTCCACTGCCGGGGCATCATTTATGCCTTTGAGCTCTCCTGACACCTGCTGTTTCATCATTTCTACCATTTCCGACTATTTCCACTGATTCCAAATACTTATTAAGCACGCTTTTGTGCGGCTGCCTGATACTTGAATATACTCGGTTCACGCATCTCTACAGGACTCTTCGTCCTTTTCCTCCACCTGTTCCAGTCGTTGAAATGGACCAAATGAAATCAGTTAGCTCTGCTTTAAAGTAGCTTTAATTGAACTGCAAGTGAAACTGTTCATATATGACAGACATATATGGAATGACAAGATGATAAAAACTCGTTGAAAATCAACATGGAGCTCATGCTTAAACTGATTCTGTCTATATAGAACTCTGATATTCGCAAAAAAGAAAAAAGTTTCCCCATCTTAGAGTACGTGCATATATGTATTTGTATATTATATAAGGGTACAATCTTAACCTTGCCCATAATATGCCAACTAATATACCTATAGTATATACTCAATCTTATCTAACTGTAATCTGTGAAAAAAACCCCATTATATACATACGTACATATATACTATATGAAACTTAACTCTACGTAAGCTGAAAACAAAAACTTGATTAATTAACACTTGACCTTTTATGGCTTAACTCATTTCAGCAGAAAGTGCTTCCATGCGGCTTACTACTACCTGGACGATCCGCCACATCATCCCAATGCGCCGCAGGTGGACTGGGAGGTGCCCGTCAAGATCGGAGATGAGATACGTGCGGCGGTGCCCGTAAATGAATTCGCCAAGCATGTGGCGTCGCTGCATGCGGACGGGGATATTGGTTTTAGTCGTGAATACGAGGCCATTCAGAACGAGTGCGTCAGCGACGATCTGGCCTGCGAGCACTCGCAGCATCCGGAGAACAAGCGCAAGAATCGCTATCTCAACATTACAGCCTGTAAGTGCGAAGATTACAGAGTATAAGAGATCTATTTATAAATACTATCTCTATTTATCTCTCTCTCTCTCCACAGACGATCACAGTCGCGTCCATTTGCATCCCACGCCTGGCCAGAAGAAGAACTTGGATTACATCAATGCCAACTTCATCGACGGATACCAGAAGGCGCACGCCTTCATTGGCACTCAGGGCCCCTTGCCCGACACCTTCGATTGCTTCTGGCGCATGATCTGGGAGCAGCGCGTGGCCATTATCGTTATGATCACCAATTTGGTGGAGCGCGGACGGCGCAAGTGCGATATGTATTGGCCGAAGGATGGCGTCGAGACCTACGGCGTTATACAGGTGAAGCTGGTCGAGGAGGAGGTCATGTCCACGTACACGGTGCGCACACTGCAAATCAAGCACCTCAAGGTGGGTAGCTCCAAGAGTTTCCCTTTCCATTTAAATGCAATACAAGTTCCATTTCAGCTGAAGAAGAAGAAGCAGTGCAATCTGGAGAAACTTGTCTATCAATATCACTATACCAACTGGCCGGATCATGGCACCCCGGATCATCCATTGCCCGTGCTGAACTTCATCAAGAAGTCCTCAGCTGCCAATCCGCCCGATGCGGGTCCAATCGTAGTCCACTGCAGGTGAGTGTTGGCTATAAGAATGAATATACTTGGACTTGGTTAATTGGACTCTATTTGCTTCACTTGCAGCGCTGGCGTCGGTCGCACTGGCACCTACATTGTCCTGGACGCCATGCTCAAGCAGATCCAGCAGAAGTCGATTGTGAATGTGTTTGGCTTCTTGCGTCACATCCGCGCCCAGCGAAACTTTCTTGTCCAGACCGAGGAGCAGTATATATTCCTGCACGATGCACTCGTCGAGGCGATCGCCTCGGGCGAGACCAATCTGACAGCAGAGCAAGTCGAGGAGCTCAAGAACTGCACGCCGTACTTGGAGCAGCAGTACAAGAACATCATACAATTCCAGACAAAGGACATACACATCGCCTCCGCCATGAAGCAGGTGAACTCGATTAAGAATCGCGGCGCCATCTTCCCCATTGAAGGCAGCCGCGTCCATTTGACACCCAAGCCGGGAGAGGATGGCAGCGACTACATAAACGCCTCCTGGCTGCATGGCTTCCGGCGTCTACGTGACTTCATTGTCACCCAACATCCCATGTCGCACACGATAAAGGACTTCTGGCAAATGGTCTGGGACCACAATGCACAGACCATTGTGCTGCTCTCCTCGCTGGATGATATTGTAAGTTCGTCTACGCACGATAAGAGCACAGACACTAAACTCTATTCATTGCAGAACTTTGCCCAGTTCTGGCCGGATGAGACCACGCCCATCGAGAGCGATTATTATCGCGTCAAATTCCTGAACAAAGTCAACAAGAGCGACTATGTAAGCCGCGATTTTGTCATCCAGTCTATACAGGACGACTATGAGCTCAGTGTCAAAATGCTCCACTGCCCCAGCTGGCCGGAGATGTCCAATCCGAATAGCATCTATGACTTCATCGTCGATGTGCATGAGCGCTGCAATGACTATCGCAACGGACCCATCGTTGTGGTCGACAGGTAAGCCAGAGAGTTCAATCTTTACCCAGTTGGATTCCTTCACATTCCGAATTCCTTTCAGATATGGCGGCGCTCAGGCGTGTACCTTCTGCGCCATCTCCTCGCTGGCCATTGAGATGGAGTATTGCAATACGGCGAATGTGTATCAGTATGCCAAGCTCTATCATAACAAGCGACCCGGCGTCTGGACCTCCAGCGAGGATATACGCCTCATCTACAATATACTGTCCTATTTGCCAGGCAATCTAAATTTATTGAAGCGCACGGCGCTGCGCACGGAATTCGAGGATGTGACAACGGCCACGCCGGATCTCTATAGCAAAATTTGCAGCAATGGTAATATTATACACCAACAACAACAGCAACAGCTGTTGCTTGCACAGCAGCAGCAGCAGCTGCTGCAGCTGCAAATACAACATGAAACACAACAGTTACAACAACAGCTACAGCTACAGCAACAACAGCAGCAGCAGCCGCAGCAGCAGCAGCAGCAGCAATCAAATCTCATTAGTCATAGTCATACAACAACAGCAACAGCTAATGAAATAACAAATGATACATCTGCAACTGCAACAACAGCAGCAGCAGCAGCAACAACACCAACAATACCAACAACACCAGTCACAGCAAATACTAATTCTAGCTTATTACCCATCTCATCATTGTTACCACCCACAGTTGCTCCATCATCCATTACACCTACACCCAGCAATGACATGCCCAATCCAACAGCAACAACTACAATAACAACAACATCTACAACAGTCCCAATACCAACAACACTACCAACAACAACAACAATCGCCACAGCCACAACCACACCAACAACTGATTTAACCCATACTAATGCTAATTTTACCACTGTTACTAACAATGCTGCCGATGTGCCGCCAATAATTGCTGTAAATTGTGATGAACTGCTCCAACAACAACATCAACAACAACAAATGCTCGCGCTGATACAACAACAAACCCAACTCCAACAACAATACAACACGCATCAACAACAACAACAACAATTGGAAAATGCCAACTGCCTGCATGTTGATGAACTGATCCACCCAACAATGGCCACACCACCAACACCAACAACAACCATGTGCAACAACAACAACAACAACAACAACATCAACAACCTGCAACAACCGCTTAATCCAGCAGTCACAGATGCTCAAAACTTAGATATTGTAGCTTAGAAATAAACATAAAATAAAAACTAAAATAAAATAAAAGAACATTTTATAAATGCTAAAATATGATATAAATATAACTAAATATAAATACATTTAAAATATAATTAATAACTAATTATAATTATTGTATACATCTGCTTAGTTTTTTTAAGCAAGTCCTTTAAATTATTTGTAATATTATTTAACATTTTATTTATTATTTTAAATTTTTACTTAAGTTACTTTAAATATACTTTGGAGTTTCTAGGGCAACTCACCGTTTGTATCTATAAAGAAAACGAAAACAAAATTTACCATTATTAATTATTTATATTCAATGATTAATTTAAATTCACTAAAATTTATAGTAGTCGCAAGCAAAAGAAAAATAAATAATAGTCAAGGCACACATATATTTATGAATAATATCAAATAAAATAATGTTTAAATGTAGCTAAACGCACAAAATGCCAGAATAGTTCCCACACAAAGAAAACCACAAAAATCAAATTTAAAACAAAATAAAAATAAATAAGAAATTTCCCTAATTTAGTTACCATTAAAATTAGTTTTTTTATATATAAATATATAGAAGGAAACTTTGTTGTACTTTTTTGTGCCATGCTCTAATTAATTAGTTCAAATCAGGTGTTTTTCATATAAGGCCAGTTACCGTTACATATATTGTCATATTGTTTGCTAAATTGTTTCAATGTCCGTCCTACAATCTGTTAACAATAACTGTTTTTCCGCTCAACTCCAACTATTACAACGATTGCAAAATGTTAAAATTTCAAAAACAAACAAAAAACAAAAATCGTAGCGAAAATTATGCGAATTTAATAGACAAGAAAATTGAATACTTAAGTAACAATTTGCATATATACATAATGTCACGTCTAGATATCTAGAAATATTTTCTCAAATTTAATCGAAGCACACTTAAAAAACAACTACATCACTGTAAATCGTAAGAAAAACAAATGAAACGACAAGTAGAAAACACGCCTCACATCGCAATTGTAAATAAATAAATAAAAAAATCGATGTGTAAATCGCAAATAGAACTTAAGACGAGCTTTTCGACCGGCTCTCAATGCTATAAATATTGTAAAAAAAAAATAAACATACGAAAGAAAAACTGCTTAGCGTTTAGAATTTAAGGACTAATTGTATGTAAAGCGTATCGCAGGCAAAGTATTACTAAAATATATAAATGTGGAAAAACGAAAGAAAAATTGCAAAATATTTGCTTCCTCACATCACTCTTTTTTTTTTTGTGGACAAGGAATGAACGAATGAAGTTTAATGAGCGAGTGTAAGGCGTAAGCGATTCTAAGAAATATCTAAAGACGATATAAGCACTGGGTGTTTCAGCTCCGAATGCCCGATTCCCCAAATTGTACAGAGTCATAAATTAAATAAAATATAGATATTTGCACTATTGAATTGCCATGGCTATAGATGTGAGTTCTCAATGGATTGTACATGCTTCAAATCTGATATATTTGTGTATATGCATATACAGAAATATATATATGTATATACATATATGGTAGGGTGCTTGAAGTATATATATTATATGTATATAGCATGTAAACAGTTGAGCTCTTTTAAACAGATGCACAATGCCCACGATAATGCTTCGAGTCGCGTCGAGTCAAGATAAAAGTCCTGTAAGATGTATACATGTGTAAGCGAACATACATATATGTATTGATAGATGTATATGTATTTGTATTTACTAATAACATGTTTTAAAGACTGGTTTTTTGTACACTTTATCTTAAGCAGGTATACTGTTTATATTGTATTATTGTATTATTGTATCTAAACTTTTGAATTGGTTTCGATTTCGAGTATACCAAAAGTTCAATTCAGTTCAGTTATAATGTATAACCGTATAGCTTAACTCTAATATTATTTCGCTCAAAAACAAGCTGCATTTCTATAAAAAAAAAATTATAAAAATAAAAAAACAAAAAAAAAAACCTAAGAAAATATTCAACCTAACGACCAATTTTCATATTTTGTTTGTTATAGAGCATAAAAACTCTAGGCACTGTATTTAAATTAAGTATTTAAGATACGATCTTTATATTATAAATATATATACATAGATATACATACATACATATGTATGTGTAACTTAGATGGCTTGTAAATTCTCATAACTTAAAGGCAACAACTGTAATGCTTCATCTGTAATATACGAAAGACCATATTATTTTCAAACTCAAATATAACTAATGCATTTTAACTATGAATCACAATTTAGTTGTTAGTTATACACAATGGATGTACTATTTAAAGAAACCCAAAAAAACAAAACCAGATAAAAATCAATGAATTATAAATTAAATGTATGAATGAAGATTTGTAAATTGACAGCCAAACATAAAAAGAAATCCTTAACAAAATCGAGGCAATGTGAAGATCATTAAGAAATTTAAAGGAAAAACGAACCGAAAAACTAAAGAAAATATTTAAAAAGTAAATAACAAGTAAAAATCTGCACACACTTCTCGAGCAAGGAAACCTTTCCAAGACTAACTACCTTCACAAATCATATATTAATATATATATTATCTAATTGACGGTGTTATGCAATTTATAAATGTGATGAATGTCAAACTTAAGCGTATAAAACTGAATACAAAAAAAAAAAAAACAACAGAAAAAAAGAGATCACAAAAAAATATTATATAAAAACTAACAAAAAACAGTTTAGTAAGAAAGCTGAAATGTAGCGAGAAATAAAAACTAACCTAAGCATAACCCACGATTTTAGAGCTAAGCATAGAGCGAAAGGAATAAGTGAATCAAGATGCCCCATAGTTTTTAAAAGGGAATTACAGAGTAGATCATCAGCGAAAGGCAGCAAACTGAAACAAAGTGAAGTAAACCACGTTATATAGAGGGCAGTAAAATAGCCATGAGAACGCTTCAAGTAGCGCTCACGGCGTAGCGATCAAAAGAGATATCTCGACATACAAGAGAAAATTGAAAGAATATAAGTTTATGTACACCTAAGTTATGGATAAGCTAAGTTGCTATGGATGCAAACAAAAATGAAAAAAAAAGAAACCCAAAAAATTATAAAACTAAACTGAATGGAAATATGAATAAAGAAAATCTGATTTAAACTTTGAAAGAGTACCCACGTTTTAAGTCGGCGCCCTCGTTTCCAACGTAAACTCCACATCCATTTGGCCAAAGCTGCTCCGAGGCAACGCATCAGGAATCCAGTTTATATACACGCCGCTTTTTATCTGTAAGTTAAGAATTGGTTTAGCATTGCAAATAACAGTTAAACGCGGTAAGCTTAGCAAATAGCAAGGCTGCGTAGAGAAATATTGAATTAAGACTACGGCAGGAAAATAGGTCGATAGACAGAATGGACTGGACTATATCCATTCAACTAATTTCATGTCTAGCATTTCAGGACTGTATTAAATATTACAAAACTCTAAATACGTAAGTGGATGCCACAAATTGGGTTACCAAATATTATGTAGAAATTACAGCCTTGCTATTAACTAGTTTTTCAGACTGTCTCAATTGCACCTGCTGTTCGACATCAAAGACCATTTTAACCATATAGAGCCGCAGCTTGGCATGCACCGGACGTTGTCTGCGCTGTGCGGGTGTCTGTGTGGGCGTCTGTCTCACATACGGCACAAAATGTCCAAGTGCATGGCGCTCAAAGCACCTTTCCAGCTGCAAGTTAAGCTGCTCAGAGAGAAATACACATGTAAGTCGCCAATTTAAAGTCTCCTGAAACACCTTATACACACATTGCGACTGCTGAAGATGCGCTTCACAGTGTGCGAGGCACTGAAGTGCCAGACATACTTGCTCAGACCTTTGTGCTTGCCGGAGTCAATGACTGCCACTTGATGCAAGGGACGGCGCTTGATGCCAGCACTGAAGCTCTTGCTTAAGTGCGAGAATGTTTCCTATAATGTACGAGTATTAGTTTTACCATAAATAAGTATAAATAACTCTTTAGTTAGTGCTTCAGTGCTCTCACCTTGTGCACATGAAACGTTTGCAGTATTTGCCTCGTGCTAATTGCCTGTTGAGGCGCAGGCTCCGGCTCGATGGTTGAGTTGAGCAGCTCTATCACATAGTCCAGCCAGGCCTCATATGCTAACGCTGGCTGCACAGCCACGCCCACAGCTTCAACTACATTTGTACACGTGGGTTCATTCACAATTAGTGCACGTTTCGCTGGGAGTGGCGGTTGCTTGCGTGTCTTGACCTCATCCACAATTTCAGATGCTTTGATGGCCGCCTTCTTGACGACCGCAATCGTGGGCAGCTCTATGGCGGGGAGCTGATTGGTGGCTGCGGGCGGTGCCTTTGCGTAGATGGGCTGAGGCGTCAGTATATTGTACGGCTCGCTGACCAACGGCAGCTCAATATCCTCGCTGCACAAATCGATCTGGTCGGTTAGCTGATATTGATCCATGAGCTCAATATTGCAATCGGTCAACTCCAGATGTTGATCCTGCTGCTGTTCAGCGTATATATCGAAGTTAGACAAGAGCTGGGCATCGTTGGGAGCACAACTGCTGCTGACGCTGTGTGCGGCTGGCATCGAATCCATGTCGTATATGATATCTGAGAGCTCCTCTGGCATGGGCAGCAGCTGTAAGATTGAAACTTGGTAAATTTGGGGATTTTCATAACTATATCAGACTTACATCCGTGTCTGCTACACAGAACTCATCGTCAAAGATGTATATGTCCTCGGAGAGATCAACATCGCCGCTTGGGATTATGCTTAGGCTTAGACGTAAATCGTCGTGTGTGGTTTCGCCTAGAGGCGTCTCTAGTTTGTCGGGCATCCAAAATGTCTGCAGACTCTTCGTAAAGTTGCCATAGATCGTCTTCCCCTGTGGTGAACTGAGTATCCCAGCCAGCACGAGGAGCAGATGATCACAAATCTCATCCTGCATTACCAGGGAGTTGTCTGGCTCTACGATAATCTTTAGCTTGCGACAAGCACACGCATAGGTGCCTTTCTTGGTGGAGAGTCCGTTGGCCAGAGCGGTCACATGCAGATGCGCCGCTGGAAACGTATTCGAACGTTGGCATTTGACCACAAAAGTAGTTGCATTTAGTCGCTGCACTGCCGGCCAGTGGTCCTGCTCCTCGGCGGACTTATACTGCTGCCAGAGCTGTTGCTTTTGCTCTATCGTAATATTCAGATTCCAGAGCACCTCTCGCGACACGGTGTAGACCTGCGCCATGGGCATCTGATCCTGACCATCGCGACATGCTTTGATGTGCCGGCAATCGCTGTCGGCCTTACACGCGTCGACATAACACACAGCTTTACTGGAGACAACGGCTGCATTCGGTTGCAATGACAACGTCACATCCTCAATGGACACAAAATTTCGCGGCTGAGCCTCTGGATCCCGTTCTTTGGTCCGCACCGAATAGACAGCACAACCGGCACGTTGGCACACCAGCTGCACTCCATCGAGCTGGTTTTTGTTTTGGGGGCACGTAAGATTCCTACAGAAGAGTGCACGACTGCCATTTATAGCACCGCAACTTGAACATTTTCTTAAACCGCGTAACGTTGGAGGTCGAATTTGTATTAAATCCGCACATTTACTCTCGTTAGACATATTTACAGCGCTGCCATACTGCTTAATAAGAGTGTCAATCTATCGATGAGAATATGGTTTTATTGCGAAAATAACTATCGTTAAATTAGCGCGAAAATACATTTTGAAATGTTAAACCAAACTTGATAAACACCAAAATTAAGCTTAAATGAAATGCAAATTCCATCAAGTTCAAATGAAAACTGTATTTATATAATTAAGTTCATACGCATGCCGCATGTCGCTGCAAACTCTCTAGGCAATCGAATTCCACCTGTGCCTCGATCCAACGAGCCACTGTAAGCAGCAGCTGCTCGTTCAGGTTATTGGTCATCAGCTGCAGACTAAGCGGCAAGCCGGATTTGGACAGTCGTATGGGTATCGAGACAGCTGGGATTCCTGCCATATTGGCTGGCTGTGTGCAAAAGTCCTGTACAGCGCACTGATCACGGTTGCTCAGCGCGGCAAAGTCCTTGTAGACAGGCGCCTCGCTTAACGTTGTGGGCGTTAGCAATATATCCACTTGGTCCTTGCTTGTCGGTGGCTCAAACACTTTAGTAAAATCTTCAGCGATCAAACGACGCACACGTAAAGCCTTCTCAAAATAATGATCATAGTTTTTGCGCAAGAGCAGAAAGTTTCCCGTTAATATGCGCGTCTTGACCACTTGGTTAAAGCCTTCAGCTCTAGACTGTGCATAGAGCTGCTCAGTGCTTCGCTCGTCTGCTGCTCGGTGTCCATACTCGATGCCATCGTAGCGCGCCATATTACTCGCTACCTCACATTGATTCAGTATGGAGTATACGAATATGCTGGCCGCAGTGTGAGGCAATGATACCTGTCGCACACTGGCACCTGCGCACTCCAGCAGATCCGCCACCTTGGTCCAGGTTTCCAGGACTTCAGAGGAAAGTCCTTCGCAGTTATATTCTTTAGGTATACCAATGCGTAGAGCACGCAAATCAATTTGATCAAGTTCTGGTAATTGTAGCTTCTTGTATGGCTTTCTTATTGTTGTCGAGTCCTGTGCATCCGGACCGGCTATTGTATTAAGCACCTCAACACAGTCGGCCACCGAACGGGCTAATATGCCGGGCACGTCCATTGAGTTAACAAGTGGTATGAGACCGTAGCGAGAGCAAAGACCATATGTGGGCTTTAGGCCCACAACGCCGCAATAGGACGCGGGATTGCGTGTTGATCCGCCCGTATCAGATCCAATCGCACTGCAATAAGAGTAGAAATAAATTTGAAATAAATTTGTATTTACATCATATAGTCATCGATAAATCTTAATCAGTAAATGAATGCAGCTATCGATATATAGCTTTTTTGACACCTGCACAGCTGACAGTTGTGGAACGGTCACACTGCGCCATCAGCGAACGCAAAGTAAAATATTTACGTGAAATTGCGAATAATTTGTAGCGTACTGAAGCGATGTCTGCGCTCTTTCGCCTAACCAGCCGTGCCGTGGCACTGCAGCGTTCCGCAGCGCTTAACCAGGCAGCAGCGCTACGCTTGTGCCGCAGCATCAAAACATCACCCAAGAAGGATGAAACGGTTGCAGCACCAGCCAGCGTTACGACCGAAGACTTTGCCAATCCCAACCCAAAGAACTGGATAAGCTACGGCTTCGATTACAAAACCGAGGCCGAGGATCGCAAAGCAACAAAATCAACATTCTTCTTTGCAGTCACACTGTGCCTTGTGTGGGGCACATTTTATTGGTCCTATTTACCCGATACGAAGTTGCGCGACTGGGCTCAACGCGAGGGCTTTTTGGAGCTGCGTCGCCGCGAAGAAGCGGGCGTCGATTTGATTAGCCCCAATTATGTGGATCCCGATAAGATTGTGCTGCCATCGGACGAGGATCTCGGCCAAACGGAAATTATTATTTAAACAATTAGTAAACTAACCCTTAGTTTGTTTTGTAAGCGAATGTTATGTAATGGAAAATGCTGTTGGCCACAGCGGAACGCGTTTGATGTGCGTAAATAAACGAACATATTTCGGCACGAGCTCATTTGTCAGTGACTGTCTTTGATTTTTAAAAGTGAGCTAAGCTAAAATACGCAGTTTTACCAATTGTTCTGACAACTGCTGCAGTTTGAGGTTAAATTGGGTCAAAAATGTAAACAACTCAACAAAAGAACTTACGCATAACACAAACCAGCAGCAACAGCTGATGCAGAGCCGCCCGAACTGCCGCCTGCTATGCGCCAATTGTCATCACTAAAGGACTCACTCCATATGTTCTTGGTTGGCCCATAAATTGAGTCCACTGTGCCGGCGCCCATAGCAAATTGATCCATGTTCGTCTTACCCAACAAAACGGCGCCGGCTTCTTTTAAACGTGCGCAGACAGTCGCATCGTAGGGCGGCACAAAATCCTTTAGCATGCTGTAACAGGATTTGATAGTTAACAGCATCTTTCAATTAACTGAAATCTTAAGCTACTTACCGTGAAGCGCAAGTTGTGGCTACATTCTTTGTACAGAAATTGTCCTTAATAGCTACGGTAACGCCGTCCAGGCTGCTCAGTGGCTTCTTTCCCACATACCGGAGAGCCGACTGCTTGGCCTGCTGCAACGCCTGTTCGGCTGCAATGTACACAAAGGCGTTCAATGTCTTTAGAGTAGTGGACTCTGCTAGGGCTTGCTCCGCCACAGACAGCGGCGACAATTGTCCATTGATGTAACTTTCGGTTAGCTGAAATTTTGGTTCTGTTAAGAAACATGGACGAAATCTTAACAATTCCTCATACCTGTTTAATACTCAGCTGTAGGTGACGCCTCATAATTGCAAGAACTCTTGAGTTAGCTTTTATTTAATAAAATAAAAGCCGCCAACATTATAAACAATAATTAATTCGGCTAATGCAGGCTATGTGCACGCACAGGGTGCTCATAAATCTACACCCTGTCAACTAGAGATGCGCACTAAACCGATATTTTTAGCACATTAATCAAATTTTAAACTTTAATTTTCAACTAACAAACACGTAGATATATTTCATAAAACTCTTAAGCGATTTAAGACTAATTACATATAACATTTAGCAATAGTAAACTAGAGACAAATCTATGTTGCGAAATTTGACTATATGCCCGACCGTTTTTTCACTTCTTTGCATTCATTTATTCTTAATCTTATCTTTCGGATTGTGGTCGCCATGGACTGTGGTTATATTCTGAGACTTATTTGCCTCCGGTTCCTTTTCCTCTTTCTTGATCTCTCGCTTAGTGGAAGACGGTTCTTCGTCCTCGGTCTCAGATTCGCATTTCTGTGAACGAGAATTAACGAATATTAGAATTGTTTGCGCTACATTTCAATATTGTTAATGAATGATGCTAGAAATGTACATGCAGTTATTTAGTTAATTTCAATTAGTTGAGCAGTGCATCGAACCAAGGCATATTTTCAATGCCTTCGAGAACATTCAACATATCAGTGTCGGTTTCATTAAATTCAAAATTCTGATCAGTTTGCATGGCACTTTGATTGGAGTTTTCATTGGACAGTGGATCGATTGAGGTGAGTTCATCTGGATTGGTAATTTTATCTTGATTCTCAAAAATATTGCTATTATTGGTTAAATATGAATCATCGAGGCCTAGCCCCAGAACATCACAGTCCATATCGAGCAACATGGCGTAATTCTCATCAATAGAATTGGACAAATCTTCGACGGTACCAAAGTCAAATAGATTGTTTGTCAACTCCAACAGATCGTTCTGAGTGCTGGAGTCAATGGACTCATTGATCTGATCACTGTCACCTTTAAAAGTATCATCACTGCCGCTAGTCGCAAATATACTTTCGATCGACGGTATGTTCGGCACTTCATAAAACTATGGATGGGGAGGGGGGTGAGATGTCGGTATTTTATTCAAAAATTGATCACAAGCTTTTTGTTCATTAAACGCTACGAAATACTTACATATATATATACGTATGTATGTCTAGCTAAGGCTATACTATAGTATATAGTAGTTGTATATGTGTATAAATGTTGGAATTACCAGCTAATGAAGATTGCTGCTCGATCAAAACGATAACAATCTATAGCCATCAATTCTCTGTTTGTATTTAAGATGTGCGGTTGTATGAATTGAGTAGTGTCTATGTATGTATGTATGTTTAGGCAATTAGTATTTACACAAATGTAGGCGCAGAACTTATGCGTTTAGTGCTAATGCTCTAAGTAGTGCTATTGGTAGTGGTATTGGTAGTTTGGTAGTAGGTATTTACAGGCTCAGCCTCTAAATTAACGCACCTTTTGTGTATACTGGCGCTTGGCCGGCACATTCAAATGCAGCACACATGTCGAGTCCTCTAATATGCTTGCAACGGGCTCTTGGCAGACGACTCCGCTGCGCTCAACACCACAGGCGCGATACAAAACCTGACGCTTGTCCTCGAGTATATGCTTACGACAGTGCTTGCAACATGGCAAAGTGCGCTCGCCACACTTGACACCGCCTTCAGTGAATACGCACTTCGGCTGACTGGAGGATTTGGTTGAGATCACAGTGTCGCGCGATCGCTTCTCTTTCATCTTTTTGTAGAGGACCGCTTCCATGCCCTGTCGACGGTGATAGCCATTCAGCGCCTTCAATTGCTCATACAGCTTACGTTCGTGCGGCGTGTCCTTGAGCTGGTCATGAATGCTGCCTGCAAAAATAATAATTGTTAAAAGTAGATCACCTAATAACTCAAGCGCTAATTATAGATCAATTACAGTATGTCTCGCGCTCGCGTCGTATGTCCTGTAAATAAGAACGACGACGCTGCTTCAAGATATGCTGCAAATGTGTTATCTGCCCGCGGTACAAGCCCTGCAGTTTAATCAGTTTCATCTCTGACAGACGTACTGCCTCCGCACGTGTGTACACGCCCGCATGTCTACAAAAGGAGATAAATTTAATATCCAAATAACTGAGCCAGTCTATGCTGACTTACTTCAGCGGATCATCTTCCTCAGAGTCCACGCTCTCATAATCAGATTCATAGAACTCTAAGTCTTTTGCGGTATTTCTCAAGCATGGTGGATCTCCGTCATTGCTTGAGCTATCAGAGGCATAATCCAAAACGCGACGTCGCTTGCGCACGCTGGACACGACTTGTGGTATGCTATTCGTGTGATCCTGATTAACTGCAAGAGAAAAAGTTATTCATAATTTATATAACATTGATTTTATATGCACAAATTTTATCGCATTATCAAATAACATGATATTAAAATGTTATAGATACAATTTTGCACACTAATGGCTGCAAATGTCATAAATTCGGAGATTCTATGTTCTCAGGGGGCTACTCTTGGTTTATATATACATTTTTTACAGCACTCACCAAAAGGCGTCACATGTGGCGAAACAACATCTATTTCATCATCGTCTGGCTCTGGCTTGGGCAGTTCCGCCTTTACGTCCTCTACATTCACGTGATGCGATAGATTATTAAGAAGCGTCTCATTGGTCTCGACGCGGCTACGCAAGCGGCCCACCGATAAATGCGTCTTTTGTAGCTGCGCCTGGCGGTTGTGCTCGAAGCAAAGCGTGGTAAGTATTTGCTCCTTTTTGGTATCCAGTTTGGGAACTGCATTGGCGCACTTGCGTCCATTGGGAAATACGTGTGTGCACTGGCGGTAATTAGCGCGTGGATCACGCAGAATGTGGCGAATGCAAAATTCATAGCCGTCAAGGCGCATCAAACTGCACGAATATGTGGGATTGCTGCAGTACTTGATTTTTGCCAATTCGCTGTGGATTTGCTCGCGTAATTTTTGTTCCTTTTCGGGTGTGCAAGCAGTTCCCGTAAATCGCGCGCATTGGCGCAATTGATTTGGGGAAAAACTAGACATTTTATGTTTATAGCTGCGACAGATTTTTCAACGATGCGACTGAAAAGTGCGTTGCTGTTGTTAGGGATGTGCAATTGTTATTATCGATTGCAAGTCGATTTCTTACAATATTTAGTAGAAGAACAAGGAATCAGTTCATTAGCGAGTCAGATATCGCATTAGTTATCGAACTTACTAAAAACAAGCCAATTGAACTATACAAGATTATTAACGAGGGAAAAATGTAAAAGAAATTTTGTATCAATCATAAGCATTGCAGTTAATTTACCACTAAGAAAGTAAAATAATGTCGGACGACAGTGATTCAATAACCGAACATGAAATCGACGAAACAATGGCAAACCAAAACACAATACCCCTGCTCCCAACGCACAAGCGTCAGACCTTCATCTGGAAGTTCTTCAGTCCAGTGCCCGACCACTCGAATGTGTTCAGATGTAACGTGTGCAATGAAACCTTTGCCAACAGAACAACCAATCTAACCAGGCATTTGCAATCAGTGCATGGCCTCACAGAGGTGAGTAAAATCTATTGGAATACTTTTCTCATATGTATTAACTACTATTACCCCCAACGCAGCATCAGCAGGATCCAGTGAAGAAAGGTCGGCCGAATCGCAGTTTCGTCTGGAACTTTTGTACCAAACTGGATGACAAGCGTGCACTGTGCCATATTTGTAAAAAAGTGCTGTATTTTGGTGGCGGAAATACGTCCAACATTACAAAACATTTGAGACGCATGCACTCCGAAAAGCTACAGGAAGTTGTGAGTATGGAAAATCAGAGCTAAGGATTCTTTTGGTGAAACTTATCTGCTTTCAGGCTAAACAAATGCCACTCAACATGCGATCGTTTATGGATCAGTCAGCGAAGAAAGAGCGTAGAAGTTCCAGCTATGTGTGGAATTACTGCGAGAAACTGACGACCGATACAGTCCTATGCAGAATATGCAATCGTCGAATGCGATTCCATGGCACGGCCAACGTCATAACGCATCTGCAGCGCCGGCACGGCATTATGGATGAAACGACGCAGGTGAAAAACGAGACTCCCGATAAGGTGCAGGAAGCAGCCACATCCAGCACGAATGAAAGTCCGCGTAGAAACATCAGTGGCAGCCAGGTCTGGCGATACATCACACGCGTTTCGAATGATGCAGTACGCTGTCGCGTTTGCCTCAAGAATCTATCGTATCAGGGCACAAGCAACCTGCAAAGGCATTTGCATCGCATGCACAATATTATGTGGAACTCACAGGAGGCGGTTAAAGATGAAACCCCTGACTTCGATGATAACTCATTCTTCGCCTTCTGCGAATCCACAAGCGATCCCACTGTATCGAAGTGCCAAATGTGCGACGAGCATTTTGTGCACACCGACAATCTGGAGGAGGTCATAAGCAAGCACATGATTAAGATTCATAGCGCAGCCATGCGCGGAGAACCAGCTGAAGTATGCCAGCAGAGTATATTGATTGATTATAGCTTAGCTTAATCATAATTTGTTATTATTTAGAATTTCGCTCCCACGGCAGAGGAGGATGAACAGTTTGCCGCGCTCTATACGGAAGTTGTTGCTGATAATCACAATACGACTGTCTCGGGGGAAGTCAGCGAACAAGCGAAACTAACAAATACCATTGCTGAGGATGCACTCTACGATGATATCATTGAGATTGATGATGATATGCAGAATACTGAAGAGGTTGGTGAGCACTTTACAGTTGAAAGTGATCGCTATGGAAATACATTGTCCGTACAGTCGGGCGAAAATGCTGTTTCCGATTACAGCAACGACAGCACCGATGCCCAGCTGGTGACGACTACTATTCAAGCAGACGACACCCCGGTTATGCGTGAACTAAAGGAGGATCTACTGCGCCAACAAGCGATGTATTTCAGTGAGAAAGCTGGCTTCTATCGCATGCAAAAGTTTTTAGTGGCGCAACAGGTGCTTAAGGAGCGGCTGGAAATTGAAAGGCTCAAATCTGGACAACAACAGCACCAAATCAGCTAGTTGTAGAGCCTTCATCATACTTCGTACGAACCCTACTGAACGTAGCTTTTAATCTTTAAGTGTAATGTATTTGTATTTAAAATTGTTATATAGACCATCTATCATAATTATTTAATCATAAATAACAAATTAATTGTGTGCAAGGGCCCCGTCAAGCTCTCTAATTCAGTTGCTTTCAACAACGTTCATGTCCAATAAAAGCTTCTTCGTTTGCAGATCAATTAATCGCCGCTTAGCTCTTGCCAATTCGGCCATTTCATTGTAATATATTGTTTCCGCTTTCAGCTTTTCGTCCAGTTGTGTGGTTGTTTCGCCCATGGAGTTCGAGTCGCCCGGATGCTCCATGGAATGGGCCATATTCGATGGATCATCCTCACAGTGGCGGGATACCATGACGTCCGAGTTGTCCACCACATATTCGTAGAAGGGCTCCTGTAGCGAGACCGATGTAAACTTCAAACAAAATGCAATCGCAGTACATTGATGTCTTCCTATCTATGCTTACCTCATCGTCCATGTGATCCGTGACCTTCTCAATAATGCTATCTACATCGTCAAAGTCGACCTTTTCCAATGGATCGCCCTGCCTGCGATCCTCCGGTTGCATTAGCTCCTTCTTTGGCGATATCAGGCTGTGTTGCGAGTAGCTCAGGTTTTTCGACAAATTATGATGCCTTCGGATGATGTGACGCATCAGATTGGACGATGAATGTTTCGAGGAGAGCGTTTTGCTGCAGTGCTTGCATTTGGCCATAAACTCAGATATGCGCACAAAGTGCGCCCACAGCTTATTGTTTTTGCCAATGACTTTATTGCGTTCGGTTTGCTGATGTTGCTCCTGGCGTGCCTGGTTCTGGTTATCAATGATGGTGCGTACCGCAGTTTTGGTTTCCCGCTCACCCAAATTGGCATCCATGTGTACGTCAGGCTCTGGTTCTGGTGCGTTTAGTTCCTCTCTTAGCTCTGCTAGCATTTTTCCCTCGTCGCCGGCAAATATCGCTCGCGCCAATAATTTGTGATTCCTGATTAGGTGGCGCGTCAAGTTGGAGGATGTGTGTTTAGACGAGAGAGTCTTATCGCAGTGCTTGCATTGCACAATATATTCGGTAAGGCGGTGAAAATGTGACAGCGCTTTGGCGTTTCGGCCTACCATGATTACATTTGGTGATTGTTGTTTTGATTCCACTAGTACGCGCAAAATCAACAAATTATGGTGTTCCGAGTTGGCTTGGGTTAAATTTTTCTAGTTCATGTACAGTAGGGATGTCAGAAATTCATCGCTATATCGATTACGTAGACGTATCGAACAAAAGTTGCTATGTTGTTGGTGTTTTTTGGGCGGAACTGCTAGTTCGCATTTGGAATAGACGATTAATAATTAGATGTTTTATCGATACCGTTCATATATGCGCAATTTATTTCTTTGGCAAATGGACAGTAATTCATTGAAAATGCAACCCTGCCAAAGTGCTGCCCATCGCTGTCAGTCGATAACCTAAAAATCTTTTGACACGAGGTTGTGCGTGTCTTTTCCTTTCTTTCTCGCTTTTTACTCGAACATGGGTGAGTCGTCGGCTAGTGCAAAATGTGTTAAAATATCAAGAAAATCGATTGTGATATGCCTAAAAATAATAAAAAAGTGCGCAAATTATGTGCTAGTTTACAATGCATATGTGCATTATGGAAAAATAATGAATTTGAGCATATTCTTGGACATTTGAAGTCCGACTAGCAAGCAGCACCGCGTGCCATGGTTTTCTTGATATTTCAACTGGCTCCGATTTGATTGTCTTATTTTGATGTGTGTGCCTCTACTTTTGCATTTTTAAAGGTATTAGCCGTGATAGTGCACACAAGCGTCGCGCCACTGGTGGCAAGCGCAAGTCGCTCCGCAAGAAGCGTAAGTTCGAGTTGGGCCGTCCCGCTGCCAATACCAAGGTGAGTTTCATACCTGCTGCCGCCATTGTTGTTTTTATATTTTGCAATAAAATGATGTTAACGCGTGTCAACTGTAATCGCACTCGACTTGTTCGTATGCATTTTCATTGATGATTCTAGCATTATGTTCGGACTACTGATTGCATTTATATAGAAAAATAATGATTTTCATAAATTTGGTATACCTTGGTAATGTCTGGCAACTCTGTGTATGTACTTCCAGCTTGGCGGATCCCGCGTGCACAAGGTGCGAACCCGTGGTGGTAACATCAAATTGCGCGCTCTGCGTTTGGAAACCGGCAATTTCGCCTGGGCTTCAGAGGGTGTTGCACGCAAGACCCGTATCGCCGATGTTGTCTACAATGCCTCCAACAACGAGCTGGTGCGTACCAAGACGTTGGTGAAGAACAGCATTGTGGTCATCGATGCGACGCCATTCCGCCAATGGTACGAAGCACACTATGTGCTGCCTCTGGGTCGCAAACGTAATCCCAAGCACGTGCAGAAGGAGGATGAGAACGATGTGCTCACAAAGAAGCGCAGCGACAAGGTCATGAAGAAGTACCTCGAGCGCCAAAAGTACGGCAAGGTGGAGCAGGCTTTGGAGGATCAGTTCACATCTGGTCGCATCTTGGGTATGTATTTCCACAGTTCCAGCAAATAATAAGCAAAATTTCGATGATGTTAAACCCTTAGCGATCCAACTACTTTATTGTGTCAATCTTGTTTTAAGTGAGATGCAAGCCAGTTGGGCGTGATTAACGCTTGTCATAGTTACTCTGAGAGCTTTGCTTATCTATTTGATTGAATATGGCCTGTTGTCCCGCATATTAATGTATTTCATTTGTTTTTATCAAACAGCTTGCGTTTCATCCCGCCCCGGCCAGTGCGGTCGCTCCGATGGTTACATTCTGGAAGGCAAGGAATTGGAATTCTACCTTAAGAAGATCAAGTCTAAGAAATAAACGCACTAGATAAGAATGCAAACCAACAACTGATTTGCAAACAGAAAACAAATAAAACGGCTTGTTTTTTTATAAGAAGAATCAATTAATACATTTTACTCTATCGACTGCGTGCGTGTGTGTGCGTGCGTTCTGCATAGAACTATGTTAAATAGTTGCTGTTTGTAATTTTTAATTGGTATTAAAAAAACAAAAGTGAACGGAATATAGAATTCGTGGTAATCGAGTTTGTATTATATTTGTGGGCTATTACAGAATATTTCTTATTTAGTCGTATTTATTGAGGAAGTAACCCTAGATTCTATTAGTTTCCATTTTGACGGCTTCATCTATTAATAATATATTGGATTCTTAAGAGATAATAGTTCTTTTTAACTATATAGAAAATATTCTGATTAACTAGATTTCTCATTTTAAAATTCAATTAGTTTCGCAAGGTATTGATTGAAGCTAGATGAGCAAGTTAATACCTTTAAGAGTAAATTATTTAAACCATATTTGATTTATGTGTGAATTCTACTAGATGTGGATTAAAAATGTGAATCAGATCTATGGCTTTAGAACCTGATCAGTTTTACATTCTAAGGAACTTCACTGTTTACAAATTTGATTATTAGTAAGACTGAAACTATGCTAAAGAAACTTTTATAGACACTTCTCAGAGATAATTAAATTTTATTTTGAGCCAATATGCTTAGCTCGAATTTAAGTTCTTTTTCAAATTGATTATCAGTTAACAACACATCGTTTCAAAATTGTAGCATACATTTTGGAAAAGTTTTTATTGTAATCACATTTTCGAATGAAAATGAATTCGTAGTCAATTATTTATTCATTTGCTAGTTCATAAAACGGAAGACATTAATTTATATTGTAAGATGAAAATAAAAAAAAAAAAAAAACGTTTTCAATTCATACTTAAATGAGATATATATTTTTAAGGTATATTTTTTTCTTCACTTCCTTCTCTGCGAGCTGACTTCATACAGTGTGGTAAAAAAATATATTTATATATATATACGTAATTAATAACAATAGTTCAAATATCATTCGTATTAGTTGGCTATAATTACATAACACAAGCAGGGCGACTCACAATGTCGTAAATCACGAAATCTACAACAAATATTCCATGTAATTTGTACTGCCAATGACAATTTTGGATTTGTTGCGGCCTAAATAAAAATAACAAAACAATTTTGAAAGCAACAGTTAAATGTTGCTTATGCTGCTGCTGTTGTTCTTGCTGCTGCTGCTTTTTGTCTGCTGTTGTTTGGAGAACGTGGCTCAGTGCTCGAAGAGCATAGTCATGATGGCCATCAAAGCAATGCCAAAGACCAGCGCCAGCAGCTGTTTGACAGACTCCTTGCGCTCATCCTCCTTCAAGAGATCTGGTAATACTGTAACCAATGAAATGTGCAGAAAACCGCCAGCGGTAAACGGCATGATCCAGGACGTGCGCGCCTCTATAAAACCACAAACCAATTAGCTCAGCTTAAGTTAAGGTCTTCAGCTGCTTACCCATGGCCGAGGTGACGCCCGAACCGCCAATGGCCACCAGGGCGCCCAAGAGGCCGGCGCCAGCTGTCAGCAGCTGTGCGCGTGCCGCATCCCATCGACTGAAGCCGGAGCGCAGCAATATGGCAAAGTCGCCGACCTCGTGTGGAATTTCATGCACTGCAAGCATAGAAGGTGTTAGGAAATGCTATTTATTGGGTCTGCTGACTTGAATACTGACGCAGTATGGCAAAGGTAGCCAGCACTCCGTGCCTGAAGGAGACCAGGAAAGAGCCAGCGACCGCTAGGCCGTGTGTGAAATTGTCGATGGAATTGGCCAATAGATTCAGATAGCCGGCCACTTTCTTGGGCTGCTCCTTTGGCTCCTTGGTCTTCAGTTCCCGTTCACGAAAGTGACACATTTTGTCCACATCCTCAATGTCGCAGGCACCGCAGCTATCCATGGTCTCGCCCTCCGGCAGCTTGCCACCATGACGCCGGAGCAGACAGTTGGCAATCTCCACGCATTTCGGCTGCGGATTCTGCTCATCGGCGTTCGTGTAGCCCGAGAAGATCTTCTCAACAATGGTAAAGATGAGTATGCCGGAGAGCACCCACAAGCCGGAGCGCAGCGATGGATGACTATCGTTATCTATAGCAAAAGAATTTTTAATAACTCTCAATTCTGATCATCTAGGGAATCCCAGAGATAATACTCACTCTGATTATCGCCCTCCCAGGCCTCTGGCAGCAAGTGCAGAAATACATCACCTAAAAGACCGCCCACTGCAAAGCTAAGCAACACGCGCAAAAACTTTGACTCAGCAGCTATAAGATAAGGGATATACATAAATATATTTGCATTTATTGTGTACTTTCTCCTACTCACGATCTTTGAAGCCGTCCTTGTTCATTTTCTCGTCTGTGGGTATTATAAGCAACGGAAATATACCGCTGAGTCCAATCACTATTGAGCCGAGCAGTGAGAAGACCCAGGGTGTATATTCCAGATTCTTGATATATTCGGGCACATATTGATTGACCAGACTCGAGTAGATCACAGCAAAATGCTCGTTGAAGAAGCTGCTGCTGTCATTCATCTTGATGGATTTTGTTTGCTAATTTGATCGCGTGGTTTCTCCTCTTCTATTTAGGGGCGGGTGGTCACCGTCTTTGGTATTTGAATTTTTGGGCTCAGTCAATGCCTTGTCATGTCCTCCAGTTGCAATGCTTGAGCCAATTGTATTGTATGCCGTCTTAGCTGCAAAGCCCAACAAAAAATTTGTTCAAATATTAAATTTTTTTAAAAAAGATTATATAAAATTTATGTTTAGGTGTTGAATTTTTTTTTTTATGATTTCACACGAGAATTTTGGAGTATTACTGTGATAGCAGGATTACTCGTCAAGTTGAGTCAACGGCCCGCTCGCCTAGCAACCGCTTTCTTGCTTTTGACTCCTTAACTGATATTAGATTGATATACAAATCCCCCCCATGGATAGCGCACAATGGACGTCATCACATCGATAAGCGTTTCTGGTGTAAGACTCAAGTATCACTCAGCTTAAATATGACCAGATAACTAGATAGCCGGGTGTAGAATGTGACAGCTGCCCATAAGTCGGGTGGCTCAAGAAAGATTTTGGCAACATTGTAAGGATTGTCATGGGAAAAAAACACCACGACTTTAGTTTGACCGTCGAAAATGACTTCTAACGATATTCTTTAGAGCTTTAAGATTCGTTTTAATGTCTATTGATTCATTTATATTAGAATATGAGTGATCGTTATTTTGGTTATCGTATTTATATAGGCTTTATCATAAAGTTTTGATATTCCAACTTAGTTATTAAGTTATTATAATGTATAAAAGGAATATATTTGCAGATTGACCTCCAACTTTTGAAGTAATTGAAGCCTGACTGAATATCATAATACTAATATATCATAACATTATATCAAACATTCACATATTAAAGCTAAATGTAGTAAATTGTCAAACAAATTCACATATCAAAATGTAAACACGTTCGTTAAAAGCTTCAAGATTCGGATTTGTAACTTTGATCTTTATAATGCATACAATTGTGAAATTATAATTATATTATTAAGCAAACTAATTTGATTTATATGAAAATCACGTCTTTGTTGCACATAGATAAACCTCAAGCAGTGTAATACGATGCCTGCCCCATGGGCAACAACAACAAAACACGTTCGGCTCAAGGAATGCAAGCTGTACATATGAGTGCAAATGCAGACAAAGCACTCGATAATAAGTGAGCTCACTTTGAGCAGAGTCTCAAGCTGAAACTCTTTCGAGAGAAAACACAATCCGTACCGAAATCCTTAGTCGCGGGCAAGCAGAAGCAGACTGAACATGGGCGAAATATGGGCAAGAGTTCGTTACCACTTGGGAACGTACGCAGATAAAGCTCTCTGTGGGTGATTTACAACCCACATTTTGACTTCACTTGAGTCTTTTATATATATAAATATATGTATTTGATTTCGATTTTGATTTGATGTGCGCAATGCAGCTTAAACTGTTCAAGCGATAAGATAGAATGGCAATACGAGCGTGTCGAAGATATAGACTCGATATAGACGACTTATGTGTGATTCTACCACAAAGCCCGTGTCCGAGCCGCAGCCGTAGTCGTAGGAGCAGCAACAGCAGCTGGCTCCGTGGTGTCAGTGTGTTGTCAACCGTGGATAAATCGCTGCAGAAACGTGTACAAATTGTGTCTGATTGATCACCCGCCGTTCGCCGAATACTCTGGACACTTGAAAATATCACGTATTCGTTGACCAATGCCGCATTTAGGCATAGCAAATACGTTTAAACGCTTTCGATTCAACAACAGCCAACTGGCAACTCTGCCGAGCAATGCCATCAATGTCAACAGCATTAGCTGCGGCGTCGACAGCGACTGCGACGGGGACTGAGACTGCGACTGCGACGCTGGCAGCGACTTCGTTAGTGTTTTGTTTTTGCTTATCAGCCAAAGTCAAGTAGTTAACTGTTTTTTGATTGTCTACTAGTTGTTATAGTCTATACTATTAGAAAGTTTTTAAATAAAGGTATACTCGTTTTCTTAAACAATATGTGACAAGAATAAGCAAGCTTTCCTGATCTCATTAAAGTATTGACTAACTAAAGAATTTAAAAATTAGCATTTTAGCTGGTATATAATTTATTAAATATTAATGCAATTTTAAATTACTATTTATATAAATATGAATTTATATTTGGGGGATTTTCCCATTATCAAATCAATATTTATTAGCAACAATCCATTCAGAATATCGCATGACAATTTCACACTACAGAGTAACTGCTAGTCGTTCATTGCTAGCATTCGTATGTCTAATTTATTTGTGATTTAAATGGTAATCAACGACGACGCACTTTGTTTGTTGGTAAATAAATGCATTTGTTTTTGATAGTTGCTAACTATTGGCTGCGGTTCCCTTATCAAAGAATAACCAAACGCTATAAAAAGAAAAACAATTAACATTATATCTAGAGAGAGAAATGTAAAACCAGACTTAAGTTTTCCTTTGTTCCAAGGTTACCGCAGTGTCTATTGTGAATGATTCTGCGAATGTGTAACGCATCTAAATCGACAAATCAGACCACATAGACTATAAATAGATATTACACTGAATAAATGAATATATATACATATGTATGAATATACTATATCTGATTCATCACAGTGGAGTGGAACACATAAGTCGTACCGATCGGACAGTTGCATATAAATTTAAAATAGAACAAAATTGTAGAGCATTACATTTCATATGTAACTCATTTGAAAGAAGCTGGGACTGTTGAAATTCTTATTTACATATCTGTTAAACTATCGAGCCATTTGTTTAAACACAAAGAACAAGGTAAACTTGGTTAAGACCTGTATTTTGCTCTGCTGTTGGTTTGTATTTTCTGTGGCTTAAGGCAAAAACTGCAGCACATACCCAACGAGTGTGAACCAAAAATAAAGTGAACACGAAATATACAGTGCTTGATATCACAGTAAAGACTCTATATTACGCACAAACAAAAACACATTTCAATTATAGAAATTGAAATACACTCACACACATGTGCATGAATACATCTTTAAAGATATGGAGGACAAAAGCCTCAGATATATACATATGTATGTGTGTTTGTAGATTTGCCTCTCGACACGAATTGACGAAATATCGCGCCGCCGGCTACGTTTGCCGGTGCTTTGAACTTGATTTGCGGCATCCGTGTATCTGTATATACATACATACGTGTATATTATATTTAGGTATATATGTATACACATACTTTCGTTTGTGTATTTGTTTATCTTCCACCTCAAACACAATACCATACGCTCTGGAACTCACTTGACTTGCGACTAATGCGGAAATTTATGCTCCCAGCTTTAGAATTTCGTTTTTGCTTTATTTATTCGCGCGTCTTATCGCGCCAGCGACTTGGCTCGTTCTGACGGCTGTGCCCCGATACCGAGGCCTTTAAATATCCCAGCAGCAGCTGACTATGCACAGTTACAGAATTCTACATACATATTTAGAGAGCGGGGGTTCCAATATTAAGCTGTGGAGCAGACATTGTCACTCAGATGATTCAATTGCAATCAATTTGATTTTGTTGTTGTTGTTTTGCTCTATACTGGGCTTTTAAATGGCGCAGATTATTTTGCGCGCTGCACTAAACTTGTAAATGGTTGTTGGAAGAGAGTCAGAGACAGCGACCGATTGCCAGAGAGAAAAAGAGTCAGAGACAGAAATGTTGAGAGTGAGATGTACTATAAACTAACTAGCATAAACAGGTTGTCGATGATAGTACACCCTAAGATGATTTGCAATGTTTCTAAATTGAGCTGATAGTATTATCAAGAAATCGATTTGTTTAATAATTACATTATACAAGACAAAAAAGAGAACGTATAACTGATAAGAATTTACCCATTGATCAAGAGATCTATTAAAATCATAACATACGGCTTTTCTATTAATAACTATTTACAAATCTATACATGTACAGAAAGCAACGTTGTTTTCCTCTGTGAATGTACCTCGGCACAAGTATGTACAAATATGTACAACTTGTAACTACTTAAGTAAAACATCAAAAACTGTTATACTGTACTAAACTTCCATTGCCTATGTGTCGTAAATGTCGAACGGAAGAAAAGATTTGATCACAGGTTATTAGCACTTCAGTATTTACACAGACACAAAAGCAAACACATACATACAATGTATGCACTTGCAAAAACAAAAACAACAAAGCGTCACAGTGATAAGAGAAAGACCGCGTGAGTCGATCAGCTGTGCCCAGAGCGTGGGTGAGAATGTTGCAGCGCATTCAAGGCAGTGAGAGTTGGAATCGTTGAGAGCAATATGGAAACATGGCGTCGATTAGCACGCTCTCTTGCATTCACGTCATATGTGCATTTACACACACAGACTCACATAGTGAGTACATACACATATACATACATATATATCAAATGCTTATGCATAACAACGAGTTGTGAAATTTGAAGTATTTTACATTTATTCACAAAATCTTTAGACATTATATTTTATTTGCAAGCTGGTTTTTAAGTATTGGTATTAACGGCGCAATAGCGGCGAATAACCTGTTTATCACACATCAATCTTACTGTTACGATTGTTGTAGTGTTGTGCGTGTTATCGCCTTGATTATGGTCAACAAAGCAATTCGGCCATATTTGAGTGGCACTCACTGCACAGATTCTCAATTCATTTAGTGCTGTTTGCAAAAATAAAAAAAAAATGGCCGTCGCTCTGATGTTATCGAAACAATAATTCTTTTTTTAAGTTTTGTGGGTGTAGGTTAGTTACACTTCCGCCTTACCGTGCTTGGTTGTTTATTGATTGCAGTTTACCCTATCGCTCGCAGTGGTTCCGTTTTTCCACTGCATTACATTAAGAACCGAAATTTTTGCTTAATATTTGATCGTCGGAGCTTCGCTGTTGTTATTTATTCTAAATAAATGCGATAAATATGCTTAATGCGCAGTATCGATCTTCGAATGACGCTGTTATTGTCCGGCCACTAATCTGCACTGAGACTGAGTAACGGGACGTTTATTCGAGATGCTTACAAGCTTAAAGTTACTTTGTTATGTGTAACACTTTTATATAGGATTTATTGGTTTTTCGACCGAGTTGAAGTTTCTGAGAATTGTTATCAAGCCCCGTTAGTTCGTAGCCGACTGTTACAGCTGAAATGAAACAGGTACGGGTAAGATACGTGCTTTTGTTTTGTTTTGGGCCGTGCGAAAAAACAAACATGGCTGCAGAGCACAGCTGTTTTCAGATAAGCCAAATATATCGATAACAAAAACTTCGATAGTTGACATATTCTTGAAGCAAACGGTCACACTAATCATATAGCATGCAACAGCTGTTGCAGTTGTTCCACTTTGGCTGTCGCGCTTTGTTTATGTTTTTTTTTTTTTTATATATAGTGTGCAATAAATAATAATAAAACGAATATACCCCTTTGCGTCAGTTTTAATTAGCTGAAATTTATTTAGTGCGTGTGTTGGCATATGAAATAGTGTGCTGTGCAATGAGTACAGATGATTTATTGGTGCGTCATGAGAAAAGCGACGATTCAACGTCAACATCAACGTCGCCACCGACGCCAACGCCTGTGGCCAACTCCTCATTGAGTCGCCTGCGTAACACATTCCGCCGTACCGAAAGCATCTCTAATCATATTATTAACCAGATATCTACGCAATTCTCAAATGCCGCTGCTGCAGCGGCCGCATCAGAGATTATCGATGGCACCACCACATACCCTGAGATGCCACAAACTGTGGCTACAGTCTCCAATACGCCGACAGCAAGTACGCAGCCCAAGCGCAAAAAGCCCGGTGAGTACAATTTTACAACTGCAATGCCTACTGTTTTTCTTTATCACAAACAAATATTTTCCGCGAAAAGCGAATTCCTTAATATTTTTTCCACAGAGAAATTTTTAATAAATAAAAAAAATGCAATATTTATTTACATGTAATTTTTAAATAATATTGTATAATATATAATAAATATTAAAAAGTATTTAGCTTTAAGTTAATATTCACTGCACTTACATACATGTTTATGACGCGCGTCATATGATTTTGAAAATATGCCAAAGTTGGAACCTTGAACCACCCTAACAAAAGCTCATGCAAAGCTGCACTGCTAATGCCCAGTTGACAAATCAATAGAAGCTTTCGCTTCAGTCTTAGTCAACGCAACAACAGGATAACTGAAAGCAGCGTCTTAAAAGAATATCAGCTTAAACTTTATTATTATTTACTACGTTTTATTAAGTATATATTTATGTAATAATAAATATATAAAGTGATTGTTAACGAACTGTGCTAAGCAACTGCGGAAAACCCTCAAGCCGAACTCAACAACTTTTTCACGTATGTTGTGTGCCGCAAGCTTTTTGCATGTATTGTACAATGCGCTCATTTTTGGCTATCTATTTTTATATGGGCACTTGTGAAGCAAGTGCAACGCCATGCGTGGACTAGTCGAGGAGACAAAGAAGTCAAAGCTTGGCACCACCACCACAACTACCAACAACAACAACAATAACAACAACAGCAGCATGGGTAGTCGTGGCAAAGCTGCGCTGACCAGCGCCAGCTCATCGCGACCCTTGAAGGGTGGTGTTACTAAAACGCCCACATCAACAACAACAACAGCAGCAGCAACAACAACAACAACAGCAGCAGGCACCGGTGCAGCAGCCAAGAAATTGCCACAAGTCGGCGCAAAGTCCAAGGCAGCTGCAACAGCAACCACCAGCAGTAGCAGCACAACGGGTAGCGCCAAGCCAGGCATGGCAAAAGCAGTTAAGGCTTCGAATCCAACCCCACAAGCGCCGCAGACAGCAGCAGTCGCTATTGCAGCCACAGCCACAGCCTCATCTGCACCTGCACCTGCACCACCCCAGCAAGCGTCGATGCAGCCGTATAACAACAACAGCAGCAGCAGCAGCAGCAACAACAGCAACAGCAGCACCACAATTACCTTGCCAAAGGCATCGCATGCGAATACTAGTGAGGAGCTGGCCGGTGGCGTCCAGGACACCATATATCTATGCAATTTTCGCGTCTCTGTGGATGGAGAATGGCTATGCCTCAAGGAGCTGCAGGACATCGATGTGGCCAACGGACAGAAGACAGTTGGTGGTGGCGCAGCTCTGATAAATACTTCAGCATCAGCTGCTGGCGGTGGCGGTGGCGGTGGCAATGGTGGTGTCACTGGTGTTGGTGGTGCAGGCCATGTGCAGCATCGCACGCAATCGCAGCAG
Source organism: Drosophila aldrichi (assembly GCA_035045965.1). Classification (NCBI taxonomy): domain Eukaryota; kingdom Metazoa; phylum Arthropoda; class Insecta; order Diptera; family Drosophilidae; genus Drosophila; species Drosophila aldrichi. Next base: position 2,149,891 of record JAWNOM010000040.1, read on the forward strand.
CAGCATCATCAATTCGGACAGCGCAACAGCAAACGCTTTTCGGGACTATCGACGGGCAGCGCGGGAGGATTCGAGGATAACGGTATTATGGCAATTGAAAATCTAATCGGTCGTCGTCTGTGCGACGTTGTCGGCTCAAATGCACTTACAACCGCACCGCAACAGCACCACAAAAATGTGGGCCTTATCGGTGGCACGTTAGCTGAGTGGTCGCATCTCTGTAGGTTGCTTCTTGCCGTCTCTATTTCTCTCACACACACACACACACTCACCTACTCTGTTTCTCTCTCTGTTTAAAAATCCTTCGCTCGCTCTCTCTCTCTCTCTCTGAGTTCATTTGCAAGTGTATAGTTTCTGTTATGTTAACTTTGTAGTTGTGTAGCTGTTATGTTAAGTTTTCTGTTATATTAAACACATGTTAATTGTTCGCTGCTACGCCTATGCTATTGAGCAGAAGTAACTGAACTATTTAAATGCTTAACTATAGCAACATTGGCTTCTTAAGCAGGCTGTGTCTCAATTTTGATGCAAAACGTTTCATGTTATCCAGTTATCACTGTACTTTGACATTTTGCCCACTGTAAACTCACTAAGCATAAGCGTAGCACTAGCTAATCTTGATTTGGCATGCATTATTGCATTATTATATTACACTCTTGCTTTGCACTCGCTATTGTCTGGGCCACGTCGAGTGGGCTGACTGGCTGGCCGACCGTCTAGTCCCAATCTTGGATCTCGTTTCGTAGCTAGCAGCATGGCATCGTCGACTCGAACGTGCATTGAACTTAATAAGTAAATATATTTGTAGAAAAATAATGAAACACATTGGTGAATAAGGAAAAAACAGTTGACGGGCGTCAGGCAAATGCTCTTCACTTGCTGTCATCATCGTAGGTCGTTTCCCAGCTGGCACTGTTTTTGGATGACTGCTTAGAAATTTTGTATAAGATGTAGCATAACCAAGTCTCAATCGGGACTTACCTCGCCCACAGCACTGGAGCCATCTTGTGAAGACAAAGCTGGAGACTTGACTTCCGCACTTTCAGTCTGCGCTTCGAGTCTAATGCCCGTCGCACTACTTGGCTCGGTTTTGTGGTTGAAGAGGTTCTCTGCAATGGATGAGTTCAGCTTTCGGCTTCATTTAATGTCTCTCGCCACCTACCTGAAGCTTTCTTTTCACTGTACACTTCTTGTTGATGCACAGACTCTCTTCTTTGGTGCGTTCTGCTTTCGCTGGGTCGAATCTGCTTGCGAGAGGAATTGGTTTGATTCTCTTTGAGTTTCTTACTACTTACTTCCTTCTCTTTTGTCCTCTCTCGTGTTCTCTCTCTCACGATCTCTGGCTCGACATCCCCAACCCTGTCTGTCTCTTGGCTGTAGGATAGTCCGCCCTTTTGCCTTTTATGCTTAGACTTGTTCAAAAAGCGTTCGTCTGTTGCTTCCATTTTGGACTCGGAGCCCAGATGACTCGACATCTTCTTCTGTTTCTGTCCGCTGTGCTTTTTGGACTTATCATTTTGCAGCTCTTCCTTCTGCTCCTGATTCCGGTCCCGATGCTGATCTCGCTCACGCAGCAAATGTTGACTCGGCTGTTTGCCGGCGCCTTTGGAGTGTTTCTTCTCCGATAGACCATGAAAGAGATTGCGTTTCTCTCGATTCGTCTTTATGGGTAGAAATTTTCTTGGGAATTGGCAAACTAACGAAGATGTCGAAGAAAACGAATCACTGCAATACAAATTACCTGAAGTGTAGATAAAATAATATTCAGATTATTTTTTTATTATATCTGAAAATTATTTTAAAAGGCAGATTCTAAACTCAAATAGATTAGATTGACTTACCATCGTCTGTTTCGCACAGCATTTGATTTTCCATGTCATTCAGGTTCCTTGGACCCCGGTGATTACTCACCATGCCAGGAGTCATATTGGAGCCCTTGAGAGTCGTAGTCATCATAAGGGACTTTTTAGCCACTTTATCTGCGCCTCTCCTAAAAATTGAACTCCAGGTACCCTGCTTGGAACCATTTTCATTGCGTGAATTTTCCTGAAAGATTTCGATTGGCTTTTCGGTGGATTCTCTTATGATTATAGGCGAGTTGAGGTTAGAATCATCTCTATTATGGGGCTTACTTCGACCTTTGTGCAGGCAGCAACAGATGAGCAACAGCAGCAGCAAGAAGATCAGCGCCAGAAAGGCTGCCACATAGCCCACATAGCTCTCGTCGTCGCAGTCGATGCATTCCTCGCCCTTTGAATCCGTATCCGTTTTGACAAATTGCGTATCCGCACTGCTTTCGTTCTGATGTTGGCGCGGCATACGACTCTGTTTGCGCTTTGCCGACGCCTTCTTTGGCTTTTGCTGGCTTTTGACATTGCTATTCTTATTAGTTTTACTTTTAGTTTTAGGCTTTTTGCTTTTATCCGCCGAGTCGAGCACCTCCTCTTGGGGCAGAATTTCATAGTCCTTCAAGTCGCCCAAGTCCGGCGATTGCTCGTCCTCCTGCGAGGAGTGATCCTCAGGTGAAGTAGGGCAGGTCAATGCTTCATAGACTTGCAGGACACCGCCTAGACCCGGGTAGAACAACTCATCCCGGTAGTGCAGCTGCAGATTCTCACGTATCCAAATCCTTAGCTTCTGATTGTAAACCTTCGGACTCATGCCCTGGAATCGATAGCAATTGTTTACCGTCTTGTAGAACTTGACCAGGATGGAAGCGCTGTCCGGTGAGCGCAGATTGTAAATGCGTCGACTCTTAAAGGGCAGAAAGATGTTGGTCAAGTAGCCGTAGTTGTCCTCCAGCTCAAGGTGCGGCAATGGCACAATCATCATATCGTTCTGGGCATCATTGTTGGCACAGCTATGATCCAGTACAGCACAGTTCGAGGCGTCAATCTCCGTGCTCTGCGAATCGTTGAGCTTAATGGGCTTAATGTGAACGTTCTTGAGTCGGGAGAGTATGTCCTGTTCGGGCATCTTCCAGCCATTGCCGTTGGTGTTGAGCACCGTCAGACACTCGCGGTAGAGCGCCACCAGACGCTGCACAGTGCACAGCTTGAGGCGGCCAGCATAGTAGGACACTTGTGCCACCGGCACCATATAGTACCTCAGATATCCACCCAAGACATCGTAGAAGGCGCGCTGCAACAGGCGGCGCGACTCAGCATCCGACACTTGCTGGAGAACGTGATTGACGGTATTGAAGTACTTCATCATGGTATAGACAACGCTATCGATGATCAGGGTATTCGGATAGAACTTGGGCACCAGCAGCTCAAAGTCCCTGCGTGCCGATATGAGCGCTATATCCTCTGTAGAGAAGCAATGCTTGGGATATTCGCCAAACAGATTGCTGCCCATGAAGTGCTCCAACCCAGTCTCACATTTCTGGACGATGTTGCTATCACACTGTTGTAGTGGCAGTGATGATGGTGTCCCCGGTGGCTGCACTTGCTGCTCCGGTTCCATGTCGACAGCAGTGTCCGTTTGCTGGGGCGAGGCGGCTGCATAGTATGTGGCCCTGATGCGATCCTCAATGCTGCGCGATCGGTCATTCTTGTCAAACGCAGTGTCCTTGAGCCGTCCCACCTTGTCCTGCCCCAAGTCCTCATTGGTGTTTAGCTTATTTCTGTACTGATGCAGCTCCGAGCTGAGCATCGATTGCAGCGTCAGCTCATTCTGAAAATCGTTCGGCACCTCCAGCGTGGACAGATCGATGCTGTAGATGGGACAGCCGCCGGGCGCCAGGAGCAACAGCAACGAGAACAGCACACAAATGTTCATAATAATAATTTCTTTATTGAGTTCTCACATTGTTTTTTTTTTCCTCTGAAACTTAATGCGAAGGCACGTGACAGCATTTCGGAGTGTAGCTAGCTAGCAGTAGCTCAGTCAATCCGCGCCAGAACGTAAAGAGCTCACACTAAAGCCCAACTCTCGGACTCTTCCCTTGCAGCACGCGACACGGCCGAGATTGAGCGCAGCAATTTGGTGAACATCTGCAAGCTGGTGGTGAAGGAGCTGCTGGAGCAGTCCCTGCGTTATGGCCGCATGCTCGACTCGGACCATTTGCCGCTGCAGCACTTCTTTATTGTCATCGAGCATGTGCTGGGCCATGGCCTGCGACCCAAGAAGGGTCTGTTGGGACCGCGCAAAGAGCTGTGGGATCTGCTGCAAAGCGTCGAAAACTATTGCCCCGAGGCGCAAGATATTACGGCCAGTGTTCGGGACTTGCCCACGGTGCGCACACACATTGGACGGGCAAGGGCCTGGCTGCGCATTGCCCTGATGCAAAAGAAGCTGTCCGATTACCTGCAGGCGCTGATCGAGCATCGCGAGGACTCACTGTTCGAGTACTACGAGCCGCACGCTCTGATGATGAGCGACGAGGTGGGTTTCGCTCAGTTGCATTCTGATCTGCCTGCTGACTCCTGCAACCCATTGCCATTGCCATTGCCTTTTAGATTGTTGTCATAATGGGCATCTTGGTGGGCCTGAACGTCATCGATTGCAATCTGTGCGTCAAGGAGGAGGATCTCGATTCGCAACAGGGCGTCATTGACTTTTCGCTATATCTACGCTCCAGCTCTCGCAATGCTGAGGCTAATGAGGAGTCGAATGCGCCAGTCGCCCAACTAGATGCCGCCGGGCAGGGAAATATGATTGCCGTGCTGGACCAGAAGAACTATATCGAGGAGCTCAATCGGCATTTGAAGTGCGTTGGCCGCAGCTCAAATAGAAGAAGTTTCTCAAGCGTTCATCTTTTCACAGCGCCACTGTGGGCAACCTGCAGGCCAAGGTCGAGTCCCTGACCACCACCAACGCCCTGATGAAGGAGGATCTGGCCATAGCACGCAACAGCTTGCTCGCCCTGCAGGCCGAGAATCAAGCCATGCGTCAGTCGGCCAGCCAACAGGCGGCTCTAAATCACTCGGACAACAGCTCCACAGGCAGCGGCAGCGATAAGGACAAAGACAAGGACAAGGACAAAGTAGATGGCCTCAACGCGCAACTGACGGAGGAGCGCAAGCGCTGTACCGAACTGGAGAAGGAGCTCAATCTACAGATCTCGCTCAAGGCGGAATCCGATATGGCCATGAAGTTGCTGGAGAAGGACATCCACGAGAAGCAGGACACGATTGTCTCGCTGCGTCGTCAGCTGGACGACATTAAGCAAATCAATCTGGAGATGTACCGCAAGCTGCAGGTGCGTATGGACAAGGACAGACGTTGGACACAGCTAGAGATGGTCGCGTGTGAGAAAGCATGGGAAGCACTTTTAGGGAGTTACATTGCATTAAAACAGGGGCTGAAGAGTGGAAGTAAATGCAGACGGGAAATAATATGTAGGAAGTTTCTTACAGCAAGCTGACGATTCATTAATCAACGATTAACAACGAGGAACAAGAATATCTTAAGAAAAGTAAGGCTTAAAGCGGGATAAACGAATTGGTTCTATCAGTTTTTAAAGTCTATATTGTCTTTTATACAAAAGCTTAAGCTTGTATTATATATTGACTGTGGTAACTCTATTCTAACTTGATATGATGTATATACCGATCGGGTTTCCCTACTTTTATGTAGAAAGTCTACGGGTTGTAGTCTTTGATCTCTTTGGGGTAACCTATCTATTTTCAGGTTTTCCCAAACTTCTCTCTCGCGACCATCTCCACAGCTAGACACAAACACACATATACGTACACATAATTAACATCCTCATTCATCTCACATTCATTAAGCTAAATCCATTTGGTCGACAGTCATTCGTTTGTTTTTGTATTTTTCTTCGGTTATGAAATGTAAAAATTCAGTAATTCAATTCATATTCCCCCAATCGTAATGTGTCTGTTGATAAGACGCACAAATCAATCGAATCAAATCAAATCAGATAATATCCCGTACTCCAACCCGTTTGAAATTCAATTAGGAATGTGAAGATGAACTCACACAGAAGGGCGAGATGGTCTCTCGTTTGCAAACGAAAGCCTCACAAATTGGTAACATTTTACAATCGCTAGAAAAGAAATACGAGTCCAAGCTCGTCGACCAGCAGCAGGTGAGCGCCGGCTGTGGCGGCGATCGATCGCCCAACACGCGTCGCCAGCAGAATCTGCAGAAGTTCGAGGCACTCACCAAGAAGCACAAACAGGACACCGGGCCGCCAATGAAGCGACTGCACCTCAAGATGGACGGCATACCGCCCTTCAATCCCAACAACTATCGCAAGTCGCCGGCGGGTGGAGCCTCGCTGCAATCGCAACCGGATCAGGCAACAGCCAAGACGCCAACATCTGCCAAATCCCTGAACGATGAGCTGGCCGAGGCGGCGGCTGCTGTCACTCAACACTTCAAGGGCGGGGGCGATGGCTCACGCAGCGACTACGCCTTGTCCCGGGAACAGGAGGCAACAGGACAAGGCGACGACTAGAAAGCGACAAACTACAGTTTATTTAATTGTTAAGAAGGCATTTACTTAATATACACGTACTACAGTGCTCGCTCGCTAAACCAAACAGTGTAACATGATCTTATTTTGTAAGATTTTAACTGAGGATCTTTCCTGCCTCTAAACTGCAATATTATAAAAATAAGTTGTGATGTAAAATATGTAATGCATATGCTTTGACTGATTGATCTCCGCTATTTATACATTTCTGCATTATTTCTATATATATTATTCATTTAGTTTTATGATTGATTGATTAATTGATTGATTTCTCCATATCCATTTGATTATATAAATGCTTTGATTGATAGACTGACGATCCAAGTTTTATATAAACTGGGAGAGTCAAGAGTCAGTTCAACAATTTACGCAAAGATCTTTCAACTTGTAACTCAATTACAATTTATTTACACAACTTTTCTTAAGCCTTATTTATTTATTGATTGACTGATTGAATTCTTACGCTGACTCTACTACTCTTCTCTTATGTTTGCTTTAGTATGCTTTTAATATGTTCCAATTAACGAGCGATCACTGTATTTAAGCTATTGTATGCTAGGCAGGTGGATAACTAGAAACCATTCAAGTACTAAATGTTGAGCTCTACAAGTCCCCAAACATATATAAATATACAAATAAGTAGAGCTGTTGACCTAACTGTAACTCAAAGTGCAACGGCTTAATAATATGTTTATATTTTAGAGCAAATATATAATACGTATGTTGCCTTTAGTACTAGTACTATATATGTATATAGTAGTAACAAAGTCATAATGTTATAGAATATATATAAACCTATAATATATATAGTGCTAACAAGTTGTTGAAGATTCTGAAAATTATAAGCTATTAGCTGAATGCCCCAAGCCCCCTCTTAAGTATTCCAAGTATTCCCGATTGCCTCGTGATGTATAGAGCTGATTTATTACATATACTATATCAAATATATTCAAACGATATGCATATAAATACTCTCTAAATGCTTTAAATTTAATTTAAATATACTGAAAATCAAGTCAATCTAGTCAAATAACAATGTAATTATATAAATATGTATGTATGTATCTATACATGTTAAAGGGACTACATATACACAACACACATACACACGCTAATACATATACAAAAGAAATAAAACTTATCCTAACTGGAGCCTTTCATTTCTTACTAACCCAAATATAATCGCATTATATGACGAAGAAGAACTGGTACAAAAGATTCTCGCCTTCTTTGTTTTTATCAACAGGATTGCAATGCCTCGCTGACCCACAAAACGGAGCTAATGAGCAAACTAGAATGCCAAAAGGAAGATATGGCCAGCACAATTGAGCAATTAGAGAAAAAGTAAGAACTGACTCCAAAGTCAAAGAGTTGCATTGATTGAAGGGTATCTTAAGAGAGGAGAATACTTAGTGAAGGGAATTCTAGACTTAAAGATTATATTGCTATTTTGGTCACTGAGAGAATAGTTGCATAGGAAGAAACAGAGATAAGCATAATGAATCGAGTGCTGATAATGAACTAGACTGTATTTATTTGTTTTCGGGTTGTTTTCTACATTTCCTGACAATATTTTATCTGTTTATTTAGATATTTATTTATCATTTAATTCAGTTCCTCAATAAAAATATAGATAAATTGAAATAGATCAACAAGTTTTTAGACTACCCTCGTACTATATGTATATTCTCGAACATAAATACGCCCCTTAATTTGAACGGTATTAAAAATTTGAATTTTTCCATCCGCAGATGGACTAATGATAAAAGCAACTTGGGCGAGATATTGAAGAACACCTCACAAACACTGTCCACGCAGGTGAGCGCTTGCGAGGAGCGTGCGGCACGGGCAGAGGCTGAGACGCGCATTGAGCGGGAGTGGCGCGTCTCCTTGCAGGAGAAGGAGCTGAAGCTGAAGGAGAAGATAGCGACGCTGCAGATGTGCGTAAAGGAGCTCAATGAGGAGAGGGAGAAGAACGAAAAGCTGAAGCTGGACTTGGAGAAGGTGCGCGCCCAATGGTCGGAGGCGCAGACAACGCTCGAGGAGCTGGGCATTCAGCTGAGCGTTAGTAAGCTGAAGATCTCCGAGTTCCAGGACAACGAGCGACGCCAGCTGCGGCAGCAGCAGCAGCTGCTCTCCGGTTCGTCGCAGTCGTTGCAGCAGACGCTGTCGGAGAATCCGCTCAGCTCACCGGGCATATGGGCGCCCGATTCCATCGCCACTCACTGCACGGCCTGCACCAGGGAGTTCAATTTGACGCGCCGGAAGCATCATTGTCGCAGCTGCGGTGAGATCTTCTGCAAGGCCTGCTCCGAGCATACCCTGCCTTTGCTCAACGCACAGGGTCAACCCGGTCGGCCGGTGCGTGTGTGCAATGCGTGCTATGCGGCTACCTCTGGCAAATGATCCATAACGAAGCTCATTTCCATACATAATATTAAACATTTGTAGGCTATTTAAGTATTGTTTGTTATAAACAAATATTGTTCAACGTATTTTTTTGTGGCAAACAGCTCTTGCGTGTTTGCAATAAATGTATTTTTATATTCCTATCATTTGAGATGAAGCCTTATTAAGTGTTAAATAAATACACACAGTACATTAATTGTTTTGCTTTTTATTTGAATTTGCGAAACAGCTCTTGTCTCTGTTAACTTAACAGCAGTTGACTGGTCTGCTTGTACTTAGGTATTTTTGTGGTATTTATTGTGTTATCGATAGTCGATGAGCTGTGGCAATTTATGACAATGCAGCCCTTTAGTTGGCGGTAAATTTGAAATTTTATTTACATTTATCAATTTGAACTGCTCTTATTTTCTTTGTTGCAAAACGAAATTTGTATGCTGTGTTTGTTTTGTGAGGTACTAATTAGATATGCACATTATCGTATAAAAGTTAAATATTAAAATATTATGCGATTTTGAAGTATTTTTCTGAACAAATTCATTGACCACTCTATATTTAATATCTCCAAACAATGCTGATTGTACACTTGTTCTTAAGCAGCTCAGCACTAGTCCTAGACCTTTTCATATATTTATATGGTCAAAACTGTTTTCAAATAAACTCCCGGCAATGAAACAACTACAATTCGGACGCACTTTTTGTCAGTCCATTTGTCGGCCATTATATAAGCCCAGAGGACGCAGTTTTTTAATTAAATCAAATAAAACTCACAGCTGGCTGCGTACAAAATGAAAAAAGACTACATAAATACAGCCTGCGGCTCTATAAAAGTTGTCATTATCATAACTTCAGACAGAGAGAGAGAGGGAAAGAAAGAGAGAGTGAAAGAGAGGGCGCGCTGTATATAGGTATTAATAAACCCGATATTTGGCTGGGAACCACGCGCCCTGACTCAGGCCCAGGCATATGGACAGATTCGAGAGCTCAACTAATAACAGTTGCCCTCAACGAGCTGTCAAAGGGGCGTTTATTTCCACGCAATTGTAGTTGTAGTTGTTGTCGTTGCTTTCACACATAACTGAGGGTTAGATAACATAACTGGGCGGGTTGCTCAGCTATGCTGCTAAGGGGGGGTTAACTCATCGAAATCGGAAACAGTGTTCACAGTGGCACAAAAAACGGAAAAAAACAATGGCTGGGAAGGTACTCAACAAAATTACATAGTATATAGATGCCATTTGAAAAAAATACTAATTAGATTAAATGACAAATGAAATTGGAGAGAAAATGTACAAGGGATAATGAAATATATATAGAGAGATGTATGTATGAGTATTATATATGTATATAAATATAAGTAGTGTTTGCAAAAAATTCACTTTTTTAACTCAGGAATTTTTTATATATTGAAAACTTAACTTCATTTATTTATACGTTTAAATTATTAATTTATTTCACAGAATTTCTTTACATTTATTGGAGTTAACCTACTTTGTATTATTCTAGTTATATTTATAATTAAAAAAAAATGCCACTGATTTTTCCAAGTGTACACAGAGCTGAGCGAAACTGAGGCGTTGCCTCTTCTTCTTATTGTTATTACATAAATTATACATATACGGCTCAATTTGTTGCGATGTTATTATATGAATTAGCAGAGTGAATAATAGAGTGTCATAGCCAAAGTCAGGCCCGTTGGCTGCCTGAAGAACTGTGTGACCTTGTTATGGGCACAATGTGACCAGCTCAAATTACGGAACACAAGCAGCATAATCTGCTCAGCTAACGAGTCCTTAAATGATGCCCATTTATGTTCGGGTGTCAAATGGAAATCGCAATATTGTATAAATATGCGTGTGTGTGTGTAGCTCTGTGTGTGTGTGTGTGTGTGTGTGTGTGTGTTCGCATTGTTCCTTGAGCCATGTCACGGCAATTGTTTGAAATCGGAGCATCCGGCTTGCCTGTTTGATTAGATATTTGCCAAGTCTGTGCCAAATTCCAAAGAAATGCTTTTGGCGTGTGTCAAATGACGAACAGGATATTGATACTCTATATATACACCTACCTATATATATACACATGTGTAGGTGTGTGTGTGTGTGTGTGAGTGTGTGTGTGCTATAATTCGATTACAATTACAAATAAAATCAAAGATCTGCATATGACACCAGCAAATCTTGAAATTCTGATGAACACAAAAACTTTGTGCTGTGTGAAACTTCTGCACAAAGCGAATCTTGTACGTTTCCTTGAATTTATAGCTGCCAGCTCGACGAGACCTGGCCACGTGCTAGCTGAAAATGGCTTCCCGCACTCAACCACTCGCAACAGCAGCAGCAGCAGCAGCAGGAGGAGCAGCAGGGGGAGTAGCAGCAGCCCACGCCACGTACTATATCAGCAAAATGTAATTTCATGGCTCGACAAACTCAGTGAAATACATGAGAGTTCAAAGTTTCAGCTTGTTGCAAAGCCAAGGCAAGGCAAAGCAAAGCCAAGACAATTCGTGGCCATGCTGGCAGATTCTGGCCGCAGGACTTGAAACCGCCCGGAAGTTATTTAATGGGATTTCTTTATGCCCAAAGATAAGCCAAAGATTGTAAGCAAATTGTCTTGTAAAACAATATGCTCAAAGATCCCAAAATATATCTATGCGCACAGAAATAGAGTAAACGAGAGAGATAGAGAGAGACAGAGAGAGAGAGACTGAGACTAAGAGAGAGGGGCGCAGGCTGGTAGTGGGCGTGACTGGCTAAAGGATAAGCCCAACAATTGTTGCACACACTTGAAATTAAATTAACTTTTTTCTCGCCCCCTGTCCACGCTGGAGTGGCTGCTGCGTCGCTTTGTTCAATGCCTGCCGCTGACAGTTCCAAATGGAAAGCGTTTTTGGAGCTTGGGCAGCGTGAGCGAGAGGGGGGCTCTCTCTCTCTCTGCAGCTGTTTCTCTCTCTCTCTCTCTCTCTCTCTCTCTTTCTCCGTGTGTGTGTGTGGCGAGACCTTTTCCAAAATAGAGACAATGTTCGCTGTGTTTTCGATGATTGCTCAAATATTGTCTTTGGCTGCGGCACAAGATGTTAAAACACAAGTTCAACTGCGCAATGCACAGCAGTAGCAGCAGCAGCAGCAGCAACAACAACAATATTAATAATATAAACAACAACAACAGAGAAACATAAAACAAACAAATCGCAATCGGAATGAATGAATGAGGCAATGACGCAAGGAAATCTCATTAGCCGCGTGTCTTCAAGTTTCATTTTTAATTTTGAACACTTTTTGATCTCCCTCTCTCTCTCTCTCTATCTCTCTCTCTGGCTACTTCAGTGGGCATATATGATATTTGTATACCTGTACACTGAGCAAAACACGCATTGTTCTAAAAAAAATAAGAAGCAAACAGGAAAGGAAAGTACAAGAGTTTTATGCAGAAAAAATAAATAAATAAGTATTAAATATACAGAAATAATTAATACAAGACCTTTAATAAATTAATTGTTGAAAAATTAAAAAAAAAAACCTTTTTGGAAATTACATAATTTAATATTATATATGTATGCATATAAAACTGCTCAAATTTAATTTACAAATATTTTTAATCATGCATTAAAAATATAATATTTTTTTTACTTCACTCAAATTCAATTTATTAATATTCATTAAATATATGATCATACCCAATATTTTCTCTGACTGTATCTACTTGTATATTTCATATATATGCATACACACGCACTCACACACACACACACACACACTCACACACACACACACACATATACATATATGTATATTTTTTCGGTAGTCTTGATCAAATAATTTTGCGGCCAATGCACAGCAAATATTTGTCAACATTTTAAGGCACTTTTCTTTTGTCTCTCAATCGTCTGTAAGTGGCTCAAACCCGCCGGCGCCCCCCGTCCCGTCCCGTCCCGTCCCGTCCCGGACCCTCTTCGCCAGCCCCTTGTCCATTGACAGCAACTGTCACTGTCTCTTGGCTGAATTCGAAGCAGTTCATCTGAACTGGCTTCTGGGCAGCGCTGCTCACTTGAGCACTTGAGTCGCACAGTTGACTGTGCCCGGTCGGACTCATCAAAAGCAAAGAAACATGGCCAACAGACAGCAGACAGCAGACGGCCGACAGCAGGCAACAGAGAGAAGTCGACAGTCAACGACAAGCAAAGTAGCCAAATGATCTTGCCCCACTCTAGCCCCTTGCAATGCCCGCATTGGCCTGGCCAACACTTGAGATGCAGCTACAGCTAACGGCTAAGAGTGCAACTGCATAAGCATTGACTTCTAACCGAGATCATGATCAAGTGGAAATATACATATGTATATACAAAGATTTATATAAATATATGATGCTATAAAGCTTGCATTGAAATCGCATTTTATGGCGTTCTGGCTGGCATACCCTGTAAAAGTGTTTGATTGATAAGCTAGCTCTCGATAACAGGGAAATCAATAAATATGGCTATATAAATATAATTCGAATATTTAGTATATCCTATTGATTTTATACTTTATTTAGATTTTAATCAACTAAACAGATATCAGATCTCTCCAAAATCTTTTGATTCCTTTCTGAGTCTTTCTTTATTCTTACTAGTTTATTTGTTAGCTATGCTCTGAAAATTACATAAGATTTATTGATTGGAACTCTAACGAAACTCTGATTGTATTTGCTATAGAGTTGCTCTAAAGGCATATTCAATAAAAAGATTCCTTTGTATATTTAGATTGAATTCAAATATTTGCCTAACAAACAAACCCCATAACAAAAGGCAATAGAAGATGTTAGATATATCTATCTATATCTAACTACAATAAAACTCCGAATATAACACATATATCTATCTATATCTATCTATATCTAACTACAATAAAACTCCGAATATAACACATAAAGAGCATAGCAGATTTAACAACGTATTGCCAAAGATATCTGTCTTTAAATATTTTTCGAATAATTATTATTAATTTTTATTGTTTTCTCTGCTTTTTCAATTTGCTTTGCTGTTGTTGTTGTATTAGCTACTGGTTGCCGTTTGCCGCCTTGACTCTGCCTGTGCCTGCTCATGATTATTACGAGAGTATTTTTCTATTTGTACTGAGCTATTGGCTGACCCCTCTGCGGTACGCCGCCCCGCCACTGGGGCCTGTTATAAAGTGCAGCTCATGCATGGCGAGCGGCGACGACGGCGGCGGCGACATAATGGACATGTTTCAGCTTTTGTTGGCTGAAGAAGTTGTCGGCGCGGTACGAACTAATTTGCATATTTGGCCCGCAGTAAAAACACTTTTTAAGTGGCCACCCAGCATGTGCATGTGTGTCTGTATGTGTGTGTGTGTGTGTGTGCGCACTTTAAACAAAGTTAAAATATGAGAAATTGCCTCTGCGCAAAAACCAGTAGCAACTACTACAACAACAATAACAACAGCAATAACAGCAACAACAAGTTCTAGCCATTTACAGTTGCCAACGCGTTTGCGGTACGGCAGGCTGCTGAGCGTAAGCTAAAGAGGGACAGAGCGAAAGAGAGAGAAAGAGCGAGAGCGCGTGTAACTGCGAGTGCTTGTGTGTATGTGTAGAGCTGTCCTTGTGCCGCTCTCTCGCACGCACAAGGTCTGATGCTGCTCTCTTCAGTTTGGAAACTTGTTTCTTTTGCTACCAGCTGCCAAATACAACATTGTAGCCGCTTTGTGTTCATATTAAAAGCGTGTGTGCGTGTGTATGTGTTTGTGTGTGGTGAGAGCGTGCATTTAGAGGCGGAGCTGTGCGCGTAGGCGGAGTCTAGAGAGCGCAAAGAGAGCGCGCAAAAAAGCAAAAACACAGAGAGCGAGTGAGAGCACCAAGTGCGCAGAGCTTTTGAAAATGTCGCCGCTTCTGTCGCACACGTGACTTTTCATATTGATATTCTTGTTGCCTGTCGCTGCTGCTGTTGCCGCAGCTGCTGCTAGCGTTGCCGTCGCTGTTTGTTTCAATTGCAATAAATTTGTAACATTCTAATAGGCCAATGCGACCCACTGGCGCCCCAGTTTGCGCCACAGTCTCAACCCCCAAACGACTTATGTACACGAGACTAGCCACATTACTATTGCTGTAAACAGCATGACTCAAATTTCGAAATGTTATCAAAACAAAATGGCGTGTTTATGAATTTCTTTTCTCATGATGGATTTTATGCGCAATATTATGTTAAGTGGGACTGGGTAATATTTAATATTATAATTTTTAAGAAACACAAAATGTACTAAACATGTAAGAGTGTATATTTGTTATGTTTGATGTTCTTTGCTTGTACTCATGTATATTAATTTATTTAAAATACTCTTTCCTTATTGTTATTAAATAATTGTCGTTTCCATATTTATGTAAGTACATATGTATGTATATACTACCTTTCATTATGTTCTAAAATAAAAACAAAGTCATTTTGTAACACCATCATTTAAGCTAACTAATACATGTTAATATGTTTATACATACTAGACTTTCTGTTCAGATTTACGATAATTCCTATAATCAGAATATATGTATACTTTCTTATAAGTTTAATTGATCATATACATTTGTACATAAGTATGTACATATGTATGTATGTACATATACATGTCTAAATATTTTTGAATACCATTGATCCTGTTTAGTAAGAATATTGCAATTACAATTGTGTTTTTTAACATTTCTATGTGAATGTGAATTTTTTCATACCTCACAAAGACTATTATACCCTTTGTACAATTCATTGCACTATTAGAAGTAATTCTCAACCCATTTAAATATTATTAATTAATATCAAGTAATTCCATTTAATTCCTTAATTTAAATGTATTGTTTACTATTGAGTGAATATGTGACAATAATACCAAACAGTAAACAATTATTTCATGAGAGCTTAGAGCATAGAGCTTAGGGCTGCAGCTGAAAGGCAATTGGCAACATGCCAAAAACAAAGACAACTTTAACAATCGAGAGCAGCTGCACGAATCCTTGAGACATGCCCCGGACGGCTGCAATTGCCAGAGCAGTTGACCTCCTGAGGCGCCTCCCAGAGCCCCCCCAGCTCCGGTCACCTATACATGGCCAAACGGCAACTAACAAGCACTGCCAACTGTGTCAGTTGTGTTGCGTAGTGTGTATTTGTGAGTGTGAGTACGTGAGAGCGCGTGTGTATGTGTGTATCGCCTACGCTGCCATGCCAACCAGCGGCGAGGTCGCAGCGCAGCTGAGGCGCCAAAACGTTTTTGGTTGGCTGTTCCACAGGCGAAGCTCTCTCACACACACGCACACGCACACACCCAGAGCTGAACAACAACAAAAAAGAAATTGTGAAACAAAAGCAACAAAGAAAATGAAAGAAACCTCAAACAACCACCAGCCGCAGCCACCACCACAACCACCACCACCACCACTACTACCAAAACAACAAAAACCAACCAACACAGAGCCAACCGGGACCCGCTCCACGCTAATTCTGTCGCAGTCGACGCCGCAGTCGCCGTCGCCGTCGCTGTCGCCGTCACCGTTGCTTCGAGTGCACAAATTTGTATACAGTACCAAATTAGATTTTGAAACTTTTTTCTTAATTGCCGCCACTGCTGCGACTGCTGCTGCTGCTGCTGGCGTTGGCTTCGATGTCGACGCTGACGCCGACGCAGGCAGCGCACTTTGTGTGTGGTGGGCAGCACGCTCTCAATATTATTTGCAACCCTCTTCTGCCTCTGGCTGTATGCGAGTATGCGTGTGCATGTGTTTGTGTGTGTGTGCGCACGCCGCTTTTGTATTGGTAAATTGTTGCCGTCTGCCGCCATTTGCCTGGGCTGCTCGCATTGAATTCAAATCAAGTTGAATCAGTTGCAACCGAGTGCTCCGTCTGACACGTTCGTCGGTGTCCGAACTAAAAGCAAAGCGAACGTGAACCGTGAATCGTGAATCGTGAATCGTGAAATGACCTGAAATGTGCCAAGCAAATTATTTATAATATCAGATATCAAACAAAATTCAATAAACAAACTCTACAAGAGTGTGTGTCTGTGTGTGCCTAGTGTGTGCGTATTCCATATTTGTGTATATTCCCGTTAGTGCGTTTGCGGCATGAGTTTACCGTCGGGCGTGGACATGCAGAACCTAATGTCACAGCATCCCGTGCTGGGCGCCCTGCCGCCCGCCTTCTTTCTGCGCGCCGCCTCGGAGCGCTATCAGCGCACACCCAAGTGCGCCCGTTGCCGCAATCATGGCGTGGTACGTCCGCTCAGACCATATTTATCTGTCCAACAAAGGCCAACTAATCTCCTTTGCCCATTGCAGGTCAGCGCGCTGAAGGGCCACAAGCGCTACTGTCGCTGGCGGGACTGCGTCTGTGCCAAGTGCACGCTGATTGCGGAGCGGCAGCGCGTGATGGCAGCACAGGTGGGTTGACGAGCGGCGTGGCTAGTGTTTGCATGGGTCCATCTAATGTATCAGTTTTGCCTTGCCTTGCCGTTTCAGGTGGCGCTGCGACGCCAGCAGGCCCAGGAGGAGAACGAGGCGCGTGAACTGGGACTGCTGTACACCTCGGTGCCCGGATCTGGGCAGCAGAATGGCGGCGACAGTGTCACGCCCAACTCGCACAGTCCCACGCATGTAGGTGGCGGCGGCGGTGGTGTGGCTGGCGCGGCACCAGCACAAAACGGCGTATTCCACGGCGGCATACCCTCGCCACCCAGCGATGGCTACGAGGCAAGTTCCACGCCCAGCCACCAGCAGCAACAGCAGCAACAGCAACAGCAGCAACAGCAGCAGCAGCACCAACATCAGCATCAACATCAACAACAGCCGTCGCGGCAGCATTACAATGGCAATGAATCCGACACGGATGGACGCACTCGCTCCGAGCATCTCAGCGTCGGCTTCTCACCCACACGCACCGAGCTGGACGAGAGTCCCGGTAAGTCCCGTGCACAAATATGAAATTATTATATTTACGCCTTGCTGCCCGCCATCGCAAACAACGGGCACTCCCGAGTGCAGTCCATGTGTGTGGGCCCATGTGCCCCACCAACAGCAGCCCCATACCCATTATCCTCCACCCACGACAGCTGCTTCAAAGTTGGCGGAAGAAAACGCCCGCCGCGAATTCTCGTTTTCAATTGTCAAAAGCGCAGCGGCGCATAAAGTGCCACACTCCCAGTTACACACATGTGTGTGTGTGAGTGTGTGTCGGTGTGTGTGAGTGTGTGTGGATGTGTAAGGTCTCAGCTCTAGGTGTTTGTTAACACAAGGGCTTCCCAGCCAAGGCGTTGCCCTGCACTCGATCAAACCGCGCGGAAACAACAACTTCTCCAACCCAGTAACCGTAGTATTCAAGACTCCAAACGAAGGGGTTACAATATTGAAACAATTTAAAATTTAAGTGAAGCCTTAAAAGAATTGCACAATTTAATCCATACTGAAACTCTTTATTCATATGAAAGAGAGTGTGAGCTGTAGTCCTAGCCGAGTTCCTCAAACTGCCATATATCTCTAAATTCTAGAAAATTATTCCTATATTGGATCAGGGCTCACAGTAAAAGTTCACTTTCAAGTTTGAGGCTTTGAGCATTTGAGCCTAGGCCTTTATATGCTAGGTTTAAAAGTCGGGCTTATAATATTATCTAAAAGGTAAAGGTATTATCTAAAGGTAAAAGAGCTCATATCTTAGATTTAGTGGCTCATCAACCAATTGATATTCTTGAGTAAGAACAATAATGTTCTCTACCATTTATATTTATTTATTTATTTTCTTGTTCTAGATAATATATATAGTGATAACTATCATTTATAATTGTATATTATATTTTTTATTTTTATAATATAAGATATATGGATATTATTCCTAAAACCACGAAGAACGCAGTATCCTGTAGACCCTTATTGACTGTCTATAGAGTCTGTATATGTACATATCTGTATATCCTATGCATTCGCTACATTCATCATCTCATTACTTGCTTGCCTAACTTTATCAAGATTTACAAAATAAAATATCTTGACATTATTATATATGATTATAGCATTGATCTGTCGTTAATAGACCAATCAGCTCAATAATTGTATTAGTTTACCCCAATCTGGCAATTTTCCCAGCTTATATTTCACCTGTTCTATGCGTGTCCTTTAGACTTTACCCTTGTCTTCTCTTTGAGAACACTCCAAGTGAGTCCTCATATCTGATCTGAACCGATTACCCAAAGGCTATAATAACTGCGCTCAATGAGCAGCCCATGAAAACAATCAAAGGCAACATTATCCGATACAAAGGAGAGCAGACACAGCAAACAACAGAAACAGTCAACAGTTGCAAAGTCCCTGTCATGGGGGAGCTGCTCAATGGGCCAATTTGGTGAATCTGGTTAAGATTGTCAGTCTGTAAGACAACGCCAAGCTGAGGGCGTAATGCGAGATGCGCTCGCAGTCGTCCCTTTTGCGAGTGTCCTGTCGGGAAAGGAAAACACGACGGGATTCTCACGCGAATCAATCGAACCTGTTCGATGTTTATTTGCACTGAAACTGAACACGATTTCACGCATGGATTTACAGGCGTAGAAAAAGAAACCAGGTGAACAGAGGCGGGGGTGAAGGCAGCAGCAGCAGCAGCAGCGGGGCGCAACTTAATTAAATTTTCACTGCGGCTTCGTCAACTGCCAAATCAAATAGACAATCCAAAAAAAAAGAAAAATATCGTATAACTTGTTTCCATTTGCGCACAGGCAGCGGGTTTCCATGTCAACGCACCCTCCTCCATCTGCCAATTGACGAACTCCAGATACTCCAGGACTTCACTTGTGTTTGTGATTCCCGTGATTAAATTTTTGTTGTCCTTCTTTTTCTTTGCTTTTTTATTGTCTTCCCTGTTGCATTCGATACTTTTATTTGTTTTGGCTTGTATTTTTCTGCTTTTCTTCTTTTTTTGAAGTGGAAAACCGCACAGTTTTCCCACACCGTACAGATTCCAAAACTCAACTCCGTCTCTGTTTACGTTTCGTTGCAGTTTCCAAGCGCGGCGCGGCGCACTCCAATGAAACCGATCAGGACACGGGCTCCGAGTCGGGCTCGCCCAGCAGCCCGCGGCCCAAAGTGGCCGGGCTATTCAACCTGACAGCCAGCCTATCGCCCGCACGCACTGGCCCGCCCAGCTCGCCGGAGTCCGACCTGGATGTGGACTCAGCGCCCGACGAGGCCACGCCAGAGAACCTGAGCCTGAAGAAGGAGGACAGCAACTCGCCGCCGAACACACCCGCCGAGAATCTGCATCTGTTGCGCTCCTTTGGCAACGGGCATGCCCAGGGCTTCATGCCCTACCACCACACGCAGTTCCTGGCCGCCGCGGGACTGCCCACACATCATCCCGCGGCGCAGTTGCCGCTGCAGCAGCAGCTCCACGCACAGGTGCAGCATCAGCAGCGCTCGCCGATTGATGTGCTGATGCGCGTCTTTCCCAATCGCCGGCGCAGCGATGTGGAGCAGCTGATGCAGCGCTTCAGGGGCGATGTTCTGCAGGCCATGGAGTGCATGCTGGCAGGCGAGGACTTGACGCAGACGCCACCGCCACCGGCCCCCACACAGGTGCCTCCCTCGCCGCCGTTTCCCATGAAGTCCGCGTTCTCGCCGCTCGTTCCACCCGCCGTCTTCGGCTCGCCCACCCATCCGCATCGCTACCATCCGTTCATGCAGGCGCATGCCAAGCGATTCCTGTCCGCCCCCTATGCCGGCACGGGCTACTTGCCCGGCGTACTGAGCAGCTCGGACATTGAGCAGTCCGAGTCGAATGGAGCCAGCGGCATGGCCCTGGACCGTAGCAGTAATGCGGGCGACTCGCAGGATTGAGCCACTGCCGGCGCCCCCCTGCTCTATGAGCCATAAATACCCAACCCAGTTGATCCTTGTTTTTAGGGAAATCGAAGCGACTCGAATCGTAGCCTAGCGATTGGTTCATTTCTTTAGTTCGTAAGCGTCGTATTGTAACACTGGCTATACTCGTACACCTAGGAGGAAACCACATATATATTGCCTCTCTCCCTCTCTCTCTCTCTCTCTCTCTTTCTCTATCAGTCTCTCTTTCTTTATATAAGCCGAACAGTTTGGCATAACTGTGACATGTTTATCACTCGGAAGTATTGTACCATATGTTAAGAGCTCGTAAGATACGTTTAGATCAAATTAACATTATTGAGATTATTGTGTAAAGAATCATATAACTATGGAGCTACCTATATGTACCATATATATATAGATATATATAGAGATCCACATATATATATATGTATATCGTACCATGTCTTAGTTAATAAATTACAAACACTGTGTTAAAGTATTTAATAAATTAAAAAAAAAAAAAAAAACACAAATAAAACAACAAATTCCAGTATATTGAAGATTTTGAATTCTTTTTTGTGGGTGGGAATCGGCTAGATTGTTGTTTAATATCATATATATCATTGATGTTCTATATAAAGGACATTTTAGGAGCGGAACAGATGCACAGATGTTGGACACAATGCGAGCTGCAAAGCAAACAGCAGCCAACTCCAGATAACTCACCTTGGCGGCCATCCGTCCCGGGGGCTCCACAACGAAGCGGCATTTTAAGCAAAAGCAGCTACATCTGGTCCCTCATAACGCTGATCTACAGAAGAGAGAGCGAGAGAGCGAGACAGGAATAGAGAAATAGCAGATGAGAGTAGCCCGGAACTGGCAGCGAATACTGCGTCATCATCTGAGCTCTGTACTATATAAAGTCCATATGCCCAACTAGCGACAACATCGGCCGCAGCTTGAGAGAACTACTAGAGGCTTCAGCCAAGGCCCATTTCAATTGTTAATTTCTGTCCATGCAGTGTATTTCTACATATTTCGATTTCGATATATAGATATGGCTTTCATTCATCGCATTTCTAGTATTGCTATGCTAAATCTATTATTCAGATTGGTTAGGAATATTTATACGAATATACTAAATATGCGTAAGCTATTCGATCAGCTATTTTAAATACAATTATCCAAAACTCTAAAAACATCAAAGATATATCGAGTTTTTCAATAGATATAGATATATTCCTAACATAGCTCTTAAAATACTCTCCCATAATGTGTTGCCTCAGGCCCTTTCACTGCACGAGCATGAAATGCTCTCAGTGATAAATCAAGCTGCAATACATAATTCATTTACGTTGAAGTCTTAAGTTTTAAGCCCAAGCTTGCACAAGTAATTGAATTGGCAATCTTTTCGAGATTAACTAAGGAATCAATTTCAATTTCAATTGCAATTGCAATTGCTGGTTTCAATGAATAATCGCATTTTGAAACGTGAGAAATTTATCGAAATCTACTAAACAAATCAATATTCGAATAATTCCAATTGAATGCCTGCCGAAACAATTATGGGATTATGATGTGATGCGAGGGCGTTAGACCGCATCAAATTTATCTATCTATGTGCCACTATTAACAAAAACTAACGGCACACGTCGATATCAATGGAAAATGTTGTGGAAAAGTGTGAAATCCTTTTTCACACACGCACACCAATACTAATACACACTAGGGCGACACACAAACAATATTTTATTATAAAACTAATGCAAACAATGGGGATTACAGGAGGCGGGGACAGTGGTCAGTGGTCGTGGGTCAGGGGTCAGGGATTAATGCTGACCAGCATGATGAGGCTGGTTTCAGGACTAAGCATTTGAGTTATTTTACAATGGACCAAAGGACTCGTTGGACAATAATATCGGTTACACGCATGCCATAGTGCAAATTACAAAACTATTTTGCGGACATGGGGCAAAATGGATAACAAAATTAAATTATTGGATATCAATTTGATTCCAATACCAAGTGCTGTCGCATTGTGCGGCAACTCGAAAAGTCAACAACAAAAACACAACATGGCTCTGCGTGTGTGTGTGTCTGTGTGTGTGTGTGTACATACAATACGTTCGCTGTATGGACACCATTGTCAGTGGCTAACAATGACGGGGTGGTCTAATGCTAACCCACAGCCCAAGCCCAGCCGAGTGGACAGGACAATAGGCAGCAGGGCAGGCAGCAGGGCAGGCAGTAGGCAGCGGAACAGCCCAGTGGCCGGCGTTCGGTCCGTCCAGCAGTTTGCCGCTTGTTATTATCAATGAACGAGAGCTGTCGATAATATCTTAGAGTAGCGTTCCATGTTGGCCAAACAATGCCGGATGCTACCCAAGGCAGTCGAGACGGCGGCAACACATGCATGTGCTCCAGTTGTTTGTATGCCACAAACAAAATGCATACAATGTCAGGCAAGGAGCTGCAGGATAATGGACAATGAATTAATAGCAGGCGATTACGCCAAACTGAAGCCAAACAAACAAGCCAACCCAACAAATAGATATTTAGATACGATAGATGGCCGGCTGGTTAGCTACACAGAAAGAAAATATCCCTTGAAACGGGTATTCAATAGTTGCTTGCCCACATTCACAATCATCAGTTATAGTTTTCATTATTATTATTATTGTGATATTATTTTATATCATTAACAGGAGACTTTTCATTATCAAGAGCATTATTATCATCGATTTGGCTATGAAATTCGTTATAAAATGGTATCATAGTATTATAATCATTATCATTGTTGTTGTCATTGTCATTGTCATTGTCATTGTCATTGTCATTGTCATTGTCATTGTCATTGTCATTGTCATTGTCATTGTCATTGTCATTGTCATTGTCATTGTCATTGTCATTGTCATTGTCATTGTCATTGTCATTGTCATTGTCATTGTCATTGTCATTGTCATTGTCATTGTCATTGTCATTGTCATTGTCATTGTCATTGTCATTGTCATTGTCATTGTCATTGTCATTGTCATTGTCATTGTCATTGTCATTGTCATTGTCATTGTCATTGTCATTGTCATTGTCATTGTCATTGTCATTGTCATTGTCATTGTCATTGTCATTGTCATTGTCATTGTCATTGTCATTGTCATTATGCTTAAATAACTATCATTAATATTATTTTCAGTATCATTATCATTATTTTATCGGAATGCTAGATCGCTTTAATTCAATTTTAATTTCAGCAAAAATATTTTATTGTGTACCAATTACTGGGCATGGATTTTGACCTCCGGCAACTTCAGCTACTGCTGCTGCTGCAGATGCCACACAGCTCTTGTGGCTTTGCATAAGTGCCGTCAATTAAAACTCAAACAAGCCGACCAGCCCAGCTCTACCTATAAGAAATGGCACATAGTACGACCCCAGGGCTGGCCTTAAGAGAGAAGGAGTAGGCCTTGCCAAAGGGTTACTTAACAGCTTAAATGCCTAGACATATGTTTTGCACCAAAATAATACACGAGGGTGGTCCTCGGGGCAGACGCTCTTTCCTTTTCTATCTCTCTTGCTCTCTGTCTCATTCTTGGCATTAGTTTCATTTATTTGTTATTATTTGCTTTGCCAGATTTCAGTTTTCAAATGCATTCGTTATTTTTTTTTTCCATCTTTTTTTCTAACCCCCCTCTTGTTTTCACAAGGCAAACATTAAAGACGGAGACGGCACGGTTTTTGGGATTGGGATTGGGATTGGGTAACCCAATCTGCGGCTTGTCAAGCAATGGGTCATAAGGCTACATGGCAACTAATTTGGCAGGTTCCCCAGTTCCCCCGCCTCTCTCCCACTCGAACTGTTTTTCCTTCTTTTTTTTATTTTTGTTTTTCCAGCAGCTAGACAGATGAGAAAGAGAAAAAGAGACGGAGCGAGCGAGAGCGGCAGAAAAGACAACAAACGCCATTTCAAGTAGCAAACGTGTAAAGTAGGTGGCCCAGACCTATTGCCGCAACAAGAGACACCGCCAGAGTCGCACAGTGGTGTCGACTTCATATGCAAAGGCTGAAAACATCTTTACGGATTTACTAAAAAAGGAGCATATAAAGAAAGGGAACTTAATTTTTCGAAGTGTAACACAAATTTTAAAAATAATACGTAAAAATAAGGTTTATGATAGAAAAATAAATATGTATTACTAATAATAATAAAATATAATAAATAATAATTAGAATTAAATAAATATGAGTCAAAGAAACTATGTAGCTACCTAGGGAATATATACTTATTATGTATTATGTTATATTTACATCATGAATATATTATAATATATTTTATTGCAATATATTTAAATGGAATATAGAGCATGAATTTATTTAGAGTTCGATTATTAAGAACATATTAGCAGAAATATAGTTCCATGGAAACAATCTAAAGCTATAGCTGACATACATATCTTATAAATTATCAATTATTAATAAATTCAAGTCTATTTTAGTGCTAGTCATGATCACATTATTTAGCAGTCTTCCCACAGTGCGACGTCAATGAGGCTAGTGCCGTCAGCTAATAAGCAGAGTGTCCACAGCGCTCTGCATTGGCGTAGAGACCTGGGCTGCCTGTTGAGCAACTGACACGATGAGAAATCAATTTTGATGCCGCCCAAGCAGACAACAGATCGGGGAGAACACATACATACATACAGCTATCTATGTATATGGTATATGGCCAAAGGTATATGGTACTATGCTGTATGATTTGAATACAGTAGCTGGGCTAATGGCTGAGGTTCTCCTGATGCTGCTGCTTCTTTGATGCACTCAGTCGCCTTTTTGTTTACACTGAAATTCATAATTTACATATTGTTTTTTACTTTTGTTATGTTATGTGTGTTGTCTTTCAAATGATTTTTAACATTTGCTTTCTTTTCGTTGCTAGCTGCTTTGGGTTGGGGCAGAGGAGCAGTGGGGACTGACTGCTCTTTGCCCTTTTTATCCCTGCCGACGCGTCACTTTGATTATTTCTTGCCGTGGCATCAATCTATGCATATTTCCGGAAGGCAACTGTACCTCAACTACAAATTTTTTAATTCTCAATTGAGGGGGTGGGTTTTATTTTTATTTCAATGTTTTTTTTCTTCTTCTTTTTGTATTTTTATTTATTTGTGTTATGTTTTTTGTTGTTTTGCTGCTTAGCTCATTGTGAGGCCATCATGAGTCCTCGTCAGTCGCCCGTCAAAGTCCTTCGCTGTGATTTGTGAACTCTGCATAAAAGTCACGTGTTGTCTCTGCGGTTGACATGGCAGGCAGGCAGGCGCACGCAAGGGCAGCTGGCCAGGGAGCGGGGGCGTGTGCAGGGAGTAAGTGCGATAAATATCTAAATGCAACGCTTGGCAGGGCGTTTATGTTTATAAAACAGTTTAGCTTGCTGTGTGTGTGTGTGTGGGTGTATTGGTGGGTGTGTGTGTTAATTGACAACAAATCGTGGCTCGAGTGCTTTGTGCAGGACACGTGAGATGCCAAATGGGTATTGTGTTAATTGGCACGCGCTGGCAAGGACATTCAAATGTTTGGCTCTTAGATGCGCTAACTGAGTCAAATGATAAACAAATTGGATTTGTTAAGTACCTTCATGTAGTCAAAATATATAATGAGCGATGTAAATGTTGAAATAGATAGATAGTTTGCGAGAACTATGATGTTTTCATTAATTTTGAATTATACTTTTTTTTTGTGAAATTAATGATCTTTGTTTATCATGAGAATGATTTTAGGTTTAAGTGAAGCACAAAATATTA
The DNA here is from genome assembly GCA_035045965.1 of Drosophila aldrichi. NCBI lineage: Eukaryota > Metazoa > Arthropoda > Insecta > Diptera > Drosophilidae > Drosophila > Drosophila aldrichi. The sequence continues at coordinate 2,176,366 of JAWNOM010000040.1, forward strand.
TGAAATATAAATTTCTGTAAATAAAATTAAATGAAAGTCACATATTTTTATCTTCTATGTATTATTAGAGAGTTCGAGACTTCCTCTCAGCTTTGTTCAATTAGCAATATTATTAGTGAAAAATAAATTAGAAATGAAAAAAAAAAAAAATATACATACATGTATATAAAGACAACTACTCCATATATACATACATATATTTGTATATTCCTTCGCTTCTCTCATTTCCCAAACAATATAAATCTGCAATTACAAAATCTTTAACACTGAAAAGTGAAAGAACAAAACAAGGCAAATAATATAAGCAAAAGTGCGCACTATTGGATACTTGATAATACAAAGGCAACGACAAAAGGCGTGTAAAACGAAATATACAAAATACAATATGCAAAATAAATGCTCAAAGAATAAATAAAATAAAAAGAATAATAATAAAGAGCGAAGCGCGCACAAAAATGGCAACGTAACTGAAGAGCTACTCCAAAAAAATAAAAAAAAAAGCTGCTAGCGAAAGAACAAAGGAGCAGCCGGGGGAATGTCGGCCACAGGAGCTCACTGAGCGAGAGTGAGAGCGAGAGCGAGCGTGTGCGTGTGTGAGTGTGAGCGAGAGCCAGGCATAACAATACAGTTGAGCGCCGCAAACAAAGTAGAAGGAAATAAAGCAAAAGCAGAAGCGAAAGCGAAAAAAAAAACACAGTACATTTGATAGAAGCAATATTAAAATAAATTGCAAGCCAACGAAGCGGGTCATAAAAATAGTCAAAATGAAGGCGGCGACAAACTAACCGAGAGCAGGCAGCAAGAGCGAGACGGGCATACACACCGAACGGGAGAGGGAGGGCACAGCAGCGGGCGTAGAAGCGAGCAAATGATAAAGCTCAAGTGGACAGAAATAAAATATATAAAATAAACATGTCGGAATGTGCTGAGCAAACGCATGCTCGACTAGCTGATACCCAGTACAAATGTAAACTAATTAAAATGTGCGCGAAATTAATATTAAATTTAGAAGAGGCATTTTTATTTATTTACCGATTTATATATGTATTTGTCTAATTTGATGATACCCTCTGCTGGCACATTCGAGAATTTAGGGTATATCAAACAATGCAAGAAATACATTTTATTTTGCAGCTTTTGTATGGGAGCTGAATCGACAGCAGGATCAGCCCCTGCCTGCCGCCCTGCCCGGCTGCCTCCTCCCGCCGCCCCTTGCGCCCAGCAATCACAATTGACAGGCAGCGAAACACGAAGAGAACGAGGCAGCAAAAAAGGATTCTCGGCGTTGTCCTTTGTGCGCTTTGTTGATCGAGTAGTTTTTGTTTTTATATTATTTGCGGCCTCAAAGGAAATAAAAGTGTATGCGTATTGTATTTAATATATGTATATGTGTATATGTATATATGCAATGTGTGTATATATAATTATGTGTTAAATGTAGTTGAGTGTTGAAGGGTTGTTCGCTTGCTCAGTGCGTAATTATATGTATGTGTGAGCGTGTGTGCATGTGTGTGAATTGTTTCTGTCAATCAGCAGCTCCTTTTGTTGCCGCTGAAGGATACAACGTGATATTGATTTCGAGTTGCGGCAAATACAATGGCTGCTCTCTGACACACACACGCACACACGCACAACATTCTACAGCGCAACCAATGAGAAAAGTTTCAAATATACGAACTGCTCACACACACGCACACATACGCAGCTCTGTCATGTTCCTTGCATAGTTTCATAATTACAAACTGCAATGGCGTAGGACATAGTCCACCGGCACACCAAGCTCTGACCACTTGGCATTGCAATGCCTTCTAAAACACACACACACACACACACACACATCGTCACACATACACAAACCTAACTGGTGTGCGGCATGCGACTTATTTCGTCCCTCGCAGCTGGTGATAAATTTCATTTAAATGTGGTTAAACGCTTGTTGGCATTGCACAGCAACGGGTGGTTCAGAGCGTGAGTCCCGCTCCGCCCCGAGCCCTTCGTCTATGGCCTTCAGCTAAAACTCAATTAAAACGGCATTGAAGTCATGCAAATTTCAACTTTGGCTCACGAATCGTTTTGCCCTGAAATTCTTTGTCAACTGCTTAGACGAAACTCCCTGCCCCCTGCCCCTATGTCTAATATTCCATATTCTGGCTGATTCTTGGCCCTCTTTCATTTTGGAATTGTTAACAATTTGTCAGAGCATACGCTGCCCCCTTTTGGTGGCGTATCGAATTGAGACAATGAGATATCGATTCAGTTCATCCTTTTGGCAATCCTTGCTACAGAATGTCTGCAATTTACGCACATTTTTATTCAAATTTTGGTTTAGTGTAGAAATTGCTGTTGCAAAAAGCAATCGCAATCACCAAAAACGAAAAAAAAGTTGAGATAGAAAACGAAAAAGTATTTTTATATTGAAATTCAACTGGAAATTCGAAGATGTGAGTGCAACGCCTTCGCTATGAGCTTGGGCAAAGATTACTGATGCCTGAATACCCTGCATAACAGGAAAAATTGAACTAGACTAAGCTTATATAGATTATCAAATGATAGAGACTGCTTTGATATGAACTATATGTTCTTTTTGAACTCGGATATTATAAAGGGATAAAAAATGAAAATAGAAATACTTAATATTGATAGAAAATTTATAGATCTTAAACTCAACACTAACAAAACTGTTATATCTAAACATTCTCCATAGAAACGAAAAGTCTCTATAAGTTTTCATAAGACTTTTTATTTATCTAAGAATTATTTAAAATTGTCATTTTTATATCAAATCTCTTACTTGTTGCTAAAGTTAATCTAAATAAAAATCGAACTATTAAGTGACTTCAATATTTCCACTCAAACATGCTCAAGTCTAACGAGCTCTATTCGTGTACTCTTACAATACCAGATATAATATATATAATATTCACAAAAAAAGGAAAAGAATAGAAAAGAAGCAATCGCTATCAAGCAGCCCATTAACGACTTCATATCAAGGCGCAACTATGCCGCAAGCCACATTTGCATATTTATGTACATTTCTTTGGCTCTACTTTTTTTTCGGTTATATTCTCTTTGGCTGGCAACCGCCGGGACATTAGCATTTCTGCAAAGGATAATGTGCGAGCAACTCCATCGCCCTGCCACCCAGCCTCCCAGACTCTCTGCCTTTCAGCCTCCCAGCCTGATGCGCTGTGGAAGCAAGCGATTTGGCATTTGCTCTGCTCACATTTTCACGTACTCTGCACATGTGCATGTGTGTGTGTGTGTGGGAGTGTGTGGAGTGTGTGGGCATGCGTGTGCTTAAGAGCCTCGTTAACAAAGTTATTTTGTCTTTTATAACTCGACTATTTGGTTCCGCCTGTCGAAACATAATTTGCCATGTGCATGAACTATATACAAATTACATACATCCCTGACAACGTCTGATGCCTAATGCTTGACGTCATGCGGCATGACATACATAAAGTTCTCATTCCTTTTATATGCTATAATTCCATAGATTGTACACGAAGTGGGTATGATGATTTACTGGAGGAAGAGGGTAGCGTGTAAGCAAGTTGCATAGAGTCGCATTTAGCAAGAAAACTCAGAAGATGGGCCCAACAAAAAATCAAGATATATCTTATCTCTCTCCTTATCTATCTCTCTCTCTCTCTCTCTTTTCCTTCTTCCACTGTTCTTTGCCCTCTTACACTCAAATTGATCTTTCTTTTCTCCCTATTTACGTTTCTTCTTCATAGTTCAACTCAATTAATGGATATGCACTAGTCGATCCCTTCCAGCGGAAGTTCATCACTTTGTGTTTTATTGGTGTATGTGTGTACACGTACTACAACTCATATCATGTTCCGGACGAAACGTGCCGGCATCCGTGGCGTATGCGCAATATTAATAGTTAGTTCGCTGAAACATGGCAAATTTTTGGCTTGTCATTCTGTTGCAGCCCACGAAAGCCGCATCAATAGAACAACATATCACACAGGGCGTATCATGTATTGTGGCCACGCACAATTAATCTATTGTGGACGTATTTAATTGAATTACGAATTACGAACTACGACGCACTGCAAATATCAATTACAACTGCAATTAGGCGAACAAAGGGCGGAAATATCGTACTCCAAGTGTTCCACTTCGCATTTTAATTGAATTACAATTTCAGAAATTCAATGCAAACGATTTCTTCTCTCTCATTTTTTTTCATTTTGGGCCTAAATCGTAGATTCGTTTAGATTGGGTGCAGGATGCGTTGCAGGGAAATTTAAGACGCCGCGCAGGCGCACAAGACTCGCTGGCAGCACTCACAGGACTCGCTTACAACTTTTTAACACATTCGCACAATGGGACACAATGGCTGCGAGTAGTTTCCATTGTGCTCAATACAACAAAATGGGCCACTCGCGTGTGCATTGTATACATCTATATATACATACATACACACATGTATATATAATACTCTATAATATTCCCCTCCGGCTTGGCATATTGAATTCCAAACAATTGGAACTTATGTGTAAAGTATACATATACAATACATAAGTTTATATATTCAAGTGATTCGCGTCGCTTTGGCTTTGTGCGCGATTTGATTTCTCTTGAAATCGCGAGCGCAGTCGCAATTGCTGCCTCTGTCGACGTCAGCGTCGGCATCGGCAGCACAGTAGCGTAGCAGCAACAGCTTTTGCCAGCGTAAAGCCCACTTAATTCCAGGAAATTTAGTCTTTAAATGCTGCACATAATTGTTCCCTCTCGTCGAGTTGTGGCCACTTCGCATTGTCGAGAGACTCCAAAGGCTGCCAGACAAGCAGGAAAAGACGGGTTTTTTTTTTCTGTCTTCTTCTACCGCTCTTGTTGCCAAATGAAAATTCCATCAGTTTCTAGAGTATCAGAACTGAATGGATATATAGTTAAGTAAATAATACTAGCTATATTTTTGCGAAAATTAGGAATTCATTCTAGTTCTGAGATATGAATATGAGATGATTCCTTTCATATTAATCCGTCATCTGTTAAAAGCTTGTCATTGGCTGTATCTAACTACTATATTGTTTGTTAGTTAATAATAATGATAAAAACCATTTACTTAAAAATTTTTGTTGTCGTCGATTACATATTCATAGCTCTTTTAGAGTGAAAGTCAATCAATAAAGTTTACTACTGTTTGGCAACCTTCAATAGTTGATATACTAAAGAATACTAATCATCGTATTTATTTAAGAGTCAAAAATTCTATTAAACCTAATATGATAACATAACATACACATTTTTGGTACAGCTGTTTTCCAGAAATTAATTATTCAATTGATGAATGCTTGCAGCTAAATCTTAAACTAAGATCTATAGCTATACAAAATTAATATAAAATTAAATTAAAATTATAATAATATTTATACATTTTTTTTTTAATTTCCCAATTCAGTTATCTAGTCAAGAGATGAAGCCTAAAAGCGAACTCTAGACACTCCCATAGAAAAGTTAATTCTGTAAAAAAGTAATTATTAAAATTCCTTACAAATTTCCTAATATACTTCAAAACTCCCATTGTCTTTCCACAATAAACTGCCAAATAAATTCAACTCATAGCCAAAACCTCTGTCCACATTTCGATGCCCTTCAAATAACGAAGCACTGTCACAATTTCATTCATCCATCGTCGACGTTTACTCCCCAATAAAAAAAATATCACAAGCTAATTTTCAATTTTCAATGGATTGTCCTCAGCGCCCAATAACCAATAGAGCCCTCCCTCAACAACGCCCCGTCCCAGGCAGCACTTGAGCATAATTCAAAATGCCAGCAAAACATATTCTTCATATTCGGAAGAGGAGGAAAAGGCGGAAAAGGAGAGCCAAACTCTGGACTGTGTGCAAAAGTATTTGAAGCGCAAATATCACACTTTGACATTGTCTGCGTGGGTCCAGGTCGAGTCAGGCTACGCTCTTTGGAGGGTTTGCGGTTTCCCACTGCCTAGGCACAATTACGAGCCATGTGTATTGCCAATAAACGTCGCGCCCCAAACCCACTGAGACCGCCCCCATTGACGAACGGAAGAGCCGCGGGCGCAAAAACACTTTGTAATACATATTTAGCGAAGGCAAGGTGAAGAGGAGAAGACGAGGGTAGGGGGGGATCTGTGGCAACAACTCGCGTGTCAAAAGGCAAAGCTCGAAATGGGGGTTGACTGCTGCCTGATGACTGGTTGATTGAGGGTGGCTAAAACGAGGGGGGTGTTTGGGCGGCTGGGTGTTAGCTGGGCTGGTTGGGCAATGTCTGTGACTGACACGCCGCATGCCACAAAATATATACATACATATATATATTTATCGAGGTATATGTATATCATTTGCCCATCAGCATTTCGTCACGCAAAGTGTGTAAATAAGTTCATCAAAAATTTGATTGAGCGAGCCGTTTGCGGGGCCAGGTGTGCCGCCTGCTGGTAATTAAAAATCTTGAGCAGAAAGGTAACAACGATTTAATTCAATTGGTTAGCCAAACACAAATCGAATTTCAAAATAAAATAAAATTAAATAAAATTCGTGCCCTCGAGCGGACACAGAGATTCGTACAATGAGAGAATCATTCATTGTGTGCTTATGCACCACTGGCAAGGATAACTGTCTGACTGACTGGTCCTTTACCTCGTCCTGGGCAAGACAAATGGGGGTGCAAATCGTCTACACACACACACACACACACACACACACTCATCGCTGACCCCAGCCTCGTTGTTGTACTCGACTCGAGCTGTAACGGATGCATTTAATTTATTATTAGAATTATTTATGACAAACGTTGTCGGGGTTTGGGTTTGCCTTTCGAATTTGAGTTTGAGTTTGAGTTTGGGTTGATCAAAAAGCCGTTATTGTTAAGTTTATTAGAGCAGAGCAACAGCAGCAGTCGCTCAAAGGGGTGCGACAGTGGTTGCCATCAGCACTCCAGCTGGTGACCAGGCAATGCCAATGGCCTATGTGTGACTTCGTATAATAGGTTTTAAGTAATTCCAGATGGATTACTCTACAGTGGGTGGCAAGCAATTCGATCAGATTTAACCTTAAGCAGTTCAAAAATTAATTATATGAGACTAACATATGGTTCAAAGCGAAGGCTGCCTTGGCTTGGAAAACTTGCTCGGTCATAGTAGATTTTTATGTCATTTATGAAGAGTTGAGGATCTAGTTAGACATGCTTTAAAAGATTTAGATTTATTTTCTGATATTGATCCGATTGTTGAAGAGAAATTAATTATTATATATTATTGTATATCTTATATAAACATTTAATTTATAATTTGTGCACACTAAACTCATTTTGTTCCACTGTTGAATATAAAGTTGTATAAAATTCACTTTCTAAGCTATAAAATCATAAATCATTCACATAATACATATATATTCTATGTTATTTTGTTCACTCAAAATGCATTTCATTCCACTGTTAACAATTTACTATTTCATTGATTTTCCTCCAATACAAAATCAATTCGCTCCACTGTAGCGCAAAGTTTCAAACTTAGATAGGAAAAAAAAAAAAAAGAATAATAATGAAAGAACGGAATGCAGATAGAAAGTCAAATGGAAAACTGGCAAAAATGATCAAAAACAGCAAAAACGCATAATTCATGCATCAGCAACAAGGCGAGAGTCCTGCCTGGTAAAGGACACTCGAAATAAATTGCCAAGCTGCCTGACCACACAAAGCGGGCACAATATAACAACTAGAATAGGATAGCATAGGATAGTCATGGTCACAATGGGTCAATGCACACACAAACACCAACACACACACACACACACACACACACACTTGAGCTGACAAAAAGGATAACAATTGGCAGAGCATTCAAATATTTTTGTAACTTGCCGCAAAGCCGACGCCGAGCTCGAGGCCGAAACTGAAAACTGAAATTTGTTTTCAATTTCATGGAGAAGTGAAATATGTTTTGGTGACATTAAGCCGTCGGTATCAGGATTAGATGCAGCCGCCTTGCCCGCCCCGGACAATAGTCCTTTATGTGCGGCACGTGCTCATCATTTGGTTTTTCTTTTTTTTTTATTTCACCCGCTTTTCAATAAGTAGCAAACTCTTTTTCTCTTTTTATTTTTTAAACATTTGAAAATGTTGTTATCCTCCAGCAGGGGGCGTGACAGTCCAAGGGGCGCTGCGCATGTTTGGTTAAAATATTTTTGAATTTGCCATTTGCTCGGTTGTTGCTCGGTGTTTGGCATCCATCTGGCAGCATTTGGCTGCAAAGGATTAGCGTCGTCCTGATTGTCACCTTCAATTTGTGAATTTCTGTTGGCAGCGAGCAAAAGTTTCCTTCCTTCCAGCCAGGACATATTTATGCAAATTTTTCTCATTACGTTGTCGCCGGCTGCATTGTGTTGTTGTTGTTGTTGTTGTTGCTCTGTTGCTGTTGCTGTCTTGTTTAATTCAAAGTTATTTTCCAAGCGAATTTAATTAAATTAAATATTCAGCACACGCTTCAGCGCCTCGCCACTCCACACCTCGTTTAACGTGGCCAACAGCGTTTTAGCCACCTTTTGGGCGCCTGATTTGATCTCATTTTAATTAATAAACACTTATGCATGTTCCTATACATATTTATGTATAAATATTTTGCAATTTTACACGTTTTTAGACAAATCAAATAATTCTTATTCGTAGATCCTCTGTAATTAATATTGATTAGTTGTACACTGCAAAAAATTGTGTTCATGAAGAGCTAGAGCATCAAATAATTGATTCGATTTGTATTAGAGAGATGGAAGGGTGTGCTATATATTAAATAACAGTTTATTCCACAATTAAGTTTAAATATAATATAATATCAATAGTATGATATTACATAGACGAAAGACTGGAAGCCATGCAGGATTGGATGGACGATCGAACAGACAGCATTAAAACTATATCCCGTTCTGGTAAAATAAAAAATTTGGAAAAAAATTCTAATATAAAACACAAATAAATAATAGAATATAAATTTATACTACATCAGTTCCGATCTGTTAGGATAATTTAAGATATCTTCAAGTGGCTCTTTAAGCTGAAAAACTTTGCTAAGGAAAATCTTGTTGTAAATTGCTCTGTAAAGTGCAGTCTGAACAATTTCTTTGTCAAACAATTTTTTGATTAAGTTTATCAAGGAAAAAGTTGAGCGTCTGTGAGCCAAGATTAGAGCACCTAGTCAAGACCGCAAAAGCCACGACACAGAGAGAGAGACACAGAGAGAGAGAGAGAGAGAGACAGAGAGAGTGAGCGAGAGAGATAGAGGATAGAAGGCGTCACAAAGCCCAATAATTATGTTGCACAAAGGAATTTTGGTTTATTTGGCAGAAGGCAGATCTGTTTTATTTTTGAATACAAATTACAAAGCACACGCCGCTGCACACAAACAAACAAATGTGGTCGGTCGGTCGGGGGCGTGGCCGGGCATAGGGGCTGTTAAGAAGTCGGCCATTTTGTTTTGTGCGGCGCGCACAAAGGAAAGCAACAGCAGCAGCAACTACTACAAAAGCCCAGCCGCAAGTCAAGAGGCGCCAAGAGGAAAAGCCCAAAGCCCGCCGACCTGGCCAAAGCGGCACCAAACGATCAGGAGGGGGGAGGGGGACCACCGCGGGAAGAGTCGCTTTTAGTGCGAAAATAATTGTGGTATAAACACACTGAAAGGCATTTCACTCTTCCCTGGCCCGGGCAGGCACAAAGGTGTAACACACAATAGCCGCCATCTCGAGCAGTCTGGAAGGCGCTACGCAATTTGCCTTCTTGCCACGTAGTACACGCAATGTGTGTGGCATGCCACGGGCAAACAACGGCGGAGAAATTGCAATTTAATTGCAGCTAAATTGCACACAATTTGCCAAAAATCAGCAGCACAAACGCAAACACGAACATTACAAAGAAATCAAAATAAATCAGATAAGGGCAGAGGTTAGCCTTGGACCTGAAGTGCTCCTTGGCTGGCTGAAGGACTAAAAGACGGACGGACTGACGGAGTGACGGAGTGAGGGGCTGCCTAGTTGCTTGTTTCGCAGGCTGCTCGCTCGAGTGTAATAAAAGGTTCAAGTAAATGTATCTAAAGGATACGCATGTGCATCAATCTCTCTCTCTCTGTGTGTGTGTGTGTGTGTGTGTGTGATTGTGGGAAGTCTGAGCAGGTTGCACTCGAAATGCGGCTTCAGATGCGAGTTTATGTCTATCTCATTATTTGTTTGCCATTTCGGAGCCAACAACGCATGAGAATGTCCTCGGGCTCCCAATTTAGTGCTATACGAATAAACGCATAAAAATAAATAAATAATCGAGTCTGAGCTCAGCGGCAGACTGCACGATACGTAAATACCCTGTATTCTTTTAGCTGAACTTCTGAAAGGGCTGAGATTTGGAAACATATGAAGGTGACTATACAATATAGAATGTTTTACCTTTCTCAGTTCCAAGACTATGAGATATAATGAATGTCAGACTGCTGCCTATCGATATTTATCGTTTGTTCAATTACTATCGAACGAAAGTATGTTATATTACAGTTTTTAATAGCATTCAAAATGAATATGTGAGACACCTAGACTCTCTGTAAAATATGTATTATATATTTTTATATAAAAGATATACTCTAGATATAAAATATGTAAAAATAAAAACTATAATATATAATATATTAAATATTTTTATATAAATGATATACTCTAGATAGAAAATATGCAAAAATATAAACTATAATAATTTTTACATAAATGATATACTCCAGATATTTATTTATTTATTGTTAACAAGAATTAATTCGAAATAATTAATTCTAAATAACAATTTTCTTTTAAGCCAGAGCAACAGAGGCCTTCAGGCCACCTCCAGATATAAAATATGTAAAAATATATAATAACCAATACTTCTTATGCTTATATACCCCACAACAAATTTCCTGCTGCGCCCACAAGGTATCTATCCTGTAGAAATGGAATTGCATATGGAAAAAAAAGAGAGAAAAATGAAATGAAATGATAAATGATAAATGCATCGAGACAATTTGATGATTCTCAATATGCTCAAGTGGCCGTTATTGTTGTGGCTGGCATCTGCGATAAGTATCTATTAGCAGTCTAAATACTGAGTGGGCTAATTGCAGCAACAACAACAGCAGCAGCGGCGGCGGCATTTAGAGCCGAGCATCTTCTGGGCTTTAATCTTAAACCCTTTTCAGAGTGCGACGGCAGCTGGCAGCTGTGGCTGTGGCTGTGGGAGCCGGGAGGCAGAGCGTTCGCTTGGTCTGTCATCACCTTGGTTATTTAATTTGGTTATTGTATTCATTGACACAAAAGCCAGGCATGCTGCTGTGCGCGGTATGTGTTTTATATTTACTATGCCAAGCAGCCGGAGGCCAAAAAACAATGATGGCCCCCGGGCAAGGCGAGCGGAGCGCTAAGCCAAAGCTCTGCGCCAGCAAATACGTTCCTGTTTGAGTTTATGAATAAAATTACACGGCAACCAGGTCAGCCAGCGCCAAGAGTCACTGGCAGCAGCCAGAGGCAAGGGGGCACATATCAACGCCAGCAAAAGGATAATAAGCGTATCCACTTAGCGGTTGCCAGGAGAGAGTGCCAAAACACGCGGTCAAATGCAAACGAACAATGAGTGTGTGTGTGAGTGAGTGGGTGTGTGTTGGGTGGGTGGGTGGATGTGTGCTGGGTATGCGCCAAAAAATCCTTTGGCTGTAATCAAGCGTAAAATAGTACAATGAATATATCTACAATATATTTATAACAATGGCCAAATTGCATGGCTGGGGCGAAAGCTGCCGATTGTCAGTTGGCAAACAAAGGGATTTTACAGCGCACGCAGGTTAATGAGTAATACGGATAATACCAGCTGAAAGAGAGAGAGAGAGAGAGAGAGAGAGAGAGAGAGAGACTGGCTGTTGAAGTCAATATGTGAGCTGGAATGTGTGCCCCGTGTCTTGCCAACTGTCGGACCAATGCCAAGCGAACGTCGTGTATGTTGAGTGGTTTGGGTGGCTTGGGTGGTTTGGGTGGCTCGGGTGGCTCGGGTGGCTTGGATGGTTGTGTGCGCCACACATTGCGTACATGCAAAACAGATAAAAGTAACAAGAAGCAGAACAGGAGACAACAGAAATGCATAGTGTATGTGAGAGTTGGCTGCCAAATGAAGAGGGTTGCTCACAGAGTTTAGCAATTGCAATTATTTAACTATAAAACAATGTAGAACTCATTGATAATCTGTTAAACTTAACTAAATTACAATTACTTGAGTTTAGAGAACAGTAAATTACGATAATATCTGACTCTATTCATGTAGGGGCAAAAATATGTCTGTAATTGCAATTGTTGTTAGGCTTTCATGTTGATTAGTATTATATATATACACTTACTATAATACTACTTAGTATTATATATATACACCTACTAAGAAGCCTCAATTCATTTCATTTGTTTCTCCTATTCACTCTCAATTATAGAGCATTACATTAACTTTTCGAGCAACCCATGCGCTGTGCAAAATGTCAATAAGTTGCAGACAGACTTTAGCTATCTCGCTCGCTGCCACGCCCCAAAAGCAACAAACTGCTGCCCAAGTTTGTATCCTGTCTCTCCTCGGTCTGTGCACTTGACATTGCGCATACGCCGTGTATGCTGTGTGAGTGTGTGTGTGTGTATGTGTAACCAGCAGCAATTGTTGCCTTTGTTTATGAAAAGATCTTTAGATATTGATAGCAACTGAAGGGAACAGATAATAAAGTCTTTATTAACTAAGCTTTGATCTTCAAGACCTCAGAGATATGTACATCCCGCTTCAACTCCCACTAATTACTGGACGCTAATGAGCTGTGGCTGTGGCTGCGACTGCGGCAATTGCCAACTGCCATTTGCGGTGCAATTAATTAACAGCCAAATGAGAATAGAGAAAATTATATAAAATCTAGGCACTTCAGAGCGACAGAGAGACAGAGAGTCGTAGAGTGGGGGAGCGAGAGAGAGGAGGAGGAGTGGAACAAGAGTTGGCTAAAGAAATGCAGCTTAATGCTAAATTAATTCCAATTACCACGTTACCCGCTGCAGTCAGCCGACAAGTGGACACTCGAGTCAGGCCAAGCCACACACACAAACACACACACACACACACACCGCCCACAGGCCTTAGTTATTTAGCCACGCTAATGCGCGGACTGTGGTCAACAAAAGCAGCCGCACGCGCTCACCACAACCACCCACAGTGGCCACCCAGCCACCACCCAACCACCGTCCAGCTGCTATTTCTGGTCCTCATCCAACTTCTGCTCCCTTTTGTGCAATGTTTTAATGTGAATTATTTGATATACTCATTTATTTCCTTATTTTCAATTTTTTTTTTTTTTTAACTTATTTTTAAACATTTTTTATTTCCCGCATTTGTTGGGCTTTATGCTTGTTGGAAAGATTCGCTAATTAATAATTAATTAAGCTTACAATTGCCATGCCCACAATGTGCTGTTAAGGCGGCTATCAACTGCAGTGCGAATCGAGGGCAGGAAATACCCTCGAAACAAAAAAGAAATGTATTAATGGTAATTGAAATGTTATTGAAATTGAATTAGAGAATAGAACTCTAGATTATATATAATATGAGCATTCATAGGGCAAACTTCTCGCTTACTGACAGCAATACAAGTGGGTGCCTTACTTCATGGAGAACTGAGACTTCAGATCGATTCACTAATACATAGCTAATTGAAAATTAACTTGAATAATCGATATATGAAGTATAAAATATCGATAAATGTGTTTGATTTACAATTATGATTGTAATGCAAAAAGTATTGACAATTTTAATCCACTGATTATATCCTATAAAATATACTCAAATTTCATTGTATGTAGCTTATCGATTTTAATCGTTTATAGCTCTTGTATTGACTATTATGCCAACAATCGATATAAACTTAATCTCGCATATGAAATTAATGAACTAAATATAAAATTTCAGCTCTATAGGTCTTAGGGTTTCTGAGTTCTCATAGACAGGCAGACGAACATTCAAGCACTCACATCGCAGCTGGTCAGAAATATACCTAGTCTGCTCTTCAATATCTTACTCCAGCTTCTGCACATAGTCGCAACACTCAATAATACACTCTTTTGCTCATTTTTAAGAGGTATTGCGCATTATATAAAAATCCGGAACTTTCGACTTTGGAAAGTATTCCAATTTTCTAGCATTTTGCAGCGCTTCTTTAGCTGCCAGTTGCTGTGTGCAAAAGTTGCTCAAACTTTGCCAGGAGTGCCAGAACTTTTAGCACAATGTGTCGTCGTTGCCAATCCTGCTGCCACGCCACGCCCACTGCCAAGTGGAGGCATGTGGCGTGGTGGGGGGGGCATAAAAGTTTTTACTGTCGCACTTGGCGCACTAAACTGCAGACACACGCGCCGCTGCACACGAATACGGCCGAGTGGAGCCCGTCAGCCCGAGCGAAGATTTCCCGCTGCTTTAAACAAAACAACAAGAAATATAAAAGCCGCACGTGTGCACCACCCAACCACACCACCATCCCAGCACCCACCTAGCATACAAAGTAGAGCTGACCTTACGACTGAGCCCTGACCAACAGCATGTGCAAAAAAAATATATATAATAAGTGAAAAACTGAATGAAAACCTCAAGTGGATGCCGCAAATTGTGAAATTTTGTATACAGTAAACTGTGCATTTTCTGAAAATGCTGGGAAAAAATGAAAACGGAAAAAGCGCAAAACAATTTTATATTTAATTGGTGGGCGAGTGTATGCGAGTGTGTGTGTGTGTGTGTGTGTGTGGGTGGGTGGGTGAGTGACTGTGTTCAAGTCGCAAAGTGGTTTCATGCACCCGTTGGGCCACCCAATTGAGTTTCAAAGTTGCAATTAGAGCGACTTCAATGGGCGACTGCCACTGACCCAATGGGGCATGCCCCCAGGCCGGAGCCATAGGCCATACAATGGAAACAGTTCAGACTGGACACCGCTGCCACGCCCCCTGCAGACCCACACAAATGAGGCATTCGTAAAACAGAAACAATGCGCATCAAAAGAAACAACTCGCAGACCATTTAACTCCAAAGCGAACATATTTCATGGCGCAATCAAATGCAAAGCGAGTGAAATACTTATTATGAAGGGGAGTGCAAGCGAGATGGCGATAGACGGAGGGGAGAAGGGTGGTGAGGGGAGAGAGAGAAGGTGACAGAGGGAGCGAGAGTGGAGGAAAAGTTGAGAGGCAGAGAGAGATATAGAAAAGGCCAATGAAGGAGGGAGAGTAAGGAAGAGATAGAATAGAAAGATGGTGGGAGGAGAGATCAAGAGAGAGAGAGAGAGAGAGATAGAGAAAGAAAGAGAGATAGAGATATAGAGAGTGAGATAGAGAGCGAGAGAGATAAAGAGATAACTAACCAATAAACTACGAAAAACAGATAAGGATAATGTAGAAGATATAAGTCTTTTTGTATTATCTAAGTATCCCAGTCATATGGTCTTAGCCAAAAGTCTTACTAACCAGAAGGAGACAGGCAGCCATATTAAACAGTATTTATATAATAAATATATTTTCCTATATTTCACCAAAATTCACATAATATCATAATATAATATGAACAACAATCAAACAATATCTCTTGCAAATCCTTTTCTAGTTTTACTCTCTGCAATGCATTTAGTTCGAGCCAAAACCAAAGCTCGCCGTGGCTAAATGCTGAAATGAAAAATCAAATTGAATTCACTTTTGCCTTTGACTGTAATGCACACGTACCGCACCGCTCCGCTCCGTACTTCGCTGCAAAGACCACGCCCCCAGCAGCATATGGCAGCCCCACCTATTGAGCGATCCGCCAAAAGTGTCAAGGGTTTAACGATGAGCTCCCCTCAATGCAAAACGCCAGCAGCTACGATATTGATGATGATTGGGATGGGGATGATGACGATGATGGCGATGATGATGACGATGATGGCGATGATGATGGGTATGTAGAGGATGATGACGATTTCTTTCGATGATTTCTTTACACGACATTTAATTGAGAAATAATTGAATAGGTCGTGTGAAGTGTTTGTTTGGCATTTTGCGTGATGCCGTGCGAGGGAGTGGAAGGGGGTGGAGGCTGGGGACTTATGTAGCGCCTGGTTCGGTGCGCGCGTCGCAATGAAATTAGCTTTGTCAAACGCGGCTGACATATGCACCGGTTGAGCTTGAATGGTGCGGAAAGATCTATTGCAGCGTGAAAACGACACAGCGAGTTGTTAATGAAGTAGTCACAGTCAACGGAGAAAGTCACCTATGTGGTGGTAACTCTCTCTCTCTCTCTCTCTCTATTTCTTCTGCCTGTTCCCTCCATGTTCTCTGCGCCTTCTACAACGACAGTCAAAGGCTGTGGAAATAATAAAAAAGAGAAGTTGAAATTCACGTCTGATTGCAATGCACTCTACAAATTTGCCTAAAGCCACGAATTGTGCAATCAACCGCAAGCTTATAATTGCAGTTGCAATTTAGACTACCCCATTGTAGTTCAGCGGAAAGGGTATCTAATACATATATGTGATAAATGCAGGAAATTTAACTGAAAACTTAAATATATTATAAAACAATTTTAGGAGAGATAAAGAAATAGGCAGTAATCAAGATTTAAGGATGAGCATGAAAAATTAAATAAAAGAGAGCCAATACTTGGGGATTCAATTGAAAAACTAATGAGTTAACTGAGCAATCGGGCAAATAAGAATAGAAAGCTCAGCATGATGATATAGGAACTCACATAGTATGGGAACTATCATCATTTGTAATTAATGAAATAAGTATTAGTGGAAATTAGCATTAATCTGAAAGTGAAAAAGATTAAAATATAAATAAAATAAAATATTTATAATAAAATAGAATATTTATACATAAATAAACAATATAATATTAATATAAATAAAAATTTAAAATAAATAAAAGCAGATTTTGATTGATTTGTACATTGAAAATTAATATATTTTTTTATTTTTATATATTATTAAATATAACATAATACAAATATAATATAACACAATTTTTTATATTTTCCAAATATTTTAATATATTTATTTGTTTACACATTTATAAAATTAAAACAATTAAAAACTATAGTATATCACTTAATACATCCTATAATAATATTGATTATAATATTTGATATTAATCAGCATATAAATGAATGAAACTAAACTGTTATACAAATTGAAACGTTGAGACAATTAGCAGACTAAATAGCTAAGGGTTATCATCGATGTCAGAATATGTTTTTTGTTTGTTTGTTAATTAATATATATTATTGAATACATGCATTAGTCACGGTTCAGACAAAAATTGAATATTCTATTCAATTTGCGATTCCGAGATTATTTACGCCCCATGGCTTATCAGCTATTGATTATCTCTAAGCAGGAACAAAGTGCATCTAGTATACATATATTCTAGTGAATAAATTGTAAGTTATGTTGGGACGTACGAAAAAGCTTGTTTTTAATTACTGCATTAAACTTAAAATACGCTAAAATATTCAATTAATGCGAACTCTACACATAATGTTATATAAAATAGAAACGAAGAGATGAGTAACAGAAGCAGCAACTAAATTGCCTCGGCTCCAACTATGCTAGTCACAAAAATATGTACACACGTGACAATTTCTATTGGTAATTATGGTAGTAACTAGAATTTATGAGGCAGGTAGCGCGCTATAAAGATGCTATCTAGTCAATGGCAGAGTAATAAATTGCCAAAATAAACTAGAGGCAAATCGAAAGCATAAACAGAACAAGTGCCGTATGTATGTCCGGTCTCTGGCTCTAGCTGCGGTCCATTACGTGCGAGGGCCAGCAATTAGAATTGTGTTACGCGTCGAGTTCCACGAATTCTTGACTAATGTCAATGTCAAGGCAGGAATCGGAACTGGTTTATATCACGAAAGCCAAGCCACACTCTCTCGTTCTCTATATAAAGCGATGCGTATGCTCCGTATATAAGTCAATATGAAGCAGTTGGAGCTGAGTTTACTGTGCCTGTGCCTCTGCCTGCTGATCGGCGCATTGTGGGCTGCTGATACGCCCACCTGGGAGCTGCCCACTGCGCAGGCTGTGCAGCGCATTCGGCGGAGCTGCCAAGAGAGTTCAGCTGGCAAGCGAGCCAGCAAGTTGAGATGCCTCGTGGAGCAGCTGGGCCTGTGGACCGACGAGCAGGGCTACAATGCCAAGCGCATAGCCCAAATCTTTGCAGAGCACCAGCAAACCGAGGAGATACTGCTGGTCGTGGAGCACTGCAACAATAAAGAGCGCCATCTGCAGCAGAAGCCCGCAGAGTGGGCCCTTGCGGCCTATAAATGCGCCACGGCCGGCACCCTTGGAGAGTGGGTGAAGGAGTACAAGAGGCGAATGCAAACAATCCAATAAAGAGAACACAAAGTTTATTTTAGCAAATCAAAATGTTAATCCTTGTGCGGGTGATCTGGGAACTTAGGCCTTGACGCTCTGCTGCACCAGCTGCAGATTGGAGCGCATGAAGCACATACCGCCGCGATAGGCCCAGGTGCAGGCATCGCTGCCTTGGGCATTGTTGTCCGCGCAGTCGGCGATCTTCTGATGCACTTCATCCGAGTGGTCCACGTGGGAGCCGCCGGCGAGCTGCTCATGGATCTTGTTCACATCGAAGCCATGCGTGGCGTCAAACAGGCCGAAATTCTCGAATATGCACTTCAGATAGCAACGGCTCTTCTCCTCATCCGCAAAGTCCCACTTCACATACTTGGCCACATCCTCGGCGCTGGCATGCACCTGCTCGGCGCATATATTGCGGAACCTGACCAGATCCTCATGCGTCTTCACCACATAACCCGAGCCGTGCTGATGAGAGTGACCCTCATGATGGTCGGCAAAGGCCAGAGTCAAGCTCAACAGAAGTATAAAGAGTTTCATGTTGGATTTAGCTGAGAATATGCTGGGATTCACTTGGCGAAGCTTGCAACTGCAATTTTGTGCTGCGTCTGCATTTGTATTTATAGCTAACTGGGAGGGTCTGAATCGATCTGATGATCACCTTCTAAGGTCGCCGCAAGCAAATGTGATTGACTGGCTCACATTGATTGTCTTATCAACGGGCTAAAGGTGTCTGAAAGTAATTGTCAAGTTCCAAATACCGACAAAACACACACACACACACATACTCATGATAACGTAACAAACAACATCTGCTGCAATTGGAATTCATGATAGACTTTTTGACTCTTAAAAGCCGCTTTGACAATTCCAATAAGATTTCTGCTGATCAGAACGGTCAGTGGCGCCATCTCTCAGCTCTTATTTTTCATATTCCAATAAGTTTGTTCCTATCTAGATTCATACGAAATTGAAAAAGGAAACTGTGCCGCCATCTGTCAGAAAATGTATTTTGGCGCCACCTGGCAGCAAAGCTGTGAAGCTAAATTATACACATTTGTAGCTGTCAGCTTTGTACAGTGAGCAGCGAGTACTTTAGTATTTTAAACGTTACAAATTGAACTCCACACGAAAATATCCTATTATTATTTACGTTTACATGATTTTCTTGCTATTTTAAATGAAAAATTATATTCAAATATGTATTCCTGTAATTTAAATAATTGAAATGTCTAATTTATTATATTTTTCAAACGTCTGCTTACTTTTTGAGAAATATTTATTTTAATTGAATATTTGTATAAAAATAAATTATTGAAGCAATTAAAATTATTACTTAAAATTAATAAGCAAAACTTATACTTATATAAAGATTACTTACAAAATTTATTATTTAAAAAAAAAATGTATTTTTCACTTAGTCTCAGTACAAAAATGTTGTATATAATATATTATTAATTAACACTGCATTTTCCTTTTTCTCTGTAGAAAGCTTTGCGAACATAATTCATAGCATTTATTTGATTGGTCGAGCATCACTTGATAAGACACACCTGGCTCAAAGAGAGAAACAGCAACAACAACAACAACAACAACAACAGCAGCAGCAACAGCAACATCTAATGAACTGTTACCTGCCAGATCAGGCTGCCACGAAAAGTTCAAATACTCATTATGCCAATCAAATGGACGGCAAACGTAAAAAGGGAAAGCGAAAGTTCAAGCAATAAAGAAAACGCAACAGGAGGCAAGCAACAACAACATACAACAACAACATCAGCAACAATAACAACAGCAACTGCAACAAGCAACTAACAGCAACAACAAATTAAAAACAAAAAGAAACAAGAAATCTACAAATTGTTGATTGACCCCAAGAGCTGTCGGCATCTCCAGTCGTCTCTCTGTCTGTGCAAGTGTGTGTGTGTGCATTAGGGAGTGTGTGTGTGTGTGTGTGTGCGTGGGTGGTTGGGATATACGCGCAGCTGACAGACCGACACTTATCACCTCTGCCAGTGAACGTGACTACAGCAAAGCGAACAGCGAACAGAAATGCCAGACTATATATACCCTATAAAAATATATCAAATAATATAAATATATGAAATTATATATTGATATGCATATCTCATCATTCGATAAGGTGATATTCGCCACACACTTTAGTTTACCTTTAAAAATGCCTTCCCAAAAACAGTATACCTCTTTTCACAGCACCCACGGCTGCAGGGTATATTCATCATGCAGAGTCAGAGCAGTTGGAGATTTTGTTGTGGGGGGCAATTTAATAGCTGTTTTTGGTACAAAGTGTGGTGTGTGTGTGTGTAGCAACTAGTAAACAACAACAAATATAGCAACTACAACAACAACATTAGCTACAATCTGTGGTGGTTCTTAGCCATTGTGTGGATGAAAGTGAAACTATTGTTGTTAAGCGCATTGGCTATGGGCTTAGAATGGAAGTCGTTGCTGCTCGATCGCTCTCCTATCTCACTCTTTATCTCTCTCCCTCTCTCTCTCTCTCTCTCTATCTGTCTCTTGACCATTATTCTTGACTTTCGCTCAGTTAACTGCATCCAATTGATTGCGCTGCCAAAGCAATTAAATCAAAACTAAACCAAAGCTCAAGAGAAGCCAGATAAACCTAGTTTTAATACCCTACTTCGTTAAAGATGAGATAACTAACCAAAACTCTGCCAGACTATTGATAATAAATAAACTAATAAAGTGAAAACATATTTTTTATTTAAGTCAAATTAATTTACATTAAATTTGAATTATATTTGCTAAATATATTTTAACAATTAACCAGTATCTCATTAGTTTCTACTCTTCAAAAATCTACTAGCTAACTACTCATTGCCCTCAAGGCTTCTTTTAGAAAGCCAATTTGATAGCCTGCTTTTATTTTGCCTGCTAACGGGTCAAGCATATAAATTCGAAAGGACATAAAAATATGTTCTTGAGACTTGAATTAAATTACCACAAGAATTTCACCTCTGGCCAAAGTCTTAAGCTGAAGAGAAAAGCAACAACTCAACTATATATCTTAACGTTCTTCAGATTAAGGACACTTCCTCCTGCTGTGCTGCACGAGTGAACTGCGATAACCTCCAGCTGGATGCTCGAATCTGGGCCAAATTGCAAATGAAGTTCCTGCAGCGAGTCATAAAGCTCCGCAAAACCGAAGCCGAACACAGCGCGGCAACTGCGCAGCATTTGACGTTGACGTCGACGTCGCTGCCGCTGCCGCCGTTGAAGGTATAAAAGGTAGAAGACCGCCCAGTGCTCGCTCAAAATCCAATAAGAAACGCGCGTGCGCAGCCGACCGACAGTTGCGACTCGTGAGATTCCATGCTAAAGAGCTCCGTTATAGTTCGCGTTGCATTTAGTTGTTGCTGTGCACAGACCTATATATGTATATATATATATAGTACATAAATATATATACATATATTGCAATATAATTGATAGCAACTTGTTTTTAATAAAGTCACAGCGTGTCGTGCGACGTCCGCAAATTGTGCATTTTAAAAGTTTAAAATCGAAAACTCAACAAAAATAAAAGTAAATAAAAGTCAAGACGAGAAAAAAGGAAAAAAAGAACATAAAGTAAAACAGAAAAACCCGAGTGCAGTTGACGATTTATGTGTTAATTTTTTGGACATTTCCTGAGCTTCCTGCGAACACGCTCAGAACTCAACTTGCATACCAAAAAGGCAAAAAACAATGCACAGCTTTAAGGTAAATGTTAACCGCTGGACAATGGGTGGGTTTATTGGGGCAGACAGACGGACAGATCGAGAGACAGACAGCTCCATTTGTTATAGATTCCACGCCTGCTCTGTGAGCACTTTCACTTTTTTTTGCGCTTTACCAGGTTTAAGGTTACACATTTGTGTCCATTTTATTGCCTTTGAACTGGTCTCTGATCTCTTAGCCATGACTCGGGCCAACCGCTGTTGGCTGACTCAGCGTCTAACATGCAAAACTGGCAATGCAAGCTAACTCTACAAAAACAAAATATATATATAAAGCGAGCGAGTGCGCACATACATTGATACATATGTAAGTGGACCGGCCACGAATCGTAAATCATTCATAACTCTACATATTCAGTCAAAACACAAGCACTAGAACACAGCGTAACTGAAAGCAAGACTTAGTTAGTCAGAACTAAATGAATATTGTATGGGATACGAATTGAATTAAATGTGCAAAGGCTAGATTTACAATGTAATATAGACTATAACTATACCCTAGCTGTTACAGGGCCTAGAGAACTGTATTGGTTTGGGTGAGACTTTTCTTCTTATGGTATTCTGGTATATATTCATCAAGAAGAAGACTCTATTATTATTATCAATATAAGTAATTAAGCAAGTCTTTAAACTTTTCTATTCTAGTTCAGCATAGTTTAGTTTCGACATAGATAATTATGATTCAAACTTTGTTAATAAAATAAATTCATATTTTTAGCACCATTATAAAATTTAATTAAAAAATTGTAAATCGCAACAATAAATGTAAAATTATGGGTTAAGTAATTAAATATTCGAGCGTAAACAGAAGCTAACAAATTGCGTGTTTATAAGTAAACAACAAATTTGGGAGTGCTAACGATTCACACCTGTTGGCAATCATAGTAATAATTGTTTTATTGGATACATTTAAATAATCTTACCAACAAGACCTAAGCATGCTCAAAGTTCAACCAATTATTTAGTGAAATGCTACAAAAACCCACTCAAACTTCATTATAGAGCAATAGATCATCTTGGTTCAACGTTACTTTTTTTTTTTTCTTTCAATGTTTATGAGTTTTCCAATGCTCACTTGGCACACCCACATCATAAAAAAATAGCTGATAATCGGCTCTTTTTTCTTTGAGCCTAGGCATTTAAGCCTAAGCACTGCCAGGGCCAAGAGCGTGATCTTCAAAGGCGAACCGCATTAACTTGTGCAGCAGCAAACGATCTTCGTTGTTATGGTAGTTGTGGTTGTTGTTGTTGCTGTTGTAGCTCCGACTTTTGGCACTTAACATGGCCCAATTTCGAGAATTGAAGTGCACTTACTTACTTCATCATCATGAACAGCATGATCATCACCATCATTATGATCGTCTCATGATCGGCACGAGCTGTGCAATTGTTGCTATTGCTTTTTGTTTGCTGTTTGTTGATTCAATTTCAAACAATTGGATTCATTTCAAAGCCAAAAAGGAAAAGCGTTCAAAATTGCCCTCTGATCGTCTTTGGAAAGCACACACACACACACAGACAGACACACACATCTATAGATCGGCGAGCAATCATGAGCTGGTGCGTGGGCGGAGAATGTTTTTTTTTGTTCATTACTTTGTTGTTATCCATGGCCAAAGGAAAGTCAAAGTGAAATGCATGGAAAGCAAAGCCAATTACCAACTGCAGCTCCAAAAGGGGAAGCCCAGCAGATATGTCTCTGGGGTAATCTGAGCGCAGTCGGCGCACATTACAATTGGGAGTGAGTGGGGCGTGCAAATGCTAAGATCAAGATCAACGAAAACTCGGTCACAGATCACACTCCCAGTATGTGTGTGTGTGAGTGTAAGCTCATTGTACATGTGTGTGGGTTACAACTTCATGGGCTGGCGCATTTCCATGCCAAGTGGTCAACTCGTTTAACCGGACCTATGACAAAGCTGCCTAAGGAAAGGCTCAAAATTCCAATGGTCTCTAGCCCATGTCGATCGCGCTGGTCCGCCGTCCGGTTTGATCGGCTTTCATAGTAATCCAATTAAAGGAACAATCTACATTTCAATTCAAAACTAATGAACTGTAGTTAATTCACAACAATGGGTAACACACATGTCTATCGATCGTTCTATTTGTTGCTGTTGTTGCTCGTGTTGTTGCCGTAGCACGTTTTGAATGCAATAGTTGCTTAGAGATCGAAGCGAATCGATCTCTCTACTCTGCTTTGGCATTTGAAAGTCATGTGCGCTGACGTCGAACTTGTGGTCTTCCATTCAGCGCCGGCTTCCTTGTCCGCAGTTCCCAAACTTCCGTCAAAGACTGGGCGCAATTATGGCCAAGGTGTAAACAATTCATTGATTGATGATCGCCGGGGCAATCAATTAAACTGCGTTAAATAGTCTTGGTGACAAATCATGGACTTGCTCACAATAAACCTAAATATAGCTACTCTCCCCTCCACACTTTCAGATCAATCTGCTGGCGTTGCTCTTGGCGCTCTCGCTATGCATCAGCTGCTGTCAGGGCGCGCGTCGGCTGCGCAAGAAGCCCAAGGTCTACAATGCACTCATCACCACGGACGACAATTTGACATCGAGTCGCGCCTATCCGGTCATCCAACCCACCATACACGAGCCGGGCTATGCGCCATTCGGGCCATTTAATCCCTTTGGCTTCTACAGTCCGCCAATTGTGAGATTTGGTCAGCCCTTGGTGCCCGGCCTGCCGCCAAATGAGCGCGTAAGTTGGTCGGCAGCGGCTACAACTATAAATAGCTAATCTTATTATCTTCTTGCAGCTGCCGTATCCACTGCCCACAGCTCCGCAATATCCGCCTGTTTACGCATCCTTTGATCCTCACCAGCCCAACATTCTGCCTGGGGAACAGCAGCCGCCACCGCAACCGCAACAGGAGCTGGCACCCCAAGCGCCAACAGTTGATGAACATGGGCCCAAAGAGCTTAAGGGCAAGGAGCAGCTGCCGTTGCCTCTTAATGACCGAGGATTGCCGCCTGTTTTAATACCACTCTCATCCCAGTTCAATGGTCAGCCCATGCATCTGCCGCCCTACTCCTTTCAGCAGTACCCAGTGATCTATGACCAGGCAGGCTACGTCCGGCAGCGCGAAAACTACTTGCCACCCTACGATTACTATCCCAGCCAAGGATACCCGACGCGTAGTCCTGCAACTGATGCGCCGCCCGTTCAACAACCAGAGCCGGAGGTGAAGCCTTTGCCACTGGACAGCCTGGATGCAACGCCCAGTTTCGATGACATCAAAAATGGGTCGGAGAACAAAAATATCGATGTTCCCGATGTACCGCCGCCACCAATACCTTCGGGTCCAAAGCGCCCCAGACCAAAGGATAATTGAGGCGTTTTTTTGGGAACCGCCCCCTTACGAAATATACACGTATTTATTACCATTTTCTTTAAGCATTTCGATTTGATATATTGTCGTTCAATAATGTAATTTAATAAGCTTAGTAAGTGTTCATCAAAGATAAATAAATTAATAATAAAAAAAATTCTGAGGTGAATGCACTTAGTATGGTGGACCCTCGGGATATGCAGACGAAATCTGTACCCAGCTTTCACTGTGATAGACCCGAGGGAATTGGATTATCTGAATCGCTTTTGCCTATAAATGCAGCGTAAACAGCAGTCATTGCCTCAGTTTTTACTGAAAACTTGTTGAAATGAAGCTCGCATTTCTATTGGTTTTCTGCTGCTGCCTTTTTACTTTGGGTAAGTCATATTCATTTTATTTAATATGTATTTTAAAATTCAATTGATCTACAGCCTTTGGACATGACATCGCTGGCACCAAGGCCCCTTTTGTGCGCAGTCGTTACAGCTTACGTTGGCGTAAGACTACGACAGTGATGCCAGAGACCACAACTGGGCGTGTCGTGGAGCCCGTTACGTCAACGGAACGCCGGAAAGTGGGCACCTCTACAACCAGTCCGGATTACGATTACTATGGCAACGGCGATGCAGATAATATTGTGCATAAGTAAACAACAATAACAAGTCTGTCAATAACGATATACACATATTCATTTATATTACATATGGAGTATCAATAATAAATAAATAAAATATCAATATTCAAATTTAAATTCAAATTTAAGCAACTGTTTGATTTTCAAGACACTGTCAATTGCAGAAGAAGAAGCTTACAACGCGCTGTTAAATAACATAGAACAATTTGTGTTAAGTTGGATAGATAACATGAATTTTGCTACAAAAAAAGAGCGCATACTTCTGAATGGTGTGACCAGATTTTGTTGACATGGCTTTTTTTTACTCAAATCAGCTGCAAAATTTTATCATTTGCAAAGGCCACACTGCACTCAGCTGTGCTATAGCAGCTCTCGCGGTGAGCAGCATACCCGGTCTATGTATATGTAAACCAGTTATTTAGAATGTTACTAACAAATAAATATGCGCAAAACATGCGAAGCTTTCAAAAACTTGCAAGTCTGCTTAACGAGCGAAACAAATTTTGCTGGCCAACGACTGCAGCAACAAAAGCATTGAACGCAAACCAATGGAGTGAAGGGTCGCAACGCTTGTATTGGTGAGTATAAGCTGCGATTATTGACAAGATTTGAGAAGCTCTGATTGCGCAGCAGCAGCAGCAGCAGCAACAGATATGAGAGCTCAGTTCTGTATACGACAGCAACGAGAGCAGCAGCAGCAACAGCAATAGCAACTGGTGTTGGCCATTTAAGATTTTACAGCAAACAACAACCTCTCACAGCAACCGCAACAGCGAAAAAACGCAAAATGGTGGTAAGTGAATAAATGAAAATCTGTGGCAATTGTCAAATATTGCAAAAGTCGGAAAACAAAATGTGTCTTATACATATATCTCGGCTTGAACGTACTTATCGCTTAAGGCCACGCGAGGTCAGCAACTGGCCCCAAGGGCAGTGAAGACCGCAGAACACAGCCACACTAAACTAATCACTTGTTGCTTTTACAAATTTACCCAATCCTAGGCCAAACTGACTGAACAAGAACGCGCCGAGAAGCTGCAGCCACTGCTGGATGGAGGCTGGACCTTGGTTGAGGGACGCGATGCTATATACAAGGAATTCGTGCTAAAGGATTTCAATCAAGCCTTCAGCTTCATGACGGGTGTTGCCTTACTGGCTGAGAAAATGAATCATCATCCCGAGTGGTTTAATTGCTACAACAAAATACAGGTTACCCTGAGTACCCATGACGTTGGCGGCCTGAGCAGCCAAGACATCCGCATGGCCACATACTTTGAGGCACAGGCAAAGCTACTAAGCTAAATGTTTTAAAATAATTGTTTGATGTATATTTTGTTTATACCGCACATAAAATATTGTTGTTAAAATGATTAAAGTAATCAGCCCAGCATGGACTTGCTTAATATCTGATAGTCAGCCTCTTCCAATACCTCTGGTGAAGTCTCATCCTTGGTATAGCCAAGCGCTTTAAAAAACGTTAACGAGTTCTCATTATTGTTTAGCACGGTGAGCACAACCTTTTCCAATTTCCAAAGCTTAGCACAAGCCTCGAGCGTTTGCATCATGAACTTTCCAAGACCCTTTCTTTGGTACTCGGGCGCAATTTGTATTTCGTAACTAAAATGCGAAAATGTTAACGCGATACATAGTCCAGTACTCAATTATTTACCAATAGAGGACGCAGTCGCCACTGTCCATATCGAAGCGAAACATGGTGTAGGCCACGGGTTGCTTTTGCTGATTGTGGGCCACCAAGAAACGCGCCCAGTTCTTATTAAGTTCAGAATGTTTAATCTTTGGCTGCCAGCCCATTTTGAGCTGCTTGTAGAATGGACCAACATTCTGTTCCGCAAGCTTAAATGTCCATTTCAGTGTCTTTGCATCCATGTCGCTCTTGGCGCGGCAATATAGTTTAAACTCCTCACCAGAAGGCGACTTGTAGCTTTCATATGGTAGGGTGTCAAGTGGAACTTTAGCACGAGCCGCAGCTTCGACAAGTTTGTGCTTGGCCGCAGAGCTAAGGTCATCCCGATTTGTCATTATTATTTTTTTTTATACAAACAGCTTTGTATTTTTGTGCTAGGAGAGCGTGCTGTGCACTTTAAAGCGGGAAACTAGTGTTGTATATAAACCAAAATGCAGCCCTGGTTATTACTTCGAGTATTGTAGAGCACTAGAAATCTGTAAAAAGTAAACAACGCAAACACTTGGAATATTATTTAGTTTATTTCATAAATAAAACGACAATCAAAATAAAAATTATAAGTGGCAAGTGGACACAGGGCTTTAACATGTAAATATCAACTAAGTAAAATGGAATTTATAAATAGAAGCTATTTAAGTGTTATGCTGACGTTATCATTTTGTTTTCAGCAAACAAGAACAAATAACATCTACTGCAGGAAACAATGTTTAAAAAATCGAAGCCCAAAGTAGAACCACCACCCACAGCACCCAATCTAGAGGAAATGCTTTCGGATATTGAGTCATTCGAAATTCCTCAACCGGCTGGGAGCAATGCCAGTAGTAGTGCAGCTTTGGAACACGCTCTGCTTACAGAACCTGAAAACTTAACTCTCGAGACATGGTGGCAAGTGTTTGACGAATATGACCAAAAAGTTAAGAAACTGGCTGTAATGGAAGGCACACTTGAAGCAAAAAAGGAAAATTTATTGACGTGTAAAGATAAGCTTGAAAAGAATGCTAAAAATCTACGCAAGGGAATTGAAAAGCAACAGACGTTAATAAAAGAAGTGGTTGATTGTTGACCTGCACAAATTTTAATTGTTTATCATCAGTTCTATCACATACAAAAATCAGCAGTTTTACATATCGATAACTGATTCCTATTGCTATTGTTGACAAACACATACACAACATTTGTAATCGGCTATGTTGGTAGGCTGCGCTCAGAGAGTATCGATACTTGTTACCTGCAGCCGTTTTTTTATGTGGGGAGAAATAAAATAATTGTTTTTAAATTATTTGCAATAAAATGAAAGCGTTAAATTAATTAAAGAGTGAGTTTCGTGAATTGAAAATACCACCTTTATAAAATGCACACAACATAAAGAACCCACCATTTATTTTGGGCCTGTGAATAAGCCAAGGAACAGGTTTAGGCCAGAAAAAAAACTTGGCTGGCTTACCATTTACGCCACAGCGTTAATGGCAATACAACAGCGAGCGGAGGTCGATTGTTTTGCGTATGTGTGTTTGTGTTTATGTGCGTGTATGTGTGTTCGTGTGCTTTTGTAGTTGTTTTAATATTTTGCCTGTGAGTTAGCTAAATCCAATTACCAAATCGAAAAAGTGCAACAATTGTTATGTGCAGAAAAATAACCCCTTTCACGTTGGCTAATTGAATTTTACGTATTTTATTTTGGCTACCTAACAACAACAGCAACGAGTAGAATTTTGGTTCACTCAAAGAATACACACAGCACATACACAAGCAAACAAATACTGACATTAAATGATTATTAACCAATTTAACTGTTGTCAATAGTGTAAAAGAATGCAATACATTTAATGACCAAATAGAAATGTGTGCAAAAAAAAACTAACAGTAATTTTCACGGGCACACACAAACACAAGCACAACGCTTAAAATGTTCGTGTATAAATATGCGTGTGTGTGTGTGTGCGAACAAAGTGCTAATGAGATGCTGATGCCTGAATGTTGATGCTGTGCTGCTTCTTGCCAGCAGTTTGTTGCTTTTGCCATTTATGCAAAACATATACGTAAATTTTGAACAAAAGATGTACATATGTACATATTTTATTGTTTTGATCAGTTACGGATTTCGCCAGCTAACGAACTCGCTGCAAAAGGTGAAAGCAAGATTTGTTGTTGTATTACTATATTGTTGTTTGCTTTTGCTCAAGTGGATGCTGTATGTGATATTTTGCATTAACTCGTATTTATAAGAGTGCAATTTCTTTGTGCGTTGCTCGGCCTACCGTTATTGTAATAATCGTATATATGTATGTGCTTTGCTCATTCTCTTGCAGCAGCTACGCGTGAGATGTCGCATGGTGTTTGCGTTGCGGCTGTAACGGATTTTTTCAGTTTGGCAATTCTTATTGGCAAAGCAACAACTGCTGCAATAATGTAAGAAACGAGGGGCTAACAAAGGTCAATCGAAGCCAGCAAACGCAGCCTAGAACTAGTTGGGTTTCTACAGACACTCATACACAAATACACACACGGACACATATACAGCACACATATACACAGAGTTAGAGCAAGCATGGGCTGGCTGCTGGCGCTCCTGGCGTTGCTGTTTGCCATCAGCGAGCTGCTAGCAATCCCAACGCCACTCAAGTTACCAGGTAAGGCCACAAATTGAACTTTCTCTAACCACTGTTTGGCTAACCTACGCTCTTATTAAGGCTACACACATAAACTGACGCCATATATCAAGCACTGGGAGGCGGCGAACTTTGATCGAGCCGTGCTGCAGGCAGCGCAGCTGCGCCATTTGGAGCAAGCACGCGCACGTCGAAAACGGCAAGTTGAGCCCTCAAGTGGTTCACCTGTGGGACTGGCGCACACAATTCGCCTGAATTTCTCTGCACATGACAGGTACGTGCGTGGGTTGATACTGCAACTCATTTTTTACACACAAAGTGATTCATTGTGTTTACAGAGACTTCCTGCTGGTGCTGCGTCAGCAGCCGAATTCGGTGTTTGCGCATGATGTTCAAATTGAGAATACATTGGGGACCATCGATTACGATGTCTCACGCATTTACACGGGCAGCCTGGAGGACGATGAGCAAGCCCATGTACAGGCGATACTCACAAGTGATAATCTTCTAGATGGTACCATAGAGACGCAAGCGGAGCACTATTATATAGAGCCAGCGCAGCGATATTCACAGCAGCTGGCAGAGAGTGGCGTTCACAGCATAGTTTATAAGCTGAGCGATGTAAATATGCAGCAGCAGAACTCATTTGCCAGTGGCATATCCTCTAAGGCGCCTGTCAAGACGCACTGCGCCAGCGAGCGATTGAGACGTAAACGGTGGCTGCCCGAAGAGGAGGTAAATAAATAAGAAATACAATATTTATATTTTTTTAATGCTTTACTTTTCAACCACAGCACGTCACAGTACCAAATTATAATCGCAATCCACCGCTGCCGTTGGATTTAGAAGTGCCCTACAACGATGATTTTCGCGTGCTCGCCTCTGAGGAGGATCGCAGCGACGAGGAATCTAAAAAGTCCACAACATCAACCATGCGCAGCACAGAAAGTTTTCTGGCCACGCTGACGAAACCTACGCCCAATCGCAACATACTTGTAAATAACTATAATCCCTCCAATGTTGGCGATACCAGCCGCAGCTACAACAGCAATACCAATACCAATAGCAACAGCAACAACAATGTACGAAAATTGTACACGAAACACAAAAATATTATCGTTAGCACATACAATCGACCCATAGAACCGGAATTCGGTACACCCTATGAGGAGCCCAATGCCAATAATAACCACAGCCTGCCAAATAACTTTTTCAATGCAAATTGGACAACACTTTCAATGGGCAACAACGATCGACCCAGCCACAAGACACACGTGGAGATCATTACAAAAAATGGTGCCACAAAGAAACCGAACATCATTGTGAACAACTACAATCCGGAGATTATATTTGCACCCAATCCACACAATCCCAGTTTTAATAGCATGTTGATGACGAATCTGTTGAGTGGGCGAGGCGACGATATACACAACGCTCCGCGCCTGCTGTATGATCGCAAGACAACGTGCATGCTATATTTGCAGGCAGATCACACGTTCTTCCAGAAAATGGGCAGCGATGAGGCCTCCATCGAGGCCATCACACGCCACGTGCAACGTGCCAATTCTATTTACCGTAATACGGATTTCAATAACGATGGAAAACCCGATAACATTACGTTTATGATCAAGCGTATTAAAGTGCACAACATGAACGCCATGAAGGATCCTAGTTATAGATTTCCTGGCAACTATGGTGTGGAGAAATTCTTGGAATTGTTCTCAGGTCAGCAATTAACTCTATTTTGCGATTTCCTTAAAATAACCTTACTTTCCATTACAGAGGAGGATTACGATGCCTTCTGTCTAGCCTACATGTTCACGTACCGCGACTTTGAGATGGGCACCCTGGGTCTAGCTTGGACGGGCGATCTGAAAAATGCGGGTGGTGTTTGCGAAAAGAATGGGCACTATCGTGGTTCTCTTAAATCTTTAAACACAGGCATTGTAACGCTCCTCAATTATGGAAAACATGTGCCGCCCGCCGTTTCGCATGTTACGCTAGCTCACGAGATTGGCCATAACTTTGGCTCCCCCGTAATTAAAACCTATAATATATAAAATAAAATATATAACTAACAAAGTCTCTTACCCATCGATAGCACGATCCGGAGCAGTGCACGCCAGGCGGCGAGGATGGCAACTTTATAATGTTCGCACGTGCCACTTCGGGGGATAAGAAGAACAATAATAAATTCAGTGCCTGCTCCTTGAAATCCATTGAGCCTGTGCTGAACGCCAAGGCGCGTTCGATGAAGGGCTGTTTCACGGAGCCCCAGTCATCCATTTGCGGTAATGGCGTAGTCGAGCCGGGCGAACAATGCGACTGCGGATGGGAGGAGGACTGCAAGGATTCGTGCTGTTTTCCGATGTCCCGGCAGCCACATTTGGATGAGACGCCGTGCACACTAACGCCGCATGCGCGTTGTAGTCCTTCGCAAGGACCCTGCTGCACCACCGATTGTAAAGTGAAATTCGGCGACAAGTGTCGCGATGACAATGGCTGCCGGGATCCCTCGTTCTGCGACGGACGTGTGCCCCAGTGCCCGCCATCGGTGAACAAGCCTAACAAAACGATTTGCAACAAGGAGTTTGTATGTTATATGGGCGATTGCACGGGCAGCATTTGCTTGGCTTACGGACTAGAGTCGTGCCAGTGCATACCAGGCCCACAGGATGATCGCATCAAGTCCTGCGAACTATGCTGCAAGCTGCCTGGTGAAGATAATCCCTGTCGCAGTTCATTTGAGTGGAACGAAGCGCCTTTCGATGTGCCCGATATGTACTCCAAACCGGGCACGCCTTGCAATGACTACAATGGGTATTCCATGACAAATTTAAATAATATTATTATTTACTAATCTCATCGTCTTTGACAGCTACTGTGATGTCTTCCAAAAGTGTCGGGAAGTGGATCCGTCGGGTCCATTAGCCACGCTGCGCAAGCTGCTGCTCTCCGAGGAGAGCATTGCTACCTTCAAGAAGTGGGTGCAGAATCATTGGTACACTGTAGCTCTGGCCGCTATTGGTGTCTTCTTGTTACTGGTATGTGATGAATCTAATTTTTCTCTTATATTCGGAAACCCGAAAAAAAAATATTTTTTGTTATGTTTAATACGTTTTTGTTTGACAAGTTAATGCGTGTGGTCACAAGTATGCTGAGGGATCAGTATGAGGCCAAAACGCAGGCCTTGGGCGATGGTGAGGCCAGCAATGTACCTGAAACTGACCCCGTAGAGCTCAGTTCATTGGCCATTGATCTCAATAGCTTATATAGAGCCAAGCTATGCTTTATTTCATGCAATCATACGCAACCCCACCACTTAATTTTCTTTACCATAAATATAATAATTTACTTTGTTCTTGCCACAGATCATGAGCACAAAGCTGCTGGCGAAACGCTCGAATCTGAAGCTTAAGTCGGTGACCATCATACACAGTGCCACCACGGAGACAGTGCGTCTGCCGGAGAACAACAACGGCGTTATAGTACACACGGCCGTGCGCACTAAGGTGCCATTCAAGAAAAAAGTTCGTGGCGAGCGCAGCAAGAAGTCAGGAATCGGCTTAGCAACAGGTGCAACAACAGCAGCTGGAGTACGTAGTAGTGCGGCAACCAAGGGCAGCGGGAATGTGGAGCCAAAGAAACCGAGCCGAACACAGGCGGTGACCAAAAAGAAGCTGAAGTCAAGCGCCGCTGAGGAGGAGCCAACCAAAAAGTCCAAAAAGCTGGGCAAGCACATGAAGGAAATTATCGACTACTCGCATCGCAACAACAATGCAGCCGGCGGCGATGATGCCTCAAATCTGTCAACCACTAACAATCACATGAACACCTTTGGCAAAGTGCAACGCTGGCTTTTGGAATCACCGATTGTGGCACAGCCACTGTCGCACATAGATCATAGCTCACGTGTGCACAAGGTGATGAGCAAGTCACAGTCAACGCCCGAGCGGCTGGTGCAGAAGACACCGCAAAAGACCAAGTCCATGGGCAATCTCTCAAATGAGAAGGTCAAACTGCAAGTCGTCTACAAGCCGCCGTTCAAGTTCTCGCTGCGGCTGTCCAAGAAGCCCAAGGTAAAGACGCACGTGGTGGGCGTAAGCGCTGGCGCGCGTCCAAAGCGTACGCAGAAGTCGCAGAACACACGCTCCAGCGGACAGGCGGCAACTACATCCAAGGGCCCATACACAGAGCGTACGAAGCGCACTGCCTTGCTGCTGTGCAACGAAGCGGATGATGATAATCAAATACTGACGGTAAACGAGCCCAACTACGAGACACTAAAGCCGCCCCCGCGCAACACAGAGCACTGCTATGAGAATGTGGAGCTGCCCGGAGCTAGTGCAGCGGCTGAGCCTGCCGCCACAAGCAAACCTGGTAGCAGTAGCAGTGCTGCTGGCAAGATAGCGCCCAGTTCTTCCAATCGCGCTAGCCTAGAGGCTGCAGCTGCGCCTGTGTCGCAGCGCAGCTCTTATCGGCGCTCCAATTCGCTATCCACGCATAATCCATTCGCTGTGGCGCCTCGACGTAGCAGCAGCAAAACGGCCAAGCATGAGTCGCAGCCCGCCGGCGGATCAATAAATCTGACGCGTAACTTTGGTAGCACGCAAAATCTGATAAATCTCAGCCAGAACATGGCTAAGTCAAAGAAGCGCAGCAGTCTCAATCTGAAAGCGAGTGCAGCCAAAAACGGCAAAGATCCGCCCACAGTGACAACAGCTGTCGCAGCCCCTGCAGCCACAGCGCCGCAACGTCGCTCCTCTTCCAACGCGAACCTGCGCAGAAATAGCAGCACCTCCAATGCAACGCCTCAGGCGGCTCCGGTCCCGCCCACTCGCAACACACGCAACAGCTTCAGCAACATTCCACGCGCCAGCCTCAATGGCCAGAGCCAGAGCAGTGTCTCCGCAGCGGCGACGGTGGCGGCGCCGAGCTTTTCACGTCAATCGTCTACAAGCACAGCGACAACAACGTCTAGCGGAATGACACCAGCACTACCGCTGCCTTCCTCCCTCCCTCTACAACAATCCGCCTCCACAAGCGCCATGCCCAGTCAACGGCAAACGACGCAGCCGATGCGACGCAGTCTAAACAATTTCCGAGCGCGTTCCAATGCGACAACAGCTGCCGCTACCGCTGCTGTTGCTGCTGCTGCTGTACCTCCACCAACAACGCTGGACAACGAGCTGCCATCGGATCTGGAGGTGGTTGTCTCTGACATTGAAAACCTGGTTAGCTAAGAGCAGCGCAGTTGCTCGTATCCATTTCAAAGCAACCAAGTGAAAGTGATAAGTCCTAAAGTTAGTTATACAAATTGTCGCATAGGTTTACATGCATATATATATAAATTTAGATTTGTATATATATACATAAATACATATATGTACTTTACACTGCCTTAAACTTGCCGTTTCTGCTGAATATGTGAACGCCACGCCCCTCCACACATACCAAACCGACCACGAATCCCGCATTAACCAGGCAAAAAAAAAACAAATAGTTACATATATTCGGAATGCCGAATTTTAAATATTCTTGCAGGGGATCTAAACAAAGAAAAAAAAACAATTTTTACTCAATTTAATCTCTAGATATACTTGTATATTGCTAAAATAGTAAAGAATAATTTTACAGATGTTCCCACATCTAGATATAATCGAGAGATATACAAACTAAAAACTCCAGTGATCCGTAATAGATATTTATGCAACTTCTTTACGTTATGTGTACATATTTATATATACTATGATCCATACTGCAAGGGTATACAAATGCAAACAACGCTCGTGCTTATGGCTTCACTAACACACAAATCGATACCATATTCAATATTCACCTGACACACCCAACACTTAATACTAACACCTAATACCAACACCAACACCAACGCCAATGCCACCGCCGAAGCCAGATGCACTCACCGCACATTGTACCTTTTACTACATACTATTTAACTGTATTTACTGTTGTATTGTATTCGTGATCTACGTAACTGTAACTTGTAACTCTGTACTTTCGTCTATACCTATGTGAATTGTGTTCAATTGTCGTAATACGATCGATCGTATTGTATGTATGAACCAACAATATCCTAATTAATTTGAGATTTATACTAACGTTCCACAATTAGAGTATTATTAGCTTTGAAAAACAAGGAAACCCATAATGAAATCGGCCTAGGCTTAACTATTTTTGTAATGCAAACAAATAATAATAATTGCAATAGACCGATGAAGAACTAATCTAGATATCTATATATACATACATACATATGTACATCGATACAACGAAACTCGATCGCTACGCAGTTTCAAACTGTTATTGTATTTATCTCTGTTTTATATGAATTCCTACACAGTATTATGCTATCTTTACATATGACATATCTTTATTTTCTTAAATCATGTTCTCTACGTTTCAAACAACGACCATTGTCTCTATAAACTTCGACACACAGAAAAACAATATAAGGTGCTATTTTAGTAAGGAATGTATAGAACAAACATAAACGAAAATCTAACCAAGAACATTTTAATACAAAACAAAACAATACTCTTATGAATATTTTCCAAGAAGATCAAAAATGATTATAAGATTTGTAGTTGAGATGGGAAGAGTGTAGCCAAGTGGTTAGCCCGGGAAAGTTGCAAGTAATATACATAAATGATATTAGTAACAATTATAACCAACGATAACTGTCAATAAATCAAAAGTAAAATGCATCGAATCGTAGTAATTAGTAGTCGCAACAGAATCAAATGAAACTTAATAAAAAGCAGTTTACTCAGCGCCCCACTCTGCAATTATACCCACATCCGCACATCCACACACACACACACACACACTATTGCCTGCGCCATTCTTAGAAGTAGTGTATATAGGAAATAAAATCGAAAGACAAATAGTTTTTATATGCAAACAATAAAAGATTAGAAAGCAATAAAGAACAAAACACCTAACCGATATTCATTACATTCGATAGTCACGTAGCGTATCAAATCACAAAGGAAAGCAGACGGCTTGCGGAGATATAAGAAAGAGAACCCCAAATAACTAGTGTTTTATAGTCTAAGCTAATCGGAATAATCCCTAGATATTTACATATGTATGTATGTAAGTAATGTGTTGAAAGCTCGTCGTTTTTTAAATTGCGTATAGTTCTGATATGTATTTGCATTAGCGCATTGGCTGGATAAAGTACTTATAGACGGGGGCGTGCACTGAGCACATGGGTATATGGTATATTTTTTTGGAATATACAATACATTAATAGGTAGACATAAGCTCAGCTCAAATGATCAACCCGAAACAAGTGGAAGTAAAGACAGTTAACGTAAACGCGTAGGCAAGTTATGAAACGGAAAAACAAAATTACGCGACAATCGCTTTGAAATGCTTATTAAGAAAATTAAAAGTAACATAAATCGAAATATAGTTTTAAGTTTGTCTTAACAAAAAAAGAAAATCTCACACGAACACCTATTGATAACTATTTAAATATGAAACTATACAACGCGCAGATTCTTTTATAACATTAAAGTAACTCGGCAAAATCATAAAATTTACCAAAAAAAAAATTACAAAAATAAAAAAAATTGCCAATGTTTATGTATTGTATATAAAAATGCAAATAATTATTATCTAAGCTGAAAGTATTTTGAGCGTGACAGAAAGACTATTTTAGCGCGAAATGAACCATTTTTGTGTATTGTACATAAGAAATTTATTGATTTTAAACTATATATATGCATCTATATATATATATACATAAATAATTTAGTCGTAAAACTGCAAAACGATTTTGAAATCTGTGTGTGTACCTCAATTGTAATTAATTTTATTTGTGTACTCCTTTTGATAAAGGGTTTGCACTCACTTCAGTGGTTTAATAATGACTATTTTTTATAATTTAGCTAAATGAATTTTAAATACACATACTCCAAGAAACCCTCGTAGAGAACCAAACCCCTAGTTAAATAACAAAGTTTTAAATGTTGTCAAAGAACGTATCAAGTACGAAAAGTATTTCTGTCGTCAATTAAATAACGCGTAAATCGAAAGCCGTAAAGCAAAAGCATGCATAATTTAAGTACAATAACTCTTAAATAATATAAGTTGCTAACAGAAAGACAGAGAGCAAATGTTTTAAGTTAAGTTAAGTTTTACTTAATAATAATAATGGTATGAATGCAGTAATTATTTAATTTATTAATATTATCATTAAATGTTAATGCAAATTGTAACTAATTTTTAACACTGCACTTTGTTGCAATATTTTTTTATAATTTCCCATTTCAAGCAAAATTAAAATAACAATAAACAAAAATGAAACTAAACTTACAGAAACGAAACACGTTTACTTAATTAGCTTTTTTCTCAGCTTTTTCCAATTTCGAGGCGCGTTTTGCCATAATCCAAAAATAGAGAGATGGCAACAAATGACGTAAATAGTATGCAATTTTAGCCTGGACATCGCTGACAATTATATCGGGTTCCTTACGCATTATGCATTGTAATATGCGTTCCGCTAACTTATCGGGCGACATGCCCTTGGCCGTAGTCTCATCCATTTCTGAAAGCGGGAGAAATGCAAAATGGAATTAGCTAGCAGCTTACTTATCAGTGACATTTATACTTACTGCCATAGTTAGTGCCCGCTCCCGTCAGGGCATTCACCGAGAGCTGTGTGCGTATGTAACCAGGACTGACACAGGAAACGTACACATTCTTATTGGCCACCTCAGCACGCAGCGCATCGGCGAATGCTTGCAGGGCATGTTTGGAGGCGGAATAAGCGGCTCGCTGAGGTATCGCAAACTTTCCTTGCACAGAGCTAATGAAGCATATATGACCACTCTGATTTTTTACCATAGAAGGCAATAGCGCTATATTGAATTAAATGAGTTAGATAATAAACATTATCGCAAATAGAGCTGCAAGAACATACCTTTTGTCAACGCCACCGTGCCAAAATAATTGACCACCATTACATTTAGGTCGACGTCGATAGCTGTGGAGGCAACATCTGCACGTACACTAATGCCACCATTATTTATCAAGATATCGACTTGATTGTAAACACCTAAGGCGCGTTTAACAAAATCTGACATCGAATTAAGTTCAGATAGATCCAAAGCCAGAACGGTGGGCGGGTATGCGGGATCCTGCAAGTATCTATGAATATCAATATGTATATTTTAATAAGACTAGAAGACAAAATTTACCACGTCCAGTTCCATTAGATCCTTTTTCACGCGCTCCAGCTCTTCAACCCGACGGGCGGCTAAGATAATCTTACAGCCCGCTTTATAAAAGACGTGCGCAAGGGATTCGCCCAAGCCCGAACTGGCGCCAGTTATTAGCACAACCTAGAAGAATTCAATACCAAATTTAGTATAAAGCGAATTGAAACTATATTTATTGCCTTCTACCTTGCCGGGTAATTGGTTTCGGTACTTCTGGGCGCGAAAGCGTTGCCATAAATTAATAAAGGCCAGTGGCAGAGCCACAGGCATTAGAATGCTGCCAAGTATCCAGTACAACACATTCCATTCACTGCTTGGTGCACATTTTTCTACTTGGTCCGACCTCATAGTATATTATTATGTTTAACTCGAAGAACTTTGCACTGTTAAAAACAGTAATAACAAGAACAACCCAGTTGTGCCATTCACACTGAATGGTCTACTATTTTGATTGCAATGGCATTCACAAACATCTGTGGAGCATTGCCGCTGCGTGTTACCGCAGTAATGAGAATACCAAAAATGCACAGCTGATATTTGTTACGTTGAGGTTCTTGGTGCCGCTTATTTAATTGTTATTTTATTTCATAAAATATGTTAATATGCACTGCCTAGTCAGACAAACGCAACGTTTAAGTTGTTGGCTCCCAACAGCGCAAATTCATACCACCGCGGTGCAGCGCACGTTTTGGGAACGAGAGAAGAAATCCGGCTATAAAACAGAACTACCGGAGCCATCAAAAAAGCAGCTTATTATTGATGGACTACGGGACTTAAAAGAGGAAATCAAGCTATGGCGTCAGGAAGTAAAAGAAAAACTCGAAAGCGATCCAATTCTAGTATTTCGCCCCGGAGAAACGGATATAGTTTTCGATTTCAAAGCACCGGACGTACTCGATAAATGGACAGTGACAACAGATGCGGATCATGGTGAAGGCAAAAGCAGAGCCACATTGGAGCTAAGTGCTTCAGGGGCCGGACTCTTCCACGGCGAGGTCAATTCTCAGCATACTAAGGATGGAATCATCAAGCGCACTGGCTATGCGAATATACGCACTAAGCGTGTGCGGGTCAGTAAAGATTAATAAGTCACTGCAGGATTGATTTCTAATTCCAAGTCTATTTCCTATTAGAAATCATTTAAGCGAGAGTCCACATACGACTGGACTCAGTACAACATGTTGATTATGAAGGTGCGCGGCGACGGACGAAGCTATTTAATTAATTTACACACAGAGGGCTATTTCGATCTCATGTGGAACGATATATATCACTATGTACTTTATACACGCGGTGGCCCTCACTGGCAAATAGCAAAGATACCCTTCTCCAAATTCTTTCTATCCTCCAAGGGCCGTGTACAGGATCGTCAGAATGCAATACCTCTGAATTGTGTAACTCATTTTGGCTTCTCTGTGGCAGCCAAAAAAGGTATGGATGGGCCATTTGGTTTGGAAATTGACTATGTGGGATTGGAGTATGATCCTAGCCATCAAGAAGAATTCGCCTACGAAATGTACAAAACACCTAAGTATATTGTAGCTACATAAAAACAAAAATCTGTTAATTGTAGAATATTGGAGCATTCAAAATAAATGCACGTTTGTTTTAATTCATGCTCTCTCAATTTCTCTCTCTGACCGGGCAACTGTCCTCTCTTGAATCAGCTGTTTAAATGTTTACAACTGCACAGTTTTTAGGGCCGATTGTTTTGGTTGTCGTCTGTTAATATACAGTTACAGGTGCTTTTTACAATTTGGCTTTACATTTTACGTATTGAAAGGTGCTTCGATTTCAACATATGGCATTTCACGACAGCCAAACAAAGCCGCGTGAGCGGTAAAACGATTCGCAATTTTCTTTCGCTTTGCACCACTCGAATACCGCTTCAGTCTCACTCTAACTTTGGTTCCTGATAGTTGTTGATAAAACAGCGGAAAAAACTTCCGCCTCAACGTAACGTCGCAACTGCTGTATTACTATTTTTATCTATACATAAATAACTGATAAATAAAGATGGTGCGTATTTTTAGCATACATACATAAGAAATCGCCAACTAGACCAATTGAAAAACTTGCACTAGCAAACTAAAACGTGACCATGGGGCGGCCATTCACACAACAGCCCGATAAGACCTTGAATTGTTTTGCTAATGTAATCCTGTTCATAGCAAAAAAACACACCTCAATCAATAACAAGACAGATCGATTGTACTCGGTTAGGCGAAGATTAAATACGCTGTAGCTACGATATGCTTATATCTAAAAAATGTATAAAAAATAATTGAAAAAGTAAATTAAATAAAAATTAAACACATCCTTACGTAAAAATATAAATATTCATAATAGTTCATTACTTCTCGCACAGTGACTTAAAACTATTCGCACTTGAAGACATTCTAAAACGGACAATTACAAACATGTGAACATGTGTGTGTGTGAATGTGGCCATTCGATTATCTGCTTCTTCTTTTTAATTTCCCACACTCTCACACTGCTAAGCATTCAAGTAGGCTGACAGGCTCGACTGTTTGTGTTCATGCTAAGAATAAGTAACCGATTCCTTCAATGATAGTGTATAAGACTACACATTTTACCGGTTTGCGGTGACGTTTCGAAAACATGTTGGGCAAAAACCAGTCCAGCCAACGACCAACGAAAGCGACAGCAATGCATGAAACCAGTTGGCAGTTACCATTCCTGCTAGCAACTTCACCCGCTATTCTCTGTCTGTTAACTTATCAAGTGCTGACGTTGGTCGTTTTAGTAGACAGCGCAAAATGGTGCAATATACGGTAGACGTTTAATCAAATGCCATTACAACATATACTAATAATATATACTAATTAATAATTGGCATTCACTTACTGATTGCAGCAAGAGACGTATCTGTACGATCCGAACGTGCTGCTCAAGCTAGACTTTCATCGCAGCCCAGCTAAATTTCAGCCATTCATTTCGGCGGCCAATCCGGGCGAGTCGTGGCTGCGGGTGCGGCCACTAAAGGATACGGACTATGATCGCGGCTTTCTGCAGCTACTCTCTCAGCTCACGAATGTGGGCAATATAACACGCACACAATTTCTGAGTAAGTGAATGTCTTTTCAACGAACTGCGACAGTTTTTGATATGTCGATTCTCAGCACGTTTCTCGCAGATGAA
The DNA here is from genome assembly GCA_035045965.1 of Drosophila aldrichi. Taxonomy (NCBI): domain Eukaryota; kingdom Metazoa; phylum Arthropoda; class Insecta; order Diptera; family Drosophilidae; genus Drosophila; species Drosophila aldrichi. The sequence goes on from JAWNOM010000040.1 coordinate 2,219,231, forward strand.
GGCCAGCGGTGATTACTATGTGACGGTCATTGAGGACACACGGAAGGGCGAGATTATTGGTGCTGCCTCGCTCATCATTGAGCGCAAGTTTATACACAATTGTGCAGTGGTAGGTGAGAGATCTATCTGAAATATCAGGCAATACATACTTCATCTCATTGCAGCGCGGACGCCTTGAGGATGTGGTAGTGAATGACACGTATCGTGGCAAGCAACTGGGAAAGCTGTGAGTTGAGCAACATTAAAGTGTTTATACTGCTACTATAACTTCCGTTTCTTTGACAGTATTGTTGTTACCGTGTCGCTGCTAGCTGAGCACCTTGGCTGCTACAAAATGTCGCTGGACTGCAAGGACAAGCTCATCAAATTCTATGAAACACTAGGCTATGTTCTCATACCCGGCAACTCGAATTCTATGACCATACGCTACGACGAGGATACGCCAACATTGAAGCGTAACTCCGCATCGGCTGCTACTGGCGCTGCAGGCGATGCTTACCAAACTGTGAGCCTCGATTTTGCCTCTTGACAATTAGCCGCCAACGCTGCTCCAAAATCCAAGCTATAGATCATCATCCATCTAAAGCGACGAACTGCGCGAGGCGCAATGTAAACACGTCATCAAATGGAAACTTCCATAAAAGCTATCAATTTCTCCATTTGTTGCATTTATTTGAACATAAACGATTGCGAAAATTTCATTGCGCTTGGCGCATGGATTTTTGGACAGCGCTGGCAGGCGGTGGTGTCATTGTGGTTTACACCACAAAGGCATACAAGTAGTTAATATATGGCTTAGACAACCATAACTGGTTGTGCTCAATATATTTTTCAAATTCTTACAGAACTCACAATTTTACAATTTTTTCTCTCCTTTCTGCTACTGAATGTGGGCGGCGCCCGTTTTTTGTTTAAATATAATAAGGTCGTTGTTATAATGCCCTTCAAGAGCACGTTCATCAAGTAGCCATAATTTTTTACAAAAAATATATATAATATAATTAATAATAAACAACTAATGCCAACAACATTTTATGTACAATTCTTTGAATGATTTACGGCACTTAAACAATATTTGCTGCTGGACAGCCTTTGGGAACTATGCTTACAAAAAAAAAAAAATTTTAATTTTATCATCACATTTAAACACTCATCCTGCGCAATCTTAGCTGCGCTTACAGTTCGGCTTAAGTGTAGGGTTCGTCTGGGTGTCAGGAAAACGCGCACAAGTGTCCACACTTGGGGCACTTCGAATGCTTGGCAAAGTACTGCTGCAAATGGTCGATGTGCCCGCCATGGGAGCAGCCTTGACACCAAGCATACACGCCACGAACAATTAGATTACAGACGGTGCACTTAGCCGACTGCATAGACTTGCACTTGTCACAATACCAGCCCACAGCGCCGCCTAGCGGTCGGCCACATTCGCCGCAGTTGGTTGGCATGACCGTTGACTGTTGGTTCAATTGCCGCACGGAGCGCACCCAGGCGCGATTAATCACTTCACAGGCCTCGTTCCAGAGCTCGTAGCGATGCAACTGATCAACGTAGGTATGAAACCAATGCTCCTATCAGAAAATAATTATAAATTGATGCAAAATGCGAATACAGCTCACTTGAGAGACTTACCACCACAACATCTTCAATGGGCAGCAGCTGGCGTGCTTCGCCCATAACAATTAATATGGTCAGAGCGGTTTGCACATCGCCCACATCGTTCTGCAGCATCAGGGCATCTACCACAAATTGATGTGGCTCCCACATGGGTATGGGCGGCACATGGCTCACCTTCAATATGCTCGGCACTTGGGGTGGCTAGCAAATAGGGAAAAATATTTATTAAGTTTTCCATGCGATGAGAAATGCCTTTCTTACCGGAGATTTTTCATGTTCAGATGCCTTGAGATCCAGCTGCGAACGAACTGCTTGTACATCATGATGCAACGCCGTGTCCGGTAATGCCAGAGCTTTCGTTAAGTCCGCGGGTCCGACATAAATAAACCCATTGCGCAACAACTCAAAGTTGTCAAACGTAATCTCACTAATGATTTGCGTTTCAGAGAGTATCACCGAGCTAGTTGGCGGCGGATTTTGTTTGCCACCGACAGCCAGCTCATCTCCATCCTCACTGGCATCAACTGCTTCCAGCTGTGTCTCTTGGCTATTGCCATTCATCTCCTGACCCTGATCGTGTGGCGTCCAATCGCTGGCCACTTGTGCAGCACGACGCAGGGTAATTGGATTCTTTTGATTGGAGAACGAGGAGCGATGCTCGAAGGGCGGCTCAAAATGCTTGGTGCCATAGAAGAGTTTAATGAAGTTCCACAGTGTGGTAGCCTGAAAGTACAACACAATATTGCAAATAATTTAGCGGCATTTTATCTCTGCTGAGCGTATTAAAATTACTCTGCATATGAAATTTATATTAATTATCTGTAGGGATTGCTAGTTCACTAACGTCTTTGATATTTCTTACGTTATATTTTCCATATTTCCGGGAGACTTCCGCATTGTGTTCACACAACTCGGCCAGTTTCTTGCCACTCAGCAGTAGTTCCCGGGCACAGCCAATGAAGACTTCATGCACCCGCAGCTCTGTGGTAGTATCGTGCGAGGGAAATTCAGGGCCTGAGGCCATGTTCTATATAAGGCCATATTCAATATTAAAATCACGCTTACACATTCATTTTCAGTTCGTTATTACCACATTTTTGAGCATAAACATGTACATCTTGGAATGGTCCAGATGGAATTGAATGTTGCCGGGCATATTTGCCTTACGGCGGCTTCTATAAAGGTCAATCCATAATTATTATTATAGATAATGTTTCTGTATGCTTAGACTCACATAAAGTTGGTACTTTTGGTATTGGATAAGCCACTCGACTTAATAGCATACTCCTTGATTTTATTGGCAAAGGAGATGTCCCCATGCCTGCCTAAGCTGGCGCCCTGCGCATTGGCTTTCAGGGCCGGACGTGTAGCATCCTTGAATGCGTGCTTGTAGATGCTGGAGTCCTTGCTAGTAGAGAGCAGGCAATGCGAATCACTGCCCTGCCAAGCAATGTCCGTTGTGACGTTTGTGTGGTCATTAAAGGAGGCAAAGGGTATATAGGGACGACGTATGTCCCACACGTGTATACTGTAGTCCACCACGAGGGCGCAGCTGGCTATGTGATAGCTGCCGATATGGATTATAATTATTATTATACGACTGCAAATCAATTCAAATTTTAGCAGCTTACGTTCTCTCTGGCCTCCATTTAACACGGCCAACTACAGCGATCGTGTGTATTGTGTACTCCAAACTGGCGCGTCCATCCATATTCCACACCTTTATCTGCTTATCCCGACTGCCGGTAGCCAGCCAATTGCGAGTGGGATGCCAATCGCAGGTGTAGATGGGCCCACTGTGCGCCGTGAATTGAACCATGCATTTGTCCCACTTTCGCATGTCCCACAACTGAACGGTTCCATTCTCTGATACGGCAGAAAATATATTCGGCGAGTGCGGTGAGAACTTGAGGTCGCGCACGGACTCTGAGTTGCTGAAATATGTGTTCACGGACGTATCGAGTCGTATGTCGAAGCACTTGATGGTGCCATCCTGTGAGCCAGATATCAAAATATTCCCTTCTGTGCTATGGAACGTAACTGTGTGAGCGGTGCGCTCGTGCTCATTGTAAACAAGCAGCTGCTTTTGCCGTCCAAACTTGGAAAGATCCCAAACGGAGACAACGCCATTGGTGGCTGCCGTAGCCAAAATATTACTATCCAATGTGCTCCAAGCAACATCATTAGACGAATAGCTAAGATTTTGATTTTTGCCGACTCGCATATTGCACACCTCCGTGAAGCTTTCAGCGTCAATCGAATAGACTTTGAGCACTGGGAGGAAACTTTTCGTTAATCTCAGAAATGGAATCTTAGGAATGGGGGTTTACTTACAGCTACGTCCGGCAACTGCAATTTGATTATGCTCCTTGTTTAAGGCCAAGGCGTTAGCATGGCCTTCCATACAGATTCGTAGCGATACCGTCGAAGGACCCGCATCCTCCAGCGTATCAGGCATTTTGAGAAAATTTTATGAACCGCAAACTTCTCAGTTTGGACTGAATTCTTGAACAAAAAAACTGAATTGAACACTAACATTACCAATGCTATTAACAGCAAGCATAACATAACGAATATTTGCTGAAACTTTAACAGAATAACTCCTCACTCAACGAATGCTCCTCATATGCAGTAACATCTGTAGCAAGAGTGGCAGCGCTGTATTATCACCAATCGAGGGAATCAGATGGCCGGTGGCGTTAACAAAATCTTCATTGCATTAGAATTTTTCAAGTACTCGCGCATACAATGCCGGATATCAAAATAACACCATTAGGCGCCGGTCAGGATGTAGGCCGCAGCTGTCTACTACTGTCGATGGGCGGCAAAAACATAATGCTTGACTGCGGCATGCATATGGGCTACAATGATGAACGACGCTTCCCGGACTTCTCATACATTGTGCCCGAAGGACCAATTACCAGTCACATTGATTGCGTGATCATATCACACTTTCATCTTGGTGAGCAGTAACTAATTTCTATCAAGCTCCCAATAGCACTTGTTTTTAATCACATATATATATACTTAGATCACTGTGGCGCTCTGCCCTATATGTCGGAGATAGTGGGCTACACTGGTCCCATATACATGACTCATCCGACCAAGGCTATTGCACCCATTCTACTTGAAGATATGCGAAAAGTGGCTGTTGAACGCAAGGGTGAATCGAATTTCTTTACAACACAAATGATCAAAGATTGCATGAAGAAGGTAATACCTGTTACATTACATCAAAGCATGATGGTGGACACAGATCTGGAGATAAAGGCCTACTATGCAGGCCATGTGCTTGGTGCCGCAATGTTTTGGATTAAAGTTGGCTCCCAAAGTGTTGTCTATACCGGCGATTACAATATGACTCCTGATCGGCACTTAGGCGCTGCCTGGATTGACAAATGCCGACCGGATTTGCTTATAACCGAGAGCACATACGCCACAACAATACGAGATTCCAAGCGCTGTAGGGAACGAGACTTCCTTAAAAAAGTACACGAATGCGTTTTAAAAGGCGGGAAAGTCTTGATTCCCGTCTTTGCATTGGGACGAGCGCAGGAGCTTTGCATTCTACTAGAAACATATTGGGAGCGCATGAATCTGAAGTATCCCATCTACTTTGCACTGGGTCTCACTGAGAAGGCGAATACATACTACAAAATGTTCATCACTTGGACAAATCAAAAGATCCGCAAAACCTTTGTACACCGAAATATGTTCGATTTCAAGCACATAAAGCCCTTCGACAAGGCATATATAGATAATCCAGGTGCAATGGTAGTCTTTGCCACCCCAGGCATGTTGCACGCCGGTCTCTCGTTACAAATCTTTAAGAAATGGGCACCGAATGAAAACAATATGGTCATAATGCCTGGCTACTGTGTGCAAGGCACAGTGGGCAACAAGATTCTAAGTGGTGCCAAAAAAGTCGAATGCGAGAATCGTCAGGTCATTGAGGTCAAAATGGCCGTGGAGTACATGAGTTTTTCGGCTCATGCCGATGCCAAGGGTAATATTAATAGATACGTCCAAATTGCATAAAATAAGTCTTATGTTCATCTTAGGTATAATGCAGCTTATTCAGAACTGTGAGCCCAAGCACGTCATGCTTGTCCACGGCGAGGCTGAGAAGATGAAATTCCTGCGAGCCAAAATCCGAGACGAGTTTAATTTGGAAACATATATGCCAGCCAATGGTGAGACCTGTGTAATCTCTACGCCCGTCAAAATACCCGTGGATGCCTCAATTTCGTTGCTGAAGGCGGAGGCCCGCACCTACAATGCTCAGCCGCCGGATCCAAAGCGTCGTCGCCTCATACACGGCGTCCTTGTGATGAAAGACAATCGCATTATGCTACAAAATCTGACTGATGCCCTCAAAGAGATTGGCATTAATCGACATGTGATGCGTTTCACATCTAAGGTCAAAATGGATGATCCAGGACCAAAGCTGCGCACCAGCGAGAAGCTGAAAACGCTGTTGGAAGAGAAGCTGATTGGTTGGAACGTAATGCTGCAGGACAGCGGCATTATAACCGTAGAGACCGTTGAGATCAATGTAGAGGAGGACGAAAAAGATCCCAAGCAAAAGACTATACTAATCACTTGGACTAACCAAGATGAAGACATTGGCGCTTACATATTGAATGTTCTGCAGAATATGTGCTAGATTTAGTTAAGGAAAAAAAGCAGCCAGTCTAATCAGTTTTCTAATCGAGCCTTAACGTGTTCTGCACGATTCCATAGTTTTTAAGCAAAAAGCTAATTGTAATTGTGGTTTTTGAAGTTATCTAAAATACAATTGAAATCTATTTTCAAAACAATAATGAAGATAGCGTTATCTAGTCTAAAACTTCGTCCTCAACGTCCTTGTACCACTTTATGACATATTGGACAATAATGTATTAAAATGTTTCAAATATAGGTTAGTTACTTAAAAGTATCTAATCCATATTTGGAAACAAATGAAAAAAGGCCACTAGCCGAGTAAATATTGGAATTTAAAAAACAATTTCATAATGCATAAAAATCAACAAACAAATTACTGAACTATGTTTAATTTTAACCAAAATTCGATTTTTTCGTTCCACGCTATTTATTCTGGTTTTTATCTCAGATAATTATAAGTTTTATATCATTTAATACGCAGCGATCGCGTTTTCGAATCTTCGTAATATTTGAATTAGGTCTGATGAAATCGTTCAAGCTAAAGCTGCGGCTCAAACTGGAGTGTGTTACGAATACACTTCTTATGTCAGGGCAGCGGCACCAGAGATGATTTCAATCAACTCGCGAGTGATGACAGCCTGTCGGGTGCGGTTGAATGTGAGGGTCAGCTTCTCAATCATTTCACCGGCATTCTTCGAGGCATTGTCCATGGCAGTCATGCGGGACGATTGCTCAGAGCAAGCGCCTTCCTTCATGGTGTAGAAGATGAGCGAGGCCAGAGAGAACTCCAGATAGCTCTTGATGACATCGCTGTCGAGCGAATCGTAAACGGCCAGCTTTTCCGACTTCTCCACAGTGGGGCCACTGTAGATGGGCAAAGTGGAGCACTTGTACGAGACCACAGACTTGAACTGGTTGTACACGATCTTGCCCTCGGTATAATCGTATCCGGTCGACAATACCTCATGTGCAATCTTGGACGCATCCAGGAAAGTAGGTGGCAGACGGCCCACTTCGTTGGCCACCATCAGGATGTTCTTACCGTACAAACGGGACAGAATGGCACGCGACTTGTCGCCAACGCAGAACACCATGGTGTTAGAATCATCCTTCTGCAGCTCGCCACGGATGAGACGTGCAACACCGGTGTGCACGGCACCGCAGAGGCCACGATCCGAAGTTACGGCAATAAGCAGCTTCTTAGGCTCAACAGCTCCATCAGCCTGCACTTCGGTTTTATCAAAGAATTGTTGAGCACCGATGCCATAGGGACGCGCTGCCTTTAAATCACGCTCGGCACGGGAGTACTTGGCCGCGGACACCATTTTCATTGATTGCGTAATTTTTTGGATGTTCTTTACGGATTTGAGGCGCATGGAAATATGCTTCAATGTGGCCATACCACGTTGCTGTTGGGCAACATTGGTGGCTTCAACAGCCATTGGCAGCAAAAGCGTAGTACGTTGCATCATCATCCTGTGAGCTGTTGAAGTTCCTGCACAAGAAATTAGCACAAATATTGCTTGAACGTACAGCGAAAATTTACCTGCGTGAAGTTGGCAGCGAGACGAATGTTATAACACAGGGCGGTGTTGCCAGACTAAGCAACTGTCAAGTGCTCGGCTGTGAATGTCAGCAGCTGCTGTGAATTGCAAACACTTAACCCCTCAATATTAAGAACGAATCGAAATTTTAGTCACTAATAAGTAGTTAAATTACTGTTATATATTTATTTGTATTAATTTTTTTTTAATTAGTCAGATAATTATTTTTAATTATATATGAATATTAATTAATCAATCGATTGCATAGCGCCAAGTCAGCTGCTCAACTATTCGATTATGTACCCCTCAGCTCGCGTGTCATCACTAAAGTAACCAAAAGCAAGAAGAAGCAAAAAGCTGACGTACTCGGGAAAAAGTTTAGAATTAATTAAGCAATTAATACACATTAGACACAACGCAGTAGTTAATAATGTAATATAGTGCAAATATAAATGCGTTAGTCTTTAATTTTTCATTAAGCCCAAATACCACACGAATTGCAAAACACTAGAGTATGTTGAAAAATTGTTGCTGTGCATAGAGGAAGCCAACAACAAAAGTCGTAGTCAGACGAGTCGATGATAAGATTCATGAATGCGTAGATAAATCATAAGTACAAGTATCCAACACGCTAACAGCTGGCATAAAAAAGAAAAAAACAAAAGGAGTACCATAAATGCAAACGTCTGAAAAGTATGTAGCTGGCAATGGTGTTGATGGTGGTGGTGGTGCACACGCATTAACGTTAACATCTCTATCTCTCTCGGCAGCGCCTCTCTTCTACTGCCTTAAACAATAGTCAACAGAAACACAGACAGCAACAGCTGTGTGTGTGCGCGCGTGTGTGTGTGTGTGGGTGTCTGTGTTGTCGCATTTTGTGTGTTTGTCGGACGTAACAAAATATTGAGCCGTCGAGCAAAACACATGATGTGGTCGTTCTTCTCGCGCGACTCCTCCAAAGACTTTCCATATGACATTGGCGAACCCGTTGCTGGCTTTGATAACTATTCCATATGGACACTGCACAAGGCCAAACGCAAAGGCACCCTAGAGGAGGTCTCCGTCTTTGTTTATGATATACGAAGTGGATCCGATACGAAAAGTGAACTGGCCAAGGCGGCACTAAAACGCCTTAAAACGTTGCGTCATCCCAGTATACTGCAATATTTAGACTCCCTGGAAACGGATAAGATGCTATATGTGGCCACCGAGGCCGTGGAACCACTGGGCACATATTTCACCAAACTAGCCACAGACAATGTACAGAAGGGCCTCTATCTGGCTTGGGGCATCTTTCAAATTACGGCAAGTTAAATAATCTGCATATTTGCACTCATATAGTAATACATCTTTCATATTCTTTCATATATTTACAGCGTGCTCTCTCCTTTCTCAATAACGATGGAAATTTGCGGCACAACAATGTCTCTGCCTGGTCGGTCTTCGTCAATTCTTCCGGCGAATGGAAGCTGGGCAGCCTCGAGTATGTCTCTCCTGCTGATGGTAATCCCATGCCGCCCGCGAAAATTCCTGTAACACTAGAGGTCTACGATGCGCCTGAAAAGAATGATCCGACTAAACTTAAGGCTGCTACCAAATGGTAGGCAATTCATATATATTTACGTTCCAACACATATTTAATTCCATAAATCTCGTTTTAACAGCTCTGTGGACATGTGGGGTCTGGGATGTCTCGTTTGGGAGGCCTTTAACGGCGTGCTTAAGCAGCGATCCAATCTCAAGGACATCGAACACATACCCAAATCACTGCAATCTCTATATTGCGAGCTCGTTGGTGCATCGCCTTCAAATCGGCCCAATCCAGCTGATATTATAACGCGCTGTCGCAAACCAGGCGGTTTCTTTAAAAACGATTTGGTGGACACACTGCTCTTTCTTGAAGAAATTCAAATCAAAGACAAAGCGGAAAAGAATCGCTTCTTCAGCGGTCTGACCACGCATCTGGAAAACTTTCCAGATAACGTTTGTAAACACAAAATACTTCCACAACTGATAACTGCTTACGAATACGGCGACGCTGGCTCAGCGGTATTGGCGCCCATGTTCAAGGTGAAGTAGCTATACATACGTATAGCATAATATATTTATATAAACAAGAGATTAATAATTGATTTTGCCTTTATATTTAGCTTGGAAAACTGCTAGACGAAGTAGAGTATCAGAAACGTATTGTACCCTGTGTAGTGAAGCTCTTTGCCTCGACGGATCGTGTGACCCGTTCTCGTCTGCTGCAGCAATTGGATCTGTTTATTGCGCATTTGCAACCGCCGGTGGTAAATGAGCAAATATTTCCACAAGTAGCGCATGGCTTTCTAGACACGAACGCCACCATACGCGAGCAGACGGTGAAATCCATTATTCATCTGGCTCCCAAGCTGAACTACAACAATCTCAATGTGGAGGTGTTGCGTCATTTCGCTCGACTGCAAGCGCGCGACGATCAAGGTGGCATACGTACCAATACAACAGTTTGCCTGGGCAAGATTGCGCCACATCTGCATCCGCAGGTGCGCCAACGTGTTCTCGTCTCGGCCTTTATACGTGCCATGCGTGATCCCTTTCCGCCGGCGCGTGTTGCTGGTGTTTTGGCGCTGGCAGCCACTCAACAATACTTTTTGCTTAGTGAGGTGGCCAATCGTGTCTTACCATCGCTGTGTTCGCTGACTGTTGATCCAGAGAAAACTGTACGCGATCCGGCCTTTAAAACAATACGTGGATTTTTGGGCAAATTGGAGAAGGTCTCCGAGGATCCCAGTCTGCGTGAAACAATGGGTAAGAAGTGGATACATAACACAAATTGAAATGAGAAGCTAACGTATTGAATTGCAGAAGCGGATGTTCACACCGCAACGCCTTCAATTGGCAATGCTGCAGCCACCTGGGCGGGCTGGGCAGTTACCGCCGTGACAGCCAAGTTCTATCGCAGTCAAAGCGATTCGTCCAGACCCAGACCGCCATTAACAGGACGGAATCTATCGAAGCCAGCGTCGTTGGGTAAGTTTTTCACAACAACACAAAAAAAAACTCAAATAATATGTATTTTACTTGGCACAGAACAACCATCGAGTAGCAGCCTGTCGACCACTACAAGTAGCGTTACATCCATGACATCCTTGGAGCACGAAAGTAACGATACCTCCGCGTCAGCCTCTGACTATGGCAACAACGATTGGGACAATGAAAACTGGGGTGAAATGGATGTAAGTTTGACTTGAAAATACTCCAGGTCTTATTATATATAAATTGTTTGTGCAGACTTCACAGGATCCAAGCAGTCCGCTGGCAGCTAGCTCCAATAATGGTCAACTGATAACGACCAATCCGCTGAATGAAGTGCGCGATGGCTGGGACAATGAGGAATGGGGTAGCTTGGAAGAGGACCCGGTAAGCTAATACAACAGATTATAAATATACTGAAATCAAATTAATTTCGTAACACCCTTTCATAGTGCGAGGAGGAGGAACAAGCGGAACAGGAGCAACAACAGCAGCAGCTGGCCAGACAATCGATATCTTCAACGACATCATCTAGCCAGCAACAGCAGCGACCGCTGTTGCCACACCAACATCAACAGCAACTGCAGCAGCATGAGCTAAACGATCTTATCGAGCCGTTGGCCAAACTCAATTCACACAACACCTTATCGCCATCGCGTCAGCAACTGCGACCAAAGGAGCTGGCTAATCTGTCGAGCAGCGCCAACACTTCACCAACAACGCCTGGCGCATTGACCAATTGCAATAACATTAGCCCGCCAACATCACATTTGAATAATTCAACGCATAATGCCAATTGGAACAGCGATTCCTGGGCCGACGGCGAATTTGAGCCTCTAGACGAACCCGGTTTAGGTAGGATCGAAGTACAATCTTAACTTAACAGCGTGCTTAATTAAAAGCATCATATGTTCTTTGTATTATAGGTAACAGTAAGCTGGATGAAGCGCGCCGTAAACGCGAGGAGAAGAAGCTGCAGCGTCAGCGGGAACTGGAGGCGCGACGAGCGCAACGTGCAACTGGCCCATTGAAACTGGGCGCAAAAAAGCTTTAAAAGGATTTACTGATGAAAAAACAAAAAGAAATAGCAAAAGTGCTTGCAAATTTTTAGCATTGTATATTTATTAGCTCTTATTCCAAAAGAAAAAGAAAAACAACCAACTATAAGCCTAAAGTGTATGCATGTACTTGTATAAACTCTGTGTGCGTGTGTCTGCCTCTCTCGATGTGTGTGATTGTATCAGTATGAGTATGAGTGTCTATGCGTGTATGTGTGTTTGTGTGTGAGCGGCGAGTGTGCATTGAATGCCAACTCGACGTCTAAGTCTCCATTTCGATTTTTTGCCCCTAGGCGCAATAAAAATTTTGCATACTTATTAAAATTGTCACGATATTATTTTAAGCATTTACCTAAATCCTCGTTAGTCTAATATCCATAAATGTAAAACATACTATACTAAAACAAAATAACATACTAGCTAGTAAATAATTTGCAATTTATAATATATTAAGCCCAACAACTATCGCATGATTGTGTGTGATCGTATTACATATGTATGTACGTATGTGTATGCACTTTGTTACATAGACTCGGGCGGGCTATTTAAATTTAAATCAATTTAAATGTATTTTGCAAACATGTCAGAATCAGGTGGCACAGCTTAGCGTTAATCTCAGACACGTTTCAAATCTACTTGTATAACTAAGTATTTTCTACTCCACTTCCATTTTCCTATGGTATGCGTGTGTGTGTGTGTGTGAGTGTGCTTGTGTGTATGTATTATCAACAGAACCTATATTAATTTGCTCAGCCATTTTCAGAATTATAAGAAGAAAGCAAATCCAAATAACATTAGTATTCCAGATCTTGACTTTGTAGGAACGTTGTAAACAAATTGTAATGACATTTTTGCTGTATGCACGCAGCAAAACTGATGAAAAACAAAATAACAATTGTGACTTTTAATAAACATATATATATGTATATATCTATATATATATTGTATTTTTATATAGTAAATACATAAACACATACAGAAAAATCGCAAGCAATTATGAAACGAAATAATTTGTAAGCTTTTTCGTATAACAATTTGTACGTAGTAAAAATTGCACCTGTTATTGCCTATGTTGCTCTATATAGGATACCAAGATACCAAAACCAAAAACAAAAACAACAAAAGAAAACCCAAATTTTTGGTAGCAACAATTTTTAAATGTGAATTTTCCCACTAACAGCACCAAGCGCAAGCCATTTTTTGCATGTCAAAGTTACATAACAAATATATAATATATACCTTACTTTACACATATATATAAATATTATATATATGTATATTGAAGCCTGTATATATTTGACCTATATATATATATATATATATTATGTATATATATACATATACGCCGATTTTTTCCAATACCTCAATATCAGTGTACAATTTTTCCATATATATTTTTTAATATTCAAAACAAAACCAAATCAATAACCGCAAGTGAAAAACTAAAAAAAAAAAAATGTTAAATTTTGAAAAAAAAAAAATCTGATTGTTGTCATCGTCGCATCAGTTGTATATGAATTGGTACATATATTGCAATTTATCTAGCAGAAACAAAAAAAAAAAGAATCCATTTGAAAAGTAAAGCTACCTAGTTCTAGAACCCGAATATTTGTGGCATTCATTTTAAATAACATTTCTAGAAAATACAATTTTCAGAGCAACATAAAAATTAGAGAATGAAATTTATATGAAAAAAAAAGAAAAAAATTACAAAACACAAAAAAAAAACCGAAAAACTAACAAAACATGAAAATTCATTGTTTAGACAAATTTTAAAGACTGCAAAGAAATTCATTAAAAGTGGTAAATGATATATTGAAATAAAAAAAAAATGAAAAAAAAAATAGGAAGAAAAACTAAAAAATTTAAATTATTTAGTACTAATCATCAATAAAAATAAATTTTGAAAAATTTAAAACATATGTAAATCAATGGCAAATATTTGAGAATATTTGAGATAAGAACCCATGGAACCCATGGAAAATGGGAAATCAAGGTATAATGGTGACAGGCAAAAGGATCTAAAATATATTATTAATTCCTTATATCTGATTACTTAAGAAACTTTTGAGGTCTGAGCTTATGAAAAGGAAAAACCTCTCAATACGAATAAATTCTCACAGCTTGACTTTTCCCTCTGTAGACTAGACTCCATATTCTCTGTATATGCGACATGCACTATCAATATTTACATATGTAAAGCCCGAATCAAGTGTGTGCTTTAGTTTTCGTCTTTTATTTAATGGATTGCCACTTTAGTGGAGTCTTTTGTTCGGACAACGCTGAATGCAAATGGTCCGTCGATTCTGGAAATTGGTTTAACAACTGTTTCGCATTGTTTGCTAATTGCAACAATTAAACCAATGGCATTAACCGCTTCGTGTATTGTATTTAAATGTCTGTTTGGACAGCTGTTTTCTTTATGTTTGTTGTTGTTGGCAGTGGCTCAAGGACCACTAAGATAGAGAGCGGAAAAAAAGGTGCCCGCATAGATCACACAGTCAGCTGACAGACATGGGGATGTATAAATGCAATTAACAAGACTTACAGATGTTTCTTTACTGGGAAAAAAACCTTTTTTGGGCTTTTTCATCTGTAATTATTTTCATCTTAATTGATTCTAACTGCTCTGGGAAAGTCTTAAAGAATCTTGACAAATCACTTATCAGAGCTGAAGTTTGACATTGCACATTCTCAAAATATTTAAAGTCTACTTTTTGGGTGTCCCGAGAGAATATTCAAATTATAGCCACTAACCAGAGAGCACATAGATGAGACAACTAGTGTAAAGCGTTTTGCACACTTTTCGAGGGGCGTCCAACACTGACGAAATTTTCTTTTGGGGGGGGAAAACCATTCGCTCCCCGGGTAGCGCTGGACGGAGCTGCCCCCCCCCCCCCCCCTCCGCCCTCTTAATGGGGGGGGAAAAAAACAATTCCGCCACCGCCCGGTGCGAACTCGACCTCGAACGCACCACTGAAATTTCATGATATTGGGGGGGGGGGGCGGTGGCGTTGGGGGAAAACGGAAGGTGGGGGGGCGCGCGCCGTAGAGGGGCTGGGTGGTCAACCAACAAACAACAAAAAAAAAATAGTGGGGGTGGGGGAGGGGCGGGGGGCGCGGTGGAGGGTGGGGGGGTGGCGGGCATATGGGAGGAGGGGTAGGGGAAGGAACAAAGTTGGTTGGGGGGGGGGGGGGGAGCGGATGGTGGGGAGGGGGGGGGGGGGGGGCGGGGGGGGGGGGGGTGGGGGGGGGTGGGGGGGGGGAGGGGGGGGGTGGGGGCACCAATGGTGGGGGGGGTTGGGGTAGGGCGGGAAAACATATTAATGGGGGGGGGGGGGGGAAGTATTTTATATAATTCCCAACCAACGAGAGGAGGGTATCGTCGCAAAGAAAAAGGAAGAAAAAAAAAAAAAAAACGGTTAATAAGGGGTCGCCACGCCCAGGGGGAGACCCCAACAAACAAACAAGAGAGACGAAAGGCACACCCAAAAAAAATAGGGTGTGGGGAAAAATCGGCGGAAGTGAAGGAGGGGACAACAACACGAAGGAGGCGGGGAAAGTAGGAAAAGGGCGAATGAAAAAGGGATAAATTAAAATAAAAATATATTTAATTATATTAATTAAGGTGAAAAAATGTAATTTGAAAAATATGTAGGCGGGGTGAATTTAACACTTGGTGTGAAGAATAGGTATTGGTATTATTTTATAAAAATAATTGATAAAAGCCGATAGACCAGGTGGTAAAAAAAGAAATTAAGTATAAACAAAAAGTTAATGGAACATATTAAATTTTATTTTATTTTTTATTAAAAATAAATTTAATAAGAAATTTAATTAGGGTAAAATATTGTAAGGCGGGTTACGGAGCCGAGAAGATGAAGGGAGGGGGACGAGGGAGGGGCGAAAACAAAAGTAAAGAGGTGTATAGTGGTAGGTGGAAGGGCAAGTAATGGACAAGGCAGGGAAGAGAGACAATGGAGGGTAGGGGTGGGGGGGGCGAATAATAGAACCAAAATAGGAAAAAAACGGGAGGGTGCGGGGGGGGTGGTGAAGGAGGGGGGGGGAGAGAGAGGAGTGGGGGGGAATAAGAAAAGAGGAGAAGGAGGGAGGAGGAAGAGGAGAGGGAGCGGGGGGAGGACAAGGAAGGGGGGGAGGTTATAGCTTAAGGACAATCGATCAGATTCGATACATTTTTGGGACTATTCATCATAGCGTTTATCGTATGTTTTACTTTATCTTCTTTCTTGACAATATCGTTTAATAAGGGGGTTTTTTATTATGGCGGTCCTCTATTTTGCTTTTCTTAATTTTTTTTTAATATGGGGGCTTTTAACATTAATTTAATATATAGGCTAATTTTTAAAAAATTGCGAAACCTTTTGAAGACAAAGTAAAATATATGTACCTAAAAATAAAATTTATATTATTATGAATAAATGAGGGATATTAATGACCTTAAAAGATTAATTTATAAACAGTACAATGCTTAGCTCTTGCTCGTCTGTAATCTCTCAGTCTCCCTCAGTATGCTCATCGATATATTTGCACACAATGTTTTACAATGTTTACAGATTATTATTATAAGGTGAAGAGCAATAATAAGGGCAATTGGCAAGTGTCGTGTCCGCAGCTTGAGTCCGACTAGAGGAGGGGTCTGTCATGCCATATGCGAGCTGGGGTGCTCAATTATATCAGATCGCTTCACGCCGTACCGTCACGCCATTCGTTTGGGGCGCTCCACTTACTTATTTATAGGTACGACCAGGCCGAGCCGAGCCGAGCCGAGTCGCAAACTTTGCACTAATTTGATTTGCTGCATTTCTCACGCGCTCGTTTTGGCTGCACTTGAATTTGAATTTGGATTGGCTTCGAGCTGCCCTTGCCATGAGTCAATCACTCACACAACGAGCTCTGCTGGCAGCAGCATTGCTCCAGTACAGTATGACTAACTGGCTGATACCCTGGGGATGCAGTAATGATAGCGTCTAAAACTTATCTAAGGCAAATTTCTGGGATTTTCTTTAAATTCAATAAATAATAGAAATTTACGTTTAATGATATACGACAATAATGACAGACCCCTATATATAATATTTTCAATAATTACAATTTGTTATTGCCATAAATCGATAATTATCGATATCCTCAATATGCTGTTTGCCACAGTTTGAACTAGCTCCATTCTTAATGTTTATCTTGATTCATTTATAACTTCGTACTGTCACACCTGTTAGCTCATTAACGCATCCAGCCCATTTTAGCCACCTGCAATAGGTACACAGCATGAAATAGTTTCGTTTGGCACTTAAGAAAAAAACAACAACGAAAATGTCTTTGGAGTGTATTTTTAGTTGCTGAAATCACTGCTAAGAACAATTTCCATAGTCTAAGGGAGAGGCGTGGGGCGGAGCGGGGCGGGGTAGGTTTGTTTGGTTGACAAGCAACAACAATTGCAATAATCACAGCATTAACAACAATGCAGCACGGAGTACGCTTACTCATACGCCCAGCCTAGAGAGAGGGACAGAGAGAGAGAGAGAAGGGGAGGCAGATCGCGTGTCTAATGTGTGTGTGGGGCAGAAAATGAAGCGAGCTGCCGTGATATTGTCGTAATCGTATAATTAAATACTGCTGGATCGTGATAAAGCTGTGCAAATATTGAGATCATTATGTTAATGCCTAGGCTAACCCACCGTCAGCCCTCCAGCTACTAGGCCAAGCCAAGACAAGCGGCGTCTTGGCCACATCAAATGCCCACCCATTTTTGTGCTTATTAAACTTGAAATATCATTGTTGATATTTTTGTTGTTAGTGTGCTTTTTTTTTGTCACCGATGCGGTTAATTTGGCACGCAGGTGTGCGACAACAACAATAACAATTGCAACAACAAACAATCTACTAAATGCACAACATTCATAAAATTCACATAATTTTCTCGCTTTAAGCGTGCGCAAAATGCATTAAATGCTTTTCATTATTGTTATTGTTGTCGCAGCAGCAATTGCATTTGACAACAACAATACTAAATACCCTGGGAAAAATAAAAAAACATTGTAAATAAATATCGAAGACGATCGTACAAGAATGTTTACTCAAGTAACTTAATAAATTATAAACTTAATTTTCTAAAATGCTTTTTAAAACACAGCTAAAATAATTATATTATATTATATCAAATTTTCTGGGAGTTCATATATTTATAGTAATATTAAGATCTTTGAGGAGAGTTTATAGAGAAATAAGGAAACTTATTATAAAATTCTTGGGGTATTTAAAAGAAATATATTTATGTAAATAACTAAATTTAATAATATTTTTATTTATTTATTTATTTTTTTTTTTTTTTTGATTATTATTATTTTTTTATTATGGAGTTTATTTATTATTTAATGCTTTAAAAGAAGTCATGTAAATAACTAAATTTAATAATATTTTTATTAAGTTATTCTTATTATTTGTTTATGGAGTTTATTTATTTATGTAATGCTTTAAAAGAAGTCATGATGGATAATTTCCTAACTTTTATAGGGCATCAAGCTGGCTAGCATTCTTTTTATTTATTTTTTTTTTTTTTGCAATTCAAAGTCGAACCTTAGCGTCAACGTTTCGCATTCAATTCAATCAAAGCGCAACGAGCCGCTGCCTTTGGCTTTGGCTTTTGGCTTTGCTCAAGATTTGTTTTCGGCGTCTTTTGTTGTTGTAATTGTTGTAAAAACAAAAAAAAAATGGTTGAATACTTCAAATTAGCTGCAGTTTGCATTGCTTAATGTTTTAATGTTCATGTTTTACGTTTTGTGTTTTTGTTTTTTTTTTTTTGCTTCCCCAATATTTGTTTATTTTGTTTCCCCCTTGTAGGAGCGGCTCTACAGTATTCTTTAATAATTTTTTTTGTTTTTTTGCTACTCTTAGATTTGCACGATTTCAGCTATATTTTACTGATCTTGAGAGCTGCACATGATTAAAGCTCATAATAGTTTTATCGTTTTATGAGCCTGCCTGTTGACTTTGGTTGGCAGCTATAGCTCATTTCATTCGCTGGCAATTTTATTTGATAGCACTATATAGATTAAATATAACGTAGTATAAACGAATACATATACTTGATCTGATAATTTAACTAAATTTCCTTTCTAGAAATAAGGTGACTAAAATGTAAAGGAAATGGAAATGTTAAAAGAGTATTGATAGCTATTAGCACTATGAGTAAATACTAATTTGGAAGTAATAACTTTTTATCTGAGTTTTATACTTAAGTACTTTGGTAATAGCAACTACTTGAATATTGTACTATATTGTCTATTCAGATAGGCTGTCACTAGTCGTATTTAAACATAATACAGTCAGACGTAATAGTAGTAGTAGACCACAAATACTGAATGGAAGCTATCTTCTTACAATTCAGCAAAGATAAGAAGGTAAACGAGCGATGAGATCATAATGTTTCTATGCATACGATGTATAAAATAGTATATACACAAATAGTATAAAAATATACATATGTATATACATCTCTGCTTATCACTCTGAGCTTGGGTCCGCTGTATACAAATAGCATTAAATTTCCAGAGAAATGGAACCGTCTATATAAATAGAGTTCTCTTGTTGCACTATTTTAACATGCAGACTAAATGATATCTATGTATCAGCTTGGACTACTTCGGAGCATGTCTCATCGAGGGTTTTCCCCAATAGCTCTATGTGCGAAGCATACATACGAATGGGTTTCCGTTTTGCTTGTACAAATATGAATAAAGTATGTATAAGTGTGTGTATGTGTGTGTGTGACCATAATAAAAAATATACACACTTTTGTCGCTAAATGGACAATGTAATATATGTATTGTATATATACATACACACTTAAGTATAGCTACATGTAAATAAAAAGTTTCAACCGTAATACCACACAATGGGCCCAGCTACGTTTAAAACAGACACACACACACATAGGCAGCCCCCTCCCACATCTCTTGACCAGAAAACAACTTGGCCTTAAATAGAAAAGCCGCGCAAAGCGCAAAACTCAAACCGCAACAGATAAACTCCACAAATGCGTGTACCGTATGATAATAACCGAGAAGCGAGCGACGAGAATCGAGGATCATAACTGGCGATGATTGTGTTATGTTGTGGCGTGACACGAACTAGCACGAATATTGACTGAAAAATATACATATGTATATTATAATAATAAAATATTACAAAATGATATGCTAACAAAATATCAATAATTTAGATATAGATATAAAAAAATGTTATATTTTATTTACTTATTTGTATACTCTGAACCCATATGTATGTAACACACAGAAGGAGGCGTGGCAGACCCCACAAAGTATACATATATATTCTTGATCAGGGCGACAAGTTGAGTCGATTTAGCACTATTCCTCTGTCTATTTCTTCTAAATATTCTCCTTACGTATTCTCTTTACGTAATACCTCTACGTATTTAATTTACGTAATACCTTTACGTAGTTCCTCTACGTCTTCAATGCTTAGCTGATCGATCACACACTCTGCTTCACTTCAATACGCTGACCTCCACCAGGCCTGGACCACTGAAGACTGACTGAAGAAATGCTGCAGCTGATGCCCTTTATATAGGGCCACTTTTACTCAAGCACTGGCTCTCCCAAATGTTGAGCCCGACAGCAGATAGAGCTCGCTGCAATCGAGCTTCAAGTGGGCAATGGGAACGCTCTCTGCTGCTGTGAGTATTCTAGCTTCGTTTTACCTAAATAAAAATACCAAATGAGAACTGCTGCATACACATAGACAACTTTAATGATCTTCTGCACTTATTCTCTCCATGCTTTTACTTTTACTCAAGTACTGTACGCAAGAGATTTAATAATGAGAATCTATGTTGCATACATAATATTTCCATATATAATCACATTGAGCTTTCCACGCATGACAATCGTGCTTAGAGCGCATCCTCATTTTCGTGTCGGCTCGCTCACGCGCCCATCGCTAGCGCAATTTACAAACCACAACAAAGTCTGCGAGCTGAAGCCTCCGCTGTTGACTGCTGTGACTCATGCGCCTTGGACATTGAGACGTTTGCCCCAAGTGTGGTGCCGACTTATGGCACGAGCGGCCAATATTTACAACTGGCGGCTGGCTGCATGCAGCAGTTTGTTGAATGAAAATGTGGCACCTAAGCGCGGAGGGGAGGTGGCCCCGTGGTCCAGGGGCAGAGGATTGTCTTGGATATCTGAATACGAGCGCAATTAGAGCGCCTGCAAACAGGTTTTGTGGCCAAACTGTGCGGCGGGGCTTGGCTTTGGTGCACACGTGCAACATGTTGTTGTTGGTTTTTTTTTCCTTTTTTTCTTCTTTTCATTTTGGCTGCAATTGGCATTGCCAGGCGCTGCATAAAGTTCATGCCACATGCAGCCGTTGCAGCCACCCGCAGCCGCGACACGAGCCTGAGCGATCGTAAGTGGGTCAATTACAGGCTACCATTGTCGCGCGACTTATAAGGCACACACAGATACACACATGCATACATACACATACATATGTATATGTACATATGTATTTGTGTGTCTGCCAAAAATTGTGAAATAATAAATTCAATTTCACAAATATACTTAAAAGAAACTACGCAAACCAGAAGCAAGAGCAGCAAAAGAAAAATACGGTTAATAAGTAAGAGTAAAAAAGTGGTGTGTGATCGGCTGACAAATACCCTGTATTATGCAAAAAACATGCTATATGATAGAAATTTGTGTTTGCATATACAAATGAATAAATGAGAGGTAAAATACATATATGTACATATGTATGTATAGGTATATCTCTATAATAAATCAAGCTTTAAGCAATACCTCTTGAATTTTAAAAATAGTGTGGATTAGGCAACGCAAAAGAAAAAATCTTTGATTTTTTTCTCATTAAAATTTGACACAATTAATACTTTTTCATACATACATACATATGTACATAACATCATAGTTGAATTTATGATAGTTGAAAAGAAAATAATAGACAATCTGAGTTCCAATTGTACAAAAATATAAAATAGGCACATGAAAAACATATCTTACATATAAGAATTAATAACTTACTATGAATAAATATACAAAAATCTGTTAACTTTAATTTAAATTAGTAAAAAATACAACAAATATTCCTCAAATATATTAATATATATTCATACATTATTTCATATATTTATATGATAAAAACTTAGATTTCGCACGATGTTTACTGCTTATAAAAGTTATTCAGTTATATTACAAGCATATATACATATGTACATAATAATTAACTAACCGAATATACCCTTTTGCTTGCATATTGCCAGAGTATACGAATCGAGTTTAAAATTGATTGTGAAATTCTAGGAATTGTATCGCCAACTGCGCTGCCAGTGTTGCGGTAGTTAAAATTTACGCTACAATAACAACAACAACAACAACAACAGAATAACAACAACAAACACAAATAATAAACAACACAGCTGTGTTACTGTGTGCTACAAGCTGAGATGAACTGCGTAAAGCCCCTGCTACCTTGCTACCCTGCTCCCCACCCCATTCCCCACTTAACACCCACCAACTTTTTATATTCCTGCGCCTGCGTCGCTTTCTTAGCTTTTGTTATTGTTGCTATTTTGTTGTTGTTGTTGTTGGGGTTGCTGCGACGACACTTTTTTATTTATGTGCAAACATTCTTTGTATACCCTACCGAACATATTGCTTGGAACTAGGTTTTCTTTACGTAATTCCTCTACGTTTTCCTTTACGTAATACCTTTACGTAGTTCCTCTACGTCTTTAATGCTTAGCTGATCGATCACACACTCTGCTTCACTTTAATACGCTGACCCCCACCAGGCCTGGACCACTGAAGACTGACTGAAGAAATGCTGCAGCTGCTGCCCTTTATATAGGGCCACTTTTACTCAAGCACTGTCTCTCCCAAATGTTGAGCCCGACGGCAGGTAGAGCTCGCTGCAATCGAGCTTCAAGTGAGCAATGGGAACGCTCTCTGCTGCTGTGAACATTCTAGCTTCGTTTTACCTAAATACAAATGCTAAATGAGAACTGCTGCATACATGTAGACAACTTTAATGATCTTCTGCACTTCTTCTCTCCTTGCTTTTACTTTTACTCAAGTACTGTATAAGTGCGTGGCTATGTGTGTCTATGTATGTATGTGTGTGTGTGTGTGTGTGTCAGAAAATTATAATTAAATATTAGTTCTCCGAAGGGTTTAGGGGATTTCCTAGTCGAGCAGTCTCGACTACAGCTTTCTTACTTGTTTCACATTGTTTTGTTTTTATTTTCGTTTTTTATTTCATTTTCTGCTCTTTTTTTTTAAGGTGTGTAAGGTTTTTAATGTGGAAGTGTTTTATCTGTGGTGTCAAGTCCGACTGGGTACATCTTTATATATTGCTCCTTTACTTATTTATTCTTATATCTAAAACTTTTACAAATTCATATATTTCATTGATTATAATCCATAATAATCGATAATCTATATATTTATTTATTATATTTTCATTTATATAGTATGTATGTATGTATATAAGCCTAATATAAGCTCCCATAAGTATACTATATACAAACGCGAGATTAAGGCATTAATTGAAGATGAGCACATAAAAAACATTAAATCTTAATTAAAACCAAAATTATTTGAGCTTTTTACGATTTCACTTAATTAGATTCAAATGGAAATTGCATTTCGAATCTTCAAATCGCCAAGATTTCTTAAAGTGTTATTTTTTATATTTTGCAAATGCCCCTCCTCGATTGGGGTCTTTCTTATTCTTATTTTTGGGATCTGCTCGGTTATTTGGGGTCTCTCTGCGTGTGTGTGTGTGTGTGTCTGTATCTGAATGTCTCTGCTCCATGTGGCAGCCGTCGATTAATTACCCCAAAAACCCGTGAATTGCCGCTTTGCTGATTTCAGATTTAGCTTTACGAGCCTTTTGCGCTTGACAAGTCGGAATTGAAATATGTATGCCTCGGCGTCCGACACTTTCGAGCGGAGGGCATAAAAATACCAGAGCCAGAGCCAGAGCCAGAGCTTGGCTTGTCTTTGTTGTTTTTATTTTATTTGTATGTATTCTTGATATACCCTATTCAAAAGTTATTATGATTTTGAGAATTTTCAATTTTATTATTTAATATAATATAATATAATATGTATGTACATATGTATATACATATCTACTATATACGCAGATATAAAATAACATTAACTAGGTACATTCTTTATAGAGTATTTATGTGTCGACTCTTCCTGTTTGTATGTACTTTGTTTATTTTTATTTATTTATTTTGCTTTTGGGGCAAAAGGCATTTAGTGTTTTGCTTTGTTTTTTCTGGCTGATTGGAGTTTTTTTTTTTTTTATGGGGCTGCCTAAAGAATCTCGATTCACACAAATCAGCAAAGTTTTAAGATTTTGTTAAATTCTACAGCAGAATTCAACGTGCATGAACGTACATGCATAAAGGCTTTCTGTGCGTAACCGTGTGTAAGTGTGTGTGTGTGTGTGTGTTTAATAACTGATTTGTAGACCTAGGTCCGGTAGCACAACAGAAAGAGCGCGCGACAGTGAGAGTGAACAAGTGAGAATGAGGGAGAGAGAGAGAGACGGAGAGCGAGCGCGCAGTGATAGCAAAGTGAGTTGCGCATACTAAATTGACAGCGGCAGTGCCGATGACGCCAACGTCGGCGCTGACGCCGACGTCGATGTCGACGCTGCTCGATTAATGTAGGTTAGAAATCGAAGCGGGTTGCTCCGCTATGAGTCATGGTCACGTAAGCCAGTTCCGTACACTACAGAATTTTGTAGAAATGCCCCAAAGACGTCACGCTGCTGCTGTTGTTGTTGTCGTTGTTAGTTTTGTTGCGATAAGGATGTCGAACACGTCATTCCCATGACGGTTCTTGGTCTATGTATGCCTGTCGCCTGTAAGTTCAATGTACAGACTATATCGTATGTGTTGCGTTACTTTAGAAGGGCCACACCTGTTGCCGAAACCCAACGAGAAAACTACAATAAAAAGCTGCGACGCAGTTAAATGGCAACAACAAAGCAGAAATCACGCTGCGGTCATAAAAGCAAAACGTGCTAATAAAAGCAAAAACAAAGACACAACAAGACAGCATAAAGGAAAAGCACTAGGAACGACTGCACTCGAAAGCAATGTCTTCACTTTTCGGCGCTCGCTTCATTTGGAATGTGAATAACTTCCGCAAGAAGAGAGCCTAAGGCATGAAGAGGGACGGTGAAATTGGGCCAAGGCAAACGACAGTAAATAACAGCAAGACGGCCACGACCACGACCACGACCACGACCTCTCTTCCTCTTGTCGAAGTAGTAGTGCGGCGCGTTTTAAAACGCCCGCGGCGAAGCGAAGGCGGCTTCTGTTCTTTTTGCCGCCATTTTGCACGTTTGAGCTTTTTGTTTTGGTTCTGCACATTCGCCAATTATGTACACAAGCAGTACATACATATGTACGTGTGTGTGTTTGTCTGCAGTAAAAGGAAAAAGCTTTTGCTTTCCTTCTGCGCGCTGATCGCGTCATTTCAAACGTTACAGGCGTTTTTAAACGCACGCGTTTGCGCCGAGTTCACTGTACCCGTTACCTTTTACAGCTCGCGTGTGTGTGTTTGTATTTGAGCTTTTTTTTATACATACTCATATACATACATAGTATGTATATGTATGTGAGCACAACACAGATACAGCTCGTACATCAAAAATGCGTTTAAATCTGGCAAACGTCAATGGAAATAAATGCATTATGTACATTATTTGTGAACCGCGACCGCTCCCTTTGCCAAAAAAAAGATAAATAAATAAACAAAAAAAAAAAGAACAACAAGCGAGAACAGCGAAAACGATTTGTTGTCGTCACCGCTCCCTTCTCGCCGTTCCATTAATAAAGCGAAATGCTGCATCCGCCTTTGTTGCCATTGTTGTTGTTGCTTTTGCTTTGCACGCATTATAAAAATGTCATTAACATGTCAACGGGTTGCAAAGTTCGAAATGTGCTTTTTTGTTTGGAGCGAATTTGATATACTCTAAAATGTATAGCGATAAAACTGACGGCGAATATGCCAGATAAACATGTGTAATGTATGTGTCCATGTGTGTGTACTTGCATTAGTATAAACAAATCAATGTGGCGAATTCACACAAGCATTTCCGATTCATAGGATCAGTTGTTGTTGCTTCTAATGCAAAAGTCCATCAACAACAGCGAGCCATATTTAAAGGCCAGTCAAAAATTTGAAGCAAAAACAACCAAAACCGAGCAGCGGAGGCGTCAGCAGCGGCGCGACGCAACGAAGTCAATGATCGGCTCGCTGCCGCCGTCACCGTCACCGTCGCCGTTGCTGCTGCTCTTGCTCTTACTGCCGCTGTTAATGTTGTTGTTGTTGCTGTCATAATTAAACGCGACAAATACAAATACAATTTGAAGAAAAGAAAAAAAGAGCCGCCGCCGTCGCCGACGTCGTCGCCAGGCCAGCGCCAGCCGTAAACACAACAACAATAAGAGGCTGAACAATAAATTCTTCAATTAACATTTCGAGCCAGGTAAAAAGAATGAGCGTGAGAGTGAGAGAGCGACAGCCAGCGAGAGAGGGTGGCACGGCGAAAATTTCTGCGCGCGCGCGTGCGTATGTAGTTGTGTGTTTATGCATACATACATATGTACATATATGTTAATGTAAG
The DNA here is from genome assembly GCA_035045965.1 of Drosophila aldrichi. NCBI lineage: Eukaryota > Metazoa > Arthropoda > Insecta > Diptera > Drosophilidae > Drosophila > Drosophila aldrichi. The sequence continues at coordinate 2,245,839 of JAWNOM010000040.1, forward strand.
AGAGCAGGCATTCAAATAGAGAGAATGCGCGAGTGAGACGCGTGTGTGGGACTGTGTGAGTGCGAGTGTGCCAGGATCATTTGCATTTGAGGCGGCGCAAGGTGTCGCTAAAACTGATTATAATGCATTTACATGCACACACACACACACAAGTCAAATTGTGCATGTGTGTGTGCACAACAAGAACAAAGTTGATCTTGTTGTTGCTCAAAAAGTGGGCACGTCGCGCATATTTTAGCATGTTATTGTTGTGCTTGCATAGATTCCCGTAACGGCAGAAAAAAACTTAAATAAATTTCAACTCTTTGCAGGGAGCTCGCACTTGTTGTTGGTACCGACGCCGACGCCGACACCAGCGCTGACGTCGCGTCGTTGCTGCTGTTCTACATATTGTTTTTGTAGTTGGAGCTACAGCCGCGTGCCTGCCAGCGTTAGTCATAGAGAACGCCAGCGCGACGTCAGCGTAAGCGTTAGCGTCTCTGCGTCGAGCGGCATGCAGGCAAAGCAGCCAAGAAGACGACAACGCGCTGTGAGTGATCTATGAACCAGCAAAGCGAACGGAACGGTACGAAATAACACGGTGAGCAGCAGCGGACACCAAAGGGTCTTCCCCCACCCACCCAATTGTCCAATTCGCAAAACTCACGAGCCCATTCTCAAATTGGCGCCACGAAAGGTGTTTGCAATATTTCGCTGGACATTGACGCGAGCGACCACCAAACGCGATTAGTCACAATAACAACAACAACGACAACTTGGTTATTGTTGTTGTTGGTATTTTTTGAGCTGTGCATTTTTTTTTGACAATTTCTCGCTCGCGTTTTTAGCCTGGCGGCGCAGTTTAAGCCCAGAACCCGGCCAGAGCAGAGCAGTGCCCAAAAGGCGGCCGTAAACGAAACGAGGCAAATTGAAACGATCGCGAGCCGAAACGCAAAAACCGAAGCGCGTCGAAGCAAACGAACGATCGTCGCCGTCTTCAACACATTCGCTGTCTGTGTCCGTGTCTCGTTCGCTGTGTAAGCAAATGTGTGTGCGCGTGTGTGTCAGTGCTGTGTACGTGTATGTGTGTGAGTGCTGCTTTGCCTGCTGAGCGCAGGTTTATCAAAATTCGATTTTCATTTTGTGCTTTAATACAATTTGTGCCTTGCTGCCGTGTGGAAGTGGCAGGAGATGCCGACGCAAAGCAAATAAATAAATAAATGAAATGAAGTAAAATCGAAGTTAGAAAACAAGCGAATAGAAACCAAAGAAACACAGCGAAACGAGTGCAAGACATGCGGGCAAATAAAAATACAAATAAAATCAAGCAAAAGTGGAAACTTATTAAAAATAATAAACAAACTGCGTCTGCGTTCTGACTTCCAGCCTGAACGCCTGTTGTGTCTGTGTCTGTGCGTGTGTATGTGTTTGCGTGTGTGTTTGTGTGTGTGTATGCTTGTATGTTTATAGCAAAGAATCACGTAATTTAATCCGTGCGCGCAGCGGAGGAGTCGTAAAAAGCAAATGAAAACACAAGCGTAGCAATCGAACAGCTTATGTTATCCACCCCACTCGGTGCCCCTCCAACCAGGTGCCCCCCTTTGCTCAACATTTGTTGCAGTTGCAGTTGATTCGCCTGTCGCTTGTTTGTTTGGTGTTTGTTTACGCGCCGTTTACCGCTACTCGTTTATGTAACCGTTACCATTTGCCCGACACGTGTGCGCCTCCACAGCGGGCAGGCAGCAGGCACCGAGGCGACGCGACGCGGGGCCAAGGCGGCAAGGCGTGGCCAGGCGCATATGCAAATCATTTTGCAAAAACAAAAGAGTGAAAAAATCATAAAATAAAAAATAAAATTAAAGAAACATGCAAGATTAAACAAAATAAAATCAACGGGATGAATAAAAATTAATTTACATATTGCGCGCACAACTAAAAAGTTCAGATATTCGCATTTACACGCACACACACACACACACACACACTGCATATGTGCATATGTGTGTGCATATAATTGTATAAAGTGTAGTGTAATAATAAGCGCGTCAAGTGAAAAGTTGAGTCATCGCAACAAGACTTTTTTTTATAATAATAAATATAAATCTACATATGTATAAGAATAAATAATAATTATACATATATAAATTTAATATATATTTATTTGCTCTGTGCAATTGCACAATATGCAAATAATTAGTAAAAATTGTTAACATGAAAAATAAAAAGTGCAAAGCAAATTTGAAGTAAAGAATAAACGAAATGAATAAGATAGTATACGACAAAATTACAGAGAAACTAAAAAAAAAAAATCAAAGCAATAAACAAATAAAAATTTAAATTAAAAAATATGCTATAAATAAAAAAGAATAAAAATAAATAAAATAGCAACTTTATTAAATATGACAAAAATAAAGAAATATAATAATAATTGGCACTTACAGTGAAAGCTTTGCTGAGACGAAAAGGAAATTTTTGAGGATTTGAGATACATATTTAACAAAATTATATTTAATTAAATTATAATTGTTAAATATTTATAAATTTTAAAAATAAATTGCTTAACATTCATTTATGGATTTACATTTAAATCAGTAAAAATATTTTTATAAATATAATTTATTTATTGATTAATACCAATATATTTTTATTTATCAATCAATCAAATTTTTAGCCTTCAGCTAAAAATATATTTTTGGAAATTCTGTCTAAAATACAAGTTTCACTGTGATCAACTAAAACCTATAAAAAACTATCTTTTCAGCGAAGAGATACTCATTGCAAAGGCCATTTAACATATTAAATAGAACAAATACCCAAAAACTTACCAAATATTGCATAGAATAAAAGTTATATAAATAAATAAATAAGAAACAAAAATAATAAATAAAAATGGAATATGAGCAAATGAATAAATAAATGATAAACTAAGCCAAAAAAAAAAGAGTAAAAATACAAATCAAGCAAAACAGCTGAGAGTGAGAAAGAGACAGAGAAAATCTTGTGATAAACGTTGATAATTTTGTTGCATTGTTGATGATTGCCTTACAAGCCAACAAAATGCAACACAACGGCAGCAGTGGCAATGGCAGCAGCAACAATAATCTGCAGCAGCAGCAGCTACAACAACAACAACAGCAAAGGTTGCAGTTTAGTAATATGACCGATAATTGGGCTGTTTGGGCCAACAACAATAATAACAGCAGCAACAACAACAACAACAACGTCGCCACGCAGCTGCAGATACAACAACGCACTGCCTTGTTGATAGCGAATAGCAACAACAAACAACAGCTACAGCAGCAACAGCGTCACAACAACAACAACAACAATATGACAACAACAGTCAATTATAATCAGCACTGGATGCAGCAGCAACAGCAACAGCAGCCGCAACAACAACAGCAACAATACATTCAACAAACTTACATCAGCTACACGCAACAACAACAACTAGCGCCTGCAACAACAGCGCCTGTCAGCAGCTGCTACTATGCCACACTGCAGCAGCAGCAGCAACAACAGCAGCAGCAACAATCACAGCAGCAGCAGCAACAATTTCTGGCGCCCGCGCAACGGCACATGCAACAAACGCAACAGGCGCTGCCACAGGACGCACAACAGATGCTGCGCGCGCAGTTCATTGCTGCAGCAACAGTGGGCGGCGTGGGAGGTGGCGGGCGCTTGGAACAGCAGCAACAGCAGCAGCAGACGCAACAACAGCAACAATGCCATGTAAGTAAATATTATTATAGACAAAATACATAACTTTATTAAAAAAAAAAAAGTTAAATCTTTAAATTGAATAATTCATTGTTTTATAAAAATAAGTTAACGTCTGCTGGAATTGAACCTGGGGTAGCGCTGTTTAACAGGCGCGCCTCTATCCTGTGAGCCAAGCTCTGCACATATATATGACCTAATGTAAGAGTGAGACAAAAAGCACACAAGATTCCAATTAGCTAGAACAAATGGCAAATTATCTAATTAGACTTTTTGTTAAAATTGTTCTTGATTTATTTGGTGCACGATTTGAATTTCAACTTTAGCGTTAATTAGCAGCTGAAATGTTTCTAATTTTTCAAATATAATTAATTAAAAATCATAGCTAATTACGTTTTGACAGCAACACTTAGTGCAGGGTTTACATACACTTAAATTACAGCATGCTATCTCACTCTATTAGCGATGACTTTTTTCCGCCTTGCTTTTGCTTTTGCTTTTCATTTTTGCGGTTTTGTGGGTGGAGTCAGCTTAAGCAGCAGGCGGAGTCTATGTTTCTTTGTGTGTGTGTGTGTGTGTGTGTGTATGTGTGTGTGTATCGCGTACATCTTGACATTCAAATTGCGTCTTATTGTTAGTTGAATTACAACTGAAAATGCGCTTAGCAAAATGGCGAACGGGGCGTATGCGCAACGCACATTACGCATACGGCGCATGGCCAAATGAATGAAATGGGAAATGCGCACGAATAAAAAAATAAAAAAAAAAACAACGAAAGAAATGATGTGTATATATTTTTAATGTCGATTTGCGCGCAAATATTTGCTACCACATATATTTCACTGCGGCGTGGGAATGCCGCACCCCAAGCGCAAAATACGATTTATTTCGGTTTTTTTTTTACTTTTAAATAAGTTAAATTTGTTTCAACTCGCAAAGTGAAGCTAAACGTGGAAAGGGGAAACGAGAACAGCGAACAAAGTTGGCGCATGTGTGTTTAAATTAAGCCAGCAGACAGCTATAAAAATAATAAATACAGAAAGTAAAATAATAAAAAAAAATGTATATATATATGTATGTAATTAAATATGTTATATTTATGCACACATTGTATTATATTGAGTCCATGTAAGAGTAACAATCTCTTTGTTCAGATACAACTTTAATTATCATTTGATAATTTACTTTGACAGCTATTGAAAACCCCTTTCCAATTTATAATGCAGAGAATTACAGGCGAAAGTCATAGATGGCTAACGAGATACATAGTAATAAACAAAAGTGTTTGTGTTTTTTATTTCAAAAAAGGTTTTCATATTGTGTAATTTTTGATGTAGGAAGTTAAGCAGTTACAACCGAAGAGTGAGGCTTTTGTCTTAGTTAACAAATATTTATTCTAGATGCCATCAGCTGCTATCTTTATGGCTCGTTCCGAGCTGTTTCCACACACACACACACACACACACACACACACTCATATATAGCTCATGTTAAATATGTATAGATGTAAGGTCTTTGTCACCATGTCAGCCATTTCAAAAAATGGTTTTCGTTTCGGCTTTAGGTTAGTTCCAATGCTCTCTTATCACCAAAGTTGAAACACCAAAAGCAACAACAACGCGCTCGAGATAAGATGACAATTGTAAAGTCACGAAGCTGGCCAGCTTGGCCGTGCCAACTGCCACGCCCTGTTGAACTGGCCTGCCCTGGCATGCCCAGGAAGTTGCAAACTGTTAAAAATACGCTCGAAAAACAACAACAACAACAAGAGCGTAACGGAAATGCCAAAACACAAGCCACTAGAGAGACATGCCCATATTTGACCAACTGTTCCTTATCAGCCGGAGGCGAACGTGGTTGCTGTTAAGTAATTAACATTAACAGCGCATAGCATAAACAGCACTGTTAATAAACAGTTAAAGACAGAGGAAGTTAGAGATTGAACGAATTGAATATATGTAAATATAAATTAGGGTATTTTCAGGAAGGAATTTAAGAATTTGATAAATGATTCTTTAACAAAAACAATTATGAATCAAATAATTTTGATAATGTCATAAAAATCACAAAATAAACCTTCATTCCCAATCGCAAATAAATCAGAAAAAGCAACACAAATAAGTCAATTTGAGTGTTTTGTAAAGCTTGACCTCTACAATTTGACCTTCAAGAAATGCTTTTAAAATACAATCGACTTCAATCTGGCTAATTATTTTTAAAAGGCAATCTAAAAGAAAGTTTAATAGGCTGAAAGCCAGCGATTAACTAATTCATTATCAATATTAACTAAATGGGACTTAAGGTATAAATTTGTAGATACGTCTCGATTAAAGATCAATTCGACCTGTCACGGTGTTTATTTTATTAGAATGAACTATTTTTTGTTTAACTACAATTAAATTATTTGTTTGTTATTAATAAATCAGCTAAACTGAAAGTTTTGTCTTAATCAAGAAGAAGTATACAAATTGTATATCTCGGAACTTTTTATTTCAATTTTGTAACATGATCTAATTACCCATTACTCACTTCTGACTCATAATAATGTAAATATTGAAGCCTTACTGAACTGGCTGTCTCTGGAAACTTTTAGTCGAAGAAAATAGGTTCGAGTAAAGTCTCTATGTTTCTTCAAATTTAGTTTTCCTGTAATCTAAATCTAGATCATTCCATTGAAGGTTAGCTAAATCGATAGAGGGTTTACTTAATAGATACTGAAATATTCTTGATTTTACCTTTTTATTCGCTTAGCTTATTGATTTTCAAATTTGATACATAAATCCGTATATAGCAAGACCAAACTGAAATTGCATACATCATTTTCATTGAGCCAAAGAAAATGTAAAAGAACTATAGAAAATTCTATAAGTAACATACGAGCTATAAAGTCTATAAGTTCTGGTTTGAATATTGCAGAGCAAACAAATATCAATATTTTAATGAATTTAGTTATACTTAGAGCAAATATTATGCAGTTAGTTACATCTAACACTAACTATTGAGTCTTGTTTACATAATATTTGTAGAGTTAACAGTATGTTATGCAAAAGACTGTTACAACATATTTCTTATAAACTCATTTTGATTTCTTCAAAACATTGCACTTTGTAACATCTGATACGCATCCGCTGTTATCTGTTGTGTGACAGACTGTTAATGTTATTGTTACCGTTGTGTCTTGCATGTTAATGTTATAGATTGTTGTGAGCTGTTAAACGCCGGCTGTTGCTGGTCCTTGAACTTTGCTTTGCTTTGTTGCCATTGTTGTTGCTGTTGTTGCAGTTGTTTTTAGTGGTTGTTGTTGTTGTTAATTATTACAAAAACAATTAAGCGCTCGAAATGAACAACTTTAAATTGCAGTCGTTTAACTGTTGTTGTTGTTGTTGCTGCTGCTGATATTATTTTTCGTATGCTTTATTTTTAATGAGCGTCACATTTGAGTATTATTTCGTATACCCATTAAAAGTGGACAAGCTAAGATTATGACAAGCTGTGCTGCGAAAAACATCTAAGAATACTTAGGAACTTGATGTTATACCAAGTGTGACCAGCCAGATTTTGCATTTTAATTTGAATATATTTATAGCTATTAACTCTTTATTTTTACCCAAAATCTAATCTAATAAAATCTATTTTAAGAAAATCTAATTATTTATTGACTTCATATGCCCTTTCTTAAAGAATTTATCGAGCTATAGCTATGAATTTAAATATCACATAATATCACATCCTAACTTTACAGGGTATCTTCTAGCACGCAATGCTCGTCTAGCAGCTGTCTTGTTATGGTTAGTCCAGTGCAGTCGATTCTACAACAAAGCCATTAAATTTGTTAATCACTTATTGCGTCGCAATGTGCTGCAGTCACGCCCATTTTTGGCTAGTGCAACGCCCATTAGCGAAAAAAAAATAGAGAAATAGAAGAAAAATCAGCTGTTTTTGTGTCTTAGCCTCAAGGTCTGGTCTTAAAGCATTCGATTCGCATTTGATAATGTGCTTTAATTTATAATTTCGATTCAAATGCTGTTAAACGTCTGCGAAAGTCCAAGGCAAATTATGTCCCTGAAACAGATTTTGGCTTTTATTTTTACACTAATCAACAAAGCAATTGAATTTAACTTAAAATAGATGCCAACTTGGACAATTGCATTTAACAAAAGTGGTTTTCTCCCGCAGGGGGATGACTAAGCGCCGCCGATTGGAGCGGAAATAGCGCATTAGTCAGCCCTTTTAAGAGATATATGTACATATATTATAACTGTTAGATCGTCTTGTTCTAGACGACTTTAGGTTATACTATGCATATGTGTAGCATAGTTTTAGGTTGATGTTGTTGTTGAAGTTACGGGCCGGAAATTCCGTTGCTTCGATGTTCCGATGTTCGTCAACAGAATTCCATGAAATTCTATAGAAATTCCAAGTAATTCTCTATGTCGACAGCAATATAGCCATAGTAATATGGAACCGATGTCACATATGACGTAGGCGACGACAATGGAAATGACGAGAATCGCGACGATCGTGACGATCGTCAAATAAGCAATTAAACAAGACAGTAAGAAGAAGACCCTATCTCTAGTCAGATACTAAAAATTGAGTTCATAAAATGCGCTAGATAGGTAGGTTAGATAGATAGTATAGAAAAGTGAGAGGTATCTGCTGTCGATTATGTATATACTTTTACTTAGTTTTAGGCTACATTCTAAATTTTACATACAATTCAAATGTGTTCAATTTTATAAAGAGGGTATATGTTAGTCGTACATACTCTCAACTAGATTAACAATTTCGCCATTCAGTTACAAAGTCTGTAAGATTTTCAAGTAAGTCGAACCATCACACACACACACACACACACACACACAAATTTAAATACCCTGTTTTTTGCTATGAAACTCCTATCTGAATTTATTTGTTTAGCTGAAAATTGGTTTTATGGGTGCAGTTCCTGTTCATGCTGAGGATCATTTGCGTTTGGGTCAATCAATTGTTCGGTGCAGCGACTTCCTCCACTTGTCACCTTGCCTTCGTCCCGTGCCGTGCCGTGCAGTGCCGTACCTTCTTCCTTCCGTCTGTTCCACTGTCTGCTTATCTAATTGAGTCAGACAATTGGAAGTGCCGCGACGCCAGCCACTGTGGACGGCAAGCAGACGGACAGAAATGCAGTCGAGGCGAGGCGAGTCGTCTTATCGCGGCGTCCTGGTGTGCGCCGGCTTAATGGCTGGGCAAGATTTAGACGCCACTCGGCTACCTGGCTACCTGGCTAATGTGCAGGTCTGGCCAAACCTAATAGGCGCATTTAGCACGCGTCCAAAATGTATCTGAAAGATACATTCAAAGCTCTAGCTTATTTGTGCTGCTTTGGGCCATTCAATATGCATACAAGTATGGTAAAGGCAGCTGAACGACGAGGGTAGTCTGAAAAATTATGGCTTATCAGATTTTGTTGTGCATTCTTGGGAGTCCTCACTCACTGGGCTCTCAAGCGGGCGCAACAAATGGCTTTCAATAGGAGTCAATTGGCAATGGGAGCTGCGAAACCTGTCGCTGCGCGAATACCAAGCAGGGGGCCTACAGCGAAGCCAATTTGTATACACACAGGTATTCAATGTGCGTGTGCGTGTACGTGTTTGTGTGTGTGTGTGCTTGTAGAAACCCCGATGAGTCATCGCCGCTGCGTGGGCTGCCACATTGGCATACATAACACGAGTTGAACATGTGCACAGCAGAGCGAGCGAGCGGGCGAGAGTGCAAGTTGGCGAGTGTGTGAGTGAGAGAGCGAGCGAGCGAGAGCGATGCCGCTGAAATCAAAACAAAATAAAACGCGGCCAACAACAGCCGAGCGGCCAAGTAGAAAATGTCAACAAACGAGCTGCGCGCCAAATTCTCTAATTTGAGTGCAAAGCAAATAGTCACTCAATTGTTCGAAAAAAATGAGTGGGTCAACGAGAGAGCTAAATAGAGAGGAAGAGCTACGCTCAAAATCTATTGCATGCGATAAAAATTCGTGTTTTTCAGTTTGACTGCTGCTGCTTCTGTGTATGTGTGTGTATGTTGAGAGCGTGAGAGAGAGAGAGAGAAACAGAGCAGAGAGTGGAGCGCGAGAGCAATACTCTTGCTATCTGCTTTGTGCCATCATTCTGACAGTCATTGCTTGCTCTGCTTGCATGCAGTCTTTCGTCAGGGCGGATTATCACTGTGAACTGGAACTTGAATGAACAGTTCAGAAATAAACTAGAGATTAATATTTTAGAAACAATTGATATTTAATTTGTTAAGCTGATTCTTATTATTGTGTATGACAAATACAGTAAAAGCTCAATAATTAAATTTCATTTACATTTTCAGTTAATCTGTAAACGGAAAAATAACATCAACAATGTTATTCTCATATCATTATGTGCACATAGTTTTATTATTTATTTTATGAGATGTTGCATATATTTTATAGGCAGACTGAATTACTCTCTAAAATGTATGAGATGAGGAATTCTGAGTTTCTTATTTTTTATTTCAAAGTTACATTTAAAAAAATTTTATTTACAAAATATTTCTTTTTCATATCTCAATTGTTTAGCTACACATTTTTCTTCATGTTTGTATTAAGCTAAACCAAATTGTAATTAAATTAATATGTTAACATTAGCCATATTAAAGTAGCTTGATCATCTGCAATTGGTTCCATTTGCAAACCAGCTTGCAGCCCTGGTATACCAGCAGTCTTTAATTTCCAGCATAAGCCGGCGCATGTATGCGTGCGTATCTGTGTGTTGATTGTATGCATGTGTGTGTGCCTGGCAATGGCCAAAACGTCACGCGAACGTACGGATGACGACGGCGGGCTGGTTGGGAGCTACTAGCTCAGTTATTTTTCGCTTTTTGTTAAGGCAACGCGACTGCAACGGCCACGGAAAGCCACGCGGCTACGTCCCCCAGTCACTGTCTTTGTCTATCCGTGTAGTTAATTCCCCCCTCTCATACTCGTCGTCTCTATCTCTCTCACTCTGTCTCTTTCACACACGCGCTCAGCTACGGCTATCACAACAACAATTCGCCGCGTAACAAGCAGACAAACGTTTTTATTGTACGCTCGTTTCAGTTGAATTTGTTGCTTCTGTTTATATGTGCGTTTGTATGCATGTGTTGTTGTTCTGTTTTTCACAAGCTCGTGAACGCAGTAGAAGAAATATCGTTTTCGTCCCAGGTATTTGTTTTTATCCAGAGTAAAAGTAATTGCCTGCGCGTGTATGTATGCCTGTGTGTGCGTTTGTGCCTCTTATCGTCCATTTGTGACAACGTCAAACGTCATAAAAGTTGGTGTTGAATTGCGACATATTCAACAGCCAAGGCGAGCGTTTTGAAACTTTAAATTCGCCGTACGAAGTTCAAAGCGAAATAACGGCTACAGCAGAGTGGTGGGTGCGGGGCGTTGCCAGTTAATCTAGAAAATTCTGCGCTACCCGTTAACAATTTGTTTTAACACAAACAGAGGGCAGACAGGCTGGCAACAACAGCAACAGCTACAGCTACAGCCAGCAACAACAACAAGTGTGACAGCAGCAACAATTTGACAGCTGGAAAAGTAAACCGCAGGCAGAAAGAGATACAAAATAAAACAGTGACAGAGCGTGAGCGCAGAGAGCGTAAGCTAAAGAGAGCCAAACAATATATCGCCCGCACATGTAAATTTGTGCATTGTGTACGAAATTCGAAATAACAAAGCGAAACAGTGCTAACAACAACAATAGCGACAATGAAAGTTAAAGTCGAACGCACAACAAAAACGCAACCAGCCGCCGCAGCAGCAGCAGCAGCAGCAACGAAAACAACTACAACAACTGCAACAACAACAGCAACGAGGACATTAACAAAGGCTGTCGAGGAGGCGGAAGATGAGGTGACAACGGCGCAAGAATTGGACTTTTTGCCCGATATGGCAACAACGATATCGACAACGACAGCAACAATAACCACGACGGCAACAACTCCGCGCAATCTTATCGTAAGTTCTAACCTCCTCCCCTACCAGCGTTCCCCCATCTATGCATTCCTCTTTTATTTATGAGTTTCGTTGTGTTGTTTAGGCTGTTGCATAGAACGCAATAAGTTTCCCCATTGTGCAAAAGTTAAAAAACAAAATCTTTCACATTAACAGTCAACAAAAACAACAACTCGTTGAGAATGTTATTTTTTATTTTTTTTTTGCAGTCAAAAAACTTGTTTAAAAAATTTACCTTGTTTTATTTTTTACGCTTATTCGCCGAATTGTATTGTGCGCAATTTTATTGTATCTTTCCAGTGTTGCTGTTGTTGTTGTATTCGTATTTATTTTGTCGACATCTTTGGAATTTCAATTCACACTTTTGTTGTTGTTTCGCATTTGCCTTGCTCTCGCTGCCGTTGTCGCTCTCGCTCTCAGTTTCGCTGTCTCTCACGCACACAGGCACACACACGCGCTCAATCACACAGATACGGACATGCGCTCGCACACGTACGCGCACTTTATCGCATGCGATTTGTATACACTATTATTTTTTTCATTTGCTTCTCACTCAAATTCGCCTCACACACTCAATTGCACTCGCCTCAATTTCGCACTCACTTATTTCGCCATGCGGCTTTTCAAGGCTGGCCGCACATTTGATTCTGTTTTGCCATTTTAGCATTTTCGTTTTTCTTCTCGTGGCGTTTTTTTTTTCGTCTTCTCTTTATTTTTCTATGCAATGCTTTGCGTGGGCGTTGCTATTGCTGCCTCCACCGCATGCAGCACGTGCGATTCACGATGTCTTTAGTTGTCTTTTTTTCACTTCTACTCGCACTTTGCGGTTAGTTGGGTTTTCTTCCACTAAGGTCAAGGCTGATTATCTAGCGCGTGGCTGACCCACAGATGAATTAGTCATGGGGCTGCCCAGAAAATTCAATGCAGCGAAAAAGAATACAAATTATGCTTATCACGCAGAGAGGCGAACGGAAGCTAAGAAAATGTCTAATCACTTGTGTTGCTCAACACTGTAAAGTATTATACAGTATAGAAATTATAGTGTTGTAAAGCTATGTTAGGTGATTATGCGTAAGAAAATTTAGCCAACTCAGGCAACATTGATTTAGTATTTAAAAAACTGAAGTTGTTGCGGATAGTTTTGCTGAGTTTTTCAACACTATCTTTTAGGTTTTAGCAATAACTGTTTCATATGTATGTATTTATCTTTAGCTTTATCTACATTTAACATTTCTTTTTGAAAGTGAATTTCAAAGCTAATTGTGATGTGATGCGATAAATCGCTTTGATTGTAATAAATTTCGATGTTTTCATAGCTGCCTGACCTCTCTTATTGTTAAGATATGTACATACATAATACAGATTTATGTTTCGCAACAAAATTAAATACAATGCCAAGGTCACAGCTGCAGCTGCTGCTGCTGCTGTTGCTGCTGTTGCTGCTGTTGCTGGTTAGCCTAAGCTCTGCCTCGCCGCCTTCCGATTGGAATTGCAATTCCAATTGGAATGTCAAACGGCTCACGCGTTTTGTTGTGACTGCTTTTAGAACAGCGCGAACTGCCAATTGTGAATTGTTAATTGTGCATCGTCAATTGTGAATTGTGAATTGTCAATTGTGAATGTATGGATGCACTATGCCAATGGGCCGTAAAAGGCGCGTTGCACTTGAAACACACACAAAATGCCAATTTCAGTGGCTTTTTGTTGACGTAGTTGTTGTTGTTGTTGCTGCTGCATAAAATATGCGTCAGTTGTTGTGTATGCATAAATACATAAATATTCATGCATTAAGAGGCAGTGCATTAAAAGTCGAGTCCCCACAGGTGATAAACCTTTTTACGACTCGCACTTTGGCTTCTTCTTCTTCTGCTTGTTGTTGGTATAAATAAGTATATACCCTGTAGGGTAAGCATTGGGTATGTTGAAATTTCACATATGTTTGGATTAAAGCTGAAGTGAAGAGTTGGCTATATTGTTGATATCGATATTTATCGATTTGCTGAGTAGTAAATAATTTATTGCAGCATATCTAAAGCTATCTATCTATCTATATCTTCAATTAGATATCAGAAATAATATATGTAATATATAGCTAAGGTCACTGTAATTGTAAGAGCTTCTTGATGTAATGTCTTTTGAAGATTATAATAATAAATATAAATATAACATATGGTATTTATTATATGTATTTATGTAGTTACAGCGCATCTTTCAGTTGAGTTTAAGTATAGAAGACTATTTGCATATTCAAAGCGAACTTAAATTGAAAATGAAATTCGAACAGACACAGATACAAATGCCACACAAAGATACAGATACAGATGCAGATGCAGATACATTTGATCGGGTTGCCACGCCAACTGAAATTGGGAATTAAATGTGCGCATCAACTAAAAATAAATAAAAAACGGAAAAATAAAATAAAATAAAAAATTAGCTGCGCTCGCCCGCGCCGTTCGCTTATTAAACAACAATAAATATATAATAACAATTAAGCATTAATTGAAATTGTTGTTGTTGTTGTTGTTCTTCTGCCTTTGTGACTTTTATGGTTGTATTAACTTTGGCGTGCTAAGTTTATGACCGTCCGATGTCCTCGGCCGACGTACATATGTACATAAGTGTGTCTACAAAAAATATTTATATATATAAACTTATCAGACTTTTTTCTTTTTGCCGCTTGCTTCCCAGTAATTTCATTGCATTTCGTAATTCCTGGCAGTTTATCTGCTCTTTGTGTTTGACAAGTCCAATTCAGCTCGGAAAGATAGCCAACCTGATAGATTGATTGGTTATCTTATAGATACGCATGGTATAAAAATAAATATAATTAAATAAAAAGAAATACACACTTTATGCCTAATAAATTTGTTTTACAATTTCATTAGAAATTGCGCTAAAGTGTAAAAAAAAACAAGTAAGAAAGCTCTAGTCGAGACTGCTCGACTAGGAAATCCCCTGAACCCTTCGGAGAACTGATATTTCAATAATTCTTCGCGTCTTTTTGCTTACAAAAGAAACACACACATACATACATAGGCACATATAGGCACGCACGCATAAACACGCATGGGCTGCAGTGTGGGCTTCTCATGGAAACTTAATTGTTTAATAACTTTTTTTGTGGACGTACGTTCTTCATGAAACTTTTAGATTGTGATTATATCATTACTATGCGTGTATATGCCGAAACTCAAGTCTCTAGTATTTGAAATACGCCTTTTACAAAAGTGAGGGTGAGGGGGTGGATATAGGGGTGGGGGGTGAATTATAACAAAAACCGAAATTCTTTAAAGTACATATTAGTCTACATTTAAAATTTGGAGACTCTAGCTCAAAAGATGTAGGAGATATAATTTTATAACTGGCTTTCGATAAGGTTTTTCATCGATAAAAAAATATTCGGACGAGTTATCGATCTTTTGTGATAAACTTGATATGCGCGCTGTATATACGGTCATTTTAAAAAAAAGTTCAAGTCTCTAGCTATTATATCTTCGGAAATCGACGCGTTCATACATACGGACGGACGGACGGACGGACGGACGGACGGACGGACGGACGGACGGACAGACAGACGGACAGGGCTAAATCAACTTATCTCGTCGCCCTGATCAAGAATATATATACTTTGTGGGGTCTGCCACGCCTCCTTCTCACTGTTACATACTTTTAACAAAACCATTATACCCTGATTTCCCATTTTCAATGGGTTCAGGGTATAAAAAAACAAATAAACAAATCATAAATATTTGCTTGATATATATATATATATTTTTTTGCAAAGGAAATATCATAAAATGTTGAAATTGAAGCAAGTCTGATAATGATAATGAACCCATAGTTAAATAGGGGAAGCCCACAATCGCAATTGCTGGAGCTGTGACAACTGTACTTTGAGTATACATATAAACGCCTAGTATAATCATAGCTAGTTTTTATCGCTTCTGTGCGATACGAACTCTACGCTCGTCGTGACGTCAATCGGCTTAAACTATCTAATGTCTAAAGCTCACTTCGAGTCTTTGCGTCTTCATGAAAATAAAAAATAAATAAAAATACGTTGAAGTCGCACCCGTAGATAAGCCGGTTTTTTTTTTGTTTTTGTTTCTTTTTTTTTTCCTGAAAGAGCGAGACGCGATCGCATTGAGCACCTAATTTGGTAGTAAATTTAGCTGGCTGACGTCACAAAGCGAGCAGAGCAGCGCAGACTGAGGCGAGCTCATAAACAGAGTGAGACAGAGAGAGAGAGAGAGCGAGATGCATTGGTAAAGTCTAACATTTTATGTTGCGTATACGCAGCGTTAATATTAGTATTTCATATACTCTGCATACGTGACTAATTAACTGTAAAAGCAAACCAAGTTCATGATTATATAAGTATATATGTATATACATATATATTATTGTTCAGGTGGATGAACTTATACGACTTGGGCATTGTAACACTAGATACTTCGAGCATTATCCAGATTATTATAGTCTCAATATTATTATAGAAATAATTCTTATCGATTATTTTATTTAAATTTATTTATTTATTCAAAAATAATATGGAATATTATGGAATATGGAATTTCATAAGCATATATAAAATTTGACTTGTTTTGATTCTAATTCATTTAATTCATTTCAAACTCATATCCATCTGTTACAGAGTATTTGCTAGTCGAGCAGCGTCAGTGCTTGCTTTAAGTTCACTCGAAAACGCTAAATACTGTATTTGTGGCGGCGAAAAGCAAATTATGTCATGTTATATTTTGAACTAACGTTTTTGGGAAAGCCGTGGGAAATTGAAGGCAAATGTCAAATGTTGCGTGTTTTCACTTTCGATTTGACGCGACAGCAACAAAGCTTGGCCGGAGGCGTTGCTCTATGTTGTTGGGGGCGGATGGGCGGTGAAATTCCGAGAAAGCAATTAGGAACTTGGCTTAGTTTGTTGAACTTCAGTCAAAGGTTGAGTGGGGTGGGGGTGGGGGTGGTGGTGTCGATTGTCAGGTACTGTTAGCTGACTAACTGTAATTGAGTTATATGCGGCTAGGTACATACATATGTATATGCTAGCCAATTGAAGCGGGGCGAATCGAGGGCAGCGGCACATCTGGCCACGCTGCACTTTTGCAGAAGCAGTGAAAGATTTACACGCATCGCTGGCAATGTTGTTGTTGTTGCTGGCGTGGCTCGTGTGGGGATTATTTTGTGACGCGTCATGGCGCCGAATTCCAAGAAAGAGGCGCAGCATTCCGCACAGGCAGCAACCAACCACTTCGAGAAGTGCGAAAAATGCCGGGCCACAGAGATAAGTTAAAGGAAATCACAAAATAATAAAAAAAAAAAACAAGAGTTAAATGTATTAGTTTAATGGGAACAACTAACAGCTACCCTGTTTGAATATTGTAGAAATTCATTCATATACAGGCCGATAGCTACATACATATCTCTACTGTTCTGCTAACATTGCCATCACTACAACATTAACAGTGTCAAGCCCAGCTTTAACAGTCCTGTAGAAGAAAATAAATAGGGCAAGAGTTGTCTCGCTCTAGCACATGTAATCAAAGGGACAGATTTAGCTTGAGTGCAATCTGATGCATGAGTGAAATTCATTCAATATACAGAGAGTGAATGTGGCAGACCCCATATGAATTTAATGTTTTTCAATAAATTAAATTACAGAAATTAATAAAAAATTAATAATTTTCTGCATATAAACATTATCCTGTCAAATTTAGAAAAATACCCCGTCTTGTTTAAGTACAGGGTATATGCATACATACAAAAGAGTTGCCACCATCGCTAACCAATGCTGTGATGCCCCAGCGAATGGTGCATGACGTGGACCATTTGGCGTTGCGGCTGCTCCTTGGACTTCACGCATGTTGTTGTTGCTTTGTTGCTTGGTTTTGCTTAAAATATGCTGGGGATTTCCAACGGTTTTCACTCCTTTACACTTGCAGTCTGTTCGCTCCCAGCTCAATTCGTCCCACTCAAACGCTCTCTGAGCACTGTGGGCTCAGTTTTGCGTTCGCGCGCGCTCTCTCTCTCTCTCTCTCTGCCTCTCTTTGAGTGTTTTTTTAAGTTGTGCGAAACGAGTTTTTGAGTTAAAGTTTCAGCGCTTGCGGCGATATTTGCTCCTACGCCAGCTGCGCCTATTGTAGGGTAGAGAGGGAGGGCGGCCAGTCCGAAGCTAACTTGGCTTAAATAAGCGTATGAATTCTGGCTAAATTGCGTATGAGTCATCGCCGAGCGTAGTGGCGTGTCGTGGCGTAGTTGTAGCCACATTCGATTCATTCATTTCATGCTTTGCTTCTGCTTCTTCTTGCTGGTTGTTTTTTTCTTTCTTTTAGCCGTATGAATGAAATTTTGCGCTGTTATCGCAGCTATTTAAAGTTGACTTTGTTTTTCTTCATCTTGTTGTTGTTGTTGTTGTTGTTGCTGGTGCCGTCATTATTATAACTGTTTATAGGCATTCAAATATTTGCAGTGGCAACAAAAGCCATGCCTCAACACATAACTAGTTATATATGCACTCATATGTATCTATGTATGTATGTGGGTGTATGTATAATAGTTCGTAGAGTGCCTGAGATATTAGAGGAGAGATATTGTTAGCAGCTGTACATAAGTTAAAAGAGATCAGCTCTTTCAATCGAAATCCAGAAGCGTATACCAATTACTCTTAAATGAAAAGAACTATATAACAGAAAACTAAAAGAAGAACACACATTGTATTAGGTTATCCAAAGAGTTTTAGTTCTAAAATGTTTTTTTCTTTAAGATAATTAAAATTTCATTTGTCATTACGTATTGCTTAAAAGGGTAAGACTGTTAAAATGACATACTAGAATTTATCCGTGTGGTCCAACTTGTTCTATAGATGCGTCAATCCCTGTCGGGCACATCGACGCTGGCTAGGATGACCGTTATGTCATCGGGCTTACCTCCAACGCCGTAGTTTATATTGTTTGCCTTGGCCTTGAGCGCGAACGGCGACTGGAACGTATTGCTAAGGGATAAGGTCTTGGCCATGTCCACCAATCGATTGACAGCGTGCTGCAGGTGCTCCATTCGCGTCTCGCCGTGCAGCGGTTGCAGGTGACGAATCAGCATGCTCTCGGGCACATTGTCGAAGAGGCCATCCGTGGCGAGCAGTACCAGGTCGCCCTGCTGCACATTTATGTGGGAGGTCACAGCCTGCTGGGGTGAATCGCAGAGAATGCAATCCATGCCGGGTTCCGGTGCCACAGTCAGCTGATACGGCGTGTTGAAACCGTGCAGCTGCTCATCGGATCGATGCAGCACCTTTCCGTTGCGCAGCACCATGAAACCGCTGTCTCCCAGATTGGCCGAGTGCAGGGTGCAGTCACGTCGGTGCAGTGTCACCAGGCAGGCGGTGCTGCTGCCACAGACCTTGCCGGACATCTTCTTCATTTGATCGAAGCTATCGATCAGCAGCTGGCGCGGATCGGAGCCATCGTACTGCGGCTGCTCAGCGAACTCACTGCAATTCGTCATCAGCTCTTGGGCAAAGAGGCCCGAATCGATGCCCAGTCTACGCCAGCCACCCACACCGTCTGCCACGCCCATTGTTTCAGCCTTCGGCGTGCTGCTCACAAACCAGCTGTCCTCTCCATACCGATGATCCTCTATCATATGCAAATGATCGTCGCCTAGCTGATCCTTAGAGCTGCCCTGTATGGCCTTAATCAGGCGGGGCAACCCCTTTCCCTTGGAGGTAGAGCTAAGCAGTCGATACTGAACATAGGCATAATTCACTACCTGAGAGGTGCGATTGGAGAGGTTACGCACCGTAAAGAACATTCTGAAATTTTGGGTTAAAAATTTGTCTTCAATTTGTTTTCCGATTTATCAAATACAATTTCAAAATGTGCCGTCAGATATATAATTTAGAGCCTTCTAAAATTACCTGTCAAAAATAACAGTTTGAAAGTATTGCAACATGATGAGAATTGAAAAACCTTGAGATGTTGAAGAGGTAGAGAAAAAAGGCTAATGTGGCATTTTTTAAATATAGAAAATTACAGAAATATACACAAAATAGATGTATATGTATATATATGAATATGGATTAGTAATATTTTATATATATTCTATTTAACTAAATAACTTCTATATACCATTTAAATTGACTCCATAATTAACCCGAACTATACATGAGTCAAACTTTGCACTAGCAAGTGGACGATATGCCATAGAGCCTCCCGCCTCAATTCAATATTCAGTTTTTATGATCTTTACACACAGACAGCTTCGTCTTTATCAACAGGTTGTTATCATACATAATCGCAAGTTCATTTGGCTAGCTTTCCCCTGATTCTACTGAATAATTCACTCATTTAACAGCGCTGTCTTCCCGGTAACACCTTTGTTAACGTTCTGTAATCTTATCGGTTAGTTGTACAGGGCCTACGACACAGAGTCAATACCTTTGGCACCTCTTTGTATAAATCATCACCGGAAGTGGGCAGCGGATCCAATGCGATTCGCTTATCGTAATTGGCATATCAAGCAGGTAAAACAAGTAAACAAATGCTTCATGCTGCAAATTATTTATAAACTCCTGATGTAAACTGTTCCAGAAAACACACATAGCTTATCAAAGCCAAATGCATATACATATATAAATGTTATATTGTATTAGATACGGTTCGGCAGATTCGCCAGAATTCGGTAGTTATTCATATCATCAATGTATAATTGGGCACTTGAGCCCAAAGTTCCTGTCTCGAAGTAAGGCCACAAAATTATTTCATATATCAAACGATTACATAGTCTATTTGTATGTTCCGATATTCGTTTTCGCCTTTCGTTTGCATTCTTATCGAAAGTAAGGGCATTATGGCGATGACGTTAGACGCTCTACTTAACTGTAAATTCCTGGAACTGACAACAGCGTTCGTCCAAGTTGGTTTTTTTATTATAAATATATAACACATATAATATATATATATGTATATGCATATAAATGGGGGCAACACACGGAACTCCCAGCGGGCGCGGGACCCTCATGTACAATTGCGGTACAGTTGCCACCGCGTTGTATAACAGATTGCCCTTGCCATGTCTATTTTTGTTGCAGATTTCGACCCTTAGCATTCTACAGCTGCGGGTGCATTGCGATAAAAAGTATTAAGTATACATATACAGATTTATATAGACGAACATATATACTTCAACTAAATAAAGTCGGAGAAATTATATGCAAACCCTAACCAACCGCATTTATTCCACTTAAATGTGTACTATTTTTGATCGATATACACATATACATACATATATTTCGTATTGCCGACTCATCAGCTTCATTGCATATGTCTCTAATATACATATGTACAATATAATGCTCATTATTGTAACCCTATTTCCTTTCTATTTATCTTTGCAGGTAAGTAAATCCAAGGGTTACTGCAAATCAATTACTGCCAATGCTTCGTGTCACATGGCCCAGTTCCAGCTCCAATTACAGTCGCCATCGTTAAGTCCCTCTGTCCCCTGATATCTCACTCTTCCCCTTTGTTGTAAGTGCCTCTGATACTCTCAGTGTAAACAAGGTCAGTGCGGACTTTTCTATACCCCGCGTACAAATTGTTGAGGGGTATGTATGATACGACTGTTTTACAATATATTACACTATCGTCTGTTATACAGCTAAAACTGTTCAAGCTGTTATACGCGAAGTCGTAAAGTCGTTATACACCTATAACGTAAGCTGCTCGGTACCATATTCAAAAGTGTCATACTGTCAAAACTGTTATACATATGAAATGCTCTAGCCTTGTAGGCTTTGTACATACTACAGGGTATTATGCTAGTATAACAGTATCTTGAAACTATATTTTGCGCTAGGGTTTCCTTTGTGCATAGAGTATTACAAATAGAACGTGTACAGTCGCATGCCCCATCAATATTTGTGTGAATGCTGACATATCATAGATAAAGTCGAAGCTAGAGTAAACAAACACCTGCTTGCCTGCCACACACCTGTAGGCACTGGGGTAGATACAAGGAAAGCAAAATAAAACAGCCAAATCGCAGCGAATCGAATCCAACAACGGCCAACCACATTCGAACGACCCATTTTTGGAAGCGCAGCGGCTGATAAGGCCAAGTCGAGAGACCAACTATGGCGGCTGACAAAGGCTGGCTATTGTAATTATGTATGTATGAGCGGGTCTGTGTGTGTGTGTGTGTGTGTGAGGAAGGTACATTACCTAGGTCTTTAAATATAGTTGCTTATGTCATAATCAAATTGTCTGGCGATAAGATAAAGAAGCTGCTCAGCAAAACGTCGCCTAGAAAATTTTTGGGCGTGGGCACGTGAGCCCAAAAATGCAAGGCAAAACGGCAGTCTGGGCTAAACCCAAGAGCTAAATACACACACACAAACAAGCATTGTATATGCATGCACACAAAAACAAAAGTTGCGAACGTATGCGCCCGCTCAGGAAATGCCGAACGTCTCGCAAAACTTTCAACTCACTCAAACGTCGAATTCGCTCTCGCCGCGCTGACACTTTCAGCCACTCCGAGAGAATGAGTGAGCGTAAGTGCGCTGTGGAATGCGATAAGCGCTCAAAAGTCGTTGGCGCTGGGCAGCTGGCGTATAAAAGTCGTCAGCGCAACGATGACGCATTTAGTCGAAACCCGTTGGCCGTGTGAAACGTTTCAGCAAGTGTAAAGCTGAGCTAGAAGAAAAAAATAAAATAAACTGGTGAACTGTTAAAAGCTAAATGCGAAAAAATTTGTAAAGCAATAAAAAGAATATACAAACGAAAAATACTGTTGAGCATATTTTGTAAATAAAACGCGGCATGTGCGAGCGAGCGCGCGAATAATTCTCGGAAAAGCTGTGACAGCAAAATTAATTTGCAAAAAAAATAAAGAGGAAACAAAAAGAAGAGGCAAAAACAGCTACAGATACATTTGAAGTGCGCGTTGAGTCGAAATAAAAAAAAATAAATAAATAAAAATACTAAAACAATAACAAATAAACAGAAAACCGAATTTCGTCAGAAATTTGCATTTGTCATCGGCACAGACGACGGCGTCGCCTGTTGCGCCTATTAAAGGCAATTACTACCCAAACGATATCATAGCGAATACAGATCCACAATATACGGCAAACATGACCCTGGACAGTTACAATATCTTCGGCGATGAATATCATCTCTTTAATATGCCGTTATCGCCATTGCCCAAATCGGTAAGCAAAAAAAAAACAATGCAAATAGTTATAGAAAAAAAAACTAAAAAAAACAGTTGTTTTGCTTATCTCGGGCAAGTGTAGGGGTAACTGAAATTTCCAGAAGCCCGAGTCCAGTTGTCGATTTGCAGTTTTGAAAACATTTATATAAATACTGTGTTTGTATAATGTATATAAGTATATACATATGTATGTATATGTATGTATGTGCATGCATATCTCTATCGCTGCATGCATTGCGCCTTATCGTTCTTGGAAATTTCGTCGTCGTTGTATACCCTTTGATTTTTACATATATGTATGTACATTCGACTTTTTTATTCTTTTCATCTTTTTTTTTTGCGCCCCCATTATTATATCGTATTTGATGTGATTTTGCTGTTTTGCAATTGAATTTGTTTGCTTAATGATTAGAAACCTTATCAGCACAGCGATTTATGTTTCACGTTATACATATATATTTTTTGTTTTTTTTTTCTTATATTTTTTTCCTGCGATAATATTAATAATTATTGTGTGTGGCAAGTGCACAAATAGTACAAATAGTTTGTAGGCGGAACCCAGCTAAAATCCATTTGCTGATAACTTACAAATATTTCGAATATTTGTACAGTTATGAAAGACCTTGTTTCTTAGGGTTTACTCTATATAAAAGGAAGGTCGAAAATGCGTATCTCTTTGTACTACATAATGAAAGGTAAAAAAAATTAAAAATATTAGTTAGCTATATAAAATTTGATTGATGTTTGAAAAAGTCATAGATAACGGACGAATGGAGCTATACACAAAAATATATTGCTGATAAAGTTATATAAATAACTGGTTGTATTTTTTGTGATTTAGATAGTTTTTTGTTTGATATAGATTTTTTAGAAAGCTTAAGAAAATTCAACTTGTATTTTAAAAACAAAATTATAACAGCTTGTCTAATAGCTATAGCTACAATTATATCTCTATATGTATAACAGTTTTCTATAATGGGGGTTTTCTTGCTTGTAAATATTTTGCTAGACTTTCTGCCTTTAATATTTTATTTTATTTTAATATATTTCGAGTGTAGATTTTTACATATATATGTATGTATGTATGTATATATACCATATCCAATGGTTTTATGTTACATGGAAATCTATTTGGCTGCTCACCCGCTTCAATTTTGCACCCCTTTAAAAATAAATCACGTTGCCAACTCATGAGCGGCTACAAAAACAAGTTGTCCGTTAATATATGTTTACTTTTTTTGCAGTTTTTGTATTTTTTTTCTGTTCTCTCTTTTTGTCTTTTTTTTTTTTTGCATTTATTTTTTGCATATTACGTCCATTGCATTTCACAGTCCAGTGATCGGGCGGTTGACTATATTGCACACGTGCGATATCTGTGAGCAATTTATCAAGTTTTTTGGGGTTTACATCTGTTATATACAGAAATGTATGTGTGTGTGTGTATGTATAGCACCTTTGCATTTAATGGCCAGGGCAGGGGTTCAATGTTCAGCTTAACTGGGCTTAAATGTGCGAGCGTAGAAAGCGAATTGAAATTGGCAGCCGTCGCATGCATGACCCTTTCAACTTCCACCAAAGTGGCCCAAAAGGCATTCGCGTGACACTTGATACTCGCTTTCATAAGCATATAAGACATAGGTATATAAGCATAAATGTGTGTATATACATACATATGTATATACCATATCTTACATATACTTATTGCTGCAATTGGGGCGGTTCAAAGTAATATGCTTCAAGTCAAACACTTGCGACTTCTGACATATGCGACTTAAGCGACTCAAATTGTTTAATTAAAGGCGCTTAAGCACAAGTGCACTGAGAAAAATATTGCTGTAACTTGCACTAAATATGATTAGCAGAACAAAAATGCATGCAGCAGCTCTAAAATGGAAGATGTTACAAAATTAATGTTATACATCATGCAATTTTGTATAACAGTATAACAGTTTTATTATTATAATCTTTTATAGTCTTTTACTTTTACCTATATTTTCAATTATAAATATTATTGCATTAAAAATTGAAAATATTTAAATATTCCATTTGAAATTTTCGCTAAGTGTATTTGCCATTGATGCTCTGCGAGGGAGTTACAAGGGTAGTCTATCATTCGCTTAAGTAGATGCACACTAAAAACTCTTTCAATGAAACACAACATTTGTTGTCTGTGCGTGTGTGTGTGTGTGTGTGTGTGCCCCCTCACACTGAGACCCAACACAAAGCGACTGAAGACAATTTCAACTTTCTTTGGCATACAAATTTCGACTTTGGCACTTTTAATTAACTGAATATGGGCAAAAGTGCGCAAAGTGTGGGGGACATTCGATAGCATTCGATTGTTTTCTTGAGGCGCACTTTTCGAATGGATTTGTGGGCGTCTTTGGACAGCTCGTGGGCCAGAAAGTAAGAAAGCACTTGATAAATACGTGACAGCCGGTGCCAAAAAATATATAATACAAATAACTACCCATGCAAAGTATTACGCGATAACTGAATTGAATGAATAGCTAATGATATATGGGTCAAATGGATTGAGAGAGAGAGAGAGAGAGAAATTTGAGTATGTGGATGGAATGGGAGGCAGATCAATCACAGTCAATCAATCGGTGAGTGAAGCAATTGAAGAAAGGGTAGCAAGAGCTATAAGAGAAATATAGATGTGATAGATATATGAATAGACATATTATTTGATTTTGCATTAAGTTAGAGAGTTAGGGAGAGCTGGAGAGAGTTCGGGAGATAAAAATCTTAGTTTAATAACAAGAGTAATTTCACTTGAGTTCCACTTGGTTATGATCTATATAATAAAGCATTTGCATTGGCGCATTGGTATATTTGCTAAAGAGATCTACAACTGCCAGCTGTGCTCAACACTTCAAATTTAACTGTTTGCTCCTATAATTCGCAACTAGTTAAAGCACAGCTTGAGTCGAGTCGGCAGCTGTTGCTGCCCTGTTTCCAACTGAGTGTTAAAAATTAATACATTTTGAGGCAAGAAAGTTATGGCCATTAGCTGAGCTATGTCTATATATACATACCTAGAGAGATATACATACATATATATTTTATGGTCATTAGCAGACAGACAGCCCAGTTAATTGCAGCGTGAAGTTGAGCAGTGCGGCGCGCTCATTGAATTGCAATTCCATATTTTTTTTTGTGTGCTAATGCCTCAGATTGCAGGTAATATATATATACATATGTATATACATATATATGTATACAGCAATATAATTTGGACTGCAGTCAAGTCTGCTTGAATTGCTTTTGGCTACTAATTTGATCGGTCATTTTACTTTTTGGCATTCTGTACTGGGCAAAAAGGACATTCTGTCTAACATAATATTCGACTCTTGTTTGTAATTTGAGACAGCAGTCAAGTGACCAGCTATTACAACAACAACAACGACAACAACAACTACAACTGCAACAACAAACCGCAAATGCACATTTTGCCAATTTGAGCAGAAGTTTTTGGCCCTTTGGCCCGGGCGTCGCATTGTCCTTCTTGGAATTGTGTGTTGGCCAAGCCCTAGCCTCTTGGCAGACACGCTGGAAAAGTGAAAACAACTTTTACTACTTGTCTACTTGTCTGTTGGCTGTTGGCTGTCGTCTGTGCCCGGGCACTGTCTGCCAGCTTAAGCTGTTGCCCCGCCATCTGTTTGGCCCCGCGTGCAACGCGACTTGCATTTTACGTGTTGTCCTTGCGTCCTGCGTCCGTGGCGCCTCGTCGTCGCGTCGTTTGTTTGCCATTTCCTCGTCGCTGGCTAAACTTTACCATAAATTTCCTCGACTCCCCCGCCACAGCTCGGTTTGTTTTTATTATTT
This sequence comes from Drosophila aldrichi, assembly GCA_035045965.1. Taxonomy (NCBI): domain Eukaryota; kingdom Metazoa; phylum Arthropoda; class Insecta; order Diptera; family Drosophilidae; genus Drosophila; species Drosophila aldrichi. The sequence continues at coordinate 2,272,594 of JAWNOM010000040.1, forward strand.
TTGTTGGATCGTTGTTGTTGCTGTTGCTTTAGCTGATTGTTTTTGTTGCGCGTGTCGCGACAAAATGCATTTAAATAAATTATTCCTAGACCAATGTCGCGTCACTTTATTAGCCGGGTATTTCCCCCCGCATTTGTGGGCGACTGTCCTTCCGTCCTCCTTTTGCTTTTTAGTTTTTATTTTTTACTTTACAAATTTAATTACAAGTTAATGACACTCGAGCCAAAGTGCTGCACCAGTTGGCACAATTGTTTATGGTTCCATGGAACTCTATCTCTGACTTTATCAATGAGCACAATTGTTTGCTTATCTTTTATTTCATTTCTTTTTTTTTATCAATTTGTTGAATTTCGATTGAATTGCAGCTAATGCAATTAAGCTAAAATACCAAGTGCTTAAGCCAGGCCGTAAACGTTTGCATCAACAAAGTAGTCCAAGCAGACGTCTGGAGACTCACGTAACTCGCGACCTATTCAAAATTTATTCATGAATTTTTGTAAATGTATACTAATTTGCACTAAATCTATATTCATATACATATATGTATATATTTCCATGGGCGTGGCACCAAATGCCTTTGAAATGTTGCCAGAACCGCAACGATTCTATGCCAGGCCGTTATAAAATATCATAGATTTCGATTTTTCAACAAGGAGTCGCCAGATATACCATGTACTCAAGACTTTTACTATATTTGCTTGCTAAATATTTGTGTTATCAAAGAAACGAAAAAATAAATAACTATTTCGAAATATATTTGCTTTCAATACTATTTATTATATTTAGTGCATATATAATTGGGTAGAGCCACGTCAGTTATTGAATTGTTATCGAGCAGCTCACACCTTTGGCAAATATTTTCAACTCTCTCTCTCTCTCTCTTTCTGTTGAGTATAATAATACAATACAAGTATATTCATTAGGTGGGTTCAATGCACTGCTTAAAGTCAAACAAAACGACAGAACTGAAATATTGTTGTTGTTGAACAACACATGTAAATTTGTCAAATGGCTTGCCATTGTTGTTGTGTTGTTGTGTTGTCCGCTGCCACGCCCCATGTCAGCCTCAAATGGCACAGGGCAAACAAAAGTCTGATTAATTTGACACTGAACCTAAAAGCCTGGCACGCAGGCAATCGCAATCGGATACCACAAAAAAAAAAAAAAAATGTATATATATATATGTATATAAAAAGAACCCTCGAAAAATTCGAGTTGAAATTTATGTAGCTGGAACCCTCGGGTGGTTGGCTGCACTTTTTGGCAAATTTTGAATTATGACTTAAAAAAAAACTTGCGAAAAAAAAAGTTTAATTCAATTTTGTCCAAGCAGACGGCAATGCGCAGCCAATTCGCGTGGGCGTTCCGAAAATGGGCAAACATCAAGTGTTTTTAAATGCCAGTCGCAAATAATCATATATAGTACACACATATGTATAATGTATGTACATATATATACGTATATATTTATATAGTATATGGCATCGGGCATATGGTCAAGCGGCGTTTGCGTGCCCGAAAAAGGCCGGCACGAAAAAAAAAAAAATTAAGCGTACTGAAATGATGAAGGCAACCGGCCGGGCGTTGACTTCAACTGGGCGCGGAAGCGCGACCGGGAGCTGGAGCGGGACTGGGAGCGGACTGCGAATCGGCTCTGAGACAGAGCTAAAGCTTGGCTTTATCAAAAAGAGCTGGCACTCAGCGCGAAACCACTCCAGACAATTTCACTACGGCATTGCGGTCACGTTCTCCTTTCCAAACGAAACGCAAAAAATACAAAGCAAAGATGTACAAATAAGAAAAGTGCAGTCGGCAATAACCGACAGCGCAATACTCGCTCAGCAGCGACAAGAAGTCAAAGGAAAAATTCGAGTTTAACTTGCAATAAATTGAATTAAAGTTGTTAAAATTTAGTTTGATTTCTGTGAATAATAAAGATTTTTGCTTGCTTTGTTGTCATATTATAAGAATCTATATAGAAATTATATATATCTTTAGTTAATCTCTTAGTTAGAGCATCAACTAGCCACATGAGTTTTAGCCAAGGCAAATTTCGAACTTCTTTACCTGAATAGGCAAGCATAGCCAGAAAGTACCCAATATACTCACACATTTTACTCCATGAGCGTGTATTAAAAATTCAAAAATAAAAGAATACAAAAAAAAATTGTATTTATTTTTGCGTTTCTCCCTCTTTTGCATTAATTGTTTTATTCGCAGAAAATTTGCTTATGCAAAGAAACAAAATATAATAATATTATTTTCAATTATGTATGCGCTTATCGCAATGGGAAGTGCAAAACTGTACACACACACACACACGCATATATACACCGACACACACACATGCGGGCACACACTCACTTATGCAGCTGGCAACTCTGGCCTACTGACAGCGCACTTGAACTTGTCAACTCTGGCGCTGGCATTGCCACAACTTTGACTGCAGTCACGATACAAATAATAATACAAATAATAATAAATAAATGCAATGCACTTGAACGTTTATTATCGTTTTTAGTGTTTAGCAACTCTCTTTTTATATATCTATATTTTTTTGCCAATTAGAAATCAAAAATTGTTGCTATTTGCTAGTAAATAATGCGCATTTCTAATAAGTCGGCGAGCTTTTGTTGCAACCTTCATCGAGCAATTGACAGTATCTAAATGCATCTATACACAATTTCAGCTTAATTTATGCAATTGCACATAGAAATAAATAATAGGCATTAAAACAAAAAAAGTGAAAAACAAACAAACCTGGCTAAAATGAGCATTGCCACAAAGCCAAAGTGAGTTCAGCTGCAGCTAGCCAATAATTGCGACTAGAAGATGCCTTAGAATAAATATTTAACAAATCTATAAAAAAAAGGAAAATTTTAAAAATGTAATTAATTGTATAATTTTTATTTATGATGATTTTTCATTATTTATTTATTTATTGTTAAAATTTATTTATTTATTTATTTTTAATTTTAATTTTTTTAAATATTTTTATTTTATTTTTATTTATTTTTCTTATTTACTTATATTTTATTTTATTTTTATTATTTTTAATCTGTGGTAAATTCTATTTCTATGCCCATTAACAGTGAGTGGCCTTTAACAGTGCTGCCTAACAGTCTGTTGAGCTTAACATTTGCTTAACATCTTCGTTTCGTTCGCTTTTGATATAAACAAATGAAATTGTCATCGCCGCTAAGTTGTTTGTATTTTGCTTCATTGCGTCATTGTCTGGCTAAAATTGGCTTAAAAATAACTCAACACGTCAGCTATACAAAAAGCAACAACAACAACAACAACTACAGCAACAACTACAGCAGCGGCAACAACAAGTAAAAAGCGATGCCGTCGTTTTCTTTTGCTGTTCGCCTTCTTTGCCTTCTTAAGCCCTCAATTCGCCGCGTATTTTTCAAATATAAACACAAGCACAGTGCGAATTCATCTCAAGTGAACTAATTAATTTCAAGGGCACTTCAACTTTCGCCTGAGAGAACTCAACATAAATCACATTGTCAATTGTTGAATAATATATTATTAAATTGCTAAATGTTAGTTTAATGATTATTGTCTGCACTTGCAGTGTTTACCATTAGCCAGTAATTACTGTAGCTACTCAGTCTGCGTTTAGTTGACTAACATTCGCTTATCAAGCGCGTCCATGTAATCAAATTTTGTAGTAGTCAACTTCGTCAATCGTCGCATTAGTCAGCGAATTGAATGCGTGTATATTGAAGAGTCTAGCGCACTGTAAGACTAAGAGATACCCTGTAAATTAAGAGATTATTTGGCAGGTAGTATACGAAAACTTCAAAAAGCGAACTATGCTATATATTTAACTTCTCTCAAGACTTCTCTCACTTCTCAAGTCCCCCTCTCAGTCTTGACACTTGGTTGTTCCATTAGCTAATTATTCAATTAATCCATGCTCTCCCACACTCCGCCAGTCTCATTCTTTTGCTATCTCGCTCATTCTCATTATCTCTATGCCACCCTCTATCTGTATATTATAAGAGTACCACTCAGACACCCAGTTTTCTGTACATATTCGAGGGTATTTTCGACGTCAGCGTGTGGTTGGTCTATTTCCACTCGCCTCTCTCCGCTCAATTGACCCCTTCGACCTGAACTTCGGCACTGTCGCCCTGATAAGAATAGTTGTTCGCTGCGTCGAACAAGCTCGTTTCAATTTAGACAATTACGATTACGCCGAGTGCTGCATACTATGTACATATATTATTGTTATTATTATTATATATTTTTAATTCAAGTAAATTGGCTGATTCATCTGCAAATGGGTTCTGCGAAAAGCGAAAAGCGAAAAAAAAAAATGAAAATAAAGCAGACAACATTTGCCTTCATTAAATTTTCAATTTATTTCTGTTTGCTTTTTATGCAATATCCCAAAACAAAAACAAAATATTTGTCACTTTGGGAAAGTGGGTTAAAACGAAAGTCGCAAATGTTTAAACATTTATGCAAACAAAAACAAGCGGTTTACTTCAAAAATAAAAAATAAATAAAACCCAAAGTCAACAAAAAAAAAACACAAAGAATAAATTTGATTGTTCGTTCGCAAATAAACGAGTTGAAGGAAATGCTGGAGAGATAAGTCAAAGGATCAATGCCCCACGATAATATTTATTATGCAAAATTTATTATACAAAATGTGTAAAAGAAGCAAATCAAATAGCCACGTGAAATGAGGTGCAGTTGCTTTCAAGTGTTGGACAATACTAGAAGCTGTCAATTTGCCAGAGCGAGAAAGTGAGAGAGAGAGATAGCCTTTGGTCACTATTTATTCATAGACATATCTCAAAAGTACAATAATTGTTATTGTTCATTGGGGCTGACAAGACACCTGCTCTCAGCCAATCTGACGATGGCACACGCATTTGCATCTGGCTTGTGTTCCGTTTTTCTTTGATTTCTTCTGGGAACTGTGACAGCGCTGATTGCTATAAATACGAAAGAAAACAAACAGACGCACACACACACGCACACTCAAGAGGCTGTCATAACTCTTGCTAAATGCTGCCGGCTGACAGCCTAAAGGGGGCGTATTGAGTTATATTAGCTGTTTATTAATGGCAGCTCGAAGCGTTTAAGTCAAATGCCCGCACGCAATTAGAGTTGCCATAAATGTGTTCTAACCTTAAACTTATTTTAACTCCGCTTAGTATCTTTTTTTAGTATATAATAAAAATACTAAAATTGTTCAAGTCGAGTTCGTTTAGATTGTGCGTGTTTAACTAAAATTTGGGCTGACTTATGAGAGTTGCCCAAGTTTTATAGTCAGCAACTGTTGCTGCTTGAGCGCGACAAACATATTTGCAAAACATATTTCATATAGATATATCTTCTGCCTGTTCAGATCCTTAAAATTTATGGTAAATCAAATTAGTTGAGGAATTGTTTATAGCAAAACTTATGGCAGCAACTGTTGCTGTTGTTGGCGTGGGCTGTTTGCTAGCTGTTGCTGTTGTTGTTGTTGGTCGTGTGGGTTGCTGCCTCAATTAAGAGCAGGCACATTTGAAATTTATTCGATTTGCTTAGCTGCTAAACGCTATTATTGTTGTTGTCGTCGTCTAATTTACTCACTCGAGAGAATAACAACGCTCACACACACACATACACTTACACTCTCTCTTTGCATCTGTATCCAAATCTCAAAGAATCGTTTCTGCCAATTTTAATTTCTTTCGCTCAGTCGCAAACGAACAACGAACCATCGAAGTTGAGAATTCTTTTTGAATTTCAAACGCAAAAGGAAAAACTTTTGCTGCGATCGCGCGCGCGCGCTGCCCCTCGAACGAACAAAAAAATAAAATAGAATAAAATTAAATACAACAACTACGAAAATAAATTTCGAAAAGCAATAAAAGAAAAACGAAATTGCAAAACAAAAAGGAAATAGAAAAATTTTGGTGTGTTTTTCGCAGCGCGTGCAATTGCCAAAACGAATTTGAAACAACGTATGGAAATTAAGAATTAAGAGAAATAAGGAAAGCAAAAGCAAAAGCTAAAGGAAAAGGAAAACAACAAATTCTTTGCGCTGCATGCCGCATATGTATATACTACCTTATATATACATACATACATATATGTGCATACGATAAAGTTCATATAGAGGCGTGGCCCATGCAAAGAAGTGTGCAAAGCGATAATTAAAACATAATCGAAATACATATATAGAATAATACACAGATGTACCTAGAGTATAGTACATAGATATATAAATATAAATACATATGAATATACATAGATACATATACATATGAAGCTCTTTATGTATGTACAACAGCAACAACAACAACAACAACACAATTATATAACACGCGCAATTTGGCTGCAATTAAGAGCAGTTTTTCTTTTGTAAACTGTTATTAATTATAATTGTTTATTATTTTTCATGTAATTATTGTTTGAAAGAAAAAAACAACAACGTTGTCAACACGTGCTATTTGTAGTTTGATAATTAAATTTATTATGTTTGCATTGGCCGAGTTGAACTTAAATTTCGAACCCTTGCGAAATTGGCAAACGCTGCTGGTGGCGCGTCTCAAGCCGCCGGAAAGTGGCTAAGATAGCAGCAGCAACAGTAACAACAACAACAACAACAACAACGACGAATTTAAAGTCCAAAACGAACGAACAAATAACTAAACGAAAGGCAAACGCAAAAGCCAAAACGCGAAACGAACGAACTATATATATATATGATAGATATATATATATATATATCTTTTGGCGCCCAACAACTCAAGAGCAACGACTACAACAACAACAACAACAACAACAACAACACAACGACGACAACATCATTACAATTTAAAGCTTTTCCAAGAAAAGTTCGCTGTAAATATTTAATTTAACACACTGAAATTTCGCCAGCAACAGCTGTTGTTAGTTTTTTTTAAACTAAGTATATATAGTTTATTTATATACATATTGTTTGTTGTTCACTTATATTGTTAAACGACCAGAAGCCAATACGAATTTACTAAAGCTAGTCACACAAAAAAAAAAAGCAAACAAAGAAGCCAATCAATAGTTAGTTTACTGTGCGTATGCGTAATATTTGATACGTATACTTAATATTTAGTAAGCGAATCCAACTAGTCTATAAGCCCACGCGCGTTATGATGAAAAATCTCAATGGTAGAGCGCATAATGCGTGCTACCAGCCCTACTATCAGCAACAGTTGCAGCATCAGCAACTGCACCAGCAGCAACATCAGCTACAGCAGCAGCAGCAACATCAGCAGCAACAGCATTTGCAACAGCAACAGCTGCCCTATGCAGTCCAGTACAATCAGCTGCAGCAGCAACAATTGCAGTACAATCAACAACTGTACTATCAGCAGCAGCTGCAACAGCAGCAGCAGCAGCAGCAACAGCAACAGCAATTGTTACGTCAGCAACAGCCCACGCAGTCGGCCTACCAGCAACAAAATGCAAAGCAATCATATGGCCATAACAACAACAGCAACAACAACGCCAACAACATGGCGCGCAGCAATATGCACGCAACAACAGTTGCTGCTGTGAATGCTAACGGCAATAGCCACGCCAACGCCGCCAACGCCAACACTGCGACAGCCGCAATGGCAGCCATGTGCCAAATGCAAAGCTTTTTAAGCCAGCAGCAACAACAACAGCAACAACAGCAACGACAGCAACAACAACAGCAACAGCAGCGACAGCAACAACAATACATCAATAATTGTGCGCATATTAATTATAACCAACAACAACAACAACAGCCGCAGCAGCAGCAACAACAACAACAACAACAGCTGCCAACGGTAGCAACAACAACAGCAACAACAAATGGCGATAAATTAACATTGGATAGTGCCAGCGAAATTGCAAATTTTTTGGCTAATGAGCTTTTTATGCAGCAGGTACGATAGTTCGATAACCAGCGATAAATTATCGAACTGACTGAAATGGGCGTGCCAATAGGCTGGGAGTATAAAAACTCCTGTGTAACTGCTTATGATTATTGATGATGATTATTGATGTGACCTTAACAACTGTTATGGTCACACTGAACCCTCTGCTATGTAATCGATTATTAATAGATCGATATATGTATTGATTGTGTATTTGGTTTTTTTAATATGATTATTTGTAGATTGATTTTCACGTGAGATGACACATTAGTTCACCTTGCTATCGATAGTAATCGATGATTGTTCTAAAAGTGTCTCCTAGGCGATCTTAGAGAAATATCGAACACTTTTTATTTGTGAGGCGTAGCACACATTTGGGAAATCTACAATAATTCGTACTTTTCGTATACTTAAGAAGAAGAAGTATTATCATGTATTAATTAGAATACTCCCTTTATCTTGCAGCTCGTTACATTTGATGGCATGCAGAGTGCACCGACGCTGACAACGCCAACGCTGACGCCGACTACGCTGCGCACCATTGAGGACCAGATCTATGAGCTGACCACAACGGACCTGCATGTGCCTTTCCAGGCGGGCTTCAAGCCGCCGCCGCTCACGTCCCTGGGCAACGTAACGAACAACAATACGATCACGTCCACAACGGCTGGAGGCGCCACATTGCCGGGAATCAATGCGAATCCGATCAATACGAATCCGCAATTCGAGTTGCTTGCCCTGAGCTGTGCTGGCAGTGTGCCCGGCAGTGATACGGAGGAGTCCAATGGCTCGTGGAACGAGGGACAGCTGAACGACGACCAAAGCACAACAGATACTTGTGAGTGGACCGTGTGAAGCGGCATTAGCTAAATGTACAGCTTGACTAATCTCTAACTATCTTTCGATTGCAGCTAGTGCCGCGACAGACAGCACCTCGTATCAGAATGGCGGCCATATGATGGGCAACGGCTCCAATGGCGGGGCCAATAACTTTACGGCTGCCCTGGAGGGTGTCAATAATAGTGGACGCGGCTTGGGCCTTGCGGCCAATTCAACTACCTCAAACAGTGCCACGCCGGCGCGTCGCGGCGGCGGACGTCGTCCCAACAAGGCGGCCAACATGTCCCCAGAGGAGGAGGAGAAGCGCCGCATCCGGCGTGAGCGCAACAAGCTGGCGGCCGCGCGCTGTCGCAAGCGTCGCGTCGACCAGACCAATGAGCTAACCGACGAGGTCGATGCGCTGATGAAGAAGGGCGAGGATCTGAAGAAGGAGATTGAGAGTTTGACTGCGACCAAGAATCAGTTGGAGTACGTGCTCCAGGCACACAGTTCCACATGCCAGAAGGTGCGCGACGATCTGCTCACCGTGACCACGTGCAATGGCTTGATTGGGCCCACGACGCTGCTCAGTGCCTGCAACGCCAGCAGCGTCAGCCTCCACAACAGCAACAATAGCAACAACAACAGCAACAGCAATGACAGCAGCAACGGCACCATCACCGGCTTCGATGCCACGCTCAATTCGACCGGACGCAGCAATTCACCGCTGGATCTCAAGCCGGTGCTCACGGATGAGCAGCTGCTGCAGCACATCAAGCACGAGCCGCAGGACGGTGCCATCGATTCGGGCTCATCGCTGGACCAGGATGGACCGACGCCGGCCAAACGCTTTGCGCTGCCCAACATTGCCACATTCAATGCATCTCTGCAAACGCCCACGGGCCCGGCCGTTGGCGGCTCATTGAACACGCCCATTTCGAGCACGGCACCGTCCAGCTTTGCGCACTTCAGCAGCGCCATCAGCAGTCCCACACTGAATGCCCATGCGCTGAACAAGCTGCCCAAGCCGCGTCCCAATACGCTCAATGTGAATGCGCAGCGTCCGTTTGGCATCGGTGCTGCCGGTGGCGATGGCAAGGCGCCGCCCACACAGATCCAGGGCGTGCCCATTCAGACGCCCTCGACGGGCACCTTCAATTTCGATTCGCTGATGGATGGCGGCACCGGACTGACGCCCGTCTCTGGGCCGTTGATGCCCACCTGCTCCTCCCAGAACAAGCATCCGCTGGAGCTGCCAACGCCCACAAGTGAGCCGTCCAAGCTGGTTAGCTTATAACCAGTGTAGGGTGCGTGGCGGTGGCGCGCGTCACTAGCGACAGTCAAACATTACATTTAGTTTAATGCGTGTGTGCAGCGTGCAACGTGCCACACGTGGCAACCATTTATGTGCGTATGCAAATTATCATAAGTAGAGTCAAACATTACATTTAGTTTAATGCGTCAATGCTGAATGCCACGAAAGAAAGTCAACACATATAACAGTTAGTCGAATGCGAGCATGCAGCATGCAGCATGCAACATGCAACATGTCAAATGTGGCAAACAGCTATGTTAATGTTCATATACATAAATTAACGTTTACATTGAACGAACGCTAATTAATTAAGATTTTTACGCAATGTTTTCTCTTGTTTTGTAACGATGATTACGATTATTGTAGCCCGGCTGCCACGCTCCCCCATCCAGTCTTGCGATGTGCGTGGCTGTCTTATTTAATATTTTACATTGTTTTTTTCCCCCGTTACATGTATAACTGCTTTTGTATTATTATCTTTATTATGTTTAATTTATGATTTGCTATCAATTATCTATAACTACTTATATACCATATAGAATATACATATATAAATATATACATGCATATATGTATATGTATGTCTATATACAATACTTACTTGTATTTTTTGTGCAATTTTTTCAAACCATTTTGATTTGCGTGTGTTTTCAAAAAATATACATACATAGAAATAATATATATATATATTTAAAGAATGCCTAAAACATTTGAACGAAATGTAAAAATGCTTTAAGTAAGGATTGAAAGTTGAGCTTGGCAAAGAATGTTTGTTGTATATGAAGGATGCGTTGTGATATTTATTATTAACAAGTTAAACAAAAAAACAAAAGAGTAAATAAACTAAAACTAAAATTAAATCATATAAAGAAAGCATTAACAGAGCGTGTAATGAAACGAACTATGCCGGTTTTAAAATTGTACATTTAAACATTAATAAATCAAATAACGAAATACAACTTTTAAAATACAAAATACTAAATACGTTGCCTTGATAAAAAAGTAAATAGGGAATATGAAACAAATGATATAAATATAGTTTGCAAATGAGAGAAAAATGAGAATTTGAATTACTATATATATATACATATATATATATATACTATATACTTTATACTACTTAAGACTTAAGGCACAGTAGAAAAAAAGAACACAACAACAAAGAAAACAAAAATCATTAAAAAAAACCCAAATATATTTTTACTAAACGCAAAATGCGCTCTATTTTCAAATACAATTTATAAGAAATGACAAAACAAAACGCAAAGCAATTATTTAATATGTAATTATGTGTATTACGCAATACAAAAAAATAAATATATATATATATATACATACATATATATAGATATATATATTTGATGATAAACACGAGCAAATGCAAATCAGGCAAAAACATATTTGATATAGCCTTACGAGTAAACCCCCCTAAAAATTCCCTGCAATAAGCAAATTCTTGTAACTTAAAGAAAATCACAAAATTGTAAACAGACATAGAAAATTCAATGCACTTCCCAAATGGAGCAATACAACCAAAATTGTGTAAGAGAAATAAAATATAAAACCGAACAACCTTAAAAGCAAATTGTCTTATTGAGCTAAGAGTGTGTGAGAGAGAGGGAGAGAGATGGAGAGCAGGGAGGCAATTCAAGATCAAGGTATGGATTCTACCTGACCGACAGTCGAAACGGATGTGTCTGAAACAATTGAAATCGCATAAGATTACAAAAAAAAATGCTGGCGCAGCGGACATTGAAATATGTCAGGTAAATTAGGCTGGACCAGAAAAGTTAAGTATTTTGGTAGTAGCAGATATACGAGTGCGGCTTTAGCTAATAAGGCTAAGATCTCCAAGTCTGTTGCTCAAGTTTGTTACTCTGAAATGTGGGCTTACCATTCTGAGTGGGTATTATAGAGATATTGGGTATATATAAACAAATTTATTTTGTTTTTTACAAAGAGTGAAATCAAATAAAAAAATACTTAATTAATCTCAGATAATTTAGCCTTCAGTATGTGTTTATCTGCCTGAAACAATATACAAAATGTCCATAAAAAATAATAATATAATTATAAAGAAGATATTTGAGTGTGCAAACCAGCTGAGGTGCTACGACTAGGGTTTTTTATTCTTTTGTTTTGTTTTTTTTTTTTTGGCAACAGCCTAATGCGCAGGTAAGACTCGAAAGGTACGAGTCGCCAGCAAATGGATCTATCGTATGTATAAGTGTGTTATACAGAAATTTATATATACATACATACATACATATATAACGCTGAGCTACAGATAATGCCAACACATACATAGAGAAGTGCATATATGTATGAGATGAATTAAAATTTCGGGTTCGTTTTGCATGTTTACATTTTATTCGTTCGTTCCCCTGATGTTTTTTTTGTTTTTGCTGGGAGTTTTGTTCGTCAGTTTATCTGGAACCGCCGATATGGGCAGCCGCAATCAACTGCTGAGAGCCCTGAAACGCTGCCTGGGTTTGGGTCGACGCCAGCTGAGCGTTGGGCCACATCAAGTGGTGCTGGTGACGGGCTGTGATTCGGGCTTGGGGTAAGCTGACTTCGTGCATGCTATATACATATACATACATATTTTCTATATATATATATATCTCGACAGCCACTCCCTGGCTGTCTACTGCTATAGGGCACTGCATATGACAGTCATCTCCTGCTGCCACAATTTGGAGTCACAGGGCGCCCAGCTGTTGCAGCAGATGAGCAGCGAGAATGAGCGACGACGCATGCACATCTGGCCGCTGGATCTGCTGCAGCCGGAGTCTATAGTGCAGCTGCATGCCAAGCTGGAGCTGCTCCTGGCCAGCACGGACTGCCAGCTGATGGCGCTGGTCAACAATGCGGGCGTCATGTGCTTCGGCGAATTCGAATGGCAGCTGCCGGCGCAAATCGAGCATCAGATCAACTGCAATCTGCTGGGCACCATGCGTCTGACCAGGCAACTGTTGCCGCTGCTGCGCCAGCAGCGAGCGCGCATCATCAACGTGACGAGCCACTGTGGCTTCCAGGCGCTGCCCGCTCTGGCGCCGTACGCTGCCACTAAAGCCGCGCTGCGGGTGTGGAGCGATGCACTGCGCATCGAGCTGCAGCCGCATGGCATGGAGGTGATCAACTTTGTGCCCGGCTCCTTTGTGCTGGAGAGCAACATCGCCGCACGCCAGCAGCAGCAGGCCCAGCAGCAGTTGGAGGCATTCAGCGCGGAGCAGTTGGCCTACTATGGCAGCTACTTCAAGGCGTTCCACGAGTACCTGAGCATGCTGAGTGGATTCAAGCGTCCCAATCAGCTCCAGGACGAGGCACTGCTGGCGAAGTTCAAGGATGCGCTCACCAATGCTCAACCGAAGACGCTGTACATACACGAACCGTGGCGCTATAAGGTCTACCGTTGGCTCTTCAAGCTGACGCCAGCTCCCTTGACGGATTGGCTGGTGCTCAGATTCTGTGCCATGCCCAGCTTTGAGTCCACGCAGCGCAGTTAGGTTTAGATAGTTTATTATTCCTAGTATTAATATTGTAGCGCATTCTTATAAAGTTGGCTGGGTCTTTAAATACAAACTGTTTGGATTTGGCACAAACTCCCACACATGGACACACTCTTAGGCATTACACATACATAGACATTCAAAGACAACTCTTAGGCATTACACATACATAGACATACAAAGACAATCACATTAATAGTTGGCAGGTCGGGCATCATAAATCTTAAGTAGCTAATAGCCTGTGCTGCGACATCGTTCGTAGACTGCATCGTTGAGCAGCTGGAACCATTCGCTGGCATAGACCGAGTCCTCGGCAGCTCGGAACAGCTGCAGCTTATCCTGGGCCGGCAGCGAGGCGCACAGATAATAGCTGATCGCTGTCTCGGTGAGCTCCGCATGGTAGTTCTTCAGGGCCCACTCCAGCAAGCGCAGGCAATTGTGAGAGTCCAGGAACTGTATGAGCCGCTCGTGCAGCAGCGCCTCCAGCTCCGGTATTATATACACTCGCGACATCTCGAAAGCCTGCAACAGGGCGCCATAGTCCGGCATGGCCAGATGTCTCTCCTGGCAGCCAATCAAGTGGAGGAAATACCTCAATCCGTTGGCCGTATAGTCGCGCAGCTGGATCTCGCCATCGTGGCCCTCGCGGAAGTCGCTATTGAGCATCTTGTTGAACACCTCGCTGGTCTCACAGAGCAGCTGCTTGTTGAAGCCAATGCTGAGCGTCGTCCGGCTTTCCGCGTCCTTGCCATCCACATTCTCGCTGGGCAGTAGAAACCGCATATCACAATGCTCATGCAGTGGTATATTTGTTGCATTCAGCTGGTTTAAACAGATGCTGCTGCTGCTGTCCACTTGCTCTGGCGTCGGCAGCACAATGCCCAGCGTAAAGCGTGACATGGCCGTCACAGCATCCGCCGCCTCATCTGCATACAAATTGTCGCTCTTCTTGCGCAGCAGCAAGTCGAAGAGCAGAGTCAACGCATTGCCGTCATACAAGAACTGATAGAGCAGCCGATGGCTCTTAATGATGTACGCCACGGATATGGCCGCCCGTTGCTGTGCATTCAAATCCGTGTCGCAACGCAGCAATCGCACCAGCTCCTCCTTGCCGTAGTTGGACTCACCCACATTCGTGAGCGTCTCCAGAAAAGCAAAGCCATCCTTGCGCATCTGCAAAGGTATTTAAATTATTAGATGACAGGAATAACATAGTTTAGGTATTGGAATGGGTCTGTTGTCACTTGTAATACCTCCTCCACTTTGGTCAGTTGATAAAGCTGATGCACAACGCCATGCTTGATGATCTGGGCAAAGAACTGGCTCTCGCTGTATAAAGATTTAATAGATTACCAAATCATTTTAGCATTAAGGCCGTATTCAAACTTACAGCAATATATTGGTCAACGCATTGGCAAAATTATTGTTGGCTCCAAAGAGATTGATGGCTCGTATTAGGGTGTCCAGTGTTTCCGGCTTGCCCAGCTCTGGCCTCTTGTTGATCATCAGCGTAATGCGGTAAATTAAGTTCTCAATGATGTCGATAGTGTCGCCTGCTTGACTGCGCAGCTGCGCCAGCTTGGGCGGCACATCAGAGCTAAGCTCGTCCATGTCCTCCTTGTCGGACAAGGTGTCGTCAATTGTTTCGCTGCCCTCATCGATGAGCTTAAGTATGTCCATGACATTGGCCGGCTGTGCACGATTCGTAGCTATGCGAGATTCACGTGTATCCATATTGCCACTGCTCGCCTTGCTATCGTCCTCGTCGTCATCGTCGTCACTGCAGGCGGGTGAATAGTTTTCATCGTCATCGTTGGCAAAGAGATTGGAGCAAACGGGCGATATGCTGCGCGAGCTGCACGGACTGGTGGTGCGATAAGAGCGCGGCGAGCTGCTGGGCGAGTCAAAGTCCGAGCTGAGTGGCTCCTGGGTTTTCGAGAACTGTCACAGAAGTCGAGAGAAGCTGAGTGCATACTGAATATATATAAATATAAATTTCTATTTACCTTGCTGAGAGTTTCTGGTGTTGTGGGATCAGTTAACTTTCGTTTTTTGCCACCCTGTATACGCTCCTCACGGCGCCGCTTGTGATGCTCCTCATCACTGGTCAGATAGTCATTTAGCTCACGCACCAGCATCGGCACCAGACCCTCATACAGCAGCATTTCCATGCTCAGATTATCGTATTGAAAGTTGTTCAGAATGTGAAAGAGCTGGAAGCAAATATTATAGTATAGATATGAATATATTTATAGTTATACAACATACAGATGAGCGCTCGCTCTGTGAATGTGAGTCCCGTATCATGGCCACCAGCTTGCGCAGTGCACCGCAGCGTCGTATCTTGGAGCGACTGCAGGCATCCACCGACAGTGTTGATATAATGTTCACGCAATGTCGGCTTTCGCTCTCCGACAGTGGCTTGCTCATATTGACGGCCATGAGCAGCTCGCAGGCAGCAACAATGGAGTCGGCAGTGCTGAGCATATAGAATGCATAGGGATCCTTGCAGAAGTTCGATAGAATCTTGAGTGCCGAGGCGCGCTGCTCACTATCCTCCTTCACGAAATATACAATGGGAGCCAGCGAAGTGTTGCGTGAAAGTACCTAGAATATATAGAAATGGAATAAGATAGGGAATAAAGAATAATATTAAACTCTCCACACGCACCTCCCAGGCTTTCATTCCTATTTGTTGAGCCGAGAGCAGCATGAGACACTTCAGGATCTCATAGGCCAACTCAATGGCATCGTTCTCCTTGGGCAACACATACTCGCAGTTCCGCGTCGAGTTCTTTAGCATTTGATAGTCGAAGATGTCACTGCGTACACCTTCCAGATTCCGTGCCACCTCCTCGAAATACTTTTCCCGGTGCTGATTCCGCTTGAGGCCAACTAAAGCTGAGACATCGGCAGCATTCTGCTCCGAGGCCTTGGGCGCCTCATTGTTCTTCATGACAGCCACAAATATGCGCATGAGCTGCAGGAAGCCATTGGAGGCTAAAAACTGTTTATAGAACTGAGGGCTGACCAGCAAGACTCGACAGACACGAAAGGCCATTATTTTCGTTTGAACGGCGCTTGTGGACTCGATGATATGGCAAATGGCTGGCGCTATGGCGCTATAGTGAACATTTAAAAAGGGCGACGCTTTCTTACTTTTGGCCAGATTGCCAAGCATGCGACAGGCGCGGCACTGTATTAGCGGATTGGGAATTGTCTTCAATATGGTTATCAAAGGGCTAATGACCTTACAGTCCACAGCCTGTTGGAGATATTTTAAATTATAACTCATAATTCATATTAGTTATTATCCCACTCACCTCTACGCAGGCCTGATCATCGGTGCAGCAGTTACCCAATATGCTCAGTACCACTTCCATTATCTTTTCATTCAATTTGCTAATCAGGCGAACCATTACTGGAACGCCCCCTGCAGTTCGGAACAACACAATTCCATCTTTATCTTTGACCACATCTGTGCGAAGTTTTACCAGGCATTTATATACAACAGTTTTGTCCGTCGAGGTTTTGAGGACACTTAGCATGCCCTCAACCTGTTCCAGGGACCATAACATTTTTACAATTCAACAAAACTTTGTGTTTTTTACACACTTTTTTGTTGATTTTGCAAAAACAAATGCAAAAACACAACAAAAACTTGTGACCGTCACTGTAAAATACAAAAATACCGAAAATACCGAAAATGCACTGTTAATTATGTATATATACCACATCCCTTCAATATAAATACTACAGATGGCATATATATATTTATAGTGAAGACTGTTGCAAAACAGTATTAAATACATGTATATGTCTGTGATATACTAAATATATAAAAGTATTTAATACTGTCTTGCGGTAAGTTTGTGACGTCACAATATTTGACATTTTTTCCAACAAAGTCACGACAGCCCTGGCCATTAGAGGTGGACTACTTTCGATAGCGACTACTTCTTCTAACCATCACATGACAGTCAGAGCGTAGTAAGTTTTTCTCTGTGCAGTTCGTCATATGATTAAAAGGCTGGCAGAAAAATGAAAATGTTGCAAAACGTACTCATTTTTTCACTATGTATAGCAGCAAGTAAGTAAATCTATTTAAATATTGCTTGTAAAATGTTTACGCGATGTGCGATGTGTTTGAATTCTGTAAATTCTGTAATCTAAACTCGCTCGCATCGATTCTGCTAATCAGGGTGGAGGTGGCTGAAAGAGCCCCATCTACTGCTGGTTGCGCAGAATCGTAAAGTTCCAATTTTATTATTACATACTTTAAGTGTATTAAAATAGAAAATAAGCTAACTTTTTAAAAATATTCTACAGTTCATGCCGCTGGCGAGTTCACCGTGCTGAACAGCCCCAAGGCGATTAGTTTCAAGGGCACTGATCCCCTGAACAGTCGCGATATCGGCGATGTGCTATATGCCTCCATGGGCAACGCCGTCGCTGGCGATTCTGATTGGACTGGCCTGACCATCAACGATCCTTTCAATCTGGCCAAGGGCGTTATTGCCGTGCATGTGGAGGGCCTCAGTCATGTGACAACGACAGGCAATGCAAAATCCTATGAACTGGTGGGCTCCAATACTGGACATTCGCTGAATGCACTGGCCGCTGAGCTGGAGGCAGCCAACGAGCCCGTCTGCGATATTAACTTCGACCAATACGATGAGGGCGTAAGTTCGCGTAGCTCATGGCCCAATCTTATCTAATCAATTACATTTTCCTTTTAAGGTACAAGCTTTCAAGGCTTGCTTTGGTGAATTCGAGACACCTGCTGCTAAGCCCACCAAGCACCTGAACCCCGCGTTGCACAATGCTGACAAGCAGTTCCTGCAGGAAATTGGTTTCATCAATGCCGCCTCTGAGAACTTGGCCGAGATGCTGAAACCATCCAACGTTTTGCTCATTCGCCTGTCCGTCGATGGCATTGCCAAGGCGCACGGAGAGAAATCTCTTGCTGTGGACGAGGCCAACAAGCTGATCTCTGCTGCCATCAGTCGTCTTCTGGCTGCCGCACAAAAGTCCAGCGACTCGGTGCTCTTTGTTCTATCCACAGACAAGGAAACCAATTCCCGTTACAAGCGCGAAGCTGTCGCAGCCGATGACGAAAACAAATACAATTTCGCCGTCTACTATAACGAAGATTATCCAGTCATTTTCAACATCATCCTGTGGTTCATGGTCATATTCGGTCTGTCGCTTTTGGCTATCTGCTACGCCATCGGATCCATGGATCCTGGCCGGGACTCCATCATCTACCGCATGACCTCCACAAGGATGAAGAAGGACAACTAAGCGCACGTTTGCTAAAATGCTAAACAGCGTCTGCAAACCTTCCACATCATTTGTTATTTCGCCCCATTTGTGTTGCGAAAAAGTCAACTCAAAAACTACAAAAACAAAAAAAAAAAACTAAAACTGTTCTTAATTCAATTCATTAGCGGACAAATTGTGTGTATGCGTGTGTGAACAGTGTGTAGTTGGCTTTGTGTATGCCACCCATAAACTATACATAATTCAATAAGTATTACAAACTTATTACTCTAAAATGCAGTTCAGTAATTCCATTATCAACTATAATTATTTGTTATATATTTTTTCTGTTTGTTGTACTTTTTAGGTTAACATATTATCGAAACAATCAATTCGTTTCCTTTTTCAACTTATGTAAATTATCAACTGTAAAATGTTTAAAGAGTAAAGTTAAAATAAATATAACCTAAAAAGTCAACTCCTTTATCAACAATTTATTTATTAAAATTTTTATTATTTTCAAGGTAGCGATCGGTCGATCCCAAAGACAAAAGTGTTTACAGATTTTCCTAAATATATCTCAGTTTAATAATTTCTAGTCCAAATAAATGAATTCCAATTGGCACAATGGGCTTTCCAATTAGCACAGCCAAACTGGAGCTATTCTAATTAATATTATTATTATTAAATTGTATAAAGTTAGCTGCATTCTTAAAATATTTATTAATTTAAATGGCAAACAATTTAGCTTTTAAAAATTAAGAATTATATCAACATAATTATTTTTCAGGCTTGCCATTAGTAAAAGATTTAATATTTTCTAGGATATTGAAACACTCTGTTTCTGTTTCATTTTATTTTCGTATTAAATTATATATTTTTATAAACTGGAACAACAGGTCAAATCTAGACTGGTATTATACGATATCTACAACACATCAAAAGGAGTCACTGTCTGATGAAAATTAACCATATTCCGAAACTTTCTTTGGCAATGGCACGATAATTGTGCTGATTAGCCTAATCCTTGGCTACGTGTTCCAATGGTCCTTGGAGTTGGTCTCGTAGTTGGGGGAACTGCTGCTGCCACCGCTCCAGGTGCAGCCATTCTGGGATGAGGCAGCCGCCGAGGCGCTGTTCTCGTAGTCATAGCCAGCTGAGGGATTGAGATGTTGGCCCTGGCCATCGTAGTTCAGGGAGCGAGTGCTGCACTTGAACGAAACCAGCTCCGTTTCGGGCAGCACGTGATTCTCGCGCAGCATGGCCTGCAGATGGTTGATGTAGTTGATGGCGATGCTGCAAAGGGAAGCTAGCTTATCAGCTACATGATGGATGCACTACACACATGATCCACTCACCGCAAGCTCTCGATTTTGGAGTACTTTTTGCCATTGGGTTTCGAGATGGGCAACTTTGAGCGCAGCAGATCGAAGGCCTTGTTCATGTCGCGCATGCGCGTGCGCTCTCGATCGCAGGCCGTGCGTCTGTAGTCTTTCTCCATTTGCAGCGCCTTTTCGCGCCATGCCGGATTCTGTTCCTTGGCGATCTCCACCTCCACGGCACCACCGATACCACCGCTCCCACTGCTGCCGCCGCTATAGGTCATATATGTGGGCGGTGGCACGGCGACCAGTTCGCTGCGCTTGGGGTCAGGCGGCGCACAGCCATCATGCCACATGGACACGGTCTGTGGTATGCTGATACTGTAGGCGGAGCTGCCGCCAATTGTCGGCCCAATCAGGCCGAGATTGTGCGGCTTCTCGTAGCTGGACATCAATGTGGGCGAATAGCTGATGTGAGCGTGTGTGGGCGCTGTATAGGTGAGCATCGCAGCGCCGTCTGGCGAGAGTGAATAGTTGAGATTCGCTGCCGGCGGCTGAGCGGCCCCCAGCTCCAAGAGCACGGGCTGCTCGGCAGACGCATCAGCGTCCACATAGGCGCTGGCCAATGACACCGGCGTCGGTATCAGTGCCGGTGGATCGTCCTCCGTGGCAGCGCTCAACAGTTGATCGCTCATCGCTTAAGCCGATTGACGTCCGCTGGCGACGACCTGTCGCTGGCCAATGATCCCCACTTTCGATTTTGTTTTTGTCACTTCAGAATTCTCTCTGGTCGATGCATAAGCTGCACTAGAAGTGTTTGCAATGAAAACTGTTTTTCCTAGCTATTCATCATTCGTCAGTGGAGCTGCGGTCCATGGCGTCAGCCAGTTGATGGAGTGCCTCTTGGTACGTGTGTCAACAGTCAAGGATCGTGATCGGCTACGTGTGTCGGCTTTTCCTTTTGTTTACCTGCCGTTGCAGCAGCAACAACAACAACAACAAGAACAACAGAAGCAACCCCGATAATAACAAAGGTGACGACTGCGGCTTAATTTCCTTCTATTGTCAGCGAGAATCGAAGATGATGCGCGTGTGCAATGCTGAAGTCGCGTTTGGCTTATGGGCAACTGGCTTTATGGATCGTTGTCGACGTCGTCGTCGTCGTTGCCGTTGTCGTCTCGACTTGAGTTTGAGTTCATTTTTCTTTGCAGCAGCATTCTTCGTATATGTATGATATACACAAGCGCACCGACCGAGCTCCGTATAGAGGCTGGCTTCAGCTCTATATATACACACACATGTGTATAAATATATACATAGATATACATACATATATACATAAATATATTTTCAACGCGTGTAAACACAAGTGTTTTGGGTTAATTAAAAAAAAAAATAATAATAAAATATAAAGAAACCCATATATACCTGTATGTACCTCAAATACATACATATACCCAACACTAGTATAGGGTTTGATAAACATACATTTCCATATATGTATACATATGTACTATATGTCAATTATATTACTTCAGGTATAGTTGGGCCATAGACATCGTGGACCCAACTAGTACTCTCGACTCTGGAGCTAAATTCATTACTCGCTTTATTAAGATTATATTATTATGAGCGAAACAGAAATCGAATGCGTTCAATAACTCTCGGATTACACGGAAATTATTACATTTTTTCACAGCGACGAGTCTGAAATATATATTATTTTAGCTGCTTTACCAGATGCTTGCGTCAGAATAGTAGCTATATATTCACCATATACAAATATATGTATGTATATAATACATATGTAAATATTGGAGTCGACGCGACGGCCCAATCGCCATTCCCGTTTTTGGAGCCTGGAGTTTTACAGCTATTTTACAACTAGCCAAAGTGGGTCAGTTTGTAGCCGTTTATTGGTTTGTTTGCATTTTGTTGCTCTGTGTGCTTATAAAAATAATAACACAAAATTTCGCTTAGTAAATAAATAGCGAGCGCAACGCGTGGCTTGTGTGAGTGCAACAAGCTTTCAGCTGTGTGGCAAACACACAAATCAATAAATACATTTGTGTGTATATGATGTTCGTTCTCTATATATACTGGCTCTAGCTTCCAAATTTCAATGCTCTGATCTCAAAATATTTGTCCAGCATTTCGTCCGTTACCAATTTACGCGCTGCCTGATGCTGTTCTACAATGGGCGTTAGAGTCTGTGAGAAAATCAAGAAATTAGTTTATTTCTGCGTGGAATTTTCTGCTGCAGCTCACCTCAATAGCTAGCTTTTTGATCTCGCCTGTCAGCATTTCACCCTTGCTGTAGGCAAGACGAACTTCTTCGAGCTTCTCGTCGTCCTCTAGGAAAAACTTGAGCAGCTGATAGGCTACATCGATGTCAGGAATGCCGCCCAGTTGACGATGCTCTTCGACTGTGGCGCGTCCACCCGAAAATGCATATTTATTGATTTTATTCTTGATCTGCTTAGGAGTATCAGTCAGAAATACAGCCGAGTTCTGCTCGCTCGCCGACATCTTCGTTTTGGCGCCCTGCAGAGCCGGAAAGAAACTGGAGTGGATGAGCGCACATTTGGGGAATCCCAGACGTGGCGCAACATCGCGCGTCATTCGGAAATACGGATCCTGATCGATAGCGCAGGGTATTAGACAGTGAACTTTCTTATTTCCAAAGATAAAGGGAAATGTGCTTGACAGGGCGGGTGCTGCTTGCGCGGCGGGAAATCCAATCTTGCCAATAATATCCGAGTCGCCGAAACCGAAAATGCCTTTCACCTGGTTGAAAGTGACGCACTTTTGAATGCGGATTATGTTCTGGTAGAATGCGGGACATTTGCTGGAAAGGAAACGATGCGATTATACTCAAAGTATATATGGTACACATATGTATGCACTTACCCCATAAACTCCAGATTATTGAATATGAAAGTCTTATTCAAATCAAAGCCCATAGCAACAATATCCTTTGCATTCTCACGAGCCAACCTGATAGCCTCCTCGATTTTCAGGTCCTTCCATAACGTCTTCTCGTCGTCCGTCAGCTGTATGATCAGCGGCACATCGAACGTTTCCTGTAGCCACTTGGTCAGAATAAACGGCACTAAGTGACCCACATGCAAGGACCCAGAGCTGGGTCCTCGACCCGTGTACAAATAGAATGGTTTGCCTTGCTCGATTAGCGTTAAAATTGAGTGTAGATCACGATGAGAAAAGAAGATACCGCGTCTAATCAAATGATGAGCTGGCTTTCCTGTGATTTTTTCAAATCGTGCGATAAGTTCCTCATCGATTTTACTCGAGCCAAAGCGCTCTGCAACGTGTCAACACAAAATATTTATATATATAGATAATTTTCAAGATGTGCACATTTGAGTAACCACAAAATCGTGTTGCATACTTATTAGCTTGTCGTAATCGACGCCTGCATCACTACTGCTGGCCACATTCCATGGATCAACCACATCGTCAGCGTTTGTTGTTGTTGCTCCTGTCTCAGCGCCACCAGCGTCCGTTGCTGTTTCGATAGTCTTTGCGTCGGATTTGCCATTTAGGGTGAGTGCATCGACGCCCTCAACAACTGTTTGCTTTGTGTCAGCCATTTGTTAATAAATTAGTTGTGTTTAAAGTTGTTTAAAGCGTAACGCTGTGACAAATAATACTGGCTGTTGAAATTGGCCTTTCACATGTGCAGAACCAGCGTTGTATATGTTAGGGGCTCACACACGAAATAGTGCTGTCACGAATCCAAACTATCGCAAAAGTTAATTTTAAACAAGAAAACAATTAGTTAAACAGTAATTGTAAAATGTTAATGAAATGTTTATTTACAGCTATTTTGTGCAAAGCAT
This sequence comes from Drosophila aldrichi, assembly GCA_035045965.1. Lineage (NCBI taxonomy): Eukaryota > Metazoa > Arthropoda > Insecta > Diptera > Drosophilidae > Drosophila > Drosophila aldrichi. Next base: position 2,296,582 of record JAWNOM010000040.1, read on the forward strand.
AATTACCTTATATGATTTTAATTTTATAGTGAACTATCGTCAAACGATTAATTAAATGGAGTTACGTTTCGTGACAAGTAACTGTTACACACACTTCTGCATTCTCTAATCAGACCAACAACAGTAGCGGAAAAATGCACTACGTCTGTTTATTTTTTCCTTAAAGTATTTATATATTTATACCCTTAATCATGCCGATTATGAACAATACAGGAGAGTGGTTTAAAGTCCGACCGGACTACTACAGGTGAGGGATAAATTGAACAAAACTTTTCACAGACGAAAAATATATACATACATATCACTCTCTTTCTTGCTGTCGTACGCCCACAGGAAAGTTGAGCTTGCAACACCTGACTGGCCGATCGATTTTGATTTGGAATACATGCAAGTTGCAGTAGCCCCCTACGGAGGTCCTTTGGCTGCAATACGCGATGCTACAAAATTGGTGCCCGTCAAAGGAGCTGTAAGGGCGATGATTCGGATTTTTGATACCAGCGGCAATGAGACTGGACATATTTTGGTAAGCAGCTGATATAAAGAGCAACAGGTGGATATTTATATTTATATATTGTATATTAATATAGTGGAACCATGGCAAGTTGATTTCGATGGGCTGGTCCGACACTGAGGAGCTCATCTGTGTGCTGGAGAACGCCAAAGTCTTTGTCTACGATCTCTTTGGCAATGAGAAGGAATCGTATAGCATTGGTGGCGAGGCGAGCGTCATTAAGATTGTGGAGGCCAAAGTCTTTCAATCCGCAGCTGGCACTGGCGTGGCCGTTATGACAACTTCCGGTCGCATATTTCTAAAGCAGAACAGCAACAAAACTGAGCGAAAGTTACCTGATATACCAAGTGAGAGAAGCAATGAGATTTTCACCGTACATTTAACCAAATGAACCTAATTTTTTTTCAGATTCCAATGCAAATTGTTCGTGCTGGGAAATCGTAACAGAGGGTCGCAATAGTTACTGCCTGCTAGGACGCGAGCGAGAAGTCATCAAGCTGCAGCATGGCCAAACAGTGGGCACCGTGACGGCAAATTTATTTGAGAAACCTTATGATCGGATTATCAAGATTTCTGTTTCGTACAACCATCAGCACTTGGCGTTATACACCAACACCGGTTTGCTCTGGCTGGGTAGCGTCGACATGCGGCAGAAGTACTGCGAGTTCGACACTCACCGAAAGGATATACCATTGCAAATTGAATGGATTATGAATACCCATAATAGCGATGCAGATGCTGTTGTCATTTCCTATCCCTCATATCTCTTGATTGTTAACCGCAATGCCGACAGGAGCGAAATTCCCAGTGATCCGGTCATGTTTCTGGTCGCTGAAATGGATGGTGTTCGCATTATTAGCCAAACCTCACATGAAATGATTCAGAGTCTGCCAAAGTGTGTGCAGAACATATTTGCCGTAAATAGCCAGGCGCCAGCGAGCTACCTATTCGAGGCACAAAAGAAGTTCGCGGAGAAATCCTACAAGTCCGATGAATATCTAAGCATGTGCCGTTCAAACATTGAATTGGCTGTCAACGAGTGCATCGAGGCTGCAGCATATGAATTCTGTCCGGAAACCCAGAAGAATCTAATGCGAGTAAGTAGTATATACTTTAAATACCCATAGTCAATCAATACCCTTTCAATAATTTCCATTGCAGACAGCATATTTCGGCAAGGGTTTTATACCATCACATAATCCCGAAGAGTATATGCGCATCTTGAGGATATTGAGAGTCTTAAATACTTTGCGCCATGAGAAAATTGCCATGCCACTGACCTATAAGCAGTAAAATAGATGGACACTTGAATAACTTAAATATCCACTTATAAATACACTTTTGCAGATTTTCTCATCTTAAACCAGAGGTGATTTTGAGTCGTCTAGTCTTTCGCAAGCATTATGCCGTGGCCATACAGGTGGCCAAACATCTAAAATTGCCCGAATCTTGGATCTTGGAGCATTGGGCTTACCATAAGGTCATGAATGATCAGAGTAAGATGATTAACCTATTCCATTTCCTGTAGCTATTCATGTTTCTCATTTCAGATGATAACGAGGTGGCTCGCAAGATAACGGAGAAATTCAAGAATCCCTCAATCGAGGGCATTTCCTATTGCAATATAGCAGAGAAGGCCTATCAAAATGGACGCAGTGAATTGGCAATTAAGTTGTTGGAGCTCGAGCCGCGTGCCTCGCTGCATGTGCCATTGCTTTTAAAAATGGGCAAATTCGATCGGGCAGTGGCGAGTGCCACACAATCTGGCGATACGGAACTGGTTACAGAGGTTCTGCTCGAAATAAAAAAGAAAATGATGCTCTCTAATTTCCATGTAAATTTAACTATTTTTCAAATATTTAATTTTCACAACTAATTGCTTCAAACCTGTAGATGATCATAAGAGAATATCCATTGGCGCTAAATATGTACAAGAAGATTATGATGGAGTCCAGTCGAACAGCACTCTTTGATATTTACAACACCGAGGATGACCACAAGTCCATTGCCGAGTATCATTTTTATAATGCACTCGAAAGCGAGGGTCTCGAATCGAATCTGTCCAATATTGGCAATAGCTACGCACAGGGCAGATGCACTGTGGAGGCAGAACTATGCGCGGATACGGCGCGCATGCTGAAGCTGCAGAAAACTCTATCGACCAAGCACATTGGTGCCACTGAATTCAACGGACTATCCATACATGACACTATGTACGAGCTGTTAAAAATAGGCGAGCTGAAGGAGGCGGAGAAGATCAAAAGCGATTTTAAAGTGCCCGATCGCAGGTTTTGGTGGTTGCGAATACTTACTTTGGCCGAGAAACACAACTGGGTAGAGCTGGAGAAGTTTTCAAAAAGCAAGAAGAGCCCCATTGGGTATGAGCCCTTCGTGGAGGTTTGTGTGAAGCAGGAGAATGTACGAGAAGCGCACAAATATATTCAACGTTGTCCGGACAAGCGCAAGGTGTACTGGTATATGCGAGCTGGGTAAATTCTTTGTTCTGCATTATCCTGGAGAATTGTCAATTGAAACTATTCCATTTCAGCTTTTACGAGGAGTCCATCGAGTGTGCATTTGAGCAAAGGGATTTGCATAGTCTCTATGAGCTCCAGTCAAAGGTGCAACTGATCCGAGATCCGGTACTCCTCGAGAAAATTTGCCACTACATTGGCATGCTTGAAGCAAGGCGTTAACCTAACATTCCAGTAATGTAATATATGTATGTCTATTTATTGTATTGTAGAAAACTTCAAATTCGATCGGTTTAGAATCGAAGAACATATTTAAAAGATACTCAAGTATTTAACCAAATATATTGTTATTCAAAGCTCTATGAAAAAAGATTATTGGAAATTATTTCTGAGGGAGGCTATTATAAACTTTGGTCGATTAATAATTCCAGTTCAGGCCATTCCTAAGTATATCCCAGAAATAGATAAGGCAAATTTTAAATTTTTTTTCCAAGGACATTTTTTATTGTACATATATATATATATAGATATATGTATATGTATGTAGTTATGTATGTTTTAATGTATATGTATATATAGATCACATAAAGCAAAAAGAGAATATTTTACTACTTGGTTTTTTTTTTTTTTTTTTGTGGATGATAATGATAGTGATAATGATGATGTAATTAGGTTACTCGATATTAAAACCCGTCATATTTCAAGTCTCTACAACTTTAGCCCTTGTTTCAATATATAGATTGATTTGTTGGTTACATACACATACGCGTCAATTAATCCTCTACATATACATAATTACGAAGTTTAGTTAATTACAGTACATTATATCATATATGCGTATAGTATAGTACATAGTCGTATGTATATAGGTAGAGTATGAATACATTAACTATTCATTTATTTCTTTTTTTTTCATTTTTATTTGTATGGTTTATATTTTTCGTTAATTATAATATATATTAAATATATTTACGAACATAACAGCAGTCTTATATAAGATGAAATACATTTAAATATAGAAATATGTATATATGTATATATATTTAATTTATTGTTTTCATTAGAGGGTTTTGAGTTGCATTTCAAAGGTTTTTTTTTCGCTTTTGCCTATTTCCGATTTATATATCCTTAGCGCAAAAGATATTCCATTTACCCCTGCAGATCGATTGAATAGATGGGAAAGTCTAGGTGCCTAACTTCTATGCAGTGATAGGAGAAATGTGCTTCTGAATAATTCTTGATTTCTAAAAAAACGATCTGCAAGGATATATAAGCTTCGATTGGCCGAAGCATGCATTAGTTTTTTCTTGTTTATATAAAAGTTGAATGCTAAACTATATCAGCCTGTTATAGGCCGCTTATGCGTGTGGTCTTATAGATCTACTGTATATATGTATATATATATATATATGTAGGGTTAGGGAGGGGGACGCACATTTATTTAGTATTTAGTTGTAGTCTAATTTTAGACGCTGGGCGTCTCGCAAATGCGCTTCAAAATTTGTTGTTGTTTGGCTGTTGGCGGCTTTAGGTATACTATATTACTATTATTATGTATTCCTATACATATATATATATATATATATATATATATATATAATATATATTTTAGTATTATGTATATTTATGTTTATGCTTGTATATGTAGTATTGTATATATATATATATTATTTTTTTTAAATTTCAATTAATTTGTTCTGTTTCGTGTTTAGTTTCTTCATATTTTCTGTTCTCCTTCAAATTTTATGCATTATTCGTACATAAGGAACCCAATTACAGTTTTTCTTTTTTATTGATTGATGGAGCGTGGTTTGACGCTTCCCTGTTTCCTCTTCCTTCCTTTGTTTTTTTCTTTAAATAATTTCTAATTATTAATGTTAATTTTGTATGCATGCATAAAATACTTTGAATATGACTCACATCATAGAAATAGAACATATCGTTATATGTATATATATATATATATATAATTATATTATTGTTATATTTATTACATTTAAGGACGATCGAAAATTGTAATTAAGACGAACATTAGATCAATTGATAATCGTACAGACACACACATAGAGAACAATATATAAATTAAATGTACACGCACATATAACTACAAATATGTATATATATATGTAATATATATTTCTAATTTATATCATATAATACTATAACTACCATACGAGTTATTGTGGGTGTTAAACGGAAACAGTTGAAGCTTTAAAGCTTCAGTTCTATTATTATTATTATTATTATTTTTTTTTTTTTGTATTTCTTCAGTTTCAATTTTTTTTTTTTTTTTAATTTGTAGCTAGCTACTTTATTTGCTTGCATATTCGATACAATATTTTTATTTTTTTTACACGAAGTTTTTTTTGTTTTTGGCAAATTTAACTTCGCGCCTAACGAAAAATTTTGCTAATGTGTTTTCTTTTGCCAATATGATGAATTTGTTATGAAAAATGCTGTTAGCCAATTACTACGTGAAAAAGTAAATTGCTTAAATCTTTTACGTAATAGTTGGCTATATACATTTCTAGATGTGAATGTGAATCAAAAATATTTAATTTAACTACGATAATGACTAGTTGAAGAAACACCTTCAAAAATTTATTCACTAAATTTTATGGTTAATTTTTAAATGGGGTTTACTTTTATCTTATTATTTTTTTTTTTTTTTAAATTTTCTAATGCAGAGTTAAGAGAGATAGAGAGGGAGAGAGACAGAGGTCTTATATATAAATATATATATATATTTGTTGCTGCTTGGTGTGTGTGTTGTAGTTGTTGTTTTCTGCCAATTATATGTTAGTTTTGTATGGGTGTATGTAGTTTGTAAAGTGGTTTTAACAATTATGTAGAATATTATGTATTTAAAAAATCAAAATTGGTTGGAACTGCTTAAAAATTCGTGCTGCTCTGCCTAATCCTCTACTGCCTTATTGACGAATCCTCTTGCTCCGCCTTAATGCTTTACTTAAGTGCTACTTCATCACAGCCAACGCTCTCTATGCGGTCCGATCTGATCCGATCTGACACTCAATTGATTGTTTTCTTGTAGAGATTTTGATGTATATGCTCGTTCTGCAGCGCGCACATCTGACCCACAGCAACAGCGCCGAGCATATTGGCATTGCCGCTGCCACCACCACCACCAACTGTTGCAGTACCCGCGGACTCTGCAGCAGCAGTTGCTGCCAGCTGATCGCCATTGCCCGCTGACAAGGTCCCATTGCGACTGGCACGCAGATTTGAAAAGAATTTCTCTTTGAAGCCCAGCGAATACTTGTGCTCAATGAAGGTGTACGAGATTTGCATGGGCGTGGTCGCTGCCGGCTTGCTGGTTGGCATCGTTGCTGTTGGCGCAGCTGCCGATGCTGCTGTTGCTGTGGGCCGACTGAACTTGGCTGCGGCAAGTTGACTGCTGCTGTCGTTGCTGCTGCTGCTGTTGCTACTGTTGCTGTTGTTGTTGTGTGAGCAGGAGTAAGAGGTTTCTGCAATAGGTAGAGAGAAAAGGAAAAGAAGTAACGAAATCATAAAACAAAAAACCAAAAGGCAAACCAAATATATGAAAAAAGAACAAAAGATAAACGATTAAAACAGAATTATAATTTGTGTTAAGTCTGAGAGATGAGAAATACAAAATAAATTATTGCACCAAAGTGGAAAGTATCTTTCGAAATGTGTGTTAACTTAATATATATATGTATATATAATGCGAGCTCTGTAGGCTAATGCTTATAGTACAGATGGATGTATTAATATATATGTTAAAATGTGTGTAATATTCTATATGAAGTTCAATTTGCTAATTCTTAAATCATAAATAATACTTTTCTTTTGCATGCTCTATATATGTAGATGCATATAGAGTCTGGTTCTGACAATAAAAGTGTTTGTTAGATTGGAAATTAAATTCAAAAGTTTTGCAGTTTATTACAATGGGTTGCATAAATATATGCAATATTTTCGTCTATATATTACTAAATCTAATTAAATTAAGTGGAGATCAGCCGTTAATCGCTAACTAAAGTGTTGTATACAAAATCATATTGCACAATCTGTACGATTCGCGTTTTCATAATACATAATACAAATGTTTTTAAAGACACAACTTATATACGCTCTGGTTAAAATAAGCCGAAAAAAATATTTAAAAAGCAGTCTAAAAAATGGTTTTCCAATGGGTTTTGGTGAGTGTCGACGCCCCATCCCCCACACACACACTTTCTTTCTCTGTATTAGCCAGAGGGGTGGGGCGTACCTTAAAATTATAACTACAAATCGAGTACATTAACTAAGCAGTGCGAACAATGTTGTTCTTTTACAGTGTATTGTAAGAATGTTTTCTGTTCTTCTTGTTTTTCTTCTTATTGTTGTTGTGGTTGTTGTTGTTTTTGTTCGTATACGAGGAGCGACGCTGGCTGTTTAAGTTGGTGGAGCCGGCGTCGCCTCCAGCGAGCATTGGCGCCGCATTAGTAGCTGCTTGAGTATAGGCTACGTTTCGGTGTTGACAACGCCGGCACCAACAACTTCAATGGCTGCCACTGTGATGGTGCCCGAATTGACGGCCGTTGCAATTGTCGACGGCATAATATCCTTGCCGTCAGCAGATGCAGTTGCTGAACAAAGACTGCTGTCCGTCAACATTAATGCATCGCTGGCCCCAATTGGTGCCTCATCTGTGTCCATGGGTTCGACGCTTGAAGCGCTTGTTGTTGTTGTTGCCACTGCTGTCATGACATGCTTTTGCTTCAGGACAGCAGCATTTGAGCTTTTGTGCTGCTGTTGTTGTTGGGGCGGTGTGGGCGAGCTGCTCTTGCTGCTGCTGCTGCTGGTGGGACTAATGGGCAGCACATGTTGGTGTTGCTGCTGTTGTGGTTGTTGTTGCTGCTGCTGCTGCTGTTGCTGTTGGTGATGCTGCGACGATGACTGTATCAGATGGGTGCTAGCTGTGGTTGGCTCTTGCAGGAGCAATATGTTGGTCTTGGTTATGTTTGGCAGCTTCTGGTTCTGCTGCAACATGTTGGTCGTGAGTGTTGCCACCAGAGCCTGTTGCTGTTGTTGCTGCTGCTGACTGGCGGCCGTGGTAGTGAAAGTCAACGTCTGTGTATTCTTGGTGGGCGATGTGGCCGGCGTCAGTATGCCCAGGTTAACCAAGTTGGGCAGCGTGATTTTAGTGGGCGTGCTGCAGCTGCTGGGGACGACAGCTGTTGCCACGTTGGCTACATTGCTGCCGTTGGCCTTCGACATGCTATTGTTGCTGTCAACCAATTTGTGTTGCTGTGCAATGTCCACGCCGTTTGCCACATTGGTAGCCAACTTGAGTATTTTGTTGGCCGTGGCATTGGCAGCTATTAAATTAACGGACTTGGTAAGGTTGTTGTTGTTGTTGTTGCCGCCAGCAACAGCGGCAACATTACTGTTGTTGTTGTTGTTGGCTTTAATGGATACTAAACCGAGTGTGCTGCGCATTAAACTGTTGTTGCTGTTACCTGTTGCTGTTGCTGCTGTTACGCTTGGCGACTGTGTGCTGACGTTCATTTGTTGTTGCTGCTGCTGCTGCTGTTGTTGTTGTTGTTGCTGCTGCGGCAGTGCAATTTGTTGTTGTTGTTGCTGCTGCTGCTGTGGCAAATTTGTTACAGTCACAATGTTGCCATTGCTTAGCTGCTGCAACATATTGCTGGCAGTAGCAGCATTGCCGGACAAACTATTGCTGCCCAAGCTGCCTGCGCCATGACAACTGGCGCTGGTGCTGCTGGACATGTTGCTGCTGGATGGGCTCAGCGAGCCCAGTGATTGCGATGGCGAGTTGCTGCGCTGCAGCAGACCAACATTGTTGTTGGCATTGTTGCTTCCAGTCAGGCTGCTGCCATTGCTGCTGTTATTGGTGTCGGCCTTGCATCTGCCCACATTATCGGCAGTTGCTGCCGCCGCAGCGGCTACCGCTAAGCTAGCCAACTGCTGCGTGGTTAGCACGCTCTCCGGCTGTGAGTTGTGGGTGTGAAGCGCATGATTTTTCAGGCCTTGCGCCGTTTTATAGCTCTTTCCGCAGTGGCACTTGTAGCCCTTGCGCACTCTGTGGGAATTTGTATGGGAATGGGCAAATGAGTTTTGTGTGTTTTTTGTAGCTGATATGTTTTTGGCTACTAACCTGCCGTCCTTTTTGTGGCCATTCTTCGAATGGTATTTAATTCCATTCACGTTCTTGTAGCGCTTTTTGCAGCCCGGAACGGGACACGCAAACGGTTTCTCATTCCCGGGCGTGCCATTGCTGCCGCCGCCGGAATGCCTGCAAAAGTTGACACAAATTATAGCTTAATACATAATGTTTACCCAATGGAACGCACCTGCTGCCATAACGCATAATGAACTCAGAGCTAAACTCCTCGGTGGTCCAAGAGTCGTTGCTGTCCTCCGATTCAGAAACAACCATTTCATCATCGTCCATTTCGCTGCCTGGAAAGTGCGAGGTAAGACTATCAGTTCAGTGGCCAAGCCAATAAAAGCATATATGCGATGCTTACCTGTGGGCGTATTGCTGCGATTTGACGATGACATACTGTAGCTATGATGCTTAATCGCAAGCTTGCGCTTGAGCTCCACATTGCCCGCATTGCCACTGCCGGTGTTGCTGGAGCTGTTGTTGTTGCTGCTGGGGTTGTTGATTAGGAAAGTGGATGGCTCCTTGCGAGCATCGTCTGAGATGTAACGGAGCACATAGCTCAGCGGCAAAGACGCAGGCGGTGCCAGCTCTTTTTGTTCGACCACCTGAGGATCATAGTCTGCAAAGAGAAGCAGGGCGAGAGAATGATGGATGAGTATTGTTTGTGCTTTAAATTGACACCCAATACGGGTTCACAGACAAGTAACCTGTATAAAATACAATTATTTTCAAAATGCCATAAATTATAAATATATGTATATATACATATTTCTTATATGCTGATTGTGTTTAAATATATGGTTTAATTAAGCACTGAAACAAGTTTAATCTCATTGTAACACTGAGACGGGTTTTTAGGTTGTTTCGGCAATTTAAAGATCATTAGTTCAAGAATGGGTATATACCCACATTTGGGGTGTTGTTTTGCGTGTGGATTTTATCTTATCGTTATATTGTATCGTGCCAGTGATTTAAACACGACACACTTTCATCTCCAATGTGGATAGAAACACGAAACAGAAAGCAGCACTTGCCTCCATTGAAAAGTTGAAATAATAAATAAACAAATAAATGTAAGCGCTTGTAATATTCTGTTCCGAGTGGCCCACACAGTGACGCATTTTTATGGGGGTCTTGTGATTGCGGACACACAGCAACAATACATGTAAATATGTATGTATGTATATATATTAATTGTTGTACATAGGGGTATGCGCCGGGGGATTTGGGCCACAGGCGAGCACATGTGTGTGATTATCTTATCGTGCGAACAGACGACAAGCATAAGCTCAAAGTTTGCTTGATCAACCCAGTGCATAACAGCAGCGCACAGGTGATTGGCTCATTACTCGCGCATGTGTGCGTAACCTAACCTCCACGACCGCACATGGCATTACTATTTAGTGCAAGCAGCCAATCACATTCACTCTGTGGGCTAGAGACAGCCTGCAAGCAAAATGCATTCGATTGAAGCGCAACAGGTAATCGAAATATCCTGTCCATCTCTTATCGTTGGATACTAACACACCGCACACAGCGATAACAATGGTTCGATAACAATGCAATGCGATTCGCTATGAACAAATATAAAACATATGCGACAAATTAGAAAATTGATTGAGAAACATATGTGCGCACATAATGTAAATGTATATATCTCATGTATATCGCAAGAACTCTACTAATGTGTGCGTTATCAGTAGCTATAACTAAAATGATGACTACGTGCCCTGCAATCGCTGACACATTCCCAACGGGGCGGCTCACGTACTGTAAAGCAAATATGAATTTTAAAACTGTTATTTAACAATTTATGGCTAACAGTTATTTGTATTTTTTTTTTTTTTTTTTTTGTTGATTGATGAAATCGGAGTGGCGTATTGGCTTGACTTTGTCTATGTCTATGATCGCCGCCCGGCCAGCGTCATTTGTTACGCTCAAATCAGTTTACTATTTTGTTGTTTATATTTCTTTACAGTCATTATTGTTATGATTTGTTATTGTTACTGTTACTGTTGTTGTTTTTATTTTCTATAGTTGATAACCTTAGGCAATCGTTGCCGTCCGTCTGTCCAGCGGTTCTTATTACTCTCTCACATGTGTCTCTCTCGCTAGGTGACAATTATTCAGCTGGCAGTTTGTTTATCAAATTTTCAAATACAGCAGCACATTTGTTTTCAATCAAAGTTGATTTAGCTATACGTATACACACACATCTAATACATATAGATCTATACAGATACAGACATTTATATACATATCTGCATGCGTGTATCGTTACCATACAGTCGCAGTTTTAAAAGTAAAATAAATATAAACAACAATTCTGTGTTGTTATTCCTGTTATTCTTATTGCTTTTGCGTCGTCAACTGAGTCATTCACTTGTTGCAGAATTACTTTTTTTTTTTTTCTTTGCAGATAATAATTATACATACACAAAAATATATGTATTCAATATATGGCATATACTCTTTATATATATACAGATGTTCTGTGTTTGCTTTTTGGGCGTGCAAAATTTGTGCAATCCTCATATCGAAATTTGATAATGAGCGTCCAGAATGTCACTGACTGGCAAACCCAACGAAATATTGTTAACAAATTGGATTAACAACATTCCGCGCCGGCTGGCCACATGTCAACCTAAACATATTGTAAAATATGTAACGGCATATTGCATTTCACAGTATGCACAAATTATCGATAAATCAACAGGGCACGCTGCGTATATACATATGTAGATATACATGTGTATATGTATATCTATGTACATGTAAAGATGTATGCACACATGTGCGACTGTATGTGCGTATACACAACAGGTGCCTGGCAACTGTGCAAAGGACAAACTTGAAGGTCTTACGACAGCGTTGCCATAACAGCAAAAGGAAATCGTGAAAAAAAAACTCCCAACTCCCGTGCCGTTGACGACTGAAAGCATGTACAGAGATGTTGCGATGCTATAACCGTAAGACCACTAACCAACTGGGCCAAGCAATTACACACACACATAAAAACTATATACGTATGCATGCACATAAAGTAAATGGCAAAAGTCCTTCGAGACAGACACAACTATATTAGATAAATTCATTTCAACATACATACATATACATTTATGTATATATGGCCAAGGGAGGTGCGTGGGCGTAAAGCCATTAACCATACCAATTTTATGTAATGCCAGCGAGCGCCTGTCAACGACGCCATTTGCTGCTGACCGTTATCAAAGCACCAATACCAGTAGCAGCATTAAGCAGCAGCAGTCGCAGCAAAGCAGCAGCAGCAACAACAACAAACAGCTGCTTACTTATAGCTGTAATAGTCAGCTGAGCTTGATGCCACCCCTATATTTACGTTAGAGAGGAGCGCGTGTTAGACTTTTTGATTGCGAAACGGCACAGAATTATTATTAATAAACTGTATTCTGAATTTATAATATATTTTGTTGTTCATTAATATGTATTTATTTTTAAAAATTATGTTTCAGGTTCATATATTTTCTCTAACATGTTCTCTCATTCCCTTATCACTTATCTACAATGCCTATGCCATTTGATTTTGTTTGAAAATTATTATCATCGTCTTTTTAAATTTATTATCTTGATTTCTATGATTAATGTTAGTGTGAAGTCGTGCCAACTACAGTTCGTGACACGATGTGCACTCAAATTTCGACATAAAGTATGCAGACATAATTATTGACAAATATAAATGAAGCACAAATAAATGGGCCGAAACAGCCCTCGATACTCGCACCACCATTATGTAAAACACCCCCTGGGCATACGTAACACACTCAACCCCTATGCCCGAACACCCATTGCAGCCAAGTGGCAACACTGAGCTTAATTTTATTGATTTTCCACCCCCTCACAAGCACACGCACACGCACACACACATACATTAGCGTCGCTGCTACTTAAGTACCTGGTCTAAAATTAGACATATTTTTGTTGAATAGCCCGGCTAGCCCAGTTATAGCATTGTTTTGTCGCTTTCCAACACTCACATCTAGCTTATCCACGCCAGCCGGCTTCGGTTCACGTAACTTGTTTACAGTAACAAATCGCTTGAATGAACCCTGAATATTTCCCTGGAGTATTATTGTTTTCTGGCTTCCTTTATAAATATAGAATGGGTGATATATATCTTTGTATATGCATGTGTATATACTTTTTCTTATTGAAGAATAGTAGGTTATTAGCTTAAGCGAGCTTTCCCTGTAGTGAAATGCACGTAATCGGACACGTGTGAATGGGCCGCAGCATTGACCAGAATTGATTACCTGCGTGGGTGCAACTGGAGCACAAGTTTTGTCACCGCTCGGCTGATGAGATACTTGTGTCAAACAGGTGATAACACCTGCAAAAGACGCGCTAAAAACCCAAGCGCGAACCCAAGCCAAAGACAGGTCAAACACACACACACACACTACCCGACACACACACAAGAAAAGGCGCTCACTTGCCCTTGCCGGCTGGGGTACAGATGCTGTTTCTGCTACGCTGGCGGCTCACCAACACAGGCACACGCATACAAACACACTTAAACCAACACATATGTATTGTTGTTGTTTAATGGATCACCGGCTTTTTGCTTGCTTTTGTTGTTTTTGCTTGCCACGCAACTGCGTTCTCGCTCACACTTGTATACTTGGCGTATCAAAACCAAGCGTACCTACATACATACGTACACACATATATCTGTATATGTAATTGTATAGAATGAATGCTGTACATGCCACGAATGGACATTTGCCACTGTGTGTGTATGTGTGTGAGTGCGGGCACAGGTAATTCAGCTTGGCTTGTCGCCTATTGTGAATGCGCTCGCTTGTTTCAATTGAAGGCGACGACGCGTACGCATTAAAACGTGCGTGCGTATTTAAGGCCTGGCCATATTGATTTTCCATGGCACACTTTGATATTATTGCACTGCAGCAATATACTTTGCCATCATTTACAAATGTGTGTGTTGTTTCACAGCTAAAATTGTTTTCAGGGCTGGGCAGTCGATACCGAACGAAAACAATATTTTATTCATGCACCAAAACGCTACAACGGGCGTGTATTTATATGCACACTCTCACAAGTTTACCTACAATTTAATCAGCATATGCACACGCACACGCACACGCAATCACTCTTACACACACTCAAACAGTCTGACAAACCTGTATATACTATGTACATACATATAAATAAATTAAATAAACAAAACACAGAGTGCCGACTATGTCAGCGGCGTCTGATACAATGCCGTCCCGCTCATCACGCGACTAATTAATGTTGTTTGTCATTGTTATTTTAAACACTTTCGCACTTCTTTATCGCACTAATTCTTGTTATTTTAAATACTTGCCTATGTGTGTGCCCTCGATGTGTGATATTAAGTCGTTCAGACTTGGAAAAGTTTTAAAACAGCCATTGAATTTGCAGATGTTGATCAGAAACACGGCCATATCACTCGACGTACGACTGTGACTGCGCGTTATGTAAGTGTCACTGTTTGTTTAATGTTATATTTCTGGCATCCAAGAACTTAACAGTTTGCTAAGCTGTTAATAATAGTGTGAACTTATTTCTGTTAAGATTGTTCAAACGAATACTGTTGGTGATGGTAACTATCGCATATACATAGTTATCGATGTATACGATACTACCAAAACAATTGTCCGGCGTCGATCCAGCCAATTTATACAATTAACCAATCAAGTCCAGCGAAAATGCAATACGCAGCTTATCGAATTTGATTATAGTAGTTATTATTAATGAGCAAGCCAGATGAAATGAGAAACGTTCCGTCGATTAGTATGTATTTGTGTGTTTCCTCCCTGGCCGTACGCACACACACACACTTATGCAAAAACGCTGTTATGCAATTGAGGGCTGCAATTACACATAAAATTAAATTATGATTACTTTTGCACTAAATCTACGCTTTGTGTTTTTAGATTTACATTCAGAATGCTTCTATTACTTACAGCATCCTGTTTCAATTGTGGTGGGCTTTAAATTGCTCAAATTATAACATAAACCAGACGACGTGACGACACCACGACGCGTGGCTGTATGCGGACCAGGGCTGGATAACTATTCGATGTATATTCGATAAGGTCAACGAAAGGTAAATATTTTTTATAATCTTATAAACCGTCTAATGTCTAATAATCTCAGTAAAGCATCTATCCGTGTTTGGTACTTCTTGAATTCAGTATAATAAATTCATAATTGTTGATTATCATTATTTGAAATTTGCGCGCCAACAATTTTCTAATCAAAGTGCCATTTGCTTCATTTGCTTAGATTGGATGCAATTCCTTTTGCAGGATTGTTTTCAGAATAACATTTGTCATGTTAAGTGCAAGTCAACATTTCTAAAGTCGTATTGTCAAACCAAATTTAAAAAATTGAATAATTTGTTGACGAAAATCGCGATATCAGGGCTGGTAAGTAAGACCGGCATCAACTTCCAAGATTGTTTCCAATTCACCACAGACCAGGACTGCAATTTATGTAGATAAGTGATAACATAATTAATTTCCCATAATAGAGGTAAATAGAATACAAATTTTATCTATATTAATTGAATTGCGAATATCTAGAAATTAATGTTAGAGTTTCAAGACGCATTCCGTCTAACGTTTACCACTGCATATCATACGTGTGTACTTGTGTGCTTGTTAATAAAATAACTAAAAGACTTTGTATATCCATTTAAATTAAATATGCAGCATTAACTTTTAACTAAAAATGATTTATGTACATATAAGAAACATTTTGTGGTAGCACCGCTATTTTGTTAATTATACATATTGTTATCGATATGCACTCATGCGCTCGTTGACTTTCCAGGTGAACTTCCAATTCACCACAGCAAAGAATTGCACGACGACTGTAGGGTAAAGTAAAAATTCGCGTTTAATACGGTTCCACTGTTGTTAAGGGTTTGTTCGAAGTGAGTTGGACGCATATATTTCGCTGAATTAAAAAATGTGGAGCACCCCCACCATGCCTCCTGCAGCTGCTGCTGGTTGAATAATCAGTTTCGAATGGAAATGCAAGAAAACTAATTCTTTCAAACACAATTGTTTTTAATAATAATTAGTGAAATAGAGTGCAGAATAAAAAAACAAGTGAATATAATATTTTTTCAAACGTGTTCAATGTCGCCATCTTGCGGCTCACGCACACACACATAAGATGTCACACGGGCGTATGAAGAGAACTGTCAGTGTTGCTGTGTGAAGTCGTTGCGTCACTAGAAAAGTTCAACGATTTAAAGAGAATTAGTGTTAGTTTAAGCAAATTAAGTGAACCTAGCTCGAATTTTTGATTCCAATTGATTTGTGTTTTCGATTTAATTGAGAATTCTTCTAATTTGTGTGGATAGATACATTTTTTCCCATTACGTAACCAACAGCAACTTGCAGGCGGGCAGCGGCGTTTGCAGCACCGATTCGCAACAATTATATATTTACACACATATATATAAGTTAAAATATATATTTACAAAAAATCTACATCTATATCTTTTGCAGAGCTCCGTGCGCTTGCTTCAATTTTGTGCGAAACGCCAATTAATATTCAACTAAAAATGTTCGTGTCGACAGTCTCTCGCATTGCCCCCGTTGCCAGGACCGCGGTAAGTAGAAAACGTGTTAACTTTCTGTGAGATAAATAGTTGTGTGATTTTGTTGTTGTTAATTACATAATTCTTAGCCGCATCGATTTTCATTGTGCTAACAAAAAATATCTATGCTGCGACTGTGGTGACTTGGAATTCCAATGGAAAACACATACAGTTACATAAGTTGAAAGCGAAAATTGAGGTTATGTGTTCTTCATAGCTGCAACTTTTTAATCTATAAAAATGCAAAGCAATTTAAACGCATATGCGACAGACTTTTACAAAATTCGATTTATCATGGAATTATATTAAGTGATTGAAATGCGGTGTAAGCGTTGTATAACAAGTTATAGTAACTTTGTTACTGATAGTGGTTGAGGTTAGAACCGGTGAAAGCTCTCATATCAATTCGGGTGAAGCTATATAAATTAATACTCTAATTAAAAAAATTATTTGACAACATTAATCAGCGATAATTATTAACTTTATATGGCGTCTTCTTCAATGACAACAACAACAAATGCGGCTGCCAAATGGCTAAAATCCAAATTGCTTAACGCATTGCATAACTTGGCAATTGGATGCAAAATGTCAACGCGCAAAGCCTACAACAACCACAACAATAACAATTTTCATTTTATCTCACATGAAAGAAGAAACTATACTGTTATCTAATTACATAATTCAACCTTTCTCTATTTTCTTATTGCAGCTCCTCGCCAACTCCAAGCAATACTTGCGACCATTGAGCAGCGCCGTCATCAGCCAGAGCCAAACTTTGGCCGCTCAGAACACAACCCCCGTAGCATTACTGCCACAGATCAGGTCATTCCAGACCTCGCCAGTCACACGTGACATTGATTCGGCTGCCAAATTCATTGGTGCTGGTGCTGCAACAGTCGGTGTCGCTGGTTCCGGTTCGTATTGGTTTTCGAATTGCTGTTAAGCTTGCGATTTGTCCGATCTACTCTTACTGTATATCCTATGTACAATTCTCCTATCCAACGGTCACATACTCGTCTTCAGTCAGTTACAATCTAGCATCTGGGGCACACACAACGAGTATCTGATTACTCTTAAGATTGCCCCGGGAAGGTCTGAGAATTGGTCAAAGCTCCCTTGTTGCAGTAACAACGCTCAAAAGCTGAAAGGTGATTGTGTGTCGTGGAGCTTCATTTCCTAGCAGGAAACTTGTGTAATCACAAGGCGAAAGTACCAGAAATCCTGCAGCATGGCTGTTGCCGCATAACCTGCCGCCGGCCATGTTGCATTGAAAGCTTTCGTGGCCAGCAATTTTAGTGCGATGTGCTTGCTGCAAACCTCAGCGCTGAGGTGCGTAGAACTCAATTCAGACTAATCTGTGACTGACTGAACCCCCCAAAGCAGATGAGTATGGACAAACTGGTAGAGAATTTCGAATGCATTTGGTATATAGTTGTTCGCTGAAAAAGCGAGTTTCCATCGGGAGCTGCCGATGAGATTTCCATATAAGTATTCTCCTTAATATGTGTACAATTTGATTAATCTATTCTGTCTTTTCTATCTTTTTTCTGTATAAATCGCTCGCTATCCGACCAATACAACAGGTGCTGGTATCGGAACAGTATTCGGTTCCCTCATCATTGGTTATGCCAGAAACCCATCGTTGAAACAGCAGCTGTTCTCGTACGCCATCTTGGGTTTCGCCCTGTCTGAGGCTATGGGTCTGTTCTGTCTTATGATGGCCTTCCTGTTGCTGTTCGCCTTCTAAGCGCCGCTACTCGTCCTTCAATTTTCCGTGCAATTGTTTGTCGGTGTGTATGTTGATGTGGGCATTTGGGGTATTTATCTATCCCGATTGCCATCTGCATGCTAGCGACAGTCAGGGGCAACGAGAAAGCAAAGTAAAGAAGAAACAACAACTTCAACAAATAAGCAACCAACACCAGCAACGTTTTTCGATTATTATTGATAAATGATTGATAGGCAAAAACATCCTGTACTATCTAATTATAAAATAACAACAACAACAACAACATAATATATGTAATTTTGTTTTTAAAAAACACTCGAAACTGTAGTAATCGCCTAAATCAATCGCAGAACAAGATCATCGCGTAGATTCAACACATTTTCGATTTAAGTTTAAGTCAAAATAGGAAGAAAAAAACAACAAACAGCTAATAAAAAAGAACCCATTGGAATAAACTCGGCAGAAGTGCATCGAGATAAACATAACGAAGACACACGATTTAAACGAAAAGTTGACATTGAAATTGTAATCATTAAAATTAAATTTTAATCCATGCAAGCTTCAAATTCACACCGTAGCAGCAGACCCCACACGCAGGCGATTACACAGACATCGACATGTTGCGCCCTCTCCATCATGTGGCGAGCTGGTTGTCCGTGTTCCTCGGCTCTCTCTCCCCCCAAAGGCCTTGACAACAACAACATCAGTCTGTCGTGGCGGCAGGGGCAGCACGAGCAACCTCTCTCTTTTAGCCAATTGAGATCCTGGCTGTTGGCGAGGGCGTGGCATGTTTGTTTTTGTGTCGTCTTCTACGCTTTTTGAATTATGTGGCGCGTACTGATAACGTTTCTTTAAGTTTATTGTATTAAAAATATGTTTTTCTATTTGTTAAATCATTTCTTGAATGCCACTTAATCATTGTCACATAATCGAATAAAGTGGGGTTTGTTTTATTGGCTAGAGTAACGAGAAGTATTGGTATTTGAAGGAATATGAAATAAAGGAAAACTGAATGTGTTAAGGAAAGATAATTTGTAGTTTTGATATTCTATAGATATTGAGATTTGTACAACAAATTTTATCCAGAAAAGCCTCGTATTTCTGCAGCCCATTTGCATGTTTAAATTTTGCCGCTTAAAATACAACCCTGCATTGTGGCATAAACACGCTCTTGCTGACTATCGATTATTTTGGAAATCTGCAACCGATAACTTTACAATAATAAAAACCACATTGTTGTTAATGGATTTTGGGAAGAAGATTTTGGGTAAATACGGCTGGAAAGAAGGCGATGGCTTAGGTAAAGACAATAATGGTATAGCGGCTCCATTGAGAGCGAGCCTAAAATTTGACAATGCTGGCCTGGGCGTCGATCGCGCCACAGAATTCAATGACCACTGGTGGGAGCGCTGCTTTAACGAGGCATCATCCAATGTGACTGTTCAAGTGGAGCAGGATGGTCAGGTGAGCACGGCGCGCAAAGCTGGCGTAGAGGCTGTGGAAATTTCGACCAAAGGCTATTCGGCGCGTAAATTGAAAAAGGCCAAGGATCAGCAAAAAGATTCTAACAGTGGCGCCGTTTATGGGAATTTTCTAAAATCTGCACTGCTTACCCAAGACGGTGGCGAAGTGGAGAACGAGGAACGCATAAAGGTGGAGGACATTTCTGTTGCCAAAGTGCAAGTGTTGACCGATGAGCAACTATTCCAGGCATGTGGCGGTCGGACAGCTCACAAAGGCGCACGCCATGGACTCAAATTGAGCGGCAAGCTGGCGCGTATAGAGCAGCAGGAGCGCGAAATGTTAGCCAAGCTGCAGGGCAAACAACTGCAGACAACTACTGAGGAAGCTGAGAAGTCGAATAAAATTAAAAAGAAGAAAAAGAAGGATAAATGTAAAGAGCCCGATGAAGAGCAGTCTAACAATAATGCAAATGAGCTGAAGCAAGAGCCAACAAAGAAGTCTAAGAAGCGGGAGTTGGTGATTGAGTGTATAGAAAGTGAGCCTGTGCCGCCTGTCAAATCAAAGAAAAAGAAGAAAAAGCATAAGCAATCGGAGTAGTTGAAATATATATATGTATATGTATATATTTATATAATTGATATAGAGCATACACTTTTATGTACATATGAAATGTATTTAGTTATAATATATCTAAACGAAGGCATTTATAAATCTAGTTTTGTTGTCCCTTAATCTTGATTCATTTTCTGGCCTTAGCCTTCATGCGTCTGGATTTGCCCAGTCGTTTATTGACCGAGGCGCCGGCCTTGACGCCGCGTTGACGACGTGTGGACTTCTCCGAGTCAAGACCAGCTGCCGAGGACTTGGTGTTGCGTTTGAGTCCCTTCTTCTTTCCACCGAATCCGAACTTTTTGTTACGCAGCTTGCGTTTGTCTGCCGATTGCTTCTGCTTGGATTCCAAGGCCTTAGCATCTTCAAGGAAGTCCAGATTTTTAAGCTTGCCCTTGCGGAATTTCTTCAGCTTATCGAGCATCTCCTTCTTCTCAGCTTCGCGCTGCACCTTGGTCTGCTTGGCCAGCATTTTGCCCATTTTTCGTTGCTCGCGTATTTGCTTAATGCGCTCGGATTTGGCTTGTCCTTGCTGTTTGGCCATTAGATTGGCACGCACCTTTTGCATGTGCTCGTCCGACTTGGCCATTTCGGCAAAATAGTCATCAGGACGACGCGTCTTAATACCCAGTTCGTGCAGTCGTT
Source organism: Drosophila aldrichi (assembly GCA_035045965.1). NCBI lineage: Eukaryota > Metazoa > Arthropoda > Insecta > Diptera > Drosophilidae > Drosophila > Drosophila aldrichi. The sequence goes on from JAWNOM010000040.1 coordinate 2,317,807, forward strand.
TTATGCCTTCGAGAACCGCACTTTGTGCCTGGCGATGGAACAACATTTCACGCTTAAAGTCATTTAGGACGGGATCCTCTTCGGGGCGAACATAAGGTATTTTGGCATTTCCTTTAAACTGATTCGCACGTTTCTGTTCGTGTTTTTCGAGCTGCACAGCCAACTCGGGTGCCAGAGGAGCCAAATTGTTGATCATATCCAGGCGCTCCACCCATGGTAGATCCAAGCGTATGGCATGTGCTTTGGCCAACAGTTTTGTCTGAGAGTATTTGTAAATTTTAGTACAAAAGCGTAAGTTCAACTAGTTTAACTTACAATATCATTTATTTTATTCCGTTGTCCGCTGAACTCAACATTGAGACCAGGTTTTAGATCGCCACGCTCGAAAGCCGCTTGAAGCTGTTGAAATTTTAAATTATAAATATTTGTAGAATTTCTTAATAGTGTTATTTACATACCTCAGCATCAGAATTGTCCTCTGAATCGAATTCTGATCCACTGTCTTGTAATTCAAAGTCCGTCATGCTTTAAAATTATATTATATTGTTATATTAAGAGAAGTTGACTAAATAAAAACAAAGTCAACACGTGCGAACCGCAAATGGTTATCGATAACAATATCTATCGCGCGTTTCTTTTTAAGTGTAGCAATTAGCTTTTGTCTTGGAGTTCATAGTAACATCGATAAGCAGTTTAAAGGCAGCCCTAAATTAAACTTGCCGCCTGAAGTGGACTAAATAAGTTTTTTTTTTGTCTGTCAATAGCAGCTTAAAAATTGATATTTCCAAGAGTAACACCTTTTAAAATCATTTTTAAATTATATTATTTTGTAAATTAATATAATCAATTGGACACATTTTTCAATATCGTGCTATGAAGCGCAATGTCTTAACTGAGTAACGGCAGTTTTCCATTCAATTTTTTAGACTCACTGTTATTAACAGTTCCGCAAAATGTTAAGATTCTTGATGCCATTTTACTTCAGTTAAGGCGGCAGGCATATCAAGTATAAAGTGAATTTTTTTTTTATTTATACATAATGCATGTTAATCTGGCAAATATTTACGCTGAGCTGATGCGAAAATATGGTGATAATCATACTATCACATACAGCGTGCCGCCAAGCTATTTAACTAGAGTGGTTGGTGCGCGCGAATCAGCAAATAAAATTGTTTTTGTCTACAAGGAGGATCGCAGTGGCGGCATTACGACGACGACGCCCACCAAGCTATTACTTAAACCGGAGCGTCGGTCACCCAATACAGACTTGGATCTTACTGGCAGTCCACTGAAAGACGACTGTATTGTGGATGCTATTGCCGATCTCTCGCTGGATCTGAATATAGTAAATCGGAATCCTTGGAAACCGGATGAAGAATATCATCGGGGCCTGCCGGCCGATAAAGCGCGTGCAATAATCTGTACCGAATCGTTTCAACAGGCCGATGGTCAGGGCTCCGTTTGGTTTCTCTGCGATGGCAGCGACTTTGGTCACACGCAGCTGCTGCAATACGAATACCATCCGACGCACTTCTCTCGTGGCATAGTCAACTATTCGGGCGTAATGCCCGCTTATATGGTGTCATCCCAGTCTCTGGTGCGACAACATGGATTGAGCGCAGGCGCCCAACTGGAGACATACATTGAGAACAACTATCAGATTAATCCACACATGACGATACTGTGCAGCTGGTCAACGCCGGCGCCGCTGCCGTTGCTCATTAATCTGAGTGGCTGCAATGTATTACTGAATCAGACATTTCGCGTGGGTGATTGCGGCCCTCTGACGGAGGACTTTATGAACCAGCTGCGCATCCTAGCGTACATACGCGAGGACATCGTTAGCTATCACAACGATGAGCGGGCAGGTGTGCAACGGGAACCTGTCTATCGTTGTGGCAGCGGCATTGATATGGACGAATTGCGTGAATCCATTAACAAAACAATGACTGAGGTCTCTGGCTTTACGGACGTCTTTACGGATGGCCTAGCGGAGTATGACATTGAGGAGGTGGTGCAGCGTGCCAAGCAGCGTAGGCTCATGGATCTCACCGACAAACTGTGGGAGCTACTCAAATGTAAGTGTATATCAAGCAGTTTGTATTTATTACTTATGTTAATCATTTTGTCTTTCAACAGCTTGCTCTTGCTACAAGGATTTGAAACTAGCCTTCAACATCCTCTTCCAATGCGCTGTGCGCTGTAATATTGTGGTACCTAAACTGATCACAGAATTCTTCTCTCCAAACTAATTTTATCCATTTTTTCAGAACACGCCAACAAATAAAAATCGTTTGGCTGAGATCATTGCGAATTTGGCCAACAGTCGTTTAGCCATGCCCTGCCTGAGCGGTACGGAGCCTTTGGAATTGTTGCTGGAAATTGGTTTGGAGAAGGTCCACAAGGACTACGAGTTCATCTTTACGGAAAGCAAAATGTGCAGTATTAGTTTGTTAAATGGCAACAGTGAATCGGCCACTTCAGACTTAAACGATGGCTCCTCAACGAATGATCTATCCAAGTTGCGCAAATCGCTGCATAATGCCATGAGGGGTGATGCGCCGGGTGGTGGAGGTGGTGGTGGTATACGCAAGACACTGCTGCATAACACCGCGGGCAGCAAGCAAACCGGCGCCAATTATCAGAATGACGATTTGTCTGGCTTTAAGAATAGTAACTTTAATGAGAAGGAGAGCATGCTGCAAATATCCAAGCTGTTTCAAATACACTGCACGTTGGAGCATCTGCTGATGATACATGTCAACTTGAATTTACCCAATGGTCAGTGCACTTGCTGAGTAATCTATCCTAATATCAATATTCATGAATAATATTTATTTATTCAGTTTACGCTGATGTCTGCACTCAGCTGTTGAACAAGCAATCGCGTCTGGTGGAGAGCATTGATGATAATTTAAGCGATGTGGCCGAAATTCAGCTATCTGCGCATTATGTGCGTGAACACTTGGATGGCAAGGATCCGCACACACGCCAAATAACAATGAAGTCACAGAACAAATATAGGGAGAACACAACCACATTTTATTTTAATTTGGAAAACATTTGTCCGCCTGAGCTGGCGAAATGCTTTCAGTGCGACGGTTAGTTGAAGCACAAACCTTTTCCCTTCTATAAATATGAAATATTTATATATAAAATACGTATTTCTTTTATTGCAGATAAGGAGCTAGTCAAGGAGCGTACCTATCATTGTTGGCTCTACCGAAAAATTCGCACGCTCAAATAGGAATTTATGTTTTGTTTTGTCTAATTATTTTTGTAATCATTTATTGTGTATTAAATCATAAATATTTATCACTTAACCTTACAACCTGCTTATCGCACCGCAAGAGCCGCAGACCGAAATCATGTCGTCTGAATACTTACAAGTTTTAATCCATGCAATTGTCTTGAATCGCTCAAGGCTCGAAATCTATTTATTTCAAATGCTGATAGTAAACACAATTAGCGTGCGTTTTGCTTGGCATATTCTAAACAAAGTGCAAGCACGGCGAGGAAATGAGCATATTTGCAGCCAAGCGTTAAGTAATGCTATAAATCGGCCCAAACGTGTGCCCAATGGCCAGCTCATGTGCAGCTGGCGCCACGGCAAACAGCCCCCAAAAATGTTACAATCCAATTAGTGCAATGCTCCAGTCTGTCGTCGACAAATGCTTAACACGATTGATTTTCAAGTCTCAGACGTGCGTGGAAAGCGCTGCGGTTCGGACGTGTCGCGCTTTAAAACGGCAATTATACAAATATAGTTAAGACAAGAAAATAAAGAAACAAGCAAAGGACTATTTGTTGGCGCACACATTCGGCTGCAAGTTCACAAGGCTTCAACAAAGTGACGCACATCCTGTGCCTGTGCTCATAGTTATAAATAAATATATGCAAAAATAAGCAAAAGAAAGCCTTGTTCTTTTATTCAATTTAACTACATTCTAAATGCCAATTATCGCGCACGGATAATCCAATTAACAAAATGGTGTGTATTATACAAGACAGTGCATATCTGAAGGAAGATGAGATAACAATCTGTGGATTGCTAAAAAAATATTACTCCTGTTGATAAAAAAAAACTGACATCCTAAAATACAAATTTTAAAGAGAATATAAAACTTCTTAAAAATATTCTTTTTATCTTAAAAAATACAATTTTTTTGATGGATTTCTTAAAATTAATTGAGACTATATAAAGCGTTATATAGACGAGGATGTGCCCTAATTAGTGGAATTAAAAATTAAAAAAAAAAAAAAAAACTGGACATTGAAATATTAAAGACTGAAAGCTTCACTGCAAATAATAGTTTTTAGTATTTTCTATGATTCGATTTCTGGAAAGCAATATTTGTTGTTGAGTAATCAGTGCAGAATTTTAGATAGGACAGGAAACTATATTGAATCGAATTCTCAAAGTCTTACAAACTAAATATATTATCAAATTTCATTATCCTGCTATGAGAAAGGCTTACAACATATACAATCCTGTGGCAGTGTATTGAAAGCTAAATGTGGAATACATAAGAGAGACATATAGGACATTTAATACCCGACGCACGAACCGTAAAAGTGCAAGCCTTCTCTTTTCTCTTTTGCTCAAGGGTTGATTTATTCACTTGACCAGGAAACAAAGAAAACTAAAGAAGAAAGAGCCAAAAACCACGCGAAGCCCCTCAAAGCCAACAGACTTTAGCACTTCCTTAAATATTTACAATCTGGCTTTGCCGCAATGAATCCCTAAGGCTTCAACTGTTTATCCACTCATTTCAACTCTTTCTCAGGGTCTGGAGTTCTTCTTTAAGTTCGGCTATGCGTTTTTAACCATAACGCTCATTATCATGATATGGATGTCCTTAGCGCGTGCCTCGTTGTTCAGTCGCGAGATGGAGGAGACCCGCTACCCGCCGTGCACATACAATGTGATGTGCACATGCTCCAAAGCCTCGACAGATCTGGGCATTGTGCATTGCAAGAATGTGCCATTCCCCGCACTGCCGCGCATGGTTAACCAGTCCAAGGTAGGTGTAGCTCAATCGTTAGACTGCAGTTGAGCTAATCTCTGTAACAGGTTTTCATGCTGCACATGGAAAACACGGGTCTGCGCGAGATCGAGCCCTACTTTCTGCAGTCCACGGGCATGTATCGACTTAAGATTTCGGGCAATCATTTGACTGAAATACCAGATGATGCCTTTACCGGCCTGGAGCGATCCCTGTGGGAGCTCATATTGCCACAAAACGATCTAGTTGAGATACCCTCAAAGTCGTTGCGTCATCTGCAAAAGCTGAGAGTTCTGGATCTATCACAAAATCATATAACGACCATTCACCACGATTCGTTTCGTGGGTTAGAGGAATCGCTGCAAACTTTGATTCTGGGCGAGAATTGTATTTCCATGCTCATGTCGCACAGTTTTTCGGGTTTGCTAAACCTGGAGACCTTGGATTTGAGTGGAAATAATCTATTTGAAATCGATCCCAATGTCTTTGTGGATGGCATGCCAAGGCTGACGCGTTTGCTGCTTACGGACAATATACTGTCGGAGATACCCTATGATGCACTGGGCCCGCTGAAGAGCCTGCGCACTCTGGATATATCACACAATGTGATTTGGTCACTGAGCGGCAATGAGACCTACGACATAAAGGCCAGCACCAAGCTGAACCTGGACAATCTGCACTTGGAGTACAATCACATAGAAGTGCTGCCGCCGAACTCGTTCAAGTATTTCGATACAGTCAATAGAACCTTCTTCGATGGCAATCCCATCCATACGCTTAAGGTGGGTGCTACCAGGCAGTGACAGATTGGGTATATAAGTCTCTACTTTTTTTATAGGACGATGCCTTCAAGCCAGCCCGGATACGTGAGATCTATATGCGCTATTGTGGTCTGACCAACATATCGCCCATGGCTTTCGATAGTCTGGTGAACAGTTTACAGATTTTAGATCTGTCTGGCAACAATTTAACCAAGCTGCATCACAAGCTCTTCAACAATTTCGATGTCTTGAGGTGAGTTGTTTGGAAGAAATAAGAAGAAGAAGGAAAATAGGAAAAAAACCAGCCCCTAATCCGATTGTCCGGTACCCTACAATGTGGGGCTTCGCCAATGTGGGCTAAGTGTGTGACCCGCTTTCGAAGAACGTGACGAGAAACGATATAACAATAAGCGGCTATAATTGACGAAACCAATCCACCCGTTCTGTGCCCATTACAGGGTCATTAGCATGCGCGACAATAAGATCAAAATCCCGAAGCCCACGGAAACCTTTAATGCCATGCACTATACGCTGCTCAAGCTGGACCTGAGTGGGGATCGCAATGATCCAACCAATTTGCAAACGCTACGCAAGTAAGTGGACCCCAGCACAATTGTGTTCCTGCTCCCCACACACCCTTTACCCGAGCAAAACGTTCTTGTATTTATTTTCAAAAAGTATGACCAGAATGCGGAACATGCGCTCGCTGTCCATTTCGCGCATGGGCACCACCTCTGTGGGTCCGGAGGACTTTAAGGACTTTGGCGTTGAGCTCGAGGACTTGCAGATAACACGCGCCAGCCTCTCGGGCATTCAGTCGCATGCGTTCAAGCATGTGCGGGGTCTAAAGCGATTGGACTTCAGTGAGAACGGAATCTCCAGCATTGAGAACGATGCCTTCCATGAGGTGGGATTAGTTGGGGAAATGACTGCAAGCGAGTGACTGAATGGTGTTTTCTCCTTGCAGATTGGCCACTCACTCATTTCGCTAAAGATGGCCCATGGCTACTCCGGTAGTGCTCTGCCCGCCGAGCCGCTGCGCCATTTGACCTCACTGCAGGAACTGGACTTTAGCAACAATCACATTAGCACCATGAGCGACACGAGCTTCCATTTTCTGAAGAACTTGCGTTTGCTGGAGCTGCACGACAATCGCATTGAGCAGGTGCTCAAGGGCACCTTCCAGGGCGACATACACTCCAAGCTGGAGGAGATCTCGCTGCGTTTCAATCATCTCACATCCATCTCGCAGCACACGTTCTTCGATCTGGAGGCGCTGCGCAAGCTGCAGCTGGATGACAATAAGATTGACAAGGTGGAGCGACGCGCCTTCATGAACCTGGACGAGCTGGAGTACCTGAGTCTGCGCGGCAACAAGCTGAGCAATCTGGCCGATGAGTCCTTCCAAAACCTGCCCAAGCTGGAGATACTGGACATGGCGTTCAATCAGCTGCCCAACTTTAACTTTGACTACTTCGACCAAGTGGGCACCCTATCGAATCTGAATGTCAATGTCAGCCACAATCAAATCAAGCAGCTGATGTACAACTCCTCCTGGAGTGGCCGCAATGAGCATGGTAAGGGAGATTAATATGATATACCAGGACTATAATAAAATGTTTCTTTCTATAGGTGGCATGTATCACTCGAATATCAAGATATTGGACTTGTCGCACAATAACATCTCAATCATATTTCCTGGCTACTTCCGACCCGCCGAGATTTCACTGACTCATCTGCATTTGGGCTACAACTCGCTTATGGTGGGTATTTGTCTCTCTTTTAAGATTTATAATCTTGAATAATTTCCCCTTTCAGAACACCACCCGCGACGTCTTTGGCAATATGCCGCATCTGCAATGGCTGGATCTGAGCTACAATTGGATACACGAACTCGACTTTGATGCTTTCAAGAATACCAAACAGCTGCAGCTGGTCTACTTTGATCACAACTACTTGACCGACATACCCCAGGATATATTCAAGCCGGTTCATAGTCTACGCATTGTTGACTTCTCCCACAACAAGCTGCGTGGCTTGCCGGACAATTTGTTCTACAACGGCGGCATGGAAAAGTGAATGACTGGGAAATTGGCTAAATGACTTTTCTAATTGAATATACCCCTTTGCAGATTGGATGTCTCGCACAATATGCTACTGAAGATACCATCCTCCTCGCTGTCCAGCTTGGCTGCTTTGACCCTCTGCGAGCTGCATCTGTCCAATAATTTTATCTCTACCATACACAGCATGGATCTGTCCAATAAGTTTAGGGTGAGTAAGGACGAAATATTCTTCTCTGCACATATTCTATATGCTATTCTATTCACATTTCTTATCTTTCAGTCTCTGCGTTACTTGGACATCTCCTACAACTATTTGCTGCGCATAGACGACGCGGTATTTGCCACGATGCCCAAATTAGCTGTTCTGGATCTCTCACACAATCGTGATCTTAAGGTTATGGACAAATCATTCATGGGTCTGGAAACCTCGTTGATTAAGCTCGGCCTGGAGAATGTATCGCTGAGCACAGTGCCCGAAATACGCCTGAAATATCTGCGCGAATTCCGACTGGGCTACAATGAGCTGCCCTCCATTCCACAGGAGCTGGCCAGTAATATGACTAATCTACGCATGCTGGACTCTGTCCAACAATGACCTGACCAACGTGCCCCTAATGACGCAATCCCTGCCCCATTTGCGGTGAGTGTGGCAAGAGTTTCTCCTGCAACCCAATACTGATTTGATTTTCTGCTGTTGCTGCAGTCGCCTGATGCTGTCTGGCAATCCCATTACCTCGCTGAACAACAACAGCTTCGATGGCGTGAACGAGGACCTGGAAATGCTGGATATATCCAATTTCCGTTTGCACTACTTCGAGTACGGCTGCCTTGACTCGCTGCCCCATCTGCGCTCGCTCAAGCTAACCGCCTACTCGCACCTCGAGCACTTCAATATACCCCATCTGCTGCGCCATCATCACAATATCCGTGAGCTCTGGATTGAGGCCCCGCAGCCCTTTACGCGCATCGTGAAGAAGGGCTCAGGACCAACGCAGGAAATGCAAACCCTGCAGCTGGGCATGCCCACAGATCTGCAGCGCGAAATGGAGGGACATCTGCCCTCCAAGCTGACCAACATTACATTCAGTGGACCCCAATTCACAAATCTCAATGAGCACATATTGCGGGTGAGCTATAGATATTATTCTGATTTCATCGGTTTAGGATCGATCTATATACAAATAGATATACTTGACGTAGATCTATTTTTGAAATCAGTATTTTTTAATATATCACAAGTTTACCATATTAATTAATATTGTATCATATTTGTTTTCTTTTTCCTGAACAGGGCATGCGTTCGCCTTATCTCTATATGCAGCTCTTCAATACCTCGCTGCAGGCTCTGCCTCCGAACTTCTTTAAGCACATGGGTCGCGTTCGAAATATATCCCTGGATATACGCTATCACAATCGCAACTTGAAGAAAATACCCAATCCAAATACGGGCGCTGTGCCTTATCTGCCAAATAGCGTTTTTCTCACCGATCTCAAGATGTCGCACACGGATCTCAACTGCGATTGCGATTTGGGGTAAGTGAGAAAACTCAACTTTATTCGAATATAAAAGTTTTATATATTTAATTTATTTAGTTGGGTGGAGTTCTGGCAGCGTAAGCGTCGTCAATATATTTGCTCTTCGCAGACCTGGACCGATACGGTGTTCCGCACTTTTATGAATTCACCTTGCCAGGTGTACGGTAGACACAATTGTGACGACCATGACGACGATCTGCGCGAGACGCGATGTGATAATAAAGGCGGACAGCAGCTACTCGAGGTAAGCTACGTGAAAGATATACGATTCCTTAGCTGATATATTTGTATGATCTTTAACCTTAACACTTTTCTTTTCTAGGCTCTGAAGTTCGATCTGGAATGCGGCTGGGATAATGCCAATTGTCGAGAAACTGCCATGGTTATAGTTGCCGTTTGTTTGGCATTTGTGTTCTGGATGTGACTTCTGTACTTTGCATATAAGACGTCCACCGACTTTTACAATATTCTAGAGAAGGTCTATGGCAGACAAGTCATTTAAGCTCTTGCCAACTGCAATATCTAGAATTTAAGCGTGATGAGAGACTTTGTTTCAAAACCTTGTTTTTGTTTGTTCTGCTTTTCAATCCTTTTTACCGATCTTTAGAGTCCTTGGTAACGCCTTATATGTAGTAACCCTCTATATACTCCAGACACTCCATGCTCCATAAACACCATTTGCACTTTTCTGCTCATTTCAGTTTGTAGTAATCTTTCTAATAAGCACCTATCTTAATTTATTTTCTATTTAATCCAGCTATGTTAGGCCTTATACTATTTAATCCCCGATTTACTACCATATTTATATCTAGAACTATTTAAGTTAAGTCACGTCGCTGCTTAAACAATTTCAATTGAAAGTCTGTAAAATGTTTCATAAACATAATAAATATTTACGATAGGTTAACTGGGCTTCCTGTTTCATTTAGTTTCATTATTTTCTCTTTTCTATTTGGTTTGTTTTTCCTGTCATCAGCTTAAAGCCTTGGACTTTGTAATGAGTCCAAAGCAACAACAGACCGATGTACACAAATGCCATACGAAACAACAAAAGCAACGTCAAGTAATTAAAAACTTTCGCTTAAAGTTTCAACGTGTTTTTTTGTTCACTGACGATAAATTATTATGTAATGCCACATTGAACTTTCTGCCACCGCCTTTTATGGCATGCGACAGTCTTTTTTTATCGCAATACCCTGTAAACTGTAAGCTCCGAAACCATTAATAATGAGAAATCAGGATATAATGATTATGTGAAAATGTTTATAGCAGATAGAAGGAGGCGTGAGAGGAGATACTAGATACTAGATACTAGATACTAGATACTAGATACTAGATACTAGATACTAGATACTAGATACTAGATACTAGATACTAGATACTAGATACTAGATACTAGATACTAGATACTAGATACTAGATACTAGATACTAGATACTAGATACTAGATACTAGATACTAGATACTAGATACTAGATACTAGATACTAGATACTAGATACTAGATACTAGATACTAGATACTAGATACTAGATACTAGATACTAGATACTAGATACTAGATACTAGATACTAGATACTAGATACTAGATACTAGATACTAGATACTAGATACTAGATACTAGATACTAGATACTAGATACTAGATACTAGATACTAGATACTAGATACTAGATACTAGATACTAGATACTAGATACTAGATACTAGATACTAGATACTAGATACTAGATACTAGATACTAGATACTAGATACTAGATACTAGATACTAGATACTAGATACTAGATACTAGATACTAGATACTAGATACTAGATACTAGATACTAGATACTAGATACTAGATACTAGATACTAGATACTAGATACTAGATACTAGATACTAGATACTAGATACTAGATACTAGATACTAGATACTAGATACTAGATACTAGATACTAGATACTAGATACTAGATACTAGATACTAGATACTAGATACTAGATACTAGATACTAGATACTAGATACTAGATACTAGATACTAGATACTAGATACTAGATACTAGATACTAGATACTAGATACTAGATACTAGATACTAGATACTAGATACTAGATACTAGATACTAGATACTAGATACTGGATACTGGATACTAGGATATGTTCAAGTCTATCAATTACAGATTAGAGCACAACAATTTGTGTCCGCTGTTCTTTTTTTCGGTTCTTTATTTTCGGCAGTTTTATTGAGCTAAAGTACTTTGTGATATATGGACGGGCGCCTGGCGCGGGTGGGGCAACAAAGGAGGGGCAGGGGAGGCCGTGTCCGGCAGCGGCGGCATCGCACTAAAGTTCAAATGGTGCTGCAACAATTTCATCAACTTCCCGTTTATGCACTTTGCCAATGCCCGTGGCGGGCGTGGGCGCCTCGCAGCGGCCGCAATAGTGGAGCTGTGGGCATGTATGTGTGTGTTTAAATATGTACATATATATATGTATGTAAATGTATATGTGTGTGGGGATGCTTACCTGCTTGCCAATTAAATTTCCAAAACGTGGCCGTACAAATGTCCAGGCGCCCATGTTACGATGCTCTTCCTGGCTCCAGACGAAACCTGAGTCAAAGAGCAAGAGAGAGAGAGAGAGAGGGATGAGAGGTATAGAGGGGCACAAACTTATTCCCTGAAAGTTTATGTTCGCACTTACTCTGCACATTGCCATATTGTGCCAGCTGGGCCTGCAGCTCCTGCACTGGGAATGGGCAGAGGGACTCTAGGCGCACAATGGCCGTGTTCTGAATCTGACGTTTGGCGCGTTCCTCGACCAGATTGTAGTAGTGCTTGCCGCTGCAGATGATGACCTTGCGCACCTGTTCCGGCTGCACAGTGCTGTCACCTAGAAAATTGTAAGAGAACATGGGTCAATGCAAGCCACGGCAGTAAATGTGCTCTATGACTCAGAGAAAGCAGCTTTGAAAGATGAGGATTTTAGATTTTACTATTGAACAACACGAATACAGACATTCAAATAGGCCTGCAGATGTGGAGGCTACCCCATCCTTCATTTGCCTTATTCCCTTCTCACCCATTTTCAAGAATTCCCGGACTAAATCCTCCACACTCACCTATGACATTTTGGAAGAGCGTACCCGGCTGGAAGTCCTCGTGTGTGGAGGTCGCAGCTGTCAGACGGAGCAACGTCTTGGGCGCCACCACCACCAACGGCTTACGGAAATTTCTCGCCAGTTGGCGACGCAGAACGTGGTAGTACTGAGCCGGTGTCGTGGGATTAACTACATGAACGTTGACGCTGTCGCCATCTGGAGCCGTTTCCTTGGAGTCGCAGAGCTGCAGAAAACGTTCAATGCGGCACGAGCTGTGCTCGGAGGCAGCGCCATCGTAGCCGTGTGGCAGCAGCATGACCAAAGCATTCGATTCCATCCATTTGCCTGTTTATGAATAAGAGATTAACCAAATTTCAGCTAACTTATGGTCATGCAGAACTCACTCTCGCCGGAGACTATGAAAGCATCGATGATGATTTGGGCGCCATTGGCAAAGTCACCAAACTGCGCCTCCCAAATAATCAGATTCTGCGGATTATCTATGGCCATGCCGTACTCAAAGCCCAGCACCGCCTCCTCGGACAATATGCTGTGCGCCAGCTCCAGTTTGCCACCGTTGCCGCCCTCCATGTGGTTGAGCGGCACATACATCTCATTGGTCTGCTGATCCACCAGCATGGCATGGCGATGCGAGAAGGTGCCACGCCCCACATCCTCGCCACTAAGGCGCACATTGTGACCCTGATACATCAGGCTGCCAATGGCCAGCGCCTCAGCCGTAGCCCAGTCGATTTTAACGCCAGCCTCCAGTTTCTTGAGTCTGCCTTGGACAAACGTTTTGAGCAGATGTGGATGAATATTCTGAAATGGGGAATTGCCGATAAAATCTGAATGACTTCTTTGAAATGTTAAAATCCTCTCTCTGTATTCTACAACTCACAAAGTCATCGGGGAATGCGACGCTCTGCTGGCCAATCCAGTGCAGTAGACCGTAATCCAGACCCGTATCCCAATAGGTGAGCTCGTTGGTGGGCGCCAGCTGCAGACCCGCCCACTGCTGCTCAAAGTAGCTTGGGGGCGGCTGATAGCTGGGTGCCAAGGACAGCTCCTCGTTCAGGTAGGACATGTACTGCTCCCGCATTTGCTTAGCTTGCTCGGCGCTGAGCACGCCCTGCTTGGCCAGCTCGGCTGCATACAGGTCTGGCACGGACTGACGTTGGTGGACAATTTTATAGACCAGTGGATTGGTGAAGGTCGGATCGTCCAGCTCATTGTGGCCCCAGCGACGATAGCAGTTCAGATCAATGAAGACGTCCTTGCGGAACTCGCGTTGGTAGCGGAACGCGAGGTTGGTAATGCGTATCAGCGCCTCTGGATCATCGCCATTGACATGGAAGACGGGCGCCTGAATGGTCTTGGCCAGATCGGAGGTGTATTCGGTGGAGCGCCCACGCTCACCGGGCGTGGTAAAGCCCACCTGATTGTTGACAATCAGATGCAGGCTGCCGCCTACCTCAAAGTGCGGCACGTAGGCCATGTTGAGGCATTCCTGATTGATGCCCTGACCGGCAAAGGCTGCATCTCCATGGAGGATCACATTCAAAACATGCTGGCCAAAGGGCTCAGCGCTCTCCGAATCTGTGTTAAAGGCGCCTTCGCCTGCGACTTTGCTGCTTGGAGCGCGTCTTGCCCATGGCCACGGGATTGGCGGCCTGTCAAAGAGAGGCAAATGGAGTTAGGGCCATCTCGAATTGGTGCGTACCACTTGTCCACCCACCTCCAGATGCGAAGGATTTCGCACCATGCTAAAGTTGATGCTTCTGCCAAGCACTTGCAGCTGCTCCGAAACATCTGCGTAAGATGTGGGTTTGATTAAATTACGCATACGCGACGTATCTGCCCGAAAAGCAACCCCTCCCTTCGCCATCGCCCCCCTCGGCGCCCAGCAATCCATTTCTAATAAAAGTTTCACTTACGGAAGTGACTTATGACGTCCGACATGGCCTCAATGTCGTCGGCAAACTCCGAAGCGCCGCTGAGTTTGCGAAAAACTTTTGCCGGCCGCATGTTCAGCAGCACCGTCTGCAGGGGGGTGCGTCCGCGGTGGGGCATGGCCAGCACCACATGCTCAATGTTCGCTGTTGTTATTGTTATTATTATTATTGTTGTTGTTGTTGTTGTTGTCAGCGTAGGTGGGCGAATGGCAATGGAACAAAGTTTTTGGAAGAAAATCGGATTAGGGTTAAAACAAGCGTGCGGCGAAATACGCGTATGTGAGTATTTCACATTGTGCTCCTCCTCATGAGCAAAGCATATAGATGTGGATTATATCATAAGCACGTACATAAATTTATAAATGTATATATGTATGTATTTATGTATGTATATGTATGTGTGAATGCTATTGTTATAACTACGCAACTGATCCTATAATAAACTGGAAACTGAACTTGTCTACAAACTTTTGCATGGATATTGCTTTCTACTTCTAGAAGTTCTTAGAATTTTGATATATGTACATATGCTATCCTGATGTCGGACATGATATGTTAGGCATGGAAGGATAAGGAAATAGAAGGACGGAAAGTCAGATATTTGTCAAGAGTTTATGTAGCTTGTTATTTCTATCTCTCGACTAGTAGTTCTTATTTAATCATTAGTACTTAGTTCTGTTAAACAGTTCTTTCGAAGCATGAAGAATTAATTTAGAATCCGGTTATAACGACTCCGCGACATAAGTTCTGGTCCCTAAACAAAATGATGTGAGTAGGCTTATCTAGTTATAGATTATTCTGGATATAACGACGATCCCTTGAGCTACTACTGTAAGTAGTTGCATACATGAATAAAATTTGTACTAATTAAATTATTCATAAATTGGAAATTTTATTTAACTTTTTTATTTGTCGTTGTCTCTACACTAATCTCCACTCTAATTTCATATCATATTCAGTCATCTATGTCATAAATTTCCTAATGCAAAGACTTACTAAACATCTTCCTACTTTTGCATTAATTTGAGCAACATCAGCAACTTTTTCTTTCTTCTTCCAGGGTTTTAGGTTTTAAGCTGAGTTAGGATCGGTTCTTAAGGGTTTCTTAGTTAGGTTCTTAAGTTTGTTTAAAGGTAAGTACGACTGCAACACTATTTGAATGAGGTCATGTCATTAAAAAAACAATCATTAACAATCTTGGATGGTATGAGCATCGTGAGACATTCGAGGTACCTTCTAGTTGGATTCCCCGCAGGAAAGTATCATTTAATAAACATTTTCAATTGCCTCAAATTCGCGACTTGTTATGCATTATCTTCAATTACTGTTGACATTTTCTATTAGGTTGCGATGAGGTGAGGCACATGTACTTAATTTAGTCACCCAATTGGGAGTATATGCTGACCTTGAACGCTGTCGCGCAGGAGTTGCCAAAAGAAGGCCAACATGGACTCGGCGCCCTCGCCGCTGTAGCGCTTGACCGTGGGAAACTTGAGGGCCATGAAATTATCCCATGCCTGGGACTTAATTAGCAGCTCGGCGATTTCGCAGCGCTCCGTCGACTGCAGCTGGCGCTCGGACAGCGACTCAAAGTTCTTGGCCAGCCATTCGCGCTCCTCGGTGTCCTGTCGGGCAGGTTTATATTACTTTTCTTTCGTTTCGTTTCGTTTATTTCTCTTTTTTTGTGTATAGCTGTCTCAGCAGTTTAATATATGAATTATACGAGTGCTTACCTCGACGTAGGCGAACTCGGCGCTGGCCGAGCTGCTGCAGTAAATGTCGCGCAGCAGCTGCTCCAACTGGGCAACGTTCTGGGCATTCGCCGGCGCACTGAGGAGGCCAGCGGTGCGCACCGTTTGCTGTGTCTGCAGTCCATAAAATGCGGAATTTAATTCCTGCAGCTCGCTGCAAAGGGCCACATAGCACATTGACAATACAAAGGAGCCGGCAAGCGAATATACAAAATTATATGATACTTAAAATGGAACCCGGCTCGACTTGGCTCGGCACGGCTCGATTTCCCGCATTATTTACCTTTGGCCGCCGGACACTTTGATGCTGATGGGATTTACGGCTGCCAATTTGTGCCCATGCTGGCGAAATGCCTCCACCCAGCGATAGACGTTGCCCTGTGCATTGCGCGACTCCTTCACCTCCTCGGGCACTGAAACACATGCGTAAGGAATCTATATATATACATATATTTTCATTCTCAGTTATAAATTATTAAAAAGTAAATGCACAGAGACAAAGAAAGAGTGAGCGAGGCAGGGAGAGAGTGAGAGAGAGATAGAGGGAAATGTATTGCCAACGTGCGTGGCCTATGCGAATTTATTGGCTTTTTATTTTTATTGCATAAACATTTGGGCTTAGGTTCAATGCGCGGCTACTGTCAAGACGGGCATATTAGCTCTAGCAAGTCTTTGGGAGTTTATAAAAAAAAAACTATTTTTTAAAGATTATATATAAGTGTATTTCGAAAATGATATTGATAAGTATGACTAAAATTTGTTCTTTTTATTTTTCGACATACCCAACTCTAAAGAGCATTTAGAGTTTCGTTGTTAAGCAAATAAATATTTGGTTTGCAGCTATATTTAAGTGAGATATGGTATTTGGTGTGTGTTTTTTATGGGGTTTCCTTTTTTTTTATGGTATTCTTTTTTTTTGGGGGGCTAAGCCGTTGATAGCTCGTTGCTGCTTAGGTGTTTATGTGCCAAAGTGTTATTCCGCTTAAAGGATATGTGAGTGTCCGTGTGTGTGTGTGTGTGTGCACTCTGAGTCGATTACGAAGTGCTTGACGCAGGCAGGCAGGAGGCAGGATCATTTGACAGTTTTCCGAGCACTTACTTGAAAATGCATTAAAACGTAATATGCTTTAACAATTTATGCAATGCGTTGACAAAATTACATTTCTTTTCGCCTTTTTTTTTTGTTGGTAATAAATCAATTTATTGTGGCAGGACATGCAGGTCCTGCCGCTGCTGTTGCGCAAGTCAAGCACACAATGAATGATGAATGATATTTGTGGCGAAGATATTTCATCTTGAGCGTGCAAATATTATTGAACCAACGAGCAGCGCACAGACATAATGGCAAACCTGACAGTTATATATGAGACAGACAGACAGCGAGGGAGAGAGAGTGGAAGAGTGAAAGAGAGAGGGAGTACAATAAAAAAAAAGTGCAAGCCAGTCCTTGATCCCATTGACTACTAGGTTATTGGATGAGAAATCCGAGCCGATGTTGGCCGTTTGATTGGACGCTGTCAACTGAATTAAAAAGAAGCTCGCAGCGTGCATTGTGCAGCTCGCAGTTCGCAGTTCGCAGCTGGCATCATGTCCACAAGCAATTGAGTCATGTCTTCGTCCGGCAGGTTGTGCAGGACAAGTGCTCAAAGGAACTGCCAAACAACATTCCAGTTGACTTCAGTCAAAGTCATGGCATTGTTCGCCGTTATTTGATCAAGTTGGCCACCGTGAACACGTACAGATAGAGAAATATTCGGGTGGATTCTGCTCATATTCAAAACAAAATGATCAGAAATGGTGCAAGATTAGGCAATGCTATAAAAGAATTGGCAATTTACTGAAGAATGTATGGGAAGGAATTTTAGTTTTTAGTTTAGTAAATCTTTAACTAGGTTAGATATTGTATATTGATATAGCTTAAAGGGTTATTCAGTCTTGAAACAAAACTTTATATTCTGCATTATTATTATTACAATGTACGTGCACTCTTATCTTTTGCCTCGATTCTAGCATGGACAGATTGACCTAGGCAATATTTTACTTAGAAAGCAATACTAAAACTAATGGACTATATCGCATATTAACCTATTGGCCTAATTTTTGTCAGTGCAGTTCTGATGAATAAATCTTCATATATTCTGCATTTATATTATCTAATGCGGAAGCTTATTCTAACCCGCTTAAAGTATAACTTATCAATCCATAAGCTTCTAAGTGTAAACGTTCAGTTTCTTTTCTGTCATATTGCGTGACTTTCTCATTCTCGTTCTCTATCTCTCTCTCTCCATCTCTCTTTGCATGCTAATAGAAACTGACTTGCCTCGTGTTGATAAGAGCCCTCACCTAGCCCCTTCACAGCTTTACGCCTGCCCTCATTCACCGAGCACTGCCAATTGTGTGGTTCTCTCCAAGTCCTGGCTAGAGACTCGGAAGTCCAATTCGCAATTTTTGGGCTTTTGTTTGCACAACTTTGTTATTTTGCTGTGCACACACTCATACATGCCCACACGTACGCACACACAGGTACACACGCATGTGCGTACGTGTGCTTTGCTTTGCTGGGCAAACGAAAATCGTTTTAATCATGGGCCAGCCCGATGGCAGAGCCTAATGATTGACTTTATTGGCAAACTCAGTTGCTGTCAGGTTAGTTTTCCATTCAAAAATTTTAGCTTAGCAAAAACTGTTTTCCTGGACCTAGACAAGATTTGCTCTGTATGTGAGAGGGACTTCGAAATAAAATTAAAATAAGTTAAAACAATATCTTATAGATTCTGAGACCGAAGCGAGCACACATACTGACAGATAGTCGGACGGACAGACGAGCAGATTGACGGACAGATGAAATAAGATAAGGATGGGCAGGCGGATGGCTGGACGGACGGCTGGACAGAGCTAAATCAACTCAGTTCATCGTCTGTAGCTAGAATATATAATCTATGGGGTCAGCGCACGCCCTCATCCAGTCTGTTACATACACTTTAATACAACCATTATACCCTAATTTTTAGTTTTCCATGGGTTCAGAGTGTATAAATAAGAGTTATAAATGACTTTATAAACTAAGCCTTCATTTTATTCTATTAATTTCTTCCTTATTTTAAAAGCAGATTTTAATGAAAATATTTTAAACAACAACAACAATTAGAAGTTACTTTAATATTTGTAAATTTTGGTTGAAGCAACCTTAAGTAAACTGAATCAAACAAAGGCTGCAACAGGTTGCTGCATACATGTTCGATGTGCGTATGCAAAGTGTTTGATGTTCGAACCAACAATTGCATGCGCATCGAACATGTTTGAGTTGCGCGGCCTCTGTTTGTATTTGGTTTGTCCACAGCAATTCGCATTGTTGTTTTTGTATGCGGCTGCTGTCTCTGTCGCACTTATTGTTGTTGTTGGTGTAGGTGAAGGGTTTGCGGCTGCACTCAAACACGCATTGATAAACAGACAAACACGACATTAACAGAGGTGGTTGTGGACAGCGCCTGCCAGAAAAATATTTTACAACACAATTTCACTAAGTTTCTAGCTTCGTTCGGCTTATCAAATGGGTTTGCTAAAAAAAAATACAGCCGATTGTTATCTCAGCGCACTGGAAATTTTATACAACCAGATTATCAAGGAAGCAGCTGCAATCTCTTAGCTGTGAGCTGATTACACTTCTAAGTTCGTAGCACAATTCACTTTCAGGTACAAATATATAAATCGTCGTTTTATTGTATTTATTTGTTTATATTAATACCTTTGAAGACGCGCCTGGCCACTGGCCGATAGCCCCACACGCCCACTTTGCTGTGATAGTTGCGCTGTGGGCGTGGCCAATTACTGGTCAATTTACTTCTCGCACTGGCAAAGTTTCGCAGCATTTTATTGATTGTTAGTAAAGTTTGATAAAGTATATACTTTATTTTTATTTTATTAGCTCTTTTCACAGCTGATTTTATGCCCGTTGCCAACTGCCGCCACTCGCGTTCGACTAAGAACTGAAAGTCATTCCGTTCGCTTGAGACCCCCTTGGGCTTCTGCTTGAAACTGATAAGCAAAGCGATCGGCGCAGCTCGTTTATATAGAGACAAGCACATCAATGTGCGCTCTCTCTTCTATTTCAGTTTCTCAATTACTTTGTTTAGTTGGCGTCCAGCCTGGAAGTATTGCTCTCTCTTTCTGCCAGCTGCAGCTGTTTTGAGTATATACACAATTCGTAGCCGATAGTTAAATTTTCGTTGCATACTTTTAGGCAGCGCAAGAAATTAAATACAATAAAGCTGCATGTTTGATGGCATGGAAAAATATTGTTTTGTGAGATCATTTTAGAAGGGAAAACAACTTAATTATGTTTTTGATATAAATGAGTTGATTTTTCTTTTGTATAATTCTATAATGTCTTAAGCCATGGCTTACTTATGTGTAGAATGTACTATGATATGGATCTAGCTTCAAAAATAATTAACAACAATCAATTCTTTACTTTACTTTAATTACTATATTATACTTTCTTTTTTTCATTTCTATTGCGTCTCTTAGTCTAATCTAGCCGGAAATTTATCGTAAGTTCAATATTTCAACTATAATCTCCTCTACCAAATGCAATCTATTCAGCTTGGCTAATCAAGCGTTGTACTTGATATTGAATCCGGAAATGTCTATTATTATTTTATCAACTAACAAATATAAGTTTATATAAAACCAATATTCGTATGACTAGCTATAATATATATGAACATGTATATATAATATTTAAACATTTTTTTCAAATTTTAAATTAATGAAAGTTAATTGTTGCTTAATACGATTTTGTGCTGTCGTTAATGAAATTTTTGGCTTATATTCAAATTTTAATTAACTGAGCGCATTTATTGCAAAATCAATTTAAATTAATTTTCAAATTTAAATAAATGCCCATGATTTATCAACAACTGCTAGATACAAATAACTGTAAAACGGTGGCAATATTTATGCGATTTTCATTGTTTGTTGAAATGAAGTGCATTGATTGCTGTGACGCTGATTTCATTCATAAATGGACAGGAAATGCCAAGTGGTTGTTGCTGCATGGCTCATTGTCTATAATTATAATAGCGGGCTCGAGGATGGCCATTGGAGTAAGGAATAACGGTGATTAACTGTAATGGCAATGAATCACAAATCGTAATGCGAAAGCTGAGGCAAAAAGATATGGAGACACCCAGAGAGATCGAGAGAGCCAGAGACAGAGAGAGAGAGACTGAATCACTTCAATGAGAGAACATTGAATAAACAAAGGCATTTTGAAACGAAAAGCACTTGCACAATAGCCCCAGTGATTCGACCTGGCCAACATAATGTGGAGCGCCGAATAGCAGAGGAATGCCTTATCAGTGCGTGGTGGTTTTAGCTGATAAGATAACGCACGCAATAGCTATGGAGCATAGGAGATAACGGTGTTCCAAGATTTCACAATCGAAAAATAAAGACAAAAAACACTGACAGGTGTAGGCAGTCGACAGGTTTTGGCAACGCCCCGACTTCAGTCTTAACTGAGCGTGGCGCCCTAACGAACGTACTTATTTAGCTGTCTATAAGGTTGGTAGTGCTGTAGTGTGATATGGGAATAATATATATATATATATAAATATATGTGGCTGATAAGAAATTGCTGATGATATCATCAAGTGAAAAATTGGTTTCGAAATAAGAATTTGACAGTGAGAAAAACCAACTGAAAATTAAAATAATTTGCATAATAATTCCATTAATTGGCTGTACTTTAGTTTTCCAGTGTTGTAAAGTGCGCCAAGACTGATTGTCTGTTGATGATGTCATCAAGTGAAAAATCTATTTTGAAAGTGCAAAACTAGAATTGATAAATCAATTATCCTTTTCGCCCATGTGTTGTATTTTGCAGTACGAAAAACGAAAATCGAATTACGAATCGAGCGAATCGAAAATATAAGCAAAAGGTGTTTGGCGCAGCAATTGTGAAAATGCGCCTCAAACTGTTTGTGGTCTGTGCGCTGGCCTGCGGCTTCATGGCCTATGTGCTGGCCAATGAGAATATCTCAGCGGAGGTCGAAGATCAGATTATA
Organism: Drosophila aldrichi; assembly: GCA_035045965.1. Classification (NCBI taxonomy): domain Eukaryota; kingdom Metazoa; phylum Arthropoda; class Insecta; order Diptera; family Drosophilidae; genus Drosophila; species Drosophila aldrichi. The sequence continues at coordinate 2,340,030 of JAWNOM010000040.1, forward strand.
AATACGCCAGCGAGCGCGAACAAAGCCTCCAAAAAGGCGCAGGCGGTGGAATTTGTGGAAATTATTGAGCCACCGCCGCCGCCAGCACCAGCCGCAGCAGCAGCACCCGCAGCCGCCGTCAAAAAGACAGTGGACGCAGTGCTGGCCGCTAAGCCCGCAGCCACGCCCAGTCCGGCGCCCGCAGCTAAAGCCAAAGCAGCCCCCAGTCCGGCACCCGCCGTCGCCGCCTCCAGCCGCGGCACCGATGACATCCTCACCGTGGCGGGCCTCAAACCGCAGGCCAAATCCGGCGCACTAGTCATGCCCTTTGACTATCTGGGCGAGCTGTACGATTTGGATACCACTGGCTACAATTGGGGTAAGTGTAACGGGCCAGCAGCTACCAATCGCTGCTGATTCAGTTCATTATTACTCATACGCCGCGTTGAACGTACAACTATCTTATCTTAGGGAGCAGCGAGCAGGGAGTAGGGAGTTTGGCTTGCATGCCTAACCAATATTTGCTCGATGGCTTGGTTGTCTCTCGGTAGGGCGGACGGACGGCATCAGTCTTTACTAGCTGATAAGATAAAGCTAACAGTATAGGTATTTAAAGCTAACGATTGTTGTGCCATTGCTGAGCAAACAAAACAAGTGAAATCAGAAAAGAGAGCAGAGAGAGAGAGGGAGAGAGAGAGAGAGAGAGAGAGAGTAAAGATAGAGAGAGTAGAAATAGCTTGATATAAACAGGTGTGGCTATTATACATATATATTTTCAATGATTCAGTTTACAACGGCTCTGATAACTTGTAATCGACGCTGATAAAATATATGAAAGAGAACTGCTTTTCCTATACGTTAGTCATATCTGGTTGCACATTATGACTAAATTTACTTATATAAATTTTTGTACCTACGTCCTTAACCTATATGGAGCTAAAGCTATGAAGGTGACCTGTTAAGTACATATATATTTACGGTTAATAGATATGTATGATTTAGGTAAATTTCTAATTACAGAAAAACTATATTCAAGCATGCTTATATTTCATATCAAATTTCTCAGATATATCGTACGTATTATCCCAGTAAGAAGAGCTATTTTATGGCACAAATTTGGAAACATTTTCTCTACCTTTTTATATAGGAATTCTTTATAACTGACATTTTGTATAATACAGCTGAGTTCCGATAGTACAAAATGGCAAGGGGATAAATTTGTTTCGTTTTACACAGAAATTAAAATTATCGATAATTATCGATAACGTATTTTGTTCAATAATGTTGGGAAGTTTGTCGATTTAATGACGTACAAATTATAGACACTCTACTGTATATGAAAGATAACTAATTGTTTCATATTTGTTTATATATGATTATTTGACCTGTCAAAGTACATGCAAAAGCAGACGGTGCTGTACGGTATAAGCTTATCAGGCAGTTACATAGGATATACAATGCTAAGCACACTTCACACACCCCCTGCGCTACGTCACTGATCCAAGTATTCGCCATAATAACTATAATAATTTTTGACTATCGAAATTTGTTACAATTTTCGCTTTATTTCTTCGCATCATGATAAAAAAATAAAATAAAATTTTGGTATAAAATTCATAGCAATTTTTTCGGTTTTTTCTTTACCCCTATATTTATAGGCATTTCGTTATGTTGTACATTTTAAAATTTCATAAATTTATATTTATATATATTATATTCCTATGCATATGTTGAACACTTGGCTATGACTAAAGAGCTAGTTAATAGTTAATCCTTGGGAGCTTGCACTAGTTTGATCCATTTATCCATCCACACTCAGATGTGTGTGGGGGATGTTGGGCGTGGCGTCAATGGCTTCATTCCTATGCACTATGCACTCATCGAGATGCGCTGCTCGTACTCGGCAATGCGTAGCCGTACGGGCACCACGAGGCTCAGGTCCTCCATCATGGCATGTCGTTGGGGTCGCAGCGTTGCATTTGAATTTTGTCGAGCAATGGTGGCTCGCGATTTCTCCACTGAGGGCTTGCGGCGCAGCGAGCTCTTACGTTGTATGCTGCCGCCTCCGTTGCTGGGCGCCTTGGCAGTGGGCGTGGCAAACAGCGAGTGCTGCGCCGTTGTGTTGCTGGGCGTGGAGGGTAAGCTGCCCAGACGTTTGGGCTTGGGCGGCGGTACTACACCATTGCCGCCCATGGTAGCCACGCCCTGTGGGCGGCTCGATCGCAGCAGCGATATGAAGTGATTGCTCTGCTTGTTCGAGCTGTGGCCACCGGACGATTCGTAGGTGTTGGTCAGCTTGTTGAAGAAGTTGATTTTGTCGCTGACGCTGCGCGTGATCACCGCTGCGGGCTCCTCGGGCGGCTCGCTGCTGGCACAGAATGTGGCATTGCAATCCGCTGACAGCGGCTGTGGCTGCGACTGCGGCGGCGACGACAGCTTCTCATCGGAGGCATTGTTGCGCTTGGACATTTCCAGGACCTTTTCACGCAATTCCATAGACCAGCGCTTCTGCGGTCGATGCAGCTGCGGACGCAGCGATTGCGTTGGCGTTTTGCTGACATCTGGGCTGCCGACTGCCAAAGACAGCGAGCTGGTGTAACGGGGCTTGGCGGGCGGCGCTGGCAATGGGGTGGATGTAATCGACGGCGACGGTGGCAGTGGTGTCTGCTCCTCCTCCTCGTCAATGTCCATTTCCAGCTCGCTGAAGCTGTTGGCCACATTCAGCTGCGGCATCGCGGCGGGCAGCTTGTAATTGTAGAACTGAAAGTTGAATGTGCTGATGCTCATCTTGCGTCGAGTGTTGCGTGTTGAATGTGCTGCATGCGACCGTGTTGCACGCTTATATAGCACAATGTTTATCTACCTACCTGTAGCGCAGCTGGCCAACCGACTTCAGGTAGTTAACTATAAAGTTGCCCAGATTAATTTTGGTCACTAAATTTGACTTGCCTGCACAAATGTGAATTCTGGTAAATTTATCAGCAAAAAAGTAAAGAAAATAGAAAACCCGTGCGAGATTTCCCTCGAATAGCGAGCAGCACACGCGAATTTTGCGTATTTTCCAAGCGGCCATAAATCAAGCTCTAATCCCGCCGCCCACACCCAACTACCTGTGTTTTTTTCTTTTCGAACAGCAGCTAGAGCACTCATCATGCTTGTTGCCCGAAAAGGATTAGTGCCGGCAGGATAACATTTTATGGCCTGTCAACTCGACACTGATTCATAAATAGATTAAAAACTGATCCATTCTGCGACAGCTGCGCGAAAAACAGTTCAAACAGCTGGAACAAATTCGAAAAGGGACGCACACCTGGCCCAAGCTTAGGCAGCCGTACTCGCTGACTATTAATTAGCCACAACTGCCATCAACAATTATCGGGCATTATACTTATATATCATCATCGTCATCATCATCATCGTCATCGTTGAAATGCATTTAATAATTGTCTGCCCTGCCAGAGCTTAATGGATGAATAATTCGTTGCCTCAGTGGGAATCGATGCATTAATTGGCCACTGAATGGTTAAGCCCCTGCCCAGGGAACGACACTCATTGGAGCGTATATGAAATCTTGATAGCCTCAATTAATGAGGATTTCTCAAAGGTGAAATTCATTTGTCTATTGATTATACTAAAGGGGAGCAGCAATTGGGGCATAAAATATGCAATTTATTATAATATATATTATAGAGCAAGAACAGGAAATTATTTAAGAATTATAAATTAATATAAATAATTCGCAATGTGATGGTGCAGAGTGAGAATGTTTATAAATAGAATAATAAAAATAAGTAGACAGAGAAATGCATTTCTATAGGGCGAGAGATTTAATAAATAATGCAATGTTTTATAGGGGTTTAGATTATATTATTATTAATAATGTTTGCTTTCAATAAAAAATTATATATTTTGTTGTTATGCATAAATATACATCTGCTTAGAGTGAATATTTTATATATTTATTTTTAAAGATATTGACATAAACGAGAGTCAACTAAAATTAAAAAGCCTAAGCAAAGTACCGAAAATAATGACAATAGTATCATTAGATAATATATTTAATATATAGTATATTTTTAAATTTGCAATAACTCCCTTTCTAGGCACCCATTGAGCTATGCTAGTCACATTTTAAATATCCTTTTTCAATAGAGCATCCTCAACAACATATTTCCAATGTAACATCCGTCCATAAGCTAATCCCTAAAATCCCTAAGAAAAACCAATTGATATCTTTAAAATTGCTCATAGCTATACAAACTCTTCATACTCCCCATAATGTCAGTTTCTCTGAGAATTTTCAGTTATTATTTAAAATGCAGAAAATAGTTGCAGCTACAAAGTTCACAATTGAGAAGATATTACCCAAGGGTTGAAGCTGCAAACAGGCAAAAGCCACAGACAGGCTTTTGGCTACGAGCGATTCACTTCCTTTGAATATCCTGGTCTAAGGCCTTTGGCTTGCTGTGGCTGCTTTTTGTGTCCCTCAAACATTAGTCGGCTTAAATTGCTTTAAAAAGACAACGCGAAGAGCGAGAAGAGAACAAAAAAAAAAAAGAAGAGTAAGAAAAGAAATTATAAAAAACTGCCTGAAACGATGGCAAAAACGAGTGAGCACACTCCGGGCGGGTATAAGTGACTGCTTGATGCCTATTTAGAGAACCAAAGAAAGGGTATCTAAGATACATATAAGATACAAATCACTCAATATGCTCAAGTAAACTCAGAACTATAGTCAAGTATATGTAAAACTTTAAGTGAATTCGAATGAATCTTAAATAAAATCAATATACCCCATAGTATTTTGTGAGCGAGTATAACGCTAAGCCGGAGAGAAAGTAAAAAAGAGGGAAACACCAGAAAGTGTAGCTGGCAAGTTGGTAAAACTGAAATGAATATTAACTGTGACCTTTAATGGCTAAGTGCAGTTGGGAGCGAGGCAGCAATTTTGTAAGTGAGTCAGCAGAAAGAAGCTGCAGGAGGCTGCAGTTAGGCACGTGGCAAGTGGCAAGTGGCATGCGGCATGCGGCAAGGCGCAGATTGCAATGCAAGTGCAAAGTTATTCAGTTTATGTGCCGAGCGTTGCATGCGACGGGCCTAAATTGAAATGCTGCCGACTCCTCTTGGCTCCTCCAGGCGCTGGCATGGGCACTGCTCGCCCTTTTGCGAAATTGAATACGTAATCTCTTAGGATTAGCTGCTGAAATGTGAAATTATTATAATGGCTTACTGCAGACTTGATTGTAATACTAATAGAACTATATGTATACATTTTCATGATGCCCGGCAGATCCCAACAATAATGTGGCGCCACCGGACACGCCCTCGACGGCTGCCGGCGGATACACCATTACGCCCGCTCGCCTCGCCGAGCTGCGATCGACCTTCCTCTACTGGTTCTTCGACAAGGACAGCTACGGCGGACGCGGCGACTATCAGTTTGATATACACGCCTCGATGACGCAGCTCCACAAAAATCTAAACTTCCAGATGCCCTTCTACGGCTTCCGCTTCAACTATACCCGGGTGAGTTGACCGTTTTTTGCTGCTGAGCCAAGCAATATTATAATTTTCTCTGCCCATTTGTAGCTCTCGCTGAATGGCTACTTGGAGTTCTCGGACCCACCCGAATATCTGACCTATCCCTTGGTCTTCCCCATCAAGGACTGGCCGCACAAGCGTGATCCCTCCTTCATTGGCATCTTCTTCAGCAAGTGCCGTGTGGGCCGCCAGTATCCCTCGGATCTGGACCAGCGCACTCCTGGCGTCTATTTCCGGTTAGTTTTCATTCAATTTGTCGTTTCTTTATTTTACTCTGTTTATATTTTGCCATTTCTAATCACCGTTATTGTTAGTTCCCCATGCCATTTGCATTTTTAAAATCACTTTCCATACGTGCGCTTACAGTTATACTACATTTATTATACTCTACTCTTTGAGTCGAAAGTGGAGTGTATTGGCTTTGAGTTGAGAGTGTGAGCTAGATCTAGGTATTCCAGTTTGAGCTGATTTGATCTGTTCATCTTGACCTGATTATAACTCTTATGATACATTTATTTTGATATTAGAGACTTACAGATTTAATCTATTATGCAAATTGTTATTAACATATGGAAATCAATATTGATGTGAGCGTCTATTAAATGTAGTTAGTATCTAATTTCAAACGTAGGATCCTCAAGTAGAGCTCTTAAGGAGAAAATTGATATACTTTAGTAGGACTTTCAACAAGATATATACGTTATTTATAAACTTTTCTTCTACTGCTCCTATAGCATACCATTTATTGTAGAGTACTTAAAGCTTCTTTTCTTCAGCTCCATTAGCTGCCCATCCAGAGCATCTAACAGTTGTGTACAGCCTGTTGACACGTTCTGATTTGTTTTATGCACAGATTGTGTAAGGCGTGTTTGCCAATGCGAGCTCTCCATATCCGATTGCACATGGTTTACGTTTGTGTGTGTGTGACTGCATGTTTTGCATGCATATTGCATATAGCTATATATATATATGTGTGTGTATATATATACACTCTTATTGTTGCTGACTAGTTAGTGTCATTTATTGCCGCATTTTGCATTGTTTGCACAGCTGCATTGTTACCTGTTCGCTCTTACCAGATCCGGTTTTTGCTCGGTTCGGCTATCTGGCTGCCATTTGTTAGCCAATGGAGCTGTCAGTGTTGCTGATTTCAGCATCCATTTATGCGTGCATCCATTTCAAAATGGCGGCGAGAGCAAAAGCAACCAGCAGCCAGCAGTTAGTGTTGGCTAGTTTGCAGCTAAAAATATAGCCAAAATCAAGATATTCTAGCCAAGGTCTGGAGATTATAATAGAACAGCTCGTTGAGATTTTATCGAATGTAATAGATTTGAATGCATTATTCTTATTATTTGCATCTCACTCGCTTCACGTCTCGGCGCTTTGCACTGCGGCATTCGAGCAATGCCCGTTCAGGCACACTTCTTTCGCTTCTCTCGTTGCTCGACTTATTGCATTCCTTTGCGCTGCTTGCTGCTTGTGTTTTACACTCGCTCTGCTTTACCCACTGACCTTGGCACTTGAAGGCGTTTCTCGCTTGAGCTCTTCTCACTTCGCTTGCCTTTGATATGGAGCTGCATTCGCTTCTCTTCTTCAGTTCCGGCTAACATGACCAAGTTGCCATCTCTATTTCCACCTGATCTCAGCGCGTGCCTATCACACACGAGTCAATTTCATAATGTCGCCAGGGGGGGCTGCTGCTCGGCTTCGTATTGCATTTTTGATGGCCTCGAGGCACAGCAGAGCCGCAGCCCCACCTGCCCAGGTGCGGGCAGGTAAGCGACATGCAATATATTGGAGATTCGCTGCGCTTGCATTTTTTGCTATATATATTTTTTTTCGCATATTTTATTCATATTAATTTCGTATAATTAAATTCACAGCATTTTATACGAAAAAGTTAAAAACTTTTTTGTGTTTTTTTTTTGGTTGTTGCTATTTTTGCTGTTTATGCAAATTTCTTTTCAAACTTTGCGAGCTGCTGGCTTTGGATTGTAATTACCAGAAATATAACGCATTAATTAGCCGCCCTGTTGTCCACTACTGGCATCCACTTAGCGTCGACCTATGCATATATAACGAGACTCTGCCTCCCACATTCCGAGGCTATATGCAAAGCATTCTGTGTATTTGGCCAAACAATGTTTAAACCAGACAGATACAACTAGGGCTGTTTATTTATAGTCGCCTCGCTCTAGATTGTTGAGGCTTGCTTAAATTTCACTCGTTCGTAGCTGACGGACAAAAAATGCGGTTAAAAAATAGCACACAGGCCACATAAATAACATCCCAATTGCCGAGAGTGAGAGCCGTGAGAGAGAAACCGGGAAAGCGATGAGAGCACGTATATGCAGTCATAGGGGGATTTGGTAAACCTAGTCCAAAGAGTGCGGATTTGAAAAGTTGAAGTGGATCAATATTTCGGACAGCTTTAGTGTTATACACTTTTTATCTAACTATCTGGAGTGTACTTTAAAGGCTTTATGTTTATATATGTATATCGATAAATATAATCGATATATGATTTGATAGAAACTGTAAGTTTTAACCTTAGCTTGGTTAACTCGTTTCGGTGTACTTCAAAGTATTGTTCTTTATATATACATACAAATAAGTGAAATCAATATACATTTATATCGATGACTATCGTTAGATGCTGTGAATTGTTATCTTAATATGTTCTTTCTCTGCCCTTCAAGAGATTTATGTCTATATTTACTTTTCTGTATGTCTGGTGCTGGTACCTCAAATCTTATACTGCCCTGGTAGAAGTTAAGCAACTTCTGGATTCTTTTTATGACATTTTAACGATACTTTGACGAATATATCGATAAATTTTTTTTTTTTGGCTTTTTGTTAGTAAAGCATTACTCTTAAATTCTTACCGTTCTCTATTTTACCTTATATCATAATTCCCAGTTCTCTACAATGAATGTCTTTAATGTGCTCCGCGCTAGCTAATGTTTTCCGCATTCTCTCCACATGTCCAGCAGTGTTTGTCGCCCTTTGATTTCAGTGTATTCTGGCCCTGTTTGACAAATTGGTGCCACAAAGCAATTAACGGGCTGTAAAGCGCATTTGTTGCGAGCAATTTAGTGAAAAAAGAAATGAGAGCTTGGACTTGGACAATGGCTGTGGCACGCCGAATGCATTTCCATTTCCGTTTCCGTTTCCATTTACATTTTCATTGCAATGTTCACTTTGATAGTTTTCAGTCAGCTCTGGACAATATGTCAAAGATGCATCAGCGCTCGAAGAGTTCGCTCATGGGTTAGTCGTACTCCGAAGCGAGAGAGCGCTGCGTCCTCTGACATTTAATTGTGCTGCACAAAAAAAAAAAAAAATGTAGAAAAGAAAATGCTGGACGGCACTTTGAAGTGTGTGCGTGGGTGTAACGCTCGTTGGAATTTAATTTAAATAACTTGACTGAAGAGCTGAACTGAAGCGATGTAGCAGCGTCTGTTCGACAGGCATGCTATGTAAATTCCACTTGCTTAACAGCATTTGGCTTTGCTTACACCCACACACACACACACACACACACACACACTCAAGCATTCACCCACTCACTTTTATGTGCGACTATCAATTTAATTACATGCTTATAGTTAACACTCTGCCCGGGATTAGCTGAAGCAGGAGCTCTGGCATGTGGGATGGGGTGCGGCTTACTGTTGGCAGCTGCATTACGCATACGCCTCGTAAGTCGCTGGCTCAGTGCGAACTTCATTTTGCAGCAAAATACCTTAGTTCCTGCTCACACACAGCTTGACCATTAAATTCGTGATGAGCGCAGGTTTAATTACACACACACACACACACACACACAGACACATACATGCATACATAAGCACACACGCACACTCACAATTATATGCGCAAATTGCTGGCAGCGCAAATTAAACAACAATAAAGTTGAGCAGTTTCTGCATAGGCAAAGTTTGAATGCGCTCACTGTATAATATTATATATTATATATATTTAAAAAAAAATCTTTATTTATTTAAAAATTAGCTAAGAGAAAGACGAATCTTATATAGATACTCAAAGATCCTTCTCTCATATCTCATTGACATTCCACAAATATTCGCATTGACTTGAAAACTTTCTAAATTTCTACTGCAAATGAATATGCCCGGTGTTTTGTAGGGTATCTTCAGAATGAATGGGGCTGTTTGGTAGTAAAACTTCCTCAAAAGTGTTTGCAAAGCTTTCAAGTGTGTAAATCAGCAGCGCTGAGCGTTTAATTGTTGTTTGCCAAGGGCAGCCACAAGTGTGGGCCGTTGGGCTGCCACAATTAAAACATTAATGGCCAGTGGGCGTGGCTGGAAGTAAAATACAAAAATCAAAATAAATCCAACAAGAAAATCCCATTATATTTTGACCTCATATTAGTTCGTTTGATTGATTTTTAATTCACTTACTTCAACATTGACGTCGACTGAAGTTGATCGAGTTTTTTTTTTTTTTTTTTTGACTTTTACAATTTTTGTGGAAATGTTTTCATTTCGTAGTATGCGAAATTGAGTTGTGGCTGGTCCGAGGCATGCGAAGGCTGCAGCTTGCATACAATTTTTGCCATTTTCGCCATTTGCTTTAAGTGCGGCCATTGTTTCACGTTCACATACATAGAGAGAGTGTGGAAGAAACTGGGCCAAAAGAAAAGTCAGAGATGTTGATGTGGAAGCAGCTGGCTAAAGGCGGGCAGAGCCATGGAGCTGGCATTTCAACCCAAAATGCAGACAAAACTGTGGCGGCGGCGCCCAAATGTATGCAATAAAGTACATAATGGCGCAGTTCAAGAACGGGCATGCCAAATGCGCGGGGGAAAGGAGGCGCGACGAGTAGGTGGGCTGGGCTGAAACTGACGCTGACGACTAGCAAAGCGAGCAGCACGACGCGCGCCTTACATATATACTTTGTCTATATATAATATATATATGTATGTATGTACATACATTCCATTACTGTTGTTACACTCATTCACAGCTGTGTCTATCTCTGTCTCTGTGTGTGTGTGTGTGTGTTTGTAGCTTTTTGGCTTACTTTCACGTGCAGAGCTCGTTTCGCTTTTGGCTGCTGCTGCGCGCGCATTTTTAGGCCGTGTGACAATTTTGTGCTTTATCTTTTTATTATTATTGTTTTTTTTTTGTCTATTTTGGCTTGAATGTCAATTGCAGACATTTAAAGTTTCATGGCAAAAGCGCGCACAGCCGCCCAAGCTGGAGGCAGCCGGCACAATTCACAATGGGCATGGGGCTGTGCATAAATGATAAACTATGCAAGTGCAAGTGCAACTGTATTGGTGTGTGTGTGTGTGTGCGTGGTGTGGTTTTTGTATGTCTGTGTGCAGTTGTCTCTTTGTGGCATGAGGTTTCTACTGTGCGGTTTTTTTGAAAATGCCTTTTTTTTTTTTTTGCGCATTTTGTAGTCATATATAAAAATTGTATATGCGCTGCTTTAAATGTAAGTTCTTTAAGGGGTAGATATGATAAGAAATTTTCAGCATTATTCTTTTGATAAAGATCGTTGCACATGTATGGCTAAGCAGGCTTCATTGACTTTAAGAATATTTCAATTAAATTTAAATTTTACATTTTGTTTAAAGCTATTTTATATTTTTATTTATAGTTGCAAAAATATTGTTCTGTTTTTTTTTTTTGGTTCTTATTAGTTTATTCACCAAAATGAAGAAAAAAAAAAAAAAAAAACACAACACATATATCAATTTATTGCTATTTGAAATAAATGGTCTTACGCACGCTGTCTGTACCTCAAGCAGCCCCCGCCCCCCCCCCCCCCACCCCCCCTCTCTCTTCTTTATTTTTTTAAATTTCAAAATTCAAAATAAAATTTAAAATTTCTTTGGTTTTAAAATTTATTATTTATAATTATTATATATTTTTATTAAAATTTTTTATATATTAAAAATATGTGTATATAAATAAATAATAAAAAAATATAAAATATTTTTAAATATTAATATATAAAAAGAAAAAAAAAAAAATAATTTTTATATTTTTAAAAAAAATTTGAAAAAAAAAAAAAAATATTTATATTTTTTTTAAAATATTTATTTTTAAAAAAATTAAAAAAAAATTTTTTTTTTTTTTTTTATTTATAAAATATATCTTAAAATATTTATTTTTTTTATATTTATTTTATTATTTTATATATAAAAAATTAAAAAAATATATATATTTTCCTTTCTCATTTTTCTAGCTTAGTAAAAGTAGCTAAATTCTTCTTCTTCTTCTAGCATATTAAGGACATTAAATTAAAAACCAAGAAGCAGGGGAGAACTGTTTCTTTTCCCACCTCCCGTAGATTAAAGCCATTAAATTGAAAATGCTCTTGTGAATTTCAAGAAATTCTGTATGCAATTTATGCAAACTTCTTTCAGGCACTTGCTAGATATCTGCTGGGCGCATACTGCCTGCCCGTTATGGCGTCTATTTTTACATGCTGGTATTACGTGCGGCTGCTGTTAGCCATTTTTCGCTTGTGTCTGTGTGTGTGTGTGTGTATGCTCTTTTTTTTGGCCATGTTGGTAGCTGGTTGCGCTAACAATGTGGACAGCATGTGTTTTCAGTCAGTTGAGGCCGAAATGCAATTTATTTTCGATTGCCAGCTGCTGTCAGTTATAATTTATGAGAGCCATAATTGCATCAGCTGTATGAGAGTGTGTGTGTGTGTGTGTAAAATAGACATCGGATGTGTGATATAGAGTAATAGGATATATGTTAATAAGTTTCTTATTCGCATGTGCATTTGATGCGCATTTATTGCATTTTTACAAATTATTTGCATTTTGTGAACGCGTCGATGTGTTAATAAATAAACATTGCGCATACGCCGCGTGTGCCTTACAGCTGCTCACACGCGTGATGAATGCATGTTCATTCATGGCCAAAAAACAACAAAAACGAATATAGGCCCACTTTGTGCCTGTTGTTTACATGCAACACAATGTCGAGCGGCTGCTGCTGTTTAAATCAACAAAATCAATAAATTGTTGCCTGCATGCAAATAACGCAAACATTTATCAATGCTGGCGCCGTTGCACAAATATTTCACATCGTTTGCCATAAATATTTTGAATTTCATTTAATTGCAATACAGTTCGTTTATCAGCTTTTTACTTTGTTTGGTCTGCCATCCGAAAGTCAAATTGCAAATGCTTCAAATTTAAATAAAATAACCATAAAAAGTTGTATCAACCATTAAAGAATTCATACGCAGCACAAAAGCAATTAAGTTTAGACATTCTGCGAGGCATACCAAATAGAAAGAGAGCAACCATTGTATGCCAGGCCCAAGCTGACTTCATAAATAGAATAGACCCAAAGAGGAGAAGCATGTCTGCAATTTCGTCTATCAATGGAAATGAATGCGAGTACATTCGATATGAAGGCTAAAGAAATTTCATTGCAATTGGCAGCTCTTAATTGTCTTCTGGAGAGAAAACGTTTCTGTTTTTCTTTTTTGCAAAAAATAAAATTTAAATGGCAGTTGAAAACAAAGACGAACTGCTCATTCGCTTATACGTAATGAATAATTAAGGAATATGAATCATACGCCATGTTGGTTGGCCTCACATTTCAAGACTTTAACATAACGAATATAAAATCACAATACATATATAGATATTATTATATATGGACAGCGCTGTAGTGTGCTGATTTATATGCGAAACATCAAATCCATTTATCTTCTTGCCTGCCAAATCCGAATAGCATCTGCTCTGCCCTGCCAATTTGATTTCGGCCCATTCAGCTTTGCGCTTATTACTTTTGCTGCTCACACATTCACATTCTTATAAATTCATATTTATTTCTGGTTGCAGTGTGGTACGTGATCTGATGGGACGCACGGACCGCTTCGGCGTCGAGGTGCGTGAGCGCACAATGTGGGACATACGCACGGGCGTTGTGGGCGCTGATACCTTTGTGCCCAAGCACGTGGTGATCGCCACCTGGAAGAATGTTTCATTTGCCGGCGGCATTGATAACTCACTGTTTACGGTAAGTTTTAGCGAGTGAGATATTCACTTGTATATTAACAATCTTTTACAATGGTAGCTGCACTGGAATTTTCTATAAAAATAAGTGAAAATTCATTATAAAAAGAATGAAAAAAAAACATTCATTTCACTTTGATAACGATTATAATTACGTTACAGTTGTTGTTGCCAGAATTTCATTCAAAGGAATTGCACAAGAAATTTCATAGCATACTTTTCTGCCCGAGTTAATTGTGTGCGAATGGCAGAAATAAAGGTCATAGCTGGCTTATTATTATTATTTCTTTTTACTAATTACACACTTGCTCTCCTCCCCTCTCTCCCACTGCAGACAAACACTTTCCAAATGGTCCTGGCCACCGATGAGGTCTACACCTATGTCATCTTCAACTATGCAGTGCTCAATTGGCTCTCGCACACGGAGGCGGGCGGCGATACGACCAAGGGCGAGGGCGGTGTGCCCGCATTCGTAAGTAAATTCTATTGAAGCACTCTAATTAAGGAATACACTTTGGCATGCGTTTTGGGTCGCACCTAATTAAGAAATTACATAATGAAAAATTTCCACAAATTTTCGCACACGCACAGCTTTTAAGCTACAAGCGACGCGTGTTTTAATTAATGGCTGCCAAGCAACGGTAAAGTTTTCCATTGCACTTTAGCTGCACGTTGGCAGCTTTGCCCTTTGTCGAGCGCTTTCATGTTGGGCTTTGCTAACTGAATTTTCACAGAACATTTTTTTTTTCTCAGATATTTTAACATATATTGCTTATGCATATATGCTGGCCGTCTAACTGAAATTATGTGGGCAGGCATTTCGTTAGAATGCTGAAGCAAGTAGCAGCTTGTGGGTGTGTGAGTGTGTGTATGGGTGTGTGGGTGTGTGAGTGTGTGAGTTTATATTCAAATAATTTCTAGTTCAATCGAATTGTTTCATGGAATTCGAATTCCATTTCTAAAGTCTACTGACAATGCACATAGATAAGGCTCTACAGAGTGGGCATATTAGTTTAATGAGTTTGTCTAGGATGCAATATAGATGGAAGGAGAAAGAAGAGGAGTTTAAGGCAATGGAGTGGAGTAGAAATGAATATGACAAAGTAGTGGCAGTTAGTAAGCTAATACACAGATATAGAGAAGTGATATATATGCATATATCACAAACATATAATCAATATAATGAATATAATATAATATAATGAATGAATGAATGAATATATTACAATGAATATAATGACTTTTAGCTGCTTCAATATCCTATATACAACTATATTTTATATTTATATATATATTTATTTTTATTTTCATATCATATCATATATCATTTGAGAGTAGCGCATTGCTTAGTCGTCGTAGCCAAAGCTTTCTGGCACTCCCTACTGTATTTATTGCCATGATGGCAACTTACAAATTATAATTAAACGCACTTTGGCAACTTTGTCTGCATAATGGTCAACAAGTTGTTGGCCAAATTGCTGCTCTCTGGCCAAGCGTTACACAAAATCGAATCGAGCTAATTACAATTTAATTGCGGCTGCATATTAATATCGATTTGCATATCTACATATATCATGTAGGTCGGCTTCAATGCGGGCAACGGCACTCAGGCCTATGAGTACAAGCCCTACAGCCAGAACATGGTCATACGGGACTTGGCCAATCGGGGCTGGGGCAATGGATTCCCTGGACGGCATATATTCCGCATCGATGAACAGATTTTGATTGGGTCGTGCAACAAGGATATCGGTGCGTATGATTAATGGCCTTTGTCGATTTTATTTTGGGTTTCACTTTAATTATGGCTTCTACCTATTATAGATGCTGCGCTTCTGCCGCTGACATTTGCGCCCGAGTCGGGCAACATGCTGGGCGGTCAGGTGGTGAACATAACGGGACCCTGCTTTGACCCAAACATACGCGTTACCTGCCACTTCGACACGGAGTCTGTGCTGGGCACCTACGTGGATCGCAATCGTGTGATTTGCGTGCAGCCCTTCCTCAAGGCCGAGGGCTACATCCGTTTCCAGATTTCTGTGGGCACGCAGCGTTTCAAGTGGCGTGGAAAGTACTTTGTGGAGACACCTGCCGCTGCCACCGAGAAGATCTTCTTTGCCACCGACGATGTGCACAAGCGCAATCCCAGCGAGATTCGCATCAGCTGGAACGCCTTCAATTTGACCTCCAATCTGAATGCCAATGTCATGATCTCTCTGTGGGGCTACCGTGAGACGAAGATCGAGCCTCAGCTGGAGTATATTGATGTAATCGAGGCCAGCTTGACCAATTCCGGCAGCTATGTCATCACGCCCTCCAACTATATTAACCGCCACAATGTCAACAATGACATGCAGTTCGGCTTCCTGCAAATCAATCTCACCCAGCCGGCTCAGTACTCCAACCTGGCGCTCAGTCCGTAAGTAGATGAAATCTTTTACTTAAAGTATTTGAAAATAGCTGGAAGGGAATCAGCATTTGCCTCATCTCACAAACTTTTCTTTTCCCAATCGAATGAGTTTGTTTCTATTTTATATTTACATTAGTTAATGGAAAAAGCCGTCTAATTCGATTAGTTAAAAAATGTGGCAAAGCGAGTTTGAATCTTTGTCTAGTCTTTAAGTGCTGTCTCTTGTTGCTCATACGCTCCGTTGGCTGGCTGGGCCACTGTTTATTATATTTTAATTGACTTTCAGCTGTGTCAGCTGCTATGTAGCCTGGCTTCGCTCCCGCTCCCCCGTGCAGCTCGTATTTTTATTCAATTTACCACAGCAATTGCAGAGTGCTGGCTGTGTGCAACCACATAGCTCGTCCTCACGTCTTTGGGGACCAATCAGTAACCACTGGCATTGACTTCACTTCTGGCTCTGGCTGTGGCTCTGGCTCTGGCTCTGGCTCTGACTGTGGCTCAGTTGGCTTATTATGACACTTTGTAATTAGACGAGATGGCTAATCAATAGCTAAGTGAAATGTGCTCACCATGGCCACCGCCAGTTCAAAATGTTGGCTTGTTTGACGAGCGCCCGCTCGCCCGCTCGTTTTTTGCTAATTTGCATAGCTCAGCTTAGCACGAAACTCCTTGTGCTATTTGCATACCCTGTAAATATAAAAATGTGAGCTAAGGTTTTCATTTTTGCCAACAAACTTTGTTGTAGAAATCTTAATCTGTCTTCACTTAAATATATAGAATATAGAGTATAGAGTACGGTCACCCTTGCTGTTCAGCTCGCAACAGGGTATCTGCTAATCGGATACACTTCATCCACAGCTTTTAGACTTGTTTTTGCATTACGCCCTTGTAATTATTTCGCACTTAAACTTGAAGTATTTGCAGCAGTTAAAAGCTCACAAAAGACGCTCGTAATAACATTTAAGAGGCAATGAAATTCCTGAAAATGGCCGAGTTAATCGCACTGCAAGTGAATTACGGCGAATTCCAACAATAGCCAGGTACTCTGACAATACCTGGAAGTGTGTCAAAATGGATTAGAGCAGAGCTGATTAGATCTATAATTATTTCAATATATTTCGCAGCGTGCTGCTTGGGCATCTGAGGTTATTATGGATGCCATGAATTGTGTAGCTCAGTCAAGGATAACTGTTTGATGTCTTTGTCCACAAATCTTCCTTTACAGTTGTAATCTTAGCATGCAGTCTTAGAATTGCCAAATTAGCTTGAAGCTGTTTAGTTTCTGTGAGTGGCTTGTCTTTTATTTATTTGCTTTTGCTTTCTTTCTTTATTTCAAATAAATTTCATACAGCAGATCAAGGCAAATTTCCCTTCCCCTTTGATTTCATGTGTTAGAGCGAGACAACTCTAGTCTAGTCTAGGCTTCTGCCACTGTTAAGCCTAGATATGACACTGTTAAGTATATAGTGATGGCAGTGTGAGCTGAATATTAGAGCAAATGCTATCGGAATGTTGCTTTGCATTTATTATTAAATAAAAATGCTAACAATAATTAAACGTGATAAAAAAAAGAAAAAAGAAAACAGAAAAAATTGTAATTTAATTTATTGAGCTTTATTTCGCTTGAAAAAAATTTTTTTTTTTTACAGTCAAATAAATCATCTAAGGGAAGACTGAGTTTATGCAGATATAGCGTTAGCCTTTGAGATTCCAATTCCAATTCAAAGAGTATTCAACCTTCGACTTGCCAATGATTCCACTTTGTTTTTTATTTGCTTTTGTTTTCTTTTCTTAGGGCGCTTTGGTTTATGATACCTTTGGGTGTCGTTAGACTGTGCTACAGTTTCAATGGGGCACGTGGCAACAGCCCATATATCATTTCATTTTAGTTGCATCTCTGCCTGTGTGTATGTGTGTTTGTGTGTGTGCGAATTTAATTTACATTTGATGAGCGACACGCGCGCTTATAATTTTGAGCTGTTCACATCGGCCCATCAATTGGTTGGCCGCTAATGCCATTGTCTTGTGAATAGAATCCTATTAAGCAGAAGTCCTTAATTGGGTGTTTCGAGCATGCACACAAATGCAATTAGGCTTTACGGTTGCCTTGTCAATTAGCGACAGGCAGAGCCTGACGTATGAGTAATGCGAGTGTTTAGCTAATCCCACATTGTTTCATTCTCACAGCATTCTATGGTCTCGCCCGATTCCATTGGCCTGGTACATGGCGCCGCAGTGGGAGCAGAAGCATGGCAAGCGCTGGCCTCGCGCTCTATGCGATAATTGGATACGCGCCGACAGATTTCTCAGGTAAGTCACGGCAACTGCAGCTGGAACAAGTTCCGGGAGAGCTCTGCTCTCAGCTCTTGCTCAGGTCTACTAATCGTAATGTCAAATTGCAGAAACTTTGCCGCCGACCTGCCGCTGTGCCCCTGCACCCTGGAGCAGGCAGTGCTCGACCTGGGCCGCTTCCGACCGGACCGCGAGTGCGACAAGGACTCGAATCCCAGCTGCTTGCGGCACAGTGGTGCCATCCATTGCGTGGTCAGCGGAACACCAGTGTAAGTTGTGATACATATGCTCCCTTTCATAATCTATTTCATCCATTGCTCTCCACCCCCTTTAGTGCCCAAGGTGCTGAGCAGCAGTGCTGCTACGATCGCTACGGCTTCCTGATGCTGACCTACGATCAGATGTGGGGCTCGCGGCCACGTCGCATTCACAACCTGGGCAAGATGCCCTGGAATGAGGCCAGCAAGGTGCCCTCGCTGTCCATGTGGTTCCACGACATGCGTCCGTTCTACTCCTGCTGCTTCTGGCAGGAGGAGCAGTCCGTGGGCTGTGAGACCTACCGCTTCGAGCGCCGCCCCTCGCAGGATTGTGTGGCCTACCAGGCGCCTGGCATTGCCGGCGTCTTCGGTGACCCCCACTTGATCACGTTCGATGGCAGCGCCTACACCTTCAATGGCCTGGGTGAGTTCGTGCTCGCCCGCAGCACGGACCAGAGCGAACGCTTCGAGGTGCAGGGCCGCTTCGAGCAGCTGCCGCCCAACTACTATGGCCAGGTGATGGCCACCCAGCTGACTGCCGTGGCCATGCGTGGCAATACGACTACCACGATCGAGGTGCGTCTGCGTCCGCTGCACGCGCGCTGGCGCTATCGCCTGGACGTCCTGGCGGACGGACGCAAGGTGTACTTCGATCGCGAGAGCTTGAAGTTCCAGCACTTCGATGGCGTCACGGTCTACACGCCCACCTATCTGCTGAACCAGTCGCAGGTGGTCGTCCAATTCGATGCGGGCATTGGCGTCGAGGTGGTTGAGAACGAGGGCTTCATGACGGGACGCGTCTTTCTGCCCTGGAAATTTATTGTAGGTCGTTCGCACAGCTGAGGAAGAACATCCCTATTAATATAGTGAGTTTTTTGTTGTTGTTTTTGTAGAATAAAACGGCTGGCTTGTTCGGCAACTGGAGCTTCAATCCCATGGACGACTTCACGCTGCCCAACGGCCAGGTGGCCTCGATCAATCTGAACGATCAGCGCAGCCTGTACAACAACTTTGGCCTCAAGTGGATGCTGACGGACCGGGATGTGCCCAATGTGGGCGCAGCGCTGTTTACGCGCGAGTTCGGACGCATGGCTAGCTACTACTCGAATGCCACATTCCAGCCGAACTTTGTCATGGATCCCGCCGACTTCCTGCCCAGCAATCGCAGCTATGACCTGGAGCGTGCCGAGGAGCTGTGCGGCGAGTGCGCGCAGTGTCAATATGATTATGCGATGACCTTGAATCGGGACTTGGCGCACTTTACCAAGAACTACTATGACAGTCTGGTCAACATGCAGGCAGAGAATGCCAAGTGAGTGGAGAGAGAGAGAGAGAGAGAGAGAGAGAGAGAGAGAGAGAGAGAGAGAGAGAGCTAGAGAGAATCTTTACTTTATCTACTTCTCTTCCAGGCGCGTTGTCTCCTGCGGCGTGCTGCAAACGCCGCGTTTCGGACGGAAGCTCAGCTTTGACTTTATGCCCGGCGCGAAGGTCTCCTTTGAGTGCAACGAGGGCTTCATTCTGGTCGGCGATCAGCGACGCGAGTGCTTGGCCAACGGCCTCTGGAATCTGCCCGAATATGGCTATACGGAGTGTCTGCGTAAGTTTTTCACATTCCCGCTTGCATCTGAGTGAAACCATTTAGCCTTTGAGCCGTCTGAGCTGACCTTGTTTTGTGTTGCGCATAGGTGAGGTGTATTACACGCGTCGTATCGCATTCATTGCAATTGGCATTATCCTGCTCGTTATATGCCCATTGATGCTGTGCATCGTGTGCGGCGTCTATCGCTATCGTCAGAAGCAGCTGAAGGAGGATCCGCACTGGCAGATGACCCTGCCCCGCTCCCGAGCCGGCTCGGCGCGCAATTTGCGCGTGCTGAACTACGATCCCGAGGACGATAGCGATACCGATGCGAGCACGCTGAAAAAAAGTAGGTCCTACGATAAAGTATATCGCACGAACGAACCATTACCGGGCAAACCGCAAATTGATTTTCCAGCTAAGAAATGGGATCTGGACATGCAGGACGAGGATGTGACCTCATCGGAAGGTAGTGATAATAGAACTAGCACAAAGCTAGCCAAGGATATTTCCTACATTAATCAAAATAACGTTGCCCACGCAACAGGTGAGAAACCCAAGCAGACCGGCCGTCGCTCCCTGCGCTCCGCATCCGGCACCGAACTGGATCAGCACCAGGAGGGTCAGCGCGAGCCGGAGGAGGACGATGACTTCGATGAGGCCGACGTGCACACTGGCCAAATCCATCCGGCTGGCTATCATCAGCCCCTCTCGCCCGAGGAGGCCGACCAGCTGCACCAGCAGCAGTACAGTCCCACGTTCAGCGGGGTCGACAGTCGCACCAGTGCAGCCAGCTCCATCAACTATACGCCCCAGTCGGCGGCCCAGAATCGCTTTGGGGGCGTGCCCGTGTTGCCCAGCAACACGCAGTACTACAATAGGCCAGCCTCGGGTGTGCCGGCGGCAACGACAACAACGGCCACGCCTCTGCGCGTAGCGCCCACAACAACATTGACGCAGGACAGCGGGTTGCCCTCGCCGCCGCCCTTCACCACATCGCCAACACCCTCGGTGCAAAAATCCACAGAGGTTTAGCACACCAACACACACCAACACACACACACACTCACACACACACACACTCACACGCAAACATTTGCCTTCCCTGCACAGGCTAAAAAGTTCAAATTTTGTATAACTAATTTCATATATCGTAATTTCATATATAACATGTATATTTTTATCTAAACTTAAATAATTATTATACACACTGCTGATTGCCCCACCTGTCATCAAAATACCTTTAATATATATGTATTTTTTTTGGTTTGTTGTTGTTGCCATGACCTCTAAGCACATACCTCCCCACACTATGCTCAAATAGTCCAGACCGCATATAATTTTTATTTAAATACCTCATGAATAATCGGCTTAAGCGATTACAATAATGTGTTTCGTCAATTTTTATGCAATTTTCATCATTTTATAAATAAACTCTTTGTTAATAGACGTATCTTTCACTCTTTACATCTAGCTATAGCATATAGCGTGCTCGGATAATGCCAATTGTTACATGAATCTTGACACTTTGCATCTCCCATCAACTCGATATCAATTCAAAAATATATAAATTATAAAATTCTGCTAGCTGGGTTAGAATACCTGATTTAAAGCCAACTAGCGCGAATCGCATGTCAATTTTCTGTAATAATTTGCATAACGAGCGTTGCCAAATTGCATTCCCAGTTTACACTAGACAGCAAAAGAAAGAAACGATGGTTGAGAGAGAGAAATATATTTTATTTTATATTTTGTTGAGCATTGATTATATTAAATAAAAATAATTTTCTTTAGTAATCTGTAGCCTAGATAGATAAAAGTGTATCAGCCATTATATTGCTCCTTCAAACATTTTAAAGATTCTCTAGATTAAAGAACATGATTATAAGAAAGACAAGAAAAGCTGATTATCAACAAAACTGTTAAAAAATGTAATGCTCGCTTGATAGTTTCTTTTTTTTTTTTTTTTTTTTTAGACTCTATAGCGCATTTATACTGTTTATATTTTCTCCTATTCACACTTTCAACCATAGCAATAACAATAACAAGCTAATCTCATCTCATTAGTGGTATCTATATTTTGTTGCATAGTGTTATGTGCATTTGCAGTGCAAAGAAATTGCTACGAAATTTATAACGAAGCAATAGGGTCAGAGCCAAAGACATTAATCTTGAGCCAACTGTCACGTGCTTTGGTGTCCGTCCTGGACGTAGCCATGACACGCCCCCATTCCCTAGCACACACACACAC
Organism: Drosophila aldrichi; assembly: GCA_035045965.1. Lineage (NCBI taxonomy): Eukaryota > Metazoa > Arthropoda > Insecta > Diptera > Drosophilidae > Drosophila > Drosophila aldrichi. The sequence goes on from JAWNOM010000040.1 coordinate 2,362,356, forward strand.
ACAGGGCGTACAGCCACGCCTCTTGGCAAATGTATTGTGTGCATTACGCTGTTGTCAATCAATCTTGAGCAAATTGATGGACAAGTTGCCGTTAGTTATCTGCGAGTGTGTATGTGTGTGTGGGAATGTATGTGTGTGTATGCTTGGGCATGTGTGTCTTTGTCTGTCATGTCTTTGAAGCACTCGCGAACGACAGTTGTGCTCAAAAGTAGGCAACTAGTTAGAATCACTTGGAACACTAATGGATGATACGTCTGAATGGTTGTTTTATTTATGAAATATATAGTGAGTATATTTGTTTATGATTTATAAGACTCAGCAGCAAATGAAGCTCTATAAAACTGTATTCTATAGTATTTCAAATCCAACAAAATATTCAAGTAATGCAAATTGAGATCAGAGATTAGAGCTTAGCATATTTGAAACAAATAATATAAAATAATATAATCAAAGTAAATTTGTTCATTATATTCAGAAACTACTGCGCCTTGCTCGCGCTAACCGCAATCAGGTGTTTCCAAAATGGTTTCAGTTAAGGCCGCCATTTTTATTTTACTCTTAACTTTTGTTATTTGACACCATTTGGCCAACATCTTACAGGTCACGAAGAGCACGCGGCACGTGTGGCAAGCATCTCACTGGGCATGGTGCTGCTCATTGTGATACCCAGCCTGCTGCTGGTGGTCTGTGGGGCCAGCTATTGGATACGCGAAAGAATTGCCAAAGAGGAGGCGGAGGCAGCTGCCGCTTTACTGCCGAAACGCCCCAAGCGCGTGCTGAGAGGGAATGTGAACGGGAATGGGAATGGGAATGCAAATGGAAATGGAAATGGGATTGCGAACGAGATTGAGAATGAGCAGATTTGATTAGCACGCTAATGAGGCGTATAACGCAAATCGTGTGATGGGATTTATCTCTGTGGTTGTGCCAGCTGTCGACTCGCGATATAAAATAAATTTAAACACGCACATTAAATGTGCAGTATTTATTATTTATGTAGCTGATAGAATGTTTAAGATTATGAATACAATACAATATTTAAATTGAAATTCTTGTTGGGTAGAAAGTACAAAAAAAAAAAAAAAAATAATAAAAAATAAAAATAAAATAAATAATAAAAATATATGGCATATATCATTATTACATTAAAAAAATAAATAAATAAAAATAAAAATAAAAAATAAAATTAAATAAAAAGTAAATACATAAAAAAACAATTAAGAAATAAAAATACAAATTATATAGGTAATGAAATATCATACAATAAAATTGATATAATGTATAAAGTAGACAATAAAATGTATGATTAAATTATGATACGTAAAAAAAGTACTTTGATTTTGATTTTTTAACATATCAAAACAACTTTCAAAAATGTCAGGGTTCAATTAGATATTTTTATTAATATTTAAGTTTAGGTTACATATATGCATGTATGTATATATATATATTCATTTATTTATTTACCATTATATTATTAAAATATTTAACATTTACACATTAAGTAGAGCAAGAGAGTGAGAGACAGAACGAGAGACTGTTGAGAGTAGAAGAATAGAGACAGTGATGCCGTTTCAGCTGTACCTGCATAATTTACAATATTTAGAACTTGCCACGAACTCTCTCAAACTGCGCCCAACTCTCTCTATAGAACACGTGCAACAAACGAACAGCTCTATGCGATCTATGGCCATAACTACATATTTCTTACAGGACTTATATAGAACTCTTTCAGCTGAACAGTTTAGTATCTAATGGATGCTTTATCTTTATCTTGTATCTTGTATTATATATATTTTCTTATAAATATATATATGTTTTTCGCTTTCTATAGCTGTGATTACACTGTTGATATTTCGGGATTATAATGCTTGCGTATTTCTTGTATTTACTCCTCCTCGAATCGCTTGGCTTAAGAACTATAAAGCTATTTTCAGTTTTAAGTATAGTTTTACTCGTAGAGATTTGTCTTCATAACACTTATAGATGTATATTGCCAATAGTTTAATAAATGTACAGGAAATTTCACAAATAATATATTTAGTATTTTAGTATATTTATTTAGGTATTTTTTTTTATTACTGATTCTGGATGCTCTTGCTTTAGTTTATATATTCGTTTGGTTAGCTTTATATTTATATTTACTTAAGATATTTGACTTTTGGTTTTCTGTAGATATTGCATACATACATGTATGTATGTGTGTATATATATATTTCGTATTTACTTGGTATTTTTGTATATATATTGAGTATTTAATTGGTACTTCATTTGGTATTTAATTGGTACTTTATTTGGTTATCTTGTTAGTTACTTGATTACAAGTTTCGTCTTTGGTGCATTTGAGTTAGCTAACATTTGGTTTTCTGGTCAGTAGCCCTGTATAGAAGTTGTGTGCAAAGCCATTCCATAGATTCCATGTATGTATATAGCATTCAGCATTCAGCGTATTCAGCATAGTCAGCGTATTCAGCATTAGGTAACCATCGACTGTGCTACAGTTGCTAACGTACATTTGGTGCCTTGTGGTATACTTAAGTATTAACGAGTTAAGTTTCGCTTAATTAGTGTCCAATTTGTGGATTAGAATATTTGCCTTACTTGACGGACTCATAGACATGTTTATACAGTTCTTTTTGCATATGAGCTCTTGTTTTGCATTTGCAATGAAGTTCTTGTTAAGCATACTTATACAGAGTTAGAGTTACATACATATGTTTGAGTAGAGCCTACATAAATTACATCTATAGTACAAAGCACAAAAAGTTCAGCCTAAGAAACCATCACAAAGTAGAAAAATAAATATAAACTCACGTCTCGAGCTTATTCACAAAATACACTCATAAAAGCCTCGACGCATAAATATATTTATATATATATATATATATTTAACTCATTTATAATTTCTTTTCTATTTTTGTTTTTATACAGTTTGAAATACTTACACACACACACAAACACACTCACACACACTCTCTACTTACTAATTACAACAGACGAGTAGTTACAATATGGGTTGCTTTAATCTGTCGATTGCTGAAATGAGAAGAGAACATACATATACATATATGTATAGGAAATAGATATAGTCTGTATTTGTATATAATTGAAGGCTTGTGCAAATGAAAAGTTCATAAAGTTTTTAGCTTGGCCATAAATGCGGTTGAATTAAAAATCAAAACCCAAAACGACAGCGCCTTTTATTTGCGCTCTATTGGGTTTTGTTTGTTTTGGCTTTGGTTTTTATTCTTTGTTATACCCTGTAGAATGGGTAAATGGGTTAAGGGGTATCTGAGTTTTGCTAGAGTATATGCAACAGGTAACGTGAAACAGTAGAAAAATCTATAAAAATCTAATATAAATACAATTTTTGAATTATAAAATAAATTTCACTTCCTTTATATCATCTTCTCTATAAACTTTACCTCTGCTTGAGGATGGATACCCTTTGAGCTTATTACAGAGCATCTGCTAGTTGATCACATTGCATTGCTATCAGCGCGCTTACCTATTTTTTTGCTGCTTCTGGCTTTCTATGCGCTTACAATTCAATTTGAACCCTTTACGGCCAATTACGTTGCCAAGCCGAGCCGAGCCAGGACGGGCAGGCGAAACCGAATTGAGCCAAGCAAAACAGAGCCGGGGCAACAGTGTCAGTGTCAAAGTTGAAACCTGGCCGCAGCGTGGCAACTTTTTGTTGTATGCCTCGTTTCGTATGCCAACGGCGTGGCCCGAACAACAACAACAACAACATCAAACTACAAAGGCTCTAAACAACTTTTGTTTGCCAAAAAAAAAGACAAGTTAAGAAGAAGAAAGAAAAGAGTCAGTTCAAACAGAGCATACCGTTATCTTTATTTGTGTCCGTCTCGTCGTCTGACGGTTGAAAATTAAAAATTGCAATCACGTAAAGTTTCACTACAGAAGCCAACGAAAGCTCAAAGGTCTGCCAAGAGACGTTTATTTATACCGTTAGCTGAATAGTTTTATTGGCCAAAATATTTGTGTTCTTTCTTTTTTCTTTTTTCAGCTGGCTGCCAAAATCTCTTTTATCCTGGCCTGGCCAAGTGATAAATATCAAATAGATATTTCTTGAGCGCTAAATTAAAATAGAAAATGAAATCTATGGAGTATATTGAATTAATGAAAGTAGAGATGTCATTGTCCCTCTCATTGGCGCTCTCATTGCCCATATACATACATTTAAAAATCTCTATAAATTTTTTTTATATTTATTTAGAATTGTTTCTAATGTCAAACGGAAGTTATTAAATTTGCAGTAAAGTTCACTGCGAACAAATTGTGCGAAAGCGTTTAAATTTTTAATGCATGACAATTGCTGGGATTGAGAATACGTGGGCGGGTGGGCATGAGCTGGGGCGGGGGCACTGAGTGGCACTGAGTGGTTGATCGTAATTGCACATGCATGTAAACCGTAAGCCGTTGACAGGCGAACACACACACACACACATACACACACACGTACATAGACATACATAGTAAGAGAATGACACGCTAAGCAATTTAACAATTTTACAGACAATTAAACAACAACACGATGCTCGGGGGTCCTTGCGGACGGCATGTGTCCTTGGGCTGAGCTGTCATTGAATTGACTGGCCCGCTCTCCATTTGGCTTAAATGTACTTGCATCTAAGCCACATAAACTATCGATTAGTGGAATGCGCAAAAATAGCAGCAGCAACGGCAGCCTCTTGGGCGGACAGCTGGCATTCGTGTCGCTTAGTTGGTTGGACATGGACTGCTATGGAGAAAATTGAATTCGAATTGTAAATATCACAACTTGGGCGCGAACTTTATAGCCCACAAATCAAATGCACGCGCCGAGACCCTGTCTGACTGCACGGCGCTTTGGCCTTTCGGTTCATGCCAAATGTTGCGCATACGCCCGGTTGTGCGGAACTTTAGCCGTAAACCTGTAAACGCTGTAAGCGCTGCCCTCATTGTGGCCCTGGCCGTTGTTCTATTTTTTTTTTTTTTTTTTTTTTTTGTTTTTTTTGCCTCTTTGCACTTTTGCAATCTATTTGTGTCTTCTCTCTTTTATTGGTTGGTTTTTGTGTCACGTCGCTTTTGATGCGGATCTGAAACAAAAACCAGCACAAAGATATTCGCTATCTATAATGCAATTGTGCATACAAAAAAAAGTAAAATTGTTGATTTTTTTTCCGCTATATTTGAATTCGCTTTGGCGAATCGAAAGCAAATATAATGAAATTATTGTGCAGGCAGTTCAAATCTAATTAGTTTGTTTTAGCCTTTTGTGTGGTTTTTAGATAAATATATTAAATATTCAAAATGTTTATTTATCAGAATTTAATATGAATTAATTAGGAATTTTTAACAACAAATATTTTCATTAAAAAGTGTTTTTTTTTTGTGATTTATTTTTCCCGCACTTATTTGATCGCTTCTGGGTGTATAATAAAAAAGTGAACATTTATAATTAGTAATATATATTTTTATAATATATTTTTAAATACCAACAAAAAAAAAAAAAAAATAAAAATAAAATAAAATAAATAAATATTGTAAAAAAATAAAATAAAATAAAAATAAATAAATAATAAAATAAAATAAATTTCTAGTTATAACAAAGAGTAAAATAAATTAAAATTGATGAATTAAATATTTCTAATTTTTCTGATTTTATGTTGTAAATTCTATTTACAACATTTACAAATTTTCAATAAAAAATTTCAATTAAAATTATTTTTATTTATTTTTTTTCTCTAGCCAATTCCTGCATTTTTCTCACATTTTTAATCATTTCTGAGTGTCGAAAAAAAATGTTTAGCACTGAAATTCTCACTATTTGAATTTAAATGCTAAACAATTTGTTTATTGTAGAAGCACTTTGCTCTCGGTTTTAATTAACTTTTCAAACCAAAACGATGCAGTGCAGCTTATTGTTAAAGCCATTTTTGTCTATTGTATAATATATTTAATTAATTTGCCACAGCTTTTAATTTTCATTTCACATTTAGTTGACTGCAAGCAATTTGTAAATGCATTGCTATAGCTAAGGGTAATAGGTGCAAGCAGCTCACAAAGAGTGGTTAAGAGGAGGGCGGGGAGGCAAAATGTAGGGTAAATTTAAATGCTGGTCGGTGCTACCTCAAAGCTGGATTTTATTACATATTGTAATTGCAATCACATGACATACATACTGGCAATTTTGCGCAGTGTATGCCAGCTGGCGTGGGCGCACCACAAGCTGGCTGGGCGTAACAAGCATTGTAGTTCAATTAAATATGCTAAGCTCGAATCAAATTGATTTGTTGTAGGCAACATTTCGTGGCAGCATTCACATGCAACGACTGTGTGTGTGTGTGTGTGGTGTGTGTGTGTGGCAGCTGCAACAAATTGTGGCATAGTCGCAGCAACAGCAGAGTGGGACAGTGAGCGCTGTATGCGCATGCCCTTGGCAATTTATGCAAATGAAAGGCGTCTGTTTGTCGACTGTCTGTTCGTCCCTCCGTCTGTTTGTCTATGTGCCAAGCTGAGGAGGGGACGGGGCTGGGGGTCATGCCTGAGTGACGTTTAGTTAATGTTGTTGTTAAATCGTGCATTGTCGCCGGGCGGGTGTGCCATGCCAGTGCGTGTTTGCAGGCGTTTCAACTTTAATTGAAATTAGTGCCGAGTTTTCGATTAAGTCCTGGCTCTCATATTTACACAGAGATTCAATGTAAGTGTGCGTAAGCCAGCCCAATGTTGTCTGTGTGTAAATTTGAATTGTGGCACAATCGCAATGGGAGCTAAACTTTGATGTACTGCTCGGTCACTCAACTGATTTAATGTAGCTGGGCGACGCTTTATGGACACAACTAGGTATCATTTATTAATGCCACAGAGTTGAAGCCATAAAACTTTGCGCTAGCAATAATCAAAGGGCACAACTTTGGGAGCAAAACTAAAAACGTGGCCCAAAAAGTTGTTTTTTGCCCACCATGAAGCGATGGCACCTGAGTGTAAGGTAAATAGTGAAGGGCCTTAAGTTGCGTTGGCTCTCTCAGGAAGGACATAAAAAATAATTCAATATAAAATGTGCCTTTGAGCTGCCTTCCGGCCGACCTTTCGAGTCATGCCGGAGTGCCAACGTGTGAGTTATTTCTATTAGAATGCGCAACACATGCGCCAGATGTTTGTCGCCACTTGCAGCCCTTTTTTTCCCCTCTCTCTCTCTGGTGTTCATATTTTGGCATTGCACACACGGCGTATGCGTAATTTTTCTTTAAAAAGTCACGCCTACGAGTGAGCCGCACCGGATGAAGCGCCCGAGCACATTATCATCATTGACATAGTCGTTGTCATCAGCATTAACGTTAGACATATTATTATCTGGCTCAGCTCTTGTGCCTTGCCGTATTATGGTTGCCATAGGGCATATTAGTTATGTCAAGTCGTTTGCTGGAGATAGAAAAGGCCTGATTAGAAAGTAAGTTATAAAATTTCTAGATAAAAAAGAGAAAAGAATGCAATTCCTAGGATAGTATCTTGACTTCCGTCAAGGCAAAAGGTTTACCAATTGCATATGGAATAAATATCAGGCAAAAATCAAGCTTATTGTGGAAATCGAGAATCTGTTTATTCAGCTATAAATTCATGTGAAACATTTGCATAAGAATGCTAGGGTATTTAAGGGTAGCTAGGGCAGCTATTCAATGGCAATTTTTCATTATTTTTTGTTGCTGTGCGCCATCTGCGATTGCCACCTGCCTCTTGCCCGCAGAAAGGCAGCAGCATTGCCTCTGACATTTTGTCGTTGGCGGCTCATCGCAATCATAATTTCCATCTTTATGAATTTTTAATGAGAAAAACCCGAACTCGAACTGGAGGACGAAGCAGTAGTAGCAGCAGCAACAGCAGAGGCAGCCGCTTAGCCTGTCACTTGCAATTTGAACTAAATTTTTTATGTGGCTCGACCTTGAGCTGAGTACTGGATCGAATCGTGAGCAGGAGACGGCGAAGGCTGCGTGAGAAGATGTTGTATTTAGTTAGGCAAATATTTATTTGATTGGTTTCGGGATTTGCATTTGGGCATTTGAAATGTGAGCGACGCGAACAGCCAAACAAATTGTGCGCGAAAATAAAAAGGAAAATCAAGTAAATATTGAAATGCTAGAGTACAGTAGCTATATAAATACATATATAAAAGTCCATGAACTGCCATGAAACGGAAATGTAAAGAAATTATACTATAGATATATATGTATATTTGTAAACAGGTGGAAAGTTTATAAATGAGTGAGGGGCAAGTGGTTCGAAGACGCGCAAACCTAATTAAGAGCTCATTAGAGTGTTTTTGGTGGGCGCATTCAAAGCGAATGAATAATGCTGAATAAGTAAATGCATTCAGCTAAATTAATTACATCTATAAAAATGGGGTATCTCAAAGGCCGACAGCATTCATTCATATCGAAGGCCCATCACAAATATACAAGAATTGAAGCTACTCAAATTTAAAGAGGCCAAAAGCGGACAACTTGAGTCAACATCCTGGCCAAATAAACCGGATGCCAAATATATATACAGATGTATATACATATAGAAGAAATATGAGAAAAAAGTGCCGTTATTAGAAGGCAGCTGGGGGCAACCGGATGTTTGGCGCTGGCAGCGTGACGAAAGTGTTGCAAGAATTTTGAGCCAACGAAGCATATTTAATATGGTTTCCTGCTGGATAGACAAGCTTACTTATGCCGTGTTTCCCTAAGAAACGAACAGGTGTATATTCGATTATGCTCATCCAAAAAGCGACAAACTCTTTAAGCAAAAAGTTCTTGAGTCTCTGTTAAATTTTTCATCGAGTCTCTGTCAATATTGAAGTACGATGTAGGACAGCATGAAGAGTTACCTTTAAAGACTCTCTCAGCGGTAGAGGTACTAATGAGGATGTAGTTACTCTTATAGGAAAAACTAACTTCATCGATCTTTTTTAAGCACTTCTTAACAGTTTTAGCTTTAATAAATTCCATTTATTAACCGAAAATGCCCACGCTTATCATTCAAAGATTTTTGTAAACAGATTTTCCTCATATTTCCAGCTTGCATTACATTAAAGTCTCGTTAGAAATTATACAGATTGGTCGTATACACATCGAATATTTTATGATATTAAATAAAAGAAAATGCCAGGGTTTATTTTTGTAGCCTAATCCAAGTTAGAGCAGACCGTTGCCCAGCTGAAAACTTTCATTGCCCCAAAACCAAACCCATTTCTGGCTAAAGACCTTAATTTGAATCTTTTGTGCTGCCTGCATTCGTTATGAATGTAAATGAGCTGCTGACCGAGACGGAAATGTGATTTATACATATATATAATTTATGTGAAATGTGCTTGCCAAGCATTTATTTTACCCTTCTAATTATTGTTTGTGCGCTAGTAAAATCAAATAAAATATATAGAAGAGGCAGAAAACTGCGACAACTAATCAATGTTAATCCATTTCTAACGAGCCATCGTTAGAGGCACTCTCACACACACACACACACACACACACACGCAGACGTCACACACACATTTGTATGGCATCATCATCAAAATGCCTTCCAGCCTGCAAGTCATCAAATTGCATTGTTGTTGCTCTTATTGTTATTGTTATTGTTGGCATTTAACGATAATGTCCGCATATCGAGGCCATAAACAGACATTGAGAGCCAATATAAAATGCCACGCCCACACACAATCCGTATGCAAGTCTATGAGCAACTCTCGCCAAATCTGTCGCCAGTATTTGCCTATGTATCTGTGTATTTGTGTATCTGTGTGCTTGGGTTGTCTTTTGGGCGTTTAATGCGATTTGTTGTGCCTGTGTCTCAATGCCCATATACATTAACAAAAGTTTTGCTGGCTTGAAGATAAACTTGAGTTACATGACAGCGCGAGGGTCGCTGACATTTTCCAGGCAGCCATTTGTCCCACTTTTAACATGGCTGTTAACAGAGCTGTTAACGCATAAATAACATATTTTATTTGTGTTTGCTAGATACGTGATATGATTTCTATTAAAAATAAATGGATAAAGTGAAATGGGCGTCTTTTATTTGGAAAGGAAATAGATCATGATATCTAATAGATCATTATATCATATCTATCTAATCTATCATAATCTAATATATCTAATGTATCAGAATGTAATGTATTTTATAGGGATTTTCTAAAAGAACTTTCTAGAAAATATATTTAAGATGTAGGTACTCTAGTATTTCTTTGAAGAGAAACACTTAAGTTAATTCAGTAATTGCCTTTGGCATTTTGTATATAATTTGAAAGTACCAAGACGCTCCCAAAAGGGTCTAGGGGATAAAGCCTAACGGATAATTGAAAAATAATAAAGAAATTAATTTATTTAAAAGTATTCAGAGCATTCTATTATATTTCTCTCACTCTCTCTATCTCTCTCTCTTTCTCAGTCTCCCTCACTCTTTCTCTCTCATTCTCTCTCTCTGCCTTTGGGTAATTAGACAAACTTTGCTATTTGCATTTCAATTATACTCCATAATTACCAAGTTATTGGGCAACCCTCGCAAATTTGCATTTGTTTTTGTTCCGTTGTTTCTTGCATGGCAGCCTTTCTGCTTCTGCTTCAGCTTTCTGCGGTTGTTTGCTCATGCCAAATATTTGATATGAAAATATGTGCTAAATTCCTAAACTTTGGTGCTCTTTCTTTCTAGCTCATGGCAAGGCTCGTTTTGTTGTGGTCTACTGCTGATATCCTAAGTGTATAGATATACATATATACAGTACGCTTGCAGTCTACGGCGCAGAAAGAGGCTAGCCGAACTTTTGTAAACAAAAAACAAATACACACACACACACACTCACACACACAGAGACGAGATAAATGCAAACATTTCGCTCGTTGCTGTTGACAATCCTTTCGGCTGCTCCGCAAAGTATGCTACAAAATGTGAGAGAAGCGTGTCGTGCCTCGGTCCCGGCAGATAGACATACAAATATATATATATATTTAACTGTTTGCCATATTATGGCTTTTATATTGAGTTGTTTTGGACTTATCTAGTTTACGGCACAAGCAGCATGAAAACTTGTACAGGATGTGTTTCGCTTTTATGGCCCGGCAGCCAATCGCATGGCACTTTAACTAATGGCCCCAGCCACGGAGTGCGCCGGCATAGAAATGATACATAATGCTAATTTTGTAAACCAGAGAGATAGACGCCTTTGATTCATGCTCTACAAATAAGCCTTGTAAATATGCCCATAAATTACGTATACGCAGCGTAATCGCTGAAGAATTGTAAATCATTTGTAAACTAGCTTGTGCGAACGCCACCCATTGACTCCAGCGCCCATTGCATATATCTCTTGTGTTGTGGTTACAGTTGTTAGAGCATTAACATAAATTACCTTGCACAGCGATCCATCCACAGCATCCACAGCACATCTTGAGTCGCAGCCAGAGCCAGAGCCAGAGCCAGAGCCAGAGCAGCAGCAGCAACAGTCACACACAGATGCACACACACGCAGAGGACAAATGCATTGAAATGAAGTGGTTAAGTGGCTCAGTCACCCACACACACACACACACACACACACGCACACACACACACACACTCAGTTAGATAGTCGCTTGGCTGATGAAGTCAAGGAGTTGCACGTAGATTTACAGTTTATTTGCATTTCCTATGCATCTGGCGGCACCACAGGACCCGTTGCGGCTGCACCGCCGCTACCACCGCCACCACCGCCACCGCTGCCGCTCGCCGAGGACGTACGTGAGACTGGGGCATGGCCCAAGCCCATCATCAGGCGCTGCGAAGTGGCCGTCGGCGTTGTGGGCTGCAGCTGCGGCGAGTCGAGGCTGCCGTTGCCGCTGCTGCTGGCATTTAGGGCGTTGCTGGCACGTGTCAGGAACCAGCAGTCCATTGGCGTCGGCTTGCCTTTCATAATGACCGGACCGCGATATTCCAGATTAAACGAATCATCCTGGTTGATCTCCTGGCACAGCAGGCTGCAGAAAGAAAGAGAGAGAGAGGGAGTTAGTTAGAGATAAGAAATTTTAATCAAAAGTTTACTTAGACTAGCGTTAAGAATATGATTTAGGAATATTCACTTTAAACTAGCCCCAGCACTTGACGCCTGCTGAAATTTAAATTGCGAGCACTTCATATTGACTATGCCGCTTCAACTTGGAGGCGGCTACAATAGTCTGCAATTTATTGCCAGCACTTGGCTAATGTATGTCAACATTGAGACACACACACACACACACACACACACACACACACACACACACACACACCACACACACACATACAGATGAGCACTTGAAGCCACTTGAGCGTGTCCTGGCCATTGCAGATAGTTGGTAAATGATTTCGGAAGTACTTCACAATTTACTACGAGCACATTTTATGCAAGGCTGTGAAGCAGAAGAAAAATTATTGCTGCTGGATGTATGTACATATGTATATATGCACGCATGTTATATATGTCATAAATATATGTACATATAACTGCGATATACATATATATACATATATATTTAATGTATTAAATGCTACAGCACTAAAACCTGCTGAGTCGTGGTTCAATCATTTCTAGTTTGAGCTTCAAATTTATAATTTATTATTATAGACAAAACATATCGAAAGATGTTTACCATAAGAATTAAACTAAACTTTATTTACGTAAAGCAGTGTTTGATAGCACTTAAATTAGAATACTCTAATCTGTTGCAGTCCATTTAAGATGAAGTATTGATTTTTAAGAAAAACAAATTTGTTATTTATGTATTTAGTAGAGAGCTGCATGAATGCCGGAAAAACAAAACGGGATTCGATTTATAGAGTGCGCTCGTAGGAAGAATATTTAGAGATTTAAAGAAGTGTGAAGCTAGAACTCTAGCTCATTAACTAATGAGTGAAGTAAATGAGTTGCTAGAGTCTGTATAGAGGCACAAAAATGCTCATACATTTAGCTCATCATGAGTACATATTCTTAATGCCCATCAATGCTTTTATACCCTTCCCACAAATAATCATGTATGAGCATAGAAACCCATATAAGAGTACGTGAACTATTCAGCTTTTATCCGATCGTTGCCCACATAAGAGCAGAGAGAATAGGGCGATGAAAAGAGTAAGAGTGAGAGAGAGAGAGAGAGAGAGAGAGAGAGAGAGAGAGAGAATTTTTTTTATAGATTTTGCAGACTGAAATTAGGAAATTAGCAAATTCCAAGTTAAAGTACATTTTATGTAGTTTCGTACATCCTGTAGTCATCGTTAAAAATTTAAAATTATTTAAACAATAATAGCAAAATAATAATATTTGTTTCTTGCCAAAGCAACACAAATTGTCGCATATTCAAATTCATACGAGAATCTCTAAAACTTTGCACATTTTCGCTAGTTTTGCTGTCGCCATGTGCAATTTATTTGTTTCCTGTCACAAATTTATGTAAATATCTGCATTGTATGTTTTCCCATCGAATTTATTACGCACACATTTCTGCTCAATTTTTCAGATTTCAATGCGTTGCTCTCTCGGTTTATATTTTTATACTTATATTTTTTTTTTCCTATTTGCATATATTGAATTTGTCTGGCTGTGTACGTGGCGCTCGTTGTGGTCGCATTTCCGTTTCCGTTTTCGGTGCAGTTGCACCACAATTTATTTGAATACCTCACACAACAACAAATAGGTGTGAGTGTATGTGTGTGTGTGTGGCATGCCTTGCATCATCTACTTGATTATAGTGCTCAATAGCTGATTGCATGCACATTTAATTCAATTTATTTGGCTGCGTTTTACAGTTCGATACGCGGTTGGCATTTCGGACACAATATTCGATGGGCTACCCCATCCGCCCCATGGAACAATGTAATAAAAGTCACAGGTGAAATTGATGTCTTTTCAGTTTTTAATGGACTGCACATTGTAAGATCTTGCGATTTTATCAGTTGCATACCCTGTGTGAATGATGTATGCAGAATGGGGTATACTGTAACATGTTGGTAAATTCATTAATTTGGTCGATTTTTCATTTGATTTTGCATATTTCGAAGTATGAAACACAATGAAAGGCATTGAAATAGATTCAAATGATTTTCAAAATCTGATATCAATTAATATACTTAGATTTTTTTTTTTAGCAAAATGTCTTGCATTTATTTGAATACTGGGTATTTATAAATCAAACAATATAAGTTTCCCTATAGTTAATTATCCTTTCCTTATATAGATTATAATATATATATATATATATATATATTTTTTTTTTATAAATCATATTGTTTATCTAGGCTACAGGGTATGTGGCAGTCGTGTAACTTTAACTAATGTCCATTCTTAATCAACTTCTGTTTATTCAAGCGATTAAGGAACTGCCTCCAGATGCAAGCAGACAGTATTAATGAATTGCTGCGTGTGCTTGCCCCGCAACTGTGATTGGATTTAATTAATATCTTCATTAAAACACAAATTTGCACAGAGTGTAATTTGCAGCGTAAATATTGAAGATATCGCGTGAATACAATATGAATATTGAAGCTGTGTAATTGATATGCAGGCACATACAAACATGGTCAAAAGTATTTAACACCGAGATTTTTGCATGCTCAGCTTTAAAAGCTTGGTGTGTTGTTGTTCGCTGTTTTTGATCAAATCTTTGTGTCAGAAAGTTATGTAGATGGATTGGCTGAAAAAATTGCTAAAATATCGGTAATGTTAAAGAGAGCGAAAATAAAAGTTACTAGAGGTTGTCAAAGTATTTACACACTTTTGTTTTGCGTCAGAAGTATTTACACAAAATTTAAACAATGTTTAGTGGTATTTGTTAATGCATTTTTTTTGGATTTTGGTTTTATATAACAAAAGACTTATTTATTTAATTATCATTTAGTATTTTTGGTATGGGGGATATGAAAGGATGGCCAGTGTTTGAAATTGGTGGTTTTTGTTTGATGATTGAGTTTATGAAAAATTTTGGGGGATTGGCAGAGGAGAGTTGTAGGGGGTGGGTATGATTTTTTGGAGGAGCAATATTGTGAATATCGTCGTAGTTGTAATTATTTGTTTCCGTGCAAGAGCATGTTTTTTATATAGGCAGCTATTCTGATTGATTAGAGTGCCCACTATTGGCAGCAAAGTAAGGCGTTTTGCTTTAGAGCGTATTGAAAAGCCTTGGGAGTTTTTGCACAACGTTTTGTGGACAGGTGAGATGATTTTAGTTTTCGGTTATTTGGAGTGCTTTATGCATTTTAGCGAAAAATAAGAAAATTGCAGCGCAGCTGTTTAGAGTTGGAGATGGGACAGTAATGTTTTGGGGTTGCATGTCATGCTGTGGTTTTGGAGATGTGGTGCCATTTGATGGCACTTAAGTCATCAGATAGTGCTATGATAAATAAACATGCTCTTGTACGGGAAACAAATAATTTACAACTAGCGACTGAGTATTGCAGCAGGATATTGCTCTTGCCATAAAGATCAATACCCACCGAGCTTTGAGGCATAACGAAGCCGTTCTGCCTGGTCTGCGCAAAGTCCGCACTAAACGAGGGAAATGTTTGGGTTTTCATGAAAACTAACAGATTAATCATCAAAGACAGAAAACGGAATGATACCACCAAAATTTGGTGCAAAATAACAATTGACTTTGGCCGATCCTTGGTGGCATCAATTCCAGCCAGGCTAAAGGCTGTAGCTGGGCAAAGGGGAATAACTAAATGATAATTTAAATAAATAAGTCTTTTGTTATATAAAACCAAAATCCAAAAAAATGCATTACAAATACCATAAACATTGTTTAATTTTGTGTAAATACTTCTGACGCAAAACAAAAGTGTGTAAATACTTTTGACAACTCAGGTAACTTTTATTTTCGCTCTCTTTTAGCATGTACCGATATTTTAGCAATTTTTCGCAATCGCTCTCATGGTGGCTTTCTGACACAAGATTTGATCAAACAGCGCCCAACAGAGCTTAAGCTGAGCATGCAGAAAAATGCTCGGTGTGTAAATACTTTTGACCATGTTTGTATGTATATGTATCTCGATTATGAACATAGCCACAAATAAATAACATTGAAGCGTTTCTCCTTACTCATATTCGAGACCCTCGAATAAATTGTGGAAAAAAATGAGAAACTGAAATTCAATTAACATATGCAAATAAATAAAATTATCAGCCAGACAGGTGCAAAAAAATATGGAATATATTAAAAAATTGTCCGTAATTCAATTGAATTTAATAAAATATATCATAAATATTTTGTGAACGATAAAAAATTTAAATGACTCTCAAAAAAACGCATTTCAATTAAAACTATTTGCATATAAATTATGTGTGGAAGAGGGGGGGCAATCAGGGGAATTTTTACATAGCTGTAATTACTTATATGTATAAGTAAGTCGATTGGCATCTCAGTTTCAAACTTGCTAGGGATTCCAAAAATACAAACGAACCTTAAAGAAAAGAGAATGAGAGCGTGTGTACGTGTGGGTGAGCCAGGCCAAAGAGCGAGAGAGAGAGAGAGAGCGGCAGAGCGCGGCGAGCAGGTAAAAACAGCTGAGCATTTGTTGGTTATGTTGTTTTGTTCAGTTGCTTGTCGGCGTTTGAACAGCTCGAATTATTGAATTGAACGTTGCGTGTGGAGAGTGAAGTACGGCAAATAATTTGGCTAAATGCAGCAGAAAGTGATGTAAGTAGCAAGAAAACTGCAAAAGAACGCAAAGTGTAAGTTCCACCTGTTGCTGCAGGAAATTCGCGCAGAATTTTACATATAAAACCAAACAAATTATAACTGAATTATATTAAAACTTGATTCAGCTCATTGCACGCCATTCCCTTGAATTAATTAAATGCAAATAAAATGTGAATAGTTTTGTTTGTTTACGCATTGTTTTCGTTTGTCGTTTGCCGTTTTGTTTTTGTGTTTTTTTGCTGCGCGTATCATTGCCAGCACGAAAAAATCAATAAGGAGAGCAGAGAGCGCGTTGAGCGTAGAGAGTTGACGCTCACACACACTCGCTCGCTCACTCACTCGCTCACTCACTCTCTCTTGAACTGTGTGTGTGTGTGCACCGCTGTCCGTCTCGCTCGCTCGCTTAGTATTTCTTTCATTCAACTTCCGCGTGCCGAACTTTGTTTAACGTATTTTGGTGTTTTGAAAATTGGCTGGATTTTAATTTAATTGCCTGGAGATTGCATTTGCTGCATATTAACCGTTTTGATTTGATTTGCAAACATGTTGTTGCAGCTGCTGTTGGCATTGCAGCAGTACGTAAGTCAATTAAAACGACAATTGGCTTCGCTGTGGCTGCTGACATTGCCGCAGCATTTGTTTGGCTTCCGGCTATTGGTCGGCCAGCCCCGGGTGGCGGCCAGCCGAGCCAGTTACCAGCGCCACGGACAGCTGCCGCGACGCCGACTGGTCATGGACTACATCTTCGAATGCTTCTTCAACGACACCTTCGAGCACATCACCCGCAATGGACTCCAGGACCGGCAATCGCGTCGCGACGTACTCGATCATCTCAGCGCCATTGTCAAGGGCTGTGCCGATGGCCAGAATGTGGCCACCGATGAGGCGGCCAGCATAGCGGTAACAGCCGCTTTGCGGTTCCATCGACTGGCCAAGCAGAGCAACGGAAATGTAAGATGCAATAAATATTTGCAATATTTTAATGTAATTTTTTTTTTTTTTAAATTTTTAGATTGCCAATGTTTTGGGGTCTCATTTTTAGGTAGAGTGTAATAGCTTTATAGTTCTGTAATATATATTTGTTTGTTTTCTGCATTCACTTTAATACTTGACAAGATTCACTGTAAAATGATATAGACCTAACCTAATATGATTAATATAAAGGCAGTTATGCTTAACATAAGTCACTTTAATAGTAGTTTAAGTATGTCAAACATCATATCTGTGATGTAGAGAACCCAAAGGTCCAGTATAAGTAAATACACTACATATATGAGAAATTTAGAAGGAATTTAGGTTTATTTTCATTTCTCTTCAAGTATTGCAGCCTCTTTTATTTATTTATTTATTTTATTTTTTAATTTAATATATATGGGTTTATTTTAATTTCTTTTCAAGTATTTCAGCCTTTTTTATTTTTTAATAATTTAATATAATTTTTAATTTAATACTTTTATTGCCAAAATACTTGTATACAAATTTGCTTTTCCTAGATAATTTGTTCACTCTACTTTAACTTTACCAATTGCAACTTTTTTAAGAGCTATCAGATAACCCAAGTTAGCCTTTTCTCTTCTCCTCTCTGCCTTCCGCTTTTGTTTTGCCAATATTGTCAACCAAGTTGAAACAATTTCTTTGACATTAAATACCCCAAAAAATTAATTTACATATTTGATGGCAAACATCTAATTTATAATGTAGAATCAATATATCTACGTAGCTGAGGTATACATTTCCTGTAAGACCCGGTATTATGTCAGACATATGCACATAGCTGAGATTAATGCTCTTAGCTCATAAGCCACGCCCTAATGCCAGCGTAATTTGTAGCACATGATGGTCCGAACGCTTGGCTGGCATTTCATTTAAATTTAAATGCACTCTATGCGAAAAAGGCAACAAAAAACGAAAGTTTTTTTTTTTTATTATTTTTAGAAGAATATGTAAACGTGTCCTTTTTGCAGGTCTGCCTCATGGGAAAATATCACAACATTTTGTATATTGCGCTGCGCACCTGTTGGGATTGGGGTGTACGCGATTCTGAGGTTGTGGTTCAACTTCTGGGTAAGTCAAAGGCACAAACTTAATAATTTAATACGTAAATATGCTCGAGTGTGTGTGCATGTGTGTGTGTGTGCCTTGGGGTGTGGCATGCTTTGGGCTTTGGCCTTTTATTTTGCATATTTTAATGAATTTTATGACGTCGCATCAGATTATGAAGCAGGCGAATCTCATTTAATCACGTGTTTCTGCTAATTGCGAGCCGGAATTACGTTAAGTTGATACAAAGGTGTTGCTAATGCGGCTGCTCCTGCTCATGCTGCTTCTTGTTTGCTTGTTGCATCGTAAAACTTGTAAAGTGCCTTAAAGTGTTGCAAGTTATTTGGGCCATGCCTCCAGAGGCTGCGCGCCTGACTATGTGGATATGTAGCTAGTGTGTGTGTGTGTGTTTTCTCTAATTAAAATGCTGCGTAAAACTTGACAGCCCGAAGACGAGCGAAATTAATAGTATGCCAAGGCTTCAGGCCAACTGCTGTGTGTGTGTGGTGTGTGTCTAGCTTTTGGCAAGCGTTAAAACTTGTGTTTCTTACATCAGCATGCCATGAGTATTGCCCAAATAATGTTTTAGGAAAGGAAGATCGAATGTTGCCTCAGAGAGTCTAACATGAAATAGAATAGGATATCTCGTAGTCAGGCAGTTTTATAGTTTAATATGCTCAAAGAAAAGATGCCCAAATTCAAGAGAGAATACTTTCTAATATCACATCATCTATGCTCTTTGTACTATACAGGGTATTTGATAGTCACCCCAGCGTCAGCCACCTCACATGTTTTTTTTGTGGCATGCAACAGCAGTCAAAATGTTGCCAACAGTCCTTTGCCTCGCCTGCGTGCAATGCGGCCCGCTCTTAGCCCAGTTAACTCGAGACCTGTGCTCGCTTTTACACACAAAATTCTATTTTCAGCTTTTTTTTTGGGGGGTTTTTGGTTTTTTGGCTGCTGACATTTTGCAAGCTTCCGTTTCACTATTTCCGTTGCGACTCCATTTTGTGGCAGTCGGTAAAACTGCAAAGGGGCAAGCTGGCAACAAGTGCAGCTGGGTAATTGGCTTTTTTTTATTTTTGAGGGAGTTGGCATGTGCTGCAGCTCGTGGAGTTGAATGTTCTAATTGCCTCTCTTGCTGCTGCTCCACAGTGTCGATATTTGAGTGTGAGAAGACGTTTGAGCGCATCTTTTTGGGCGCACTGTTTGGACCACACGCTCCTCACTTTATAGCCGGCTGGCGCAGCGATTTTCAGGATCAGGTAAGCACTCATAGCATATATGTATGTATATATATATGTATACTTTATATCTCTTCTTTTGCTTAACAGCACGAAAATGTGCGTGCCATGGTCTACTTCCTGAAGCATGCCACACGCGAACAACTGACGCTGCCCGTATGGATACCGCGCTTCGAGCAGGAGCGCCAACTCAGGTAAGCTGACAATTCTCGCCAAATTTATGGCTGACAAAGAGCAGAGACAAGAAAAATAAAAGAAATGTGTATATATATATGTAACTGCTCTGCAGTTGGCTTGAATTGAATGGGGATTTCTCTAGAGAAAAAAACAATTTAAATGAGTCGAAAAAGCTTTTCGTGCTTCGTGACTTTTTAATTGATGGCAGCACATGAAAACCTTCAATTTGCCATCATAAATTTTCCATTTAACTGTGCTGGAATGGGGCGTGGCGTAATTTATAACTTATCTATTAGGCAAGAGTGTGGGCTTGTTTTTTAATTATAATTTAACTGCTGATCGTAAGCAATTTATCTAGAGCAAGCCCAAGTTTAGAGTGGACCAAAATCCTTTACACACGGCTAGAGACTCGCAGCTTCAAAAACTTTCTCAATGCCGCAAGTGCTCCAGGAATGACTTTCAAGTTGACAATGGCAACAATATTTTGTTGCTTGTTGTGTGGCATGTAGTCGGATGTTATTGCGGTTCAGCTCGAGTGCCTGAAGGCAGCCAGCCAAACTAGTTTTCAAGTACCAAAGTGTGCCAAAGTCAAGTTCTGAGCAGGTTTATTGAAAAAAAAGTAATTCAAAACCCTTTACACACACAGCACCGGAATTCAATAGAAATTTAGAGAATTAATTGTAATTAAGTAAAAATTCAATTGGCGCACTAATTGATGCTGAATGCCAGAATGGAATCGCTGAAAAATTGAGGCAAATTTAATGAATCTGTGTGCCTTGGAAGGCGTGCAAACAAAGGAGCTGCCTGTTGCCGTCTGGTGGCTGGTGGGAGAGAGAGAGCGAGTGAAAATTACAAATAAAAAGGATTTTAATTAAATTAATACATGCTGCATTGTTTGAGCGCTCGGCGCGTGTTTGTCGCCGTAATTGAGTAAAAGATGGCGACACTTTACCAGCGCACACACACACACTCTTATATATATGTATATATGTACATGTAGACACGCACACACTGTCATTTATTTGAACAATGGTCGCTGCGGCTTTCAATCTGAAACTCGCCTGGGCTGCTGTTGGTGTCATGTATAATTAAGATTTTCGCTTCTAACATGAGCTCAACTTGCTGTCTCTCGCATTCCTTGTTTGTTTGCTTATTCTTTTTTTTTTTGTCGTTTCTCAGATTTATGTACATGTGTGTGTGTGTGTGTGTGTTGCTGACTGCGATAAGCTGCAAACCAACTGGCAGCAATGTAAACCTTTTGTTATTTTGGCTTTGTTTGCCAGCACTCTGGAGGATTAAAGTCAAAAATGCGTGTAATAAGCGCACATAGCCAACACTCAAGCGAGAGAGAGAGAGAGAGAGGGAGAGAGTGAGAATATTTATGTTGCCCGCTCGCCCGAGCTTAAACTGTGTCTTCTTCAGCCAAACATTAACACAAATGAATAAGCATTAATAGCTGGCTAAATATACATATGTGTGCGTGTGTGTGAGCAACAGTAAAAGCCAGCAATGTGCCAATAAACATTGCTGTTGAGTGTCGCTAAAGTTGCACAAATCAGCGTCGCAAACTAACATCAAATGTTAAGAACAAGAATTTTATTTAGAGCATAAATCTATCAATATATGGATATATATATTTATATATATATATTCCTATTTATATATAAATACAAACAAAAATCTGTGTATTAAAGAGATTAATGCGGCTAAAGAAATTGTTTAATTTTAGACGAGCTTAAAGGTCTAAAGACAGCTGCCGTTAAGTATACGCAACGTAGGCCCAACGCATGAATGAAAGTTGTTTTTATGTGCAGGCAGAATTCGCCCGGAGCGTAATGTGTGAAAATAGTTAGAGAAGCTAAAAATAGCTAAACAGCCAAAAGTAGCTAAACAGTAATTATTGCCTCAGCTTAAGCGTAAAGCAATGGAAGACGAAAAAACTTTGATATGTGAAATCAAAAAGCAATATTTCGTTGGAAATTCAATGTAAGCTCAAAGAGAAAATTACAACAGCTTTAAAATGAACGCACTGACTGTTACTTTAAGTAATGCTGGTATCTGTGGAGCTCTATTTGAGGCAGAGAAACCAGCAAGGACATGTGCCATAAAGCAAATCATATCAGGCTAACCATGTAAATATCCTGTGCAGTCACAGTTTAATCACACTCCATATTTAAAGCATCATATTCACAGTTTAAATTGCTGTTGCTTTTCGAGTTTATTTTGCACTATAAATGTAAATTGTAATGCCGTTATCATAAACGTGCTAAAAGACCACAAATTTGATAGGCAAACTGGACTTTTGTTATTTTGTGCTTAGCTGTAAATTAATTTGCACAGGACTTTACGGCACAGGCCACATGTAAAATAGGCAAATGCGCTTATCAACTGCGCAACAGCAGCGTGCACGTGTGTGTGTGTGCGTGTGTGTGTGAGTATATCACCTGCATGCGGGCTGCTGTCGCTTTATTGTGGTTTTGAGCCCACTTTTATGCGCAGACATAAAAGCCAACAGCAGCACACAAAATGCCGTACACACACACACACACACAGATAGGCATTCATATACAGCTGTGTGCCATTGTCTCGCATGTGCCGCAAAGTGCTTCAAGTGCATATGCTGTACAAGGTAATGTCTCAATGGAGCTAAACGCCTCCGAACAACGCTGCGTATACGCAATATTGAAGTTGTGCACTCTAAGAGCAAGCTTACGCCAGAGCTAACAAAGAACTATTCAGAGAGTATGAGAGTAATATACGCAAATTAAATACCCTTACAAATGGGAAGACTATATATAAAAATATATATTATAATATATTTCTATATAGGATTAATCTGTAATTAATAATAATAATAATAATATGTAGTTTATATGGAAATATTTTAATATGTTTTTAATAATATGTTACTCTTATAGAAATCTTAGCTAACCATCAAGTTTAAATTCATTTATCCATATATCATATAAAATTCCCATCGCTGTCCAATTGGATAAACTCCAACTGGAGTTTGTTCTACAATGCACACTGCCAGTAATTTCCTCGTCACAAAAGACGTTTCGTCTATCTGCACACATGCCAGCTGCATTTTCAAATGCAATCAGTTGAGTCCCGAACTTGAACAAACATAACTTTCAAAGCTGAGCGACTTGTGTGACTGCCTCAATGTTAGATTACATTCCTAAAGCCCACCGCAGGCGCATAGGAGAGCAGCCCAAAAAGTGCCCAAAAAGTGCCCAAATTGTGACAATAGAGAGCAACAGGCAAGAGGCAACATCGTAGCAGCTTAATTTCCTTTTGGCAACATTCTGCTTCGGGCTAATGTAGTGGAGCCATTTGGCTGGTAGTTAGGGACGCACTGGAGTTGACTCACTTTGCCTTTGTCGCTCTGCTCACATTTCAGAGAATTATCTAGGAATCCACTTAGCAACATTGCCAACTAACTGTTTCACTTGTCTAATTTTTTGCAGATTCATTGATGTGCCCATTGAGTCCTGTGGACGTTCGTCGCCTCTACGCATTGCGCTGCAGGCAAACGCTCCTGAGCTGCTGCTCATTCTGCTCAGGTAAGCAAGGGAAGGGGGGGGCAAGGGCATGCAGCCTGCTTGGGTGCACACTTCAATTAGCACAAAAAAATATGCATAGTGGCGGCATCATCATAATGTATGCAACACAAAACTCTATGCGGCGCTTAGCATAATCAAGTGGTACAACTGACAATGGAAGCACATCCCTACACCCCCGGCGGCAGCACCCTTGACAGGCGTAACGGCTCTTGAGCGAGATGCAAATATTAACATTAAATATGAAAGTCGCTGCCAAAGCGAATTTGCATGACAAGGCGTCTCCGCTGTGTCTCATGGCCAGCAGAAGAGGCAGCCGCAGCTACAGCCACAGCCAAGCAGCCTGCCACAAACTTGCGAGCATGCACTCAACAGCAGCAGCAGCAGCACTAGCAGCAGCTATAACAACAACAATAATATCATTGAAATATTCATAAAATTTATATGTAAACGCTTGCAGTTTCAACTAGTTTTTAGCCCGCACACAGACGTTGTCCTTGGCGCTTGGTTCTACGTAGTTTTTCTTTCTCTCTCTTTTTTTTTTTTTGGTTTCTGGTTGCGGTTGGCAATTTATTGTTTTATAACTCGATATTGGCCAAGTTGTTGGCCGTTTCCTAAACATTGTTGCTGTTGTTGCCGCGGCACGCCCCATTGCTCAGGCGCCTCTCGATGCAATTCTTGATGCCGCGCCAAAAACTATGCGCATATTGATTGCCAGCCAAAAAATCGAAGAGCCAAAGCGGCAAAGATTGCAATCAAATCAAAGCCGGGCACTAGATATAACAATTTATGTCCAATTGCACGAAATGCAAATGCTCTCAGCAAGTGCCATAAAGCGTTGCTAACAAGAGAGCTTCTTCCACTCAGATTCAATTCAGCTATGCGAATGGATAGTTATTAGGGCAAGGTTATCTTTTAGCACTGCATAAATACATTTTCAATTTCTAGCTATGAATGTGAAATGCAATTCAAGTTATGCTAATGTTGATGATAATGCTTATGATAATGGTGATAATAATAAATGCAGCTCATAGTTGGTTTCTAATTTGACACTAGAATTAACTGTCGGAGAGTAAGCGCTTTATAGTTAGTTTGTTGAGGAACTTTTCCCTCTAGTATCATATTGCACAGCTGGATTATTTTCGTAGCATACTTTTTGTTAGCTGTTTAATATTGTGTGAGATTATTGATAAGTTATCGAAGGTATTTGGTATCACATTTAGCGAGTCTGCATTTCATATTACATGGATTGCGAGGCAGATAATTGTAGCAAAGAAAGCTAGAATAGAAAGAGGACAGAGGAAGTAAGGAATGAGAGTATTAGGGACAGACAAATCTCAGCGCGCTTGATTCTTATTAGAATCAAATTCCTACTGCTAACCAAAGGCAGAATGAATAGCTAATAAGCACACAAAGGGGTTACTAGACTACCCAGTATGGCTTTAATAAATCAAAAAAAAAAAAAAAGAATCAAATTCCTTCAAGTGCCATTAAAGGAGAACAAAAAAAAAAAAAAAAAAAAAAAAATAAATAAAAAAAAAAAATAAATTTAACTAAAGGCAGACCAAAATAATTTTATTAGTTAAAAATTGTTATTATTCGCCCTTCTATGCTATTTTATGACCTCAAAAAAAATTTAATAAATAGGAAATGATCAAATTTTAGAATTTCGAATGGAGTTAAGCTATACAAAAATTTTTAATTTTCTAAAAAAAAAAAATGAATAAAATAAAAATGTATATAAAATTGTTATATATATGTTGATAAAATAAAATTCATAAATTTGTTAGGTTTAGCTCATAACTAAAAATAGTTATAATTTCCTTTATTTTCTAACTAAAAATAGTTATGATTTGATTGAAATCTCATACAGATCTCTTGAGCAAAGACAAATATTCATTATTCACTGTCTACCCTATAAAGCACAGATTGCAAACGCTTTCGTATTCATGACTAAGCATCCATTGATTGAGCTCTCCTCTTCTCTGACTACTCTCTCTCTCTCTCTCTTTAATGGCATTGCTTAAGCATAGCACTTATTCATAGTATAAATAGATGCTAAAGCACCGTCTCAGA
The DNA here is from genome assembly GCA_035045965.1 of Drosophila aldrichi. NCBI lineage: Eukaryota > Metazoa > Arthropoda > Insecta > Diptera > Drosophilidae > Drosophila > Drosophila aldrichi. The sequence goes on from JAWNOM010000040.1 coordinate 2,388,144, forward strand.
CTGCATTCAGTGCTGGCGAGCTGGCTGGCTTATTATGACAAACATTGTGAAGGGTTTGCTTTGTTTCTGATTTGTGTTGAGTTTCGATTCTCGATTCTCGATTGATTTCGCTGATGATGCGGTCATTATTTGTGGGTTTCGATTGTTTACGCTTTTCATTTGTGTTTGGCTTTTCGCATTGTTGCATTTTCAATTGAAATTGGCCATGAAATATGCAAATTGACGCCATTCAACTACGTTTTGCCGCGCACCTGCATAAATTTTCAAATATTCATGAGCATGGTATGTGCGATATGGCATGTATATGTGTGTAAATGCAGAGAAGAACATATTACAGTTAATGCCATAAATGTGTTATTTTTACACTTAAAGAAAGGTAAAGAATTTGCCAAAAAAAAAACAGAGTTTAATAGTAATATTTGAATTAAATATATTTTTTTGATATAATAATTTTCCATTTTTTTATTTGAACCCAATTTTAATTTTGTCTTTGTTAACTACACTTTTAATGAAATTTTTTCTGAAATTTTCTTTCATTTCATTTCTTTTTTTTTTTTTTTTTTTTTTTACTTTTGATTTGTTTTCTGTCTAAGTACTTAAATATACATTACGCAGCTTATCAGATGGGAATGCAAATAGAAAAGTCGCAGCAACGACTGGGACATTTTGACAAACATTTTCAATTTAAAATGTGACAGAGCCCTGATGCCCTGCGCCATTAAGCATTTGCCGTTTGCTGCCAGCTGCTGCTGCTGCTTCCGCATGCCACATTTGCACTTCATTTGCAATTTACCACACGCATGTGTGTCTGTGTGTGTCTATGTGTGTGTGTGTGTGGATATGACAGGACGTCGACTACATGACCGCGAACCGTGTTCTGTTCATTATTTCATTAGCACATACTGTTTATCAGCGCTTCAAAGCCTTATCGCCCCTTTCCTGCCGTACCGCACCGTCCCGATTTATTGTACCTGCATTGTGAGCAACGTCGTCAACAAATTACAGTTAAGAACCGCAAGCATTTGCGCCGGCTAACCAACTACGTGCATCCAGCACATTGCACGTAAACCGCAACTGTTACCTCGTGACCCCAGACCCCTGACCCGTCTACCGTCTACCGTCTTTCATTTCAGATACGGCGCCGCACCACAGCCACCCGACGGCGGCACCTCCGTGATAATTGCGCTGCTCGACAAACTCATCGAGAATGGACGCAATTATAGTTACGAGCTGGTGCTCTGCCTCCAGATCCTGATGCGCAATGTGCCCATGATTGAAATGCCTTTCAAGGTGAGTAGCAAACAATCATTCAGCTGACACTCGTTATTCGTGACTTCACTGTGAATGTTCCCAGAAAGAGTTTCTTTGAGATTTCAATAAGATATACATATATGTAATTATATGTAAAAGCCTCAATATAATCAATAATAATTATTAATTGAATGATAATTATAAATATTAATTATACAGTTTAAACTTTACATAATATTAATAGAAATAATTTATTGCAAATACTCATAATTTATAGAAGAAATAATATTTTTAATTCTCATATAAAATTCCAAATTCATTTTATATATTAAATATTGGCCATCTCTTAGCTCTGTTAAGAGTCAAGAAATTTCTGTTACGAAAACTCAACTGGAAACTATTTCTGGAAACTGGAACTTGTTTGTCTGTTTGTTCGCTTTGGCAGATGAAATGTGTCCAGCTGCGGGCAGTGCGAACTCTCTGCGTTTATCGGGCAACTGTGCTGTTAGCTCGCTTTTAACTTGTCACCCCCCTCTACTCTCTTTGCAGCCTATGGTGTACGGGACACGTCGGGAGATGTTCTTCGAGCGCTATGGACGACTTCTAATGGACAAAATCGTGGGCAAGGAGCAGGTCTATGGTGTGCCGACGCTGCGACATTTGTGCCGGTAATTATCAACTGAGAGAGCATAGGGGCATTGGGCCGTGTCTACTGCTGTCCACTTGTCTTTGAAGTCCTCGGCCTGAAAGGCTGCCGGGTCAGGCGGGCTTGACAGGCGACGCTGCTGACGTTTGGCAGCCGAGTTCAACTTTGTTTTTTATTCAATTACTTTAGCTGAGATTGCTGCTGCTGCTGCTGCTGCTGCTGGCGCTCCACACTCACAGCTCACAGACGATAAGCCCGGAAAATTTAATAAGTACAAAAGTCGCAGCAGCGGCGGCAGCGGCGCTTGGCTCTGTCTGATTGACAGACAGTTTGACAAAGCATTTTGTTGACGCTCCTCTGTTGCTGTTGCGCCTGCCAACTGGCCTTAAATTTGGCTGCTCTTTGTTTTAGTTGGGCTCTGTGTCGCTTTAATGACATGGCTTTCCGCTTCCCTTCTCTATGATGTCAATCTCGAGGCCTTAGCCGCCGTCTCAGGCCGACTTGTGTTTCAGTCAACAGCTGTTGGCCAAATTTAATTGAATTTCGTACAAATTTGATTAGCAGTCAGCACTTTAATCGATAAGCTGTCAAGCTATTTACTAATTTGATAAGTTGCCTACAAAGAACTTTGCTGTGGCTTTTCCACTTTGTGCTCCGATTTCGCTGTGGGGCCGCACGCATTGACCCCAACTTTATTTTTTCTATTTGCCTCGCATGTTTGCCATTTGCCAACTCACGTGTCACATAAAAATCGCAACGACTTTGACTCACCCACACAGGCCATTTGCAGTTGTGTGCGTGTGTGTGTGTGTGTGTGCTTAAATACCCTGTAAGCTGAGTGTGATGATAGAGGGTGTTTAGCATATTGTATGGGACTTTGCATATTCTGATTTAGATCTCAAATTAGTTTTTATGAGAATTTTGGCAAATGAGATTTGAACTTCATTTCTGGTATAAGATTGGCTTGAATACATTTTACTATCTACTTTTATCTACAATATTATTTGACTTAGTTTTTATTGCCTCAGATGTTAGCTGAAATATTCGTACATAAAAAATTGAAAAAAATCTTTAAAAAAAATAATGTTCCACAAAGAAAAACATTTTTCTAATAAAAAATTCGTTCACAATCATCCATTCCATTAGCATTACAGGGTATCTCTAGTGCATATATATCTTTAAAAAATATATACATATGTATATCCAATCTGTTTACATTTTTCTTCAGCTATTTGCCAGTTGATTTTTCCTTGGCCAATGTTTGTGCTGGGAAACTGCGCTCCTGCAACTGGACTAGCATATATGGCTGGCTGGTGAATATACATATATCGAGTCTATATGTGCTCCACATGCATGTTATATTATATTCAGCAATCAATATATATGCAGGCGCGCTGTGGCGACCGCAGTCGTGAAACAGATTTCAATTTCAATGCCTGCGGCTGGCGCTTGACGGGCGATTTATGTATTTCTCTGCGACAGCTTAACTACTTTGCCCAGCCGACTATTTGATTTCAATTAAGGCCTTATTAATGTGACGTATGGGCCACAGAACGCAGTCCAGTCCCAGTCCACGCCAGCAGTTTCCCTCGCCATTTTCGTAAGCGTTTAGCACTGCCGTTGCTTGGGGACACGCTTCATTGATGTGGCCGGAAGAAAAGAAGGCCATAATTTACAGCTGTAAATAATGTTGACAACGCAAATTAACGGCTACATAAAAACTTGCTCCCAGCTGACTGAGGCGGGCAGCTTAAGCGAGAGATTAGCATATTCTAAGGCTGGCGTCGCCTCGTTTTATGATGCCAATTTCTGTTGATGTTCAAGTTTTTGCATTTCGCACCAAGTATTTCGCAATTGCCACAGAAAAGCCCACTCACACACACACACTCCACACACACACACACGCGCGCGCACTCGAGCAAGGCTCAGTAAGTTTCCTTTGGCCGCCTCGAAAGCAGCTTTCACTATGCCTCAAAAAAGACGCTTGATTGCGCGCGAATCAAGTGGGGAAAGGTGAAAAAGTATGCGAACAAGCGAGGCAAGCAAGAAAAATCTACACACCATTTCCGCCACTCGAACTTCTCTCCCTCAGTTGCTTCCGCATACCCTGCAAAGCGAGCAAGGCTCAACTATAGAATACTCTATCAAATAGGCAAAAATTAACAAAGAAATTTTAGTTTTTTTAAGCTTATAAATAAATGTAGAATATATTATGTAAATTCAAAAGATCCTAAATACTGTCTAATAATTCCCGAATAATATTTTATAGAGCATCAGCTAGTCATGCTACTCATTGCTTTTCTCGAATGCCGCAAAAAAGAGAACAAGAAAAGAAGAAAAAGAAAGTGAAGAGAAACGCAACTTTTGTGCGAAAGTAAAGTTTATAGAAATTTTCTTACAACAAAAGTTTTAAGCACATGAACTTTGCTGAGCTCCGCTCGGCTCTTGGCTGATTTTTTAGCTCTTTCTACTTTATTCCGTTATAGCAGCTTATTATGTGAAACTTAAATTAATTTATGAAATAGCTGGTCGAGATTGACAGGCAAAGCAAGTTGCCGAAAGCTGCTAGCTTTACGGCCAATTCCGGGAATATACTCCACAGATTTGCCTAAGAGATATGTCTAGAGAAAGTCAAACTCAAATATTAGTTATATAACCAAATTTTCTTTACTCTATCGCCCAGCTGTCGCATTCGGGATGTGCTGCGCGAGCACAATCAGCTGCCAAATGGCATCGATACGCTGCGGCTGCCCAAGCGCCTGCAGCGCTATATTGACCTCACTGAGGAGCTGGACGGAACATCGCCGCTGCCACAGGAGAAGCCCGTGCAGCGGCCCACAAAGGCCGTGCAGCGCCTGGAGACCATCAGCAGCGGCACCGAGAGCGAGGACGAGAGCGACAATCATGTGCAGCTGCTGGAGGCTGTCACCGATGCGGAGAAGGCAGCTGTCGCCGCCTTTGTGGCCACCGCCGGCGAAGGCGTCAGCATTGGCGAGGCCAAGCAGGCGGCCGTTGCGGCCTACGCTGCTGCCCAGGATGTGAGCCCACCAACGGCCCAGGCGATGGCCACCCAGTCACCGCCTAGCTAATTCTACAGTATTTCACACAGTTCTTTGGCACTCACCGATAGGTGTCCTCGCTGATGTTGATGCGGCCGGGCACGCCGGTTGTCTCGGTGCGACTCGTCAGGTTGACCGTGTTGCCAAAGAGGCAATATCTGGGCACCCGGTTGCCGATGACGCCGGTGACCACCTCGCCCGAGTGGATGCCAATCGTGATTTGCTGTGAATGGATAAACAGACACATATATACTTAAGACAAACTGTTTTACAGACAAGCTCCAGCGGCTGCTTAACTTTGTAATTTATTAACTGAATAAAATGTTGCCTAACACCCAGCTAAAGTATGTGCCACGCTCAGATTACCAACTCCAACACTTCATTGTGCTAATAAACTTTCCGAGCAGGCCAGACAGCAATGACTCAAGTTCTGCACGAAAATGTGCCAAGAGTTGCAAGTTGGCAGCCAAAGCCGGGGCGAAGTTGCCACAATTACTTTGAAAAAGTTGCAGTTGCCATTGCCACATCCTCTGCTGTTGCTGCTATTGCTGCTTCTGTGTTGGCCAAAACTTTTCTTTAATTAAATTTAAAACGAAATGAGCTGCGGCTGCGGTCAAAATACCAAAAACGCAGAAACCAAAAACCAAAAACCCAAAACCCAAAAGCGAAAGGCGAAAGGCGACAATCCCCAGCAGGTGATGTTGCCCCAAAGCTGGTCAGGAATGTGTGGCAAGGTGTATAGATGCTTAGCTGCTGGCATGTGTGTGTGCTGCATGAGAAGCCAATGCAGACAGAATTTACAATGAAAAACAGTTGAAGCTCTTGACTGGCATTTAGATTGTAGTCGCAACTAAAGCTGAGGGAATATACAATGAATTCTGGGTAAAGTAATGAAATTTTCTATATTGAAAATATAGTTGAAGTTCTTATCTAATAAGCGAGTTTTGCATATAAGAATATTGTTTATTAATCGATAATATTTCTTATAAAAGATATGAGGGCAATTATATAGATAGAAATAATTAAACAAGAACTGACTTCAAACCATAAATTTCAATCTTTAATTCTTCTAGTGTTGCAAAATCGCTAATTTGTGTAGAGACAAGAAATTTAATAGAAGATGAGAATGAATTCAACTGCATAAAGCAAATTATATACACTGCGTTTTATCAGTGAACAGCTGTCTTCAGCTTTCATCAGGGTATAATGGTTTTGTTGAAATGTATGTAACAGGCAGAAGGAGGCGTGGCAGACCTCACAAAGTATTCTAGATCAGGGTGACGAGCTGAGCCGGTTTAGCACTATTCGTCTGTCTATTTCTTCTAAGTATTCCCTCTACGTAGTTCTTCCAAGTATCGCCGGTAACTATATCCTCTTTATTCTATGTATTTCCCCTGACTCATTTCTTTTACGTAATACCTCTACGTATTTCCTTTACGTATTTCCTTTACGTAATTCCACTACGTAACTGCTTAGCTGATCGATCGCACGCTCTACTTCACTTTACTGCGCTGACCTCCACCAGGCCTGGACGACTGAAGACTGACTGAAGAAATGCTGCAGCTGCTGCCCTTTATATAGGGCCACATTTACACAAGTACTGTCTCTCTCAAAGGTTGAGCCCGACGGTAGGCAGAGCTCTTTGCAGTCGAGCTTCAAGTGAGCAATGGGAACGCTCTCTGCTGCTGTGAGCATTCTAGCTTCGTTTTACCTAAATACAAATACCAAATGAGAGCTGCTGCGCACACATAAACAACTTTAATGATCTTCTGCACTTTTTCTCTCCTTGCTTTTACTTTTACTCAAGCACTGTCGCTCTTAAAGGTTGAGCCCATGCCTGTTTATGCGTGCGTGCCTATGTGTGTCTATGTATGTGGGCTTGCGTGTGTGTGTGTGTGTTTCTTCACTAATTTTATTAGTGTACTCTATTTTATTCTTCCAAATATGCATTTAATATGGTAAATGCATTATTACAGAAAATACAAAACAAGACGGACATTGCAGAAAACCAATATACTCATTTCATTTCGTGAATGAGTATAATAAAAATAAAATGGTAGAGAAGGGGACATGCAATGTGTTGCTTATCAGGCTAACGCAGTCAGCAATAATTTCATTTACTTTCAATATTTGCTATAACAATAGCTAGGTTCACTGTTTTTGCTATATAGCTCAAACCGAAATGCTTCTATGATAGAAATAAATTTAAATAAAAATAATTTAATTTTTTTTTTTTTTTTTTCAATATATTCTACAATATATTCTACAACAATAATTTCTTTCAATACGATTATTTTATATAATATACTCTTTTTTATCCAACTTGAGTAATTTATGCATAAGCATACTCCCCACAACAGTAGCATAAATAGTCAATCAATCCTTACGCTCAACTGCTTGTATACAGGGTATATCAGAAATAGAATACGCTGCAGTAATTACGTGTCTTAGTTTTGCCAATTGAACGCGACGAGGTCGCCCAGAAGTGGGTTGTGTGAGAACTGTCGAAAACTTTGCTCCATTCATTTGGACAGCATTGAAGAGCGTGTCCAATGCTTTTATGATTGTGCTCAATGTGGCTCTCTAGCTGTGGATTCGCACAGAAATTGCGGGTAACTGAATCAAATCAATGTCTGGTCGACCATGCGGCGAACAAATGTAATTTTGATATGTTGCTTGCGAATTAGAGCGAAGCGTTGCTATTCAATAAGAGCTTCAATTGTATACATATAGCTCCAAAATGCTCAGTAAGTTTGTGAATTGTGTGAATTTACTCAGAAAGTGCACTTAATATATGCAGAATAATGTAAGTACATCAATTGGAATTGTGGGTGTTTAATTTCAAAGAGGTATATATGTTAAATAATTCATATAAAATATTTGGTAATAATTATGATATATGTATCTACTTATAATATACATATCAAGCAACAGTATAAAGTCTCATTTCAGCATCAAAAGTTTGTTCAAACTTCTTCAACCAACTAATCAACTCACACACTGCATTTGCCATACAGGGTATTAACAAAAGGAACTGCAGGCGAAAGTTTATTTGAACAGTTGTAGTAATATTTATTGATTGCAAGCAGCTGGCAGAACGCGCCAAAAGAATAGAAAGCTTTTTGCTAGGAAAACAGAATTGCATAATTGGCTACATGAAAAGGGCGGAGGTGGGAGGTGGGAGGTGGTAGGTGGGGCAACAGTGCTTCAGGGTATTCTGTTACATTTTTATTGTTTTCACATGGCTGTTGTTGTGCAGCTAATGAAGCGCGAAATAGCCACAGAGCAGCAGGAGAACGAATCCGGTTGGGATTTGTTAATTGCATTCTGAGCCATCTATCAATTTGGCTCTTTGCCTGTCGAAAGGCAAACAAGTTTTGTCTTGTTCGATTTTACTTTTTGTTTTGGGTTTATTTATTTCGCTCACTTTTTTTTTTTTGGCAGTCGGTCGTGCGCATTGACCATACTGCACTTCGAAGTTGAGCCGGAGTGAGTCCGGCTACGTGCATCCGGCTGCGTTGCCAAAAGCAATCACTCATAAGATGAGCAACGGTGGCAGCCACAGCAGTTCACAGTAGTCGCCTTGCATGCAACACGAGTGGAAGACGAATGGGACGATGGCTTAAGACGACGCACTCGTGGTGTGTGGTGTGAGGGGGGGGGGGGGGGCAGGGCGCGGGCGCGAGGCTATGAAAATGCTAGCAAAAACAACTTTGACAATAAAGCCGGGCGACATGAGCTGAGCATTCGAGGACGACTTCCTGCAGCAAGCAAGAGTGACTGCAACAAGCCACAAGCATTGTCCACACGTACAACAATGCTGACATCGGCGCCAACGTCGGGCTGGGCAGCTGTAATTGTGAAGGATGCCATCAAGTCGACAGACCCTTGTCCCCTCAAATACACATACATACATAGATATCTTTTCCTGTGTACATGTCTCTCGTATATTTTAAGCTCAAGCATTCAAAGTGTTTAAGCCCACACGAGAGAGAACAGAAAGAGATCTTGGAAAAACAAGCGTGCTCTGTCAGAAGTAGAAGAATAGATACCCTATATCCCATATATGAAAGGATGGAGCTCTAAGGCTGACTGAAGGAAGAACAAATATGTCATAGCAGATGAAGAAGAGAGAGAGAGACATAGATCCACTATTTATCAACTCTAGCAGCTGTACTCCAACTTAAGCGTGGAATCAAGATGGTGTCAAATTTACATACCCTTTAGCAAACTCTTTGCAAATTGCAGCAGGCCGCAGCTCGACGCAGCTGACGGTCAAGTGGCACGGGCTGCCAAGGTCTTGGGGCTGAGACAGTGGTGCGGCGGTGCGGCGGCTGACGGGGATCGGAATGTGTTGTCAACCCAAGCACGTCACACAACTTGATGCTTGTGCTTTGACACGGTGTCATCAATTTGGAATTAATTTCAGCAATTTACACAATTTGCCACAACTTTTTGCCAGCTCAACTTTTGCAGCATATCAACTAATTTTAAGCTCTACTATGTATATATGTATGTGTATGTGAAGAGGGTATTAAATTTGTGTATATTATATGCAACAGACTGGAACAGATATTATTGATGAGATATAATGACAACGATCATGCTAATATTGCTTATGTGGGCACTTGAAATTCGAGTAGCTAGTTATATTTAATTTTTATACCCTGAACCCACTGAAAATGGAAAATTATTCAGCTTACGTCAGGCAGGCTCATCGCATTTAGCTTATGTATGTCATAAATTCGCTAGAAGACTTAAATTAAGAGGATTTATATTGCTGTGAATCATGAATATGTTATTTATTTCGTGAGCATAAAGAGAATAAATTTCTCCACAAGCTTTATATTATTCAGTCCTTGGCTTTGATGTACTTTATACCGAGTCGTGTAGCATTCAGCTTTTGTCATGTAGGTGCCCTAAATCAAGTTTCAGCTTTTGTGTTTGAAACATTCACTAGAAGAGTTGAATAGAGTTTCTTAATCATTCAAAAGGCTATGCCTTTTATCTAGCGAGCAAATGCTAATCAATATTTCCAAAAGTTTCATAGATGTACATCCCTCGAGTGTCATATCATTCAGCTTCTGTCACGCAATCTCGGAGCAGACGAAAACGGCTTTTTTGTTAATATTTTACGTGCTGCTTGTCACGTCAATTTGCGAGTCGTAGTCCTCTGGTGTCTGTGCCCCATTGATATTTATGCAACATTGAGCCGTTGCCTAAATGCATTCAGCAACAAATTGCGCGCAGCTTGTTCAGCTTGCTGCACGAATCGGGGCCAACTTTCGAATGCTTTCAGTGCGCACAATTAGCAGGCAGCCAAAGGACTCGCCACCAACTAGCAACCGTCTCTCTCTCTCTCTCTCTCTCTCTCTCTCGTTTTCTATCTCTGTTTGCCACCGCCTGTTCTGCCACTTGACAAAGTTGTACATTAGTTGTGCATACAATTTGCAGCATTCATTTAATATTGTCGCGCCTCGAGTGTGCAGCAGACAGCAGCGCTGTAAATAACCCAAACTTGTTGCCAACTAAAGAGTTATTAATCGACCCTAACTGCATGCAATGCAAATCATATTTCAAATATCCAATTACATCAACTGAGTTATTTCCCACATAATTACAAAGAGAATGCGAATTTCCATTAAGTCGAAACATTTTCATTGTTGATTATCGATTAGAACTTAAATTGATTGCATATGGAATGCAAAGGACTAAACTGACTAGAATTTGCCTAGATTTCTGTGTGGGGCTTTAGTTACAATAATATATATATATAATTTATAATTTCATCAGCAGTTGAGACAAGACACAAACGGAATATATTTAATCACTTGTTACTGAGCTTAGCTCTTATCAAACTTACCACTGGATTTGAGCCCATTTTCACATTCTTGGCCATGTCCATCATGTCGAGAGCGACGCGTGCCATGCACTTGGCATGATCCTCGCAATGATCCGGCAGCCCAGAGACGGCCATATACTTGTCGCCCACAGTTTCCACCTGGCGAGTAAATAATACACACAGATGAGCGCATGTGTGTGTGTGTGTGTGTGTGTGTGTGTGTTAGTAGAGTAAATAGATATTCAAACGGCTGCCAGGCAAATTGACAGCTGACCTAAATGCGAGCTGGCAAATTGCTTGACCCGGTTCAATTTTGCCAACACTCTGCGGCCGAGCACGAAAATTGTAATTAAGTGTCAGGTTGATGGCAACGTTTTGACAGCCATTAAAGGCGCATTGAGGCGAGTGCATCAAAAATACATTTATATGTGTATATTATAGATATATCTATGTATATCTATATATATCTCTTTAATGGCACTCACCTTGTAGACGTTCAGGTTGCGCTTGGAGTCGGTCAGCGCATCGAAAACTGTGTAGAGCTCGTTGAGCATTTTCACAATTTTCATGGCGCCCTCGGGATCCGTGTTGGCCGCACAGTACTGCCCAAAGCCCACAATGCCGGAGAACATCAGCGTTACGGAGTCGTAGCTGTCAAAATAAATAGAAACATTAAATAAATTGCGGCCATTGACAGCTGCGGGCGGAGCCTTAGAGCTGGCTGCGTGTCGTGCTGAGACATTCTCGATGACTTATCTATCTATCAGCTTTATCTAGGTTAATGAGTGCTGTGTCGTGACACGACTTTGCATATATCAAACGAATGTTAACACAATTGATTCGAGTTACCTTTATATACGTTAAGTTGATCTGAGTTACATTTGATTAAAGACAGACTTTTCCTGATTGAACAGCTACTAATACAATTTATCCCGATATTTATATACCCATAAATATATACATATATGTACTATGCATACTAATCGATGTTTAACACAATTTATTGAATATTCATTTGATTCACTATACATTAATGACTCTCTCTATGTGTCGTGTCAGTTTTTATGTCAATAATTATTAATTTATTAACGCATTTGCATGCGTGTTACCAAATATCGTTTACCAACACGCACTTGTCAAACTTGAATTATTACAACAAGCCTCACGGAGAGCAGCAAGGACAGGCCAATAATTTATATAGCCTGCTTAGTGTCGTATTTTCAATAAATACAAGTGCTTCTTAACTAGCCTATAAATTTCATACTCTGCTCTTCTTCATAAAACCTTCATATCATGCGGCACGATACGAGTCCCCCCGGCTGGGTGGATGGGTAATCGTCGGGTTGGGGCTTCTTGGCTTACCGTTTGGGCGGCACTGGACGCTGATGTCGTAACTCATTTGCCACCGACTTGGGTAGCACCGAGTAGAGCAGCCTGGCGGGGAACATCGGGGCATCAGGGCAGCAGGGGGAGTGGCAACAAATGACAAACAAATGGAAAGAAAATGTTCGAGTAATTTTAATTTCGCGCCTGAAAGCATGCAACGATTTGTTCGTTGTTCGTTTGTTTTTTTATAATTTTAATTGTTAAAGCCATACGAGGTTTTTCACTAACCTCTTTGTGCACTTATTATCACTTCATTCAGCCCATTAGGGCCGTTGTTCGTGTTTTTTTTTTTTTTCTGAGCGCTCTTTGCTAATGTGTTTCTATTTGTGTTACGCTTTGGCATCGCTTACCCGCCTGCCCCGCTTACCTGTCCGTCTTCTGCTTCTCGCTCTCCAGATCGCGAAACGTTTGCTGTAGCTTATCCGTCAGCATTTCCAGATTCTTGGTCAGCTTGTACTCCGCCTCGAATTTCTCGGAAAGCAGCACCAAATCTCTGGCCGCATCGTGCAGCGGCACATCCGAGATGTAGAGTCCCTTCCTATAAATGATGTTGTTGTTGTTGTTGTTGTTGTGAGGGTGAGTGGAAAAAAAATGAATAAATGACGCGCATTTTATATAACTTAAGTCTATTTGGATTTAACTTGGCTTCAGCTGGAATGCCGGTAAATAAAATAAAAAATCGCTGTGTCTAAACAGGGGGGAGAGACGCGCGCGTGTGTGTGTGTGTGTGTGTGTGTGACCGGGCTTATAGTCAGGTGGCAATACATATTTGCTGTCACCAATAAATTTAAGCGAAATATTTGCCATTTCTTTCAATTTCGAGGCGCAAATAATAAACAACGGGCCGTAAAGTGCCAGCAGCTGCTCTATAAATCTACATTTAAATAAACAAATGTAAATTTTTATGCTTTAGGTAATTTTAATGCACAACAGATAGCAAAAGATCTGCCATGAGATTATCTGGCACAATGTCTGTATTCATTTGGGATTATGCTCAATTTTTTTTTTTCCAGAGAAATCGCTTATAGAAAAGCCATATTATGTAACAATGGAAGAGCGAAGCAAACATTTATGAGTTTGCCTATGGAACGAACACAGAAAGAGACGGAGAGAGAGAGAGAGAGGGTGCGACTGTTTTGGTAGAGGAGTAGGTCATGAAATTGTTGCTGTCGTAATCATTGATTACAATACACATTTCTGTGCACTCAATTGGAAAATTTGTGTAGATTAGTTGGGCACAGGAATAGTAAGTTATGAAATGACTTGAATCCATTTTTTGTACTCATTCACGAAATGAAATGAGTATATTGATTTTGTGTAATATTCGTGCTGCTGTCCGTCCGGATGTCTATAAGCCATTACAGTTAATGAAGCAAGATATTTGAAAAATGCAATACTTTGATCTGGTAAAGTCAGACAATTATTCTGATGTACTTGTTGGAGTTGTGTTAAATGAGGAAATATTATTTGCAGGACTATCATTTCATTTATATTCTAAATTATGAATCTAAAGATTGGAAAAAAAATAAAATAAAAATAAAAGAACACAAATAAAAATAAAATGTTTGCCTCATATAGGTATGGCACATATATTATCCAATGTTTAGTTGAATATCTGCGTTTTTCTCCATGATTTCTTTACCAAAACAGATTCAATTGGCTTTAGAATGTGAATTCGACTATTAAACACTTTATAGCGCTCGACTACAAAAACTTTACTTGTTTCCATTTCCATTTCATTGCAAATATATGGCAATTGGTCTTCAAATTTCAAATTTGTTTCATTTACTGTTCTACTCACTTGGTTAGATCATCCAAATTCATGACGCTCGGATAGCACTGAAACAGTATGCGATCCGTTTCGGGTATATACATCATTTGTCCCTGCAAGATGGACAGAAGAAAAACGTAGAGAGAGGAGAGCTCAGTGGAAAATTGAACCAAAAACAAAACAATTATCGTAAAAATGAGTTTAATGCAATGCTTTTGTGGCAAGCCGCATTAAATTTAATGCAAAGCAATTTCAGTTTCAATTCCAATGGCGGCTGTGCTTAAGCGGCCATTTTGCTTATTCATTATGTGTGTGTGGGTGACCGCATATTGAATTGTGCTGGACTAAAGAGAGAGAGAGAGAGAGGGAGAACATTTTGCTTTGGCAAATCAAAGCATAGCTTACCTTTAGTCTCAGGAAGCGCTGCTCGAGCCGGCTGCTCATGGCGCCCTGCCTCGTCTGGAGCACATAGATGGTGTTTATGTGCGATAGAATGTTCTCGAATGTTAGCTGCAGGTGTGGCCTAATGGCCTCCACTACCTCTATTAGCGAACAGTTCTCTTCGGCCACTCTGCGGCGAACAAGAAGAAGAGGAAGAACGTAGAAGGTAGAAGGTCGCTCATAATGGCTAATCGCAAACATGACAAAGCCTGGCACTGGCTATGGAGCTCCATTAGCCCTTAACTCACCTGGGTATAACGCGGGATACGGCCTTGCCGGCCTGCACGATTTTCATTTGTCTATCGAACATGAGGTGGAAGGGGAACACCTTGCAGAAAGTCGCCGGCGAGATGAGGGGCGCTGTTGGGCGAAAGGGTTTCAACCGATTAGCCTGGCAATTAGCCAAATTAATAGAAAGCGCTTTGCTTGCGCCCATTACCTTCGCACAGAAACTCCATATCATCGATGGCCGCCTGTTCATCCTTTTTGGCATCGACCTGCGACTTGGCTGCCACATTGATCTCGCGTATCAGAAACTGGACATGGTCATAGCGCTCGATGTCGTCGCTCTTGTTCTTCAGCAGACGCAGGCACTTCTGCTCCTTGTCGCCGTCACAATCGAAGCTATCCTGCACGAGTGGGCCACATGTCGCGCCGCCTGTGGCCTTCGATGTGGCCGGCAATTGCTCGCCAGCTGTGGATTGTGTGGGGGAGGGGGGCCATTACAATTGAAGATTAATAGCAATGGCAAAGAAGAAGAAGAAGCAGGCAATATATATGGCTAGAGATGAACAAAAACTGGCGTGACACGAAGGGATGTGAACTTAACTTAGTTTACCCTGTGCTGAAGATTATAAATCGATAAATCGATAAGTAGACTCTTTAGTTTCTGTAGATGTCTTACTATTTTAAATATTTAATACGCTTTAGTTAGTCACAGAGCATAAATCAAAGAATTTGATACTCTTAAATCTCAGATTAGATCGATAATATTATCATATTTTATCTGGAAGAGCTGTATTCAATGTATTCATCTCTAGTATTCAATGCTGTAAGGCTTTGATCCAATTGATTTCTGCTAGATAATATGTGAGTAGGCGATATATGAATATGTACTTCTAGAGATGAACTAGTATTGTCGTGACACGAAAGAACATAAACTAAAATATTTGATTAGCTTACTCTTATCTGAACGGAAACTAACACTGCTAGCTGAATATCTCATATTAAATCTCTAATATTGCCCTCAGCCTCGCTTCTCACGAGGCCATCTCTAATCTCCAATCGACTTCGGTTAGAGACGTTGCCTGCGGCTGGCTAAGCTTTAAAAAGTTTCGCTTTCTGCTGACTGTGGCCAAAGTGTAATTTACAGACAACATCCAATCGCTATTAATTGTGGCATATTGAAGGCGCTAGTCCATTATACCCGCTGCTAATAGTGCACGTAATGAGCCCAGAGCAATTTGCTGGCCTGAATAGTTGCGCCTCGCTTACCCGGCTCAATGGCAATTTGCTGAGCGTCGTTGTTGTTGTTGATGTTGTTGGTGCCGCTGCTGCTGGCATTGTTGTTGTTGGCATTGTGATTATTATTGTGTTCGGCTGACAGTTGGGCGGCTGCTGCAGCAGCGGCAGCGGCAGCATCTGCTGTCGCCTCATCGGATCCGCCAGCTGTCGTCTCAGTGTCCAGTTGTTGTTGCTCGCGTGCCAGGGCGCGCTCCTTCTCGGCCTCATCGATGGGCTCGCCCTTGCGCTTCACAATGTCAATTTCCACTTCGACGCCGTGCAGCTTCGAGGCGACGGCCTGTAAGAGATAATGCGGCGGGTTAACTTTGTGAGCGCAGGTGTCAGCGCAGGTGGCTGACCAGCCCCCCGCCTACCTTCACTATGCCGATGACAATGTGCTCGAGGCCAGGGCGTTCCGAGTAATAATGCAGCAGCAGTTCGCCATCCTGTTCCGTGCAGCGAAACGAAGGCGCTCTCATGCCTGGATACAGGGTGCCCAAATGGTCGTGCAATGCATCTAGGTTCTGTATGCAGGCCATAAAATTTGCGTTGTTGTTTTCGTTGTTGTTTTTACAAATGTTTTCCCATGAAAATGCAGCAAAAATTCAATTTCATTTTTCATTATGACTAAGGAATGGGGCTCAGATGGATGACGAGGACGCCTGATGATGTGCGTCGTTGATGGTGCGGTGAAAAGTGTGGAAAATTGAAAATAAATCGAATGTGAGTGCAACAAAAGGCCATGCCCCAAACGAGCTGCAGTAGTATGTGTCTGTATGTGTGTGTGTGGGTGTGTGTGCCTCTCGCTCTTAGTTTCTATCTCATTCTCACACACACTCTCTGGGTGCAGTGAAGCAAAATAATGCTTATCAATGCGACTGAAAGCGAGCAGCAACTGGATGGCAACATGAAAAATGACTTGCATCGAAATTGGCAATGGCAAAGGCGGAGGCGGAGGCGGAGGAGGGCGGACAGGTGGGCGAGGGCGACATTGGCTTTTGAATGAGATGCTGTGTGTCGATGCATATGAAATGAGCGTTAAATGCGAAAAGGGGCTTTAATTACATATAGGCAGGCCAAGTGTAGGCCAAGCCCTGGCCATGTCAAACGTTAGGTATTTTCATTTTTAATTATGCAGCGAGCTCATGTTGGCCATCACATCTCTTAACGTTCGCTATGGCCAGGCTTGACTGCAGTTGCCAGCTTAGTTCACCTGTAGAAAGTCGCGCGGTGTAGCGCCCAGCACTTGCAGTATCTTATCATAGCCCGAATCCTGGCAGAACTCAAAGAATGTTTTGCCAAAGAGCTCCAATATATCATCCGCTGGTATTTCTGTATGGGTCATATAAAAAGTAAATATATACAATATAAGTGCGGCTGGGGCGTGTTATGAGCCGTGTGTTTTATGTGGCACCAACTACAGTAATAACCAGCTAAGTGCCCCTCGTCAGCTACTTACTGAGTATCTCAACAGCTGCTCCAATTAGATTGTATGTTATTTCGTCATCGTAAATTTGACGCACCAGAAACTGTCCCTCCATGCTGACCATGGCCTTTTTTCTGCACGTTGTTGTCGTTGTTGTTGTTGTTTTTGGCCATCAAAATGTCGCACGAGAGAGAGAGGGTGGACGCATGCAGCCGAAATATGAACAGCGACAGCAACAGGAGCAGCATCAAGTAGAACAAGAAAAAAGCAAGAGAAGAAGCAGAAAATACATACATTAATTTTAATTAAATTGCTTCTGTGTGTGTGTGTGTGTGTGTGTGTTTATGTGTATTTTAGCCGGGAGCAGCAATAAAGCTAACTGACGCGCATATGGCACTGGCTTTTATAACCGCCACGGAAGCCGGATCCAAAGTCTTAGCGGGCATTCGGCATGTTGCAAATGGTTTTCGGCATTCGTTTCATTTTAGCCGCCTGCCAAATGGATCAAAATCATATTTTTGATGCCAGGCGAAACAAAAAAAAAAAAAAAATGTTAATTAAATATAAATGCGCACAAGCTGCAGCTTTAAGCCGATCCGTCGTGTATACCTTGAATTTAAGCTATATTTCTCTATAAATTACGAATCGAATCATTGGCGGAAATACAATTTGTTGCGCGTCTATGATTCACTTGTATGATTCAGCAAAATTCATTTTAAAAAAGTTTTCTTTTATTATTTATGGAACTCCTTTTTATATCAGTCTCATATTTTCCCCATCATTAAATCACAGAAATATGAGCAACTCTCTGGAAATATTATTTCAGATTTTATGAAGCTCGACTGCTGCTTAAATTTGTGTTTAAAGAAGTTTGGGACAAAACTTGAGACGTTTTTGCGTTGAATAACAATGCCAAAATCCAATGAAATTCCCCGTTACCTATTGCTTGTTGTTGTTTTTTTGCTGAACAATGTGCGAATCGACTTTATTATTTAATAGAACTTGTGCCAAGCTGTTGCCAAAACAAATTGAATACAACGTTTCAGCCACAGCTCTGCAGTGAAAAGAAATATATAGACAAATTAAGACTGACTGCGTAATACTCTACTCACTTAAGATAGAGAAAAATTCAAGAATAGAAAATTGAGAGAAGTAAGTAAAGGCTTCAATTTCGAGAGAGAAACTATAAAGGTCTTTAGTTCTATAGATTCTATAGCTCTATAAATTGCTTGTGAATTGAGCAACTCCTTTTGAGCTGACGTACAAGTCATCAGAAAAGAGCGCACGCTGCAGAAAAGTAACAGAAATCACATAGACAAAAGGAGAGAGACGGCGAGAGAGAGAGAGAGAGAGGGAAAAAAACAAGTCAAAGTCGATGTTATACGTGCGAAAGTTTTTCCATTTTCTCGCATCGCGTCTGTCTGTCCGCCTGCCTCTACCTGGCCTAACTTTTGATATCCCCGCAGCAGCGCTAAACAGCTGTCGACTAGTGGGTGCTGCAAGGGCATATGGGAAAAGGGGGAGTAGTGTGGGCAGACCATTTGTTGCGCATTGCCAGCGAATTGCTGCCGCTGCAGCCAGAAGCAGCTGTCAAATTGCAGCTGGCAAATGATATCAGCAGCTGTTTGCAACGGCATGCAAATAAACTGCATTGCAAAATTGTTTAGCACTTGATGCGATTTAGTTGACGGCGGTGCAGCGGCTCGAGCTCTTCAGCTAGCGAATCGAATCTGTGCGTAAGTGATAAAAATTCATTTCTAATTTCCTGTGAGCACAAAAAAAAAAAAAAAGGCGAACAGTCAAGTGGGCGGCGCAGCTGTTGTGGTTCTGCACAAAATTCTCAGGGATTTCCGCATTAAATGGAAATTGATTTTTCGGTTGCAATTTATGATGCTGCCATGATATGTAGTATATCATGTGGCGTGTGTGTGCGTGTGTGTGTGTGTAAAGAAATTGTAAATTAAAATTAGATTTATGCAGAGTCTTGGGCGTCTGAGCACGAATTCAAATTGAATGTGCGAGAAACGGCAAACTCTTAACTTTGAAGATTAGATAAATTCAATTTAGATAAAGTTGAACTTTCGACCTTAAAATTCATCAAACGGTTGACTCTGCCAGCAGCTCACAGCTTATTTGAAATGTGAGTCTAATCGCAGAAGCGTAAAATTGTTTGATAATTTTATTTTAATTTTAATTTTAAGCTTTAAGAATTGGCTTAACTTTCAGTTTGAAATTAAGTGATAAAATGCTCGAGTCTGTGAACAGTTCAAAGTTCATTGAAATATTAAATGAATCGCAGAGGCTTGGAATTATTTTTGATAATTTTATTTTAATTAAATTTAATTTTTATTTAAAATATTTAAAATCTGAGCTTAATCGCAGGAGCGGAAAATTGTTTGATAATTCTCGCAGCTCAACTGCCTAAAAGCAAAGTTTGATTGATATTTATTGACTCAACTGGAAGTGTAACTGTGTGTGTGTGTGCGTGTGTGTCACTCTCTGATCGACAGCTTAATTGAAAAAGTTAATGTGTGTGCGTGCACGTAACAAAGCAACACATCAAATGGCCCATTTGTTGAATTTGTCTTTTATGCCCGGGCTGAGCGGAGTTGCGACGCGGCTTTTATTATCTAATCAAATTGGCGATAAATGTGTGAAATGAGCAGCGAAAGTTTTTTGTTTATTTAATGTGCTCGCACTCTCTCTATCTCTCTCTCTCTCTATCTCTAAAAAAAAGTAAACATTAATTTGGAGCATTTAAGCCAATTTATGCTGTGCACATTAATTACCGGCGTGGGGAGTGAATTTATCACCTTGTTATTTGCAGCCACTCACGGTGACGTTAAGTATATGCCACGTAAGCGTAGCGTAACAAATGCAAGGCGACATTTAGTAGCTCGCTTGTCTCTGTTGCCTGTTTACAAATTCAATTTCCCCACTTTCGCGTGCCTCATTTGAATATTGCGGGGGCGTGGGAAGTGTGGTGGATGTGGTGCCACTAAGTGCCCTAATCTGGCAAATGGCGTTGGCCGGCAAATAATATGCAAACATTTGACGGCTAAATAGCCGTGAACCAATGGAGCAGTCCAAAAGTAATGCTCTTGTTTTTCCCACAGTTGTATTAACCTAGTTGCACGTGAATTGCCTACCAAATGGCTTGACGAAGGCAACAAAAATAAGAAAACCAAAATAGGAAAGTTCCATTTGGCAATTAGATATTTGTAGTCACGGCCAGGCTGGAGCTATAGCTGGAGCTGGCGCTGGCGCTGGATTTTGTTTTTGACGCACTCGCGTGCAAATATTATTGTTTAATATGCCACAAGGCAAACACACACACACACACACATACACATACACACGCATGCTGGCAAGGATATAATCATTACGCACACATGCTTGTTTGGGGATTTTATGCGGCTCGAACACGCAGCTGCCTTCGTGCCTGGCATGTGTGTGCGTGCCGCTTCTCGCACTCACACCCCCCCCCCCTACCCCCTGGCTGTCTTTCTCAATTTTATGGCGAGCCACTAAATCGCTTTATTATGAACTACTTGTTGGCTTTTGGCAGCTACAACTTACCCACTTTAAGTTGGCTTACAAACTTTTCGCTAAAGTCAACCGCAATTGATAACAAATCAATTAGCTAATTTGATTTGCCATTTGCGGCTTTAAGCGCCTGCCTGCCACTCTTGCCCCAACCCCCATTCCAAGGAGAACTTGAATGCCTACTCCACGCTTCACTAAGTTGCGAATTTTTAATGAGCCGACGCTGCTTGGCGAATTTAATACGATAATAGTCTTAAATTGCGAGTTTCTTTGGGCTTGGCTTGACTTATGAACTCTCCCTCTCTCTCTCAGTCTCTCTCTCACACTCTCTCTATCTCTGGCCCACATGTCCCTGACAGTTGCCACAATGTTGCTTTGCTTTGTAGGCGGCTCAAAACTTAAGTTTCACATGTGTGTCATCCGCACACACACACACACATACACACAGAGATAGCTAGATAGAGAGAGAGAGAGAGAGAGAGAGAGAGAGATGTAGAGAGAGAATAAAACTAGCGCAATGCCTGGGCACTTAGCTAAAGAGGCACGCCCACTCCGCCCAGCTAAATATAAAACACATTCAGCTTACCTCTGGCCTACGGCTTGTGGGTAACTTTGATTTCGTTGTTGTGTATGTAACATGGGCTCTAAGCTGTTGGCCTTTTGATAATGGGCAATGGTAAACACACAGAGAAAGACTTAAGCTTTTTATGGTTTAGCATATTTTTTTTTTTATTAATTAATTTTTAACAGGCTCACAGATTTAGATTATATATCAAATAAAAGTTTACAGATTTATAAAAAATAAACCCAAGAGTTTCAAGTTCTCCCAAAGCCTTTGCTTTGATAACCTTAGCTTTCACTTGCCTGAAAACAAATTGAAGCTCATTTATATTTTTTGAGAAAATTAAGTGCATTACATATTCGGCTCGGTTGGCTCTCTAAGGAGCCGTTGCAGCGACCCTTTATCCAAAAAATAGAAAAAAAAGTGCCCACCGTGTGGCATCGCAGTGCGGAAAGCTGCAGCGTAGAAACGGAAACGAAATAAGGTTAAAAGCCACTTAAGACTTGTGCAAGTTAATGTGGCACATAACTCAAGTGAGTCACATGTTTTATTGTGCGCAAATAGAGAAGCACAGATACACACACACGCACACGCACACACGCACAGCAAGACACTTTAGTTGGACCATGGCCAGGGCTAGCTGTGACATTAGCATTGGTAATAGGCAACGCTGCCTGGCTCTGCCCGCACCTAACATGAGGCGACAATATGGCCAAAAGCCAGCCAATTGCATTGAGATTGCTTCAACGAAGTCGCAGAGCTTCTTCGGTAAGCTGCGTTAACTGTTGAGCATTGAGCACAGACCACACGGGCTAACAAATTAACATTCAAATTGCAGTCAAGGCAGTGGGAGAGAGAAAGGGACAGATTGAGGGGGAGTAAGAGCCACAGAGTGGCTATGGTTTAATACCCTGTAAGTATTGTAGAAAGGGGCATTTTGATGCTGTGTAACGCTAGAAGTGGGAAGAAGAATCAACAGAGAAAAGTACTTAATATGCTAAGGATGCATTAGAGCTAATAAAGAGGAATTCAATCAAGAATCTAACTAGAATGTAATTGAAATAAATTAAATATATTACGCTTAAGCTTCAGCTTAAATTAAAATTGAATTTAGAGAACTCGACTTCTGTATTCTCTCTAAATTAAATTCCCAGCAGCTAAAGCATTTAAAGGGTAACTGGAGGGCAATCATTGCCTATAGCAAATGCTCTTGTCCGTTGTTCTATGTGTTTATGTGACTTGGGCGTCGTAATCCTTGAAGCGTGTTATTCAAAACAGGCCGCAGTGCCGCAGTGGAGCAGTGGGGCAGTGGCAGGTCGCTCTGCAGCTGCACGTACTTTGCGAATGTTTGTGAAACTGCGTTTTCCTTCTGAGTGTAGCCCCCTCCCTCCCTGCTGCTGCTGGGTCTTTCATGTGTGCGCGTATTTGTATGCGATTAGCGTTAAACCGCTGCAGAGCAACCACAGGCAGACGTGATGTATGTCGTTAATGATGGAGGAGGCCGCATGCCTGGCCGCCAGCTGGGAGCCCAGTTTTAACCCTCATCATCCACATTCCCCACATTGCGTATGGCATTGTCATACCCACTGCCACTCCCACACCGCCACTCCCACTGTCACTGTCATTGTCATTGTCATTGTCATTGTGATTGTGATTAGCCGACTCGAGTCAATTTAGCTGCGGCTTAGCATTTTTACTGTCTCTAAGCTAGCAATGCCGTTGCCACGGCCCGCAGTTTCAAGTGGGCCAGAGCTTAATCTGCCACATAGATAGAGTAAAGAGTAAACACCTTGCCGGCTGGCCAAATTAATGAATTCCACTTTTGTCCGGCACTGCAATCGCCTCATTAATAACTGTCCACATGCGTGGCGAACGCAGCTTTGTCAGAGTATCTACATCTTGAAATTTCCTTGGCCATTTGTTATGTCTGGCAGTTTGTGGCCATCCGCTCATCGATTGACTTTGCCCCCGTTCGCTCTCTCTCTCTCTCTCTACCTTCCTCTCGCACGACATCCGCAAGCGTTTTTATCTATGCGCACACTGTGACATCTCGAAATTAGGACATCATTAGCAACTGTCGATACGCGCTGATAAATGCGAGCTGCCTTTGCCTTTGCCTTTGCCTTTGCCTGGGGCTCACTTGTGCCTGAGGCCGCTGCTGACTGGACGAAATTTTGGGTACTCTCAGGCAGTCAGCCCTTAATTTACTTGGCATTTTTTCTCTTTTTAAAGCTGAACATATATTCGGGGCAGCCAAAGTTTGTTAATAATTGTATCGTTTTTATTTGCCGAATTTGTAGACTTCTTTTTTAATGTCCAGTAAATCAATTTCCGTAATCGAAAACTTAAGAAATGCCGAGCATGCGAAATATGAAGCGCTTTTTGTGCGCCTGTTGCAGCTTCCGTAATAAGCTGCTTGTATTACCAAAAGGTCTTTCATGGAATTCTTGTGGAACAAGCAAGTGACTGACTGATTTACTAAATACCCTGTATGACAAGTACCTATTATAGCTAAAGCTAAGCTAATCGAGAATGGGATATCTCAGCATAGTAATATATTGCTAACAATTCAGAGAAGACAACCCAAATGTAACCAAAGCAGCTTTTACAATTGCATTACAATATACCTCAAAGTCTGCTTCAATTATCGCTATATTTACAGGGTATATATTGCTGTAATATTGTTAGCTGGCGTGTCTGATTTAATGATGCCCAACGGCCAAAGCGGCACTCAAAGCAAATGCGAAATTCGAAGTGACATAAACGAGGCAGCTGCAGCAACACAACAGCGAAAGGAATAAAACGAAACAAGCAAACAAACAACAAAATGTCGCAAATTGACAGTGGCACAGTGGCAACACTTCCGGTCTGGCATGCCATTGCAGTTTACAAGTTTCCAGTCGCAATGTTGCCGCAGGCCGTTGAATTGTTGTACGTGTGTGTGTGTGTGTGTGTGTGTGTGCGAGGCGGAAGCAAACAGTCGCAGACATGTGCGCGTTGTTGCATGCAAATCAGCAGATCAGAAGAAAAAAAAAAAGAAAAGCATTCGGTGCACTGCCTGCTGCTGGTCAACGTCATTGATTTGCATATAAGGCGAAGGGGGAGGGGGAGCAGAAATCTCTGTTAGACAAACGAGTAGAGCTTTGCTTAGAGCTGGAACTCAAGCAGTTGCAGCTGCAGCTGCAGTACAGCTTGTGGCAGCAAATTGATGTGTCCGCTGTTGCAGGCACTTGAATAAATTTAATCGCATTCAATGCATTTTGAATTGCGTGTTCAAGTTGCATTTCTCACTTGAATTTAAACAGAGAGAGAGAGAGGGAGAGAGAGAGAGAGAGAGAGAGCGAACAAAACTAAGAGCAAAGGAATTTATGAAGTTGCGCTTCGTTGATCCGCTGCATGAGTGCCATAAAAATTGCATTCAAGTGTTGCACAGCGTCCCAAAGGCAACTTAACACCCACACACACACATACACACACACACACACTCGCACACATACAACTGCGCACAGCTGTTACACAATTCTCGAATGCAATAAATAAGAATTTCTTCCACTGATGCATTTAAACGCCGAATACGTGGGTCGACCATCACGCCACGCCCCCCCACCTCACAGACTGACCACACACTGAAAAGGCACGTAATTGTATTGCACACACATACACGCGCGAGTTACAGTCGAAACTTTCCACATAGCCAGCACTGGGCGTATGATTAACGCGATAGGCATTGCGCATACGCCCCGTCCACAGCACAAGCAAGCGACCAGCATATTTAACTTATTTAATTAATATTTGTTGCCTGCCCGCTGGCGTCAAGGTATAGCCAGCGAACCGACTTGCCCAAGGCTAAGAGGGGGGTGGGGGCGGGGTCACAGTCGACCTGCTGTTTGCCTTGTATCAAGTTATTATTATGAATTAATGGACTTTTTGTGCGGTCTTTAGTTTTGGCACGAAAGTCGATAAATTTATAATTAGCATTTGACGGCAAGTGAGCTGGAAATTAGTTAAGCACGGCCTACAACAGCTTTTCACCAGAAATCCATCACAAACTGGAGTCGGATTTGATTATCACGTTGAGGCTAAAGCAGAGCGGAGTGACCTCAATTTCGCGTTGTTTAACGGAATCAACCAGCAGAGTTTGGATATGGATATATAGAGAATAGATGGTCTTAAAATAAGTGAATTATTTCAGGTTTAGGGGACATTTATTTATGTATATCTAATATATTCATTCGATTATTCAATTTATTTATTTTTAGAGAATTTTATATTTGCATTCTACTGTTCAATTATTTTAGATTTTTTGTTGGTTTAGCTGTTGACTATATCAAGCAATTCATAAATTTATATCTATCTATATATGTATTGATATTTTTCTGATAAGTTCGGATGCTCTTCATAATCTTTTGCTGCCAGTCTATATGCAACTGTCGAGCGTACAACTCGATTAAGCTCTGGTTTAGATTAATGTACTCGCTTTGAGCTGGACGCACAGAAGGGTCGTCGCAGGATGTTATTGAGAAGCCATAACTGGCGATGATGAGAGCCATAGTCGACTTTTTTTCTTTTGCCATTCACATTACGTATGCGACGCGTGGCCAAGTTTTGAGCGCACGCACGCGAGGCGTTATTCATAAAGCGATAAAAGTGCTGCACATAAAACGCCAACTTACAAGCATAAATTGCGGACATGGGCGTGGCCACACCTGGTGTGCCAATGCGCTGAATATGAAGCAATCAAACGCACAATAAATGAAGCAGCCGAAAAAGAGAAGAAGTGGAAGAAGAATAAAAGAAAAAGGACGAAATGAAAGTCGAAAAGTCGCCGCGAAGAGTCTTTGAGAGCAAACGGAAATGCAATCAATGGGAAAAGTAATCTCGGCGATAAGTGCGAAAACGTGTCAAATGAAGAGGCATTTAGTCTGGCATAGCTGAGGGAGAAAGTAAGATGGGCAGATGCCACCGCCCCCCTGCCACCCTCGCCCACCTACAGTCAATATAAGGATATTATTGGATGCGTGCAACTGTCGAAAACAATCGGCGACAGTTCGAGGCGAGATATGAAAATTTGACAATAAGCTAGCGATATTTTTTATGGAGCCTGCAGCTGAAGAAAGGGTTGATTTGAATACCCTGTAGTCACTGATGTGGCCATAAAAAAAGTTTACGAAACTTGTGCCAAAGTTTGTAGCAATTAAATTGAGACTGAGTCTTCTTAATATGGTTTCTCTCGTTCCTCTAATTTGATTGTAATACAAGTTTGTTTAGGTCGTCAGTGTCACACTATTAGATTTTGAATAGGCTTAGGCTGAGCAGCAGACTCACAGACTCCATTCCAACTTGTTTGTTGTGGTTTATGTGTGTTGGCTTGCGATACACACACACACACACACACACACACACACACCGCTGGCAACTTTTGTATATTTAAAACTAGCGGCATTTTTTCCAGCAAAACGAAACGGCTTTTTGGTTGGGATTGAAACTTGAGACGCACCAACGCACATTTGTTGACGCATTAGCACACACACACACACACACACACACACACACACACATAGGCACACACACGCCCTCAACTCGTTACATGCCTGAGAAATGCCATTTCCGTCACTCACACAGACAAACACTTGAAAAGCGACTCGAATTTCCATAATGTCTGCCATGAAAATGCGATCGATTTTCGTGTGGCAGAAAAAAAGAAGAAGAAAAAATACAACAACAACAACAAAGAGGCGGAAAACAAAAAATAGAAAGAGGAAAACACCACATAATGCTGCGGGCGTGGATTTGTGTGAGTGTGTGCGAGTGTGTGCGAGTGTGTGTGCGAGCGTGTGTGTGTGTGTGCTGATATGAATATCTAAAGAGTAACAGGGCCCACAAATGGTTGGCTAAAATAAAGCACTGTAATATGAAGCTCGGACAAGGCGGCTAATGGGCCTTCCTACGGCCATAAACCAAAAAGAGAAAAAGAGAAAAAAGAAAAATTGAATGAAGAAAATGAAGCGAAATCAAATTGTTTTGCTCGGCTTTTTAAGCGGCACTTAGCGTAGAGATTTTGCATGAATACGCGTGTTAAATGTATATTTAATGACAGCCAAAAGGATTCAATTGCGTGTGCACTCCCATCATACTGAAAATCTGCGCCTAGCTGACAAAATGTTTGCGCCCCGCTAGCCCCTTGCCCTTGCGGCTGATGATTGATGATACTTTAAGATTTGTCAGCAGCTGCCGCAGCTGCCATGCTTACAAAGTTAATAAGTTGCAAAAATGTGTGCGCGCCGCCTTTCAGCCTCCCAGCCTCCCGGCTCTGATCCATTTGCATTTCACATGCCGCGATGTCGCACTGGGCGTATGCGCAATAAGTGAAGCGTAGCGAATAATGTGTTGCTAGTGAGGTCGACGCGTGTATGTACTGTAGCTAGTAGCTAATCCATTGCTCTGTCAATATATCACATTTTCCATGCCACTAGCTGCGATCCAAGCGGCACGGCCAGGTCGCGCGGAATTATGGCCCAATTTCGCTCTGGGGCCCCTGATGACAATTCCAAACGCAACAGCAAGCTAATCAAAACGAAAAAAGCAATGTTCCCAGATGCAAAAACAACCCAGTTCCATCGTCATTCCATCATTCCATCATTCCATCATCATTCCATTGGGCTGGCAGGCAAGGTGACTGAGCACTTTAGTTTGTCATCGATCTAATCAAAATTTCTATAAATTTGAATCATTTGCAGCCCAGTTATTTTCGAACTGCCCCTCCAGGGCTATTTTGGGCCCAGGCGAAATTGAGTTGAAAGCGTTCTGAAGCGAGCCAGCACACAATGTGTGCATAATCAATCGCTGCCCAGTTGCCCGCATGCCAGTTGCCAGTGTGGTCGGTCCGGCAGTTGACTGTGAGAGAGAGTGAGAGAGGGGGGCGGTGGAGCGACACATTAGCAGTGAATTTTTGGCAGTAAGCACAGCAGCTGAGCTGAGCCAGCATATGCACAGACTTACGCACAAGCATGTTGACTGAAATACATACGGGCGGACAGACAAACAGCTGTGGTCGAGTGGCTTTAAGGGGGAGGGGGGCGGGCCTTGAAGCTTAGACGCCATGCCGACACATGCAGCTTGGCCTTATTGTGGTCATGTGAGTATGTCTCGGTGTGTGTGTGTGTAAAACATTTTATAGGCAAATCGATTTTTGTCTAAAGTGCCACAAACACGCACAGCAGCAACAGCAGCAGCAATAGCAACGGCGGCGGCGACAACAACGATAACAATAACAAGGACTTTTGCAACAATAACAATAAAACGACACTGCGACAGCAGAGCAGAGAGATGTGCGCCGCTGATGGGCTGCTGCTTATGGGGAAGGGGGGATCAGCTACATTTCCGGTCTCTGTGTATTAGCAAAACAACTGCCACTTTGACCGTGGCCAACAGTGTGTATGTGCATGTGTGTGTGTGTGTGTCTCTCTCTCATGAGCTTTAATGTCAAGCGCTGCGGCCTCAGCTAACGCGCATTGTGCACGAGCCGCTACTCAATCTTTGTGATCCTTGTGCCACATCAAAGTCAAAGTCAAGCCGCAGGGCTAACAAAAAAAAAAAACCTGAAAGTGTGTTAGCCAAAGATTACTCGACTAAAAGATGCTCTCTAAGTAGCTAACTCATAAAATTCAGCCAACCAAATACTTTTATATAAATGACTTTATTACGTTCAAGTTTGTTGAACTCTCTTATCTGTATATATGCTAAATGATATATATATCACTAATATAATATATATACCCAACTTAACCCATTTATGAAGAGCATGCCAAGAGACAGCAGCAAAATTCAAGCTAATATTTTCAAGCAGTTGAAGCTGCTTCGGGCTTAAGCTCAATCTTGTGCTTGTTCTTATTTATGTGGCAAATTAATGAAGCTCATTTGCAGATTGATGCTTTGCAATTATGCGGCAACAACAACAACAGCAATAACAACAATAACAATAACGATAAAGAGTAACAGAAGCAGCCCATAAAGCACTTAGCGCCGAGATTCTGATTAAGTGCAGGCGATGGTTAAATAGCCACGTCTTCTGGCTTTAAAGCTAAATAAAGCAGCTGTCAGTTTTAAAGGCAATCAACAAGAGGCCGACTGGCACAGTGCTCGTTGGCAACGAAACAGAGTGA
Source organism: Drosophila aldrichi (assembly GCA_035045965.1). Classification (NCBI taxonomy): domain Eukaryota; kingdom Metazoa; phylum Arthropoda; class Insecta; order Diptera; family Drosophilidae; genus Drosophila; species Drosophila aldrichi. Next base: position 2,417,739 of record JAWNOM010000040.1, read on the forward strand.
GAGATAGAGAGAGAGAGAGGGGGAGAGAGACAGAAATAGAGCTAGAGATAGATAGTCAAACACATTCATTCATTTGCGGTCAGCAGTGCGTCAATCAAGGCAAATGCCACTGCCATTCATATTGAAGGCTCAGACGCAGACACACACACAGAGAAAGAGATAGCGAAACAGAGCCAGACGCAGACACAGACAGTAGTTATAACGGGCACGCACGTATGCGCTGGCTCCTTGTATCCTGTCAATGGTATTCGCCTTTGGTCCTGCTTTCTTTTTAATGAACGCTTTGACAATGCCTTCGAGTGCAACTAAACGAGAGGAGGCAAACGAGGACGTCAACTCTTGCCTGTGAGCGTTGCTAGAGATGCGAGTCTGCAACGACAGCTGACACAAGGCAGTGAATACTGAGCTCTAAATATATATAAAAAAAAAAAATATATATATATATATATATATATATACATATATAAATTTAAATTATAGTTAATATGAAATGTAAAGTAATGAATATTGCCAATGTTATTTTAAATGATTTTATTTGTATATTTGTATACCCTGAACCAATAATGGTTTTGTTGAAATATATGTAATAGGCAGAAGTAGGCGTGGCAGACCTCACAAAGTATATATATTCTCGATCAAGGTCTGTCTATTTCTTCTAAGTATTCCCTCTACGTATTTCGAAGTATTTCCTCTACTTATTACCTTTACGTGATTCCTCTACGTATTTCCTTTACGTAATTCCACTACGTAACTGCTTAGCTGATCGATCACACGCTCTGCTTCACTTGATTGCGCTGACACCCACCAGGCCTGGACGACTGAAGACTGACTGAAGAAATGCTGCAGCTGCTGCCCTTTATATAGGGCCACTTTTACTCAAGCACTGTCTCTCTCAATAGTTGAGCCCGACGGCAGGTTGAACTCGTTGCAGTCGAGCCTCAAGTGAGCAATGGGAATGGTCTCTGCTGCTGTGAGCATTCTAGCTTCGTTTTACATAAATACAAATACCAAATGAGAACTGCTGCATACACATAGACAACTTTAATGATCTTCTGCATTTCTTCTCTCCTTGCTTTTACTTTTACTCAAAACTCCTTTGCTACAAAACATTTAATGCCTAAAGCTTTCTTATATGGCAGCATACATTATGTTGCTTACGTGCGTCATATTCACCTTGATTTATACATATACAATTTATTTATTACAGACATATATACGCACGAGTTCACACAATATAATATTTAAAACACGCCAAGTCGTCTTCTTTGATTCGGGCTAGTCCAATTGCACACACAATTATGCAAAGCTTCTTCGTTTCGATGAAATCGTGCCTAATCGTGTTAAGTTCTGTAATAGATTTCGTAATGTCCTGCACGTTAACCTGTTGAGGATACGAGCGCACAGACAGTCACTCAGACTTCAATTCAGTTCTTGGAATCGAAAGAAAACACGACACGCGCTCAGCGCCAATTGAATATATTTAAGTGTATCTCTGTATCTCTCTCTCTGTCTCTCTCTTTCTTTATCTGTGTGTGTGTGTGTCTGTTGACTCAAGTGTGGGCGAACGTCAATGCCAATGGCTGGGCGCCTCAAGTGGCTGTATAATAAGTGTGGTTCTTGCCACTGCCAACTGCCACAATGCCACACTGCCACAATCCACGTTGCCCCACTGCCCCACTGCTTCTGCTGCAGTGATTGCCCACTGTCAGTGCCGACGGGCTGCAATGTAATTAAAGTCATGTCATTGGCAGCGCCATTGGCAGACAGACGTTTAGGCCGGGGTTAAGCTGACCGAGCGCCTTCTCGCTCAACAAATGAGAAAAGTTGGCTTTCTGCTTGTATTGCTTGTTGCCTTTCATGTAGATAATTAAAAGGGTTGCCTTCTGCTGGCCGCAGTTAATGCCGTCAGTTCTTTAGTCAGCTGACTTGCGGTTAGGCAATCAAAAATCATAAATCTTGCTCAATTAGCAACAGACCGAGCTGTTCTCTTCACTGACGTCATGCACGAACGGCTGGCTGACTGGTTGCCTAGTGGCGCAAAGACCCCAAATGAACAGAAGCAGGAGGAGTAGGAGAAATGAACGCATGACTCAGGCAGAGAAATGACTGCCAAAAGGCGAGCGTGGATGCAGAGACGGGCGCTAAGCAAATACACACGCAATATCAATAACTTAATTAAGATAAATGCGAATTGTATTTGCCTGCAGACACTCACACGCACACACACACACACACTCACAATCAGACATTTTTGGGGCGGATATCCGTTAATTCTAGCGCTGCATTTAGGCCCACAAATCGTTGTTAACATTAATGCGACGCGTGTTTTGCTTTGTTTATGTGCCCACACACACACACACACTCGACACATACAGCATATATCTAATTTATATACTCTTGTGCGTAGGCGTGGCATCACGTTCCATCCACATGAAAAATGGATAATTAGTTAATTGCGGTTAGTGTTTGGCACACAATTGCGCATAAATTTATGTTTATATTAGTTATTAATTAAATGCGGCACAATGCCAATTTGCAGCAGCATCTCTAACTGTAACTGATGCCAGTTGCCCTCAAGGCAGGCCAACACCAATTGAATAGTAAATAAATAACATAAACAAACACGCACCGACACGACACACACACACACTCGCACACACACTCACACTCATACGATACACAATTGTTTTCACACACTTCCGGCAGTTAGTAAAGTGTTTATGCGTCTGTCTGTGTGTCATGAGGGATTCATTTCAAATGAGTCGGGATTCATTAAAGCAAGTCGTTAGCTATTACACCGATATCATTTGTTTAAGTCAGCCCTTGTACTAATTACATTGTCTAGTTGTGGATATTGTGTTAATGATCATTAGGATAATTGTATTTGAAATTATTTTCACTGTTATTGTCATTATCAATTAGCTTTACTATTAGTAATTATCATTATTATTATCTTTAATATTAGTATCTTTAATATTATCATTATTATTATAATCGATTTCATTATCATTGTCATTGTCATTATTATTACTAATTTTATTGACTCATGATCATTTTCATTGTCATTATCATTATCATTGACATTGTCAGTGGCATTGTCATTATTATTTGTATCTTCATTGACATTATTATTATTGGTATTTTCATTGTAATTATTATTGTTATTTTCATTGACATTGTCATTGTCATTATTAGTGCTATTTGCATATTTTCATTGACATTGTCATTATAATTATTATTATTTTCATTGACATTGTCATTGTCATTATTAGTGCTATTTGCATATTTCCATTAACATCGTCGTTGCTAGTGTTATTGTCATTGTCATTGTCATTGTGATTGTCATTGCCAGTGTCATTGTCATTATTATTGCTATTTCCCTTGACATCGTCATTGCCAGTGTCATTATAATTTCCATTTCAACTGACATTAGCATTGTCAGGGTCATTGTTATTGTCATTGTTATCAATATTATCAAATATTATTATCTTTTACAATTAAGCTATTGCTCTTCTCATTATCATTACCACCATCAGTACCTGATACCTTAAATATCATTATTCGCATTGTCACATGGCTTTCGAATAATCCCAAATCATATTATAACGACAACAAAATTAGTCAAAACACCTAATTTCTCAGAACTTTTAAGCTATTTCGGTACTTCTGGCAAGACAATCTGCTACCTGGCTTTAATTAAATATGTATACCTTCAATTTGTACCGTTTGGCAACTTTTGTCCAAGCTAGTTCCTGCTGTCCTCCATTCAAACTCCAGTTCCAACTACTTTGCATAAAATATACGACATGCTAATAATCAGCAGCATTTGCATCTGTATCTTCATAAATACGTTTGCTGCCTTAACGAAATTAATGAACTTTCGCATAATACAATATGTTAATCAAGAGCATCCTCTGCTCGTTTCATTCCGCAAAACAATGAAACACATTTCCAACTGTTTGTGCTGCCGTTTCTGGGGAACTTGCCTTATTTTTGCAGCGCACAATAAAAGTCGCACATTAATTTCTGATGATATGCCAAGTTGTGGCTTAGGACGATGCTAGTTTTCGCATTAGACGCGTCTAATGAGTTTCTGTCTGTGCGCCAATGCTGGCGCTACTTACTTGATCTTCTCCCATATTTCCTCGCCGAAATGCTTGAGTACCAGCAGCTCCAGGGCGTAGTTAACAAAGCCATACTGCAAATAGAAATAATAATATCATATTATTATGGGACAGTTACATGATAATGCCAAATAAATTTCTGTATATACTTGAGCTGTTGGTATTTTATCTGGATTTCATTTATCTAAATGCCGAAATTTAACTGGCGACCATTCAGAAATTACCGAAACATTTTTATGGCCACTCAAAATGAAATCATAAAAGTGCCAGCTAAATTGAATGCTGCCAACATTTTAATTACATTCGCTGGCGAAATAAAGTGATAATAAAATGGACTTCAACTAAGGATGCACGGCTAAAAAAAAAACTGAAAAATGAAAATATAAAAAAAAAAAACAAATTCAAAGAGAGAAACTCGTTCAGGCTTATATATTTTCTTTTTTTTTTGGGCTCCTGCGAAATGTTGTTAAAAATGTGAAATCAATAAGGATTGCGCATTTCATTTCTTTTAAATGTATCCGACGAGCAATCAATTTGATTTGTTATGCGAAATCAAGTCGCACACTGAGCGAGGGCGAGCGAAACACTCTAAAGCTCTTACATGCCCATAGAGCATTACAAGATGGCGCACAATCAATCGCTTCCGCCGGAAGTGATGCAAAGCAAGCCAGGAAAATACTTGAAATATATTTACATACATTACGTATACGTCTAGTGGGCCGTTGTTGTTGTTGTTGCTCTTTGTTAGCTGCCTGATGAAGATATATCTAACCGATATTTGATGTTTATTGCCTTTGTTGTGCATATATTGAAATGTTCCAGCATTAACGCAAACAGCAACAACAACATACATATCTAAACAAAAATAAGCAAACAACTAGAGCCAAACAATTGCACGCGTATCCCGAGTTTGACGTAATTTAAAAATAGAATGGAAAAGCATGCGAAGAAATGCGAAAATCGCTATCATTAAATGAGGAACGCTGCTGATGTGGGTCCTTCTGAGTGCCTCTCTGTATGCCTGTGTGTGTGCGTGTGTGTGTAACATGTCAACATGTGAAGTTTGTTTGCCTTGTCATTGAGTTGATATTCTTGCCAAGTTGAATTTTATCATTGTCCTTGGCATTTAATTTGTTCCACCTAAGGCCTTTAAGAGACGTTTTTGGTTTTGAATGTTTGATTTATGTCATAAAATCAGCATACGTCGGCTTTTCTGCGTATTATGTATAATAAATAACATTTCCAGTTTATTTATACTGTGGGCTAAATAAGTATATACATATGTATGTTCGATACTCACATATATATACTTTTTATTTGTTACTTATTTTCTTTACATTATCTAAATTGAATTCATGTTTTCAACTAATTTAGTTATGCGACAAATTATTTTTATATACACATATATTTATTTATTTATTTTTTTAATTTCTTCTAAAATATTATTATTAATTTTCTTGATAAAAATTTCCTTGATAAAAATTTCCTCAATAAAAATTTGATTTTTACTAATTCAGTTACATCATTTTTATATATGTATAAATATATTTATTTTTGTTTAAATTTCTTCTAAAATATTATATTTAATTTCTTTAATAAAAATTTAATATGGAATCATAATATTAAATTTTCTTGTTATGATTGCAAATTGAGATTTTTGTATTTTTGTATTTTTTATTTTAACTCTAAATATTTTCTCTATTTCAGCATTCTGTTTCTATGCATAGTAATCCATCAATTCCATATACAATATTCCAATCAATCATTTATGAATACTCTCAACTATCTAAATATTTTGCCTCCATCTAAAAATTGCATTTGTTTATTCTGCTCTCCTCTTTTTTTTTTTTTTTTTTTTATCGATATTTCTTCCTTTGAAACATTTAGCTATGAAAATTGAATTTATCATTTAGTTGAGCCATCAATTAAATATTTCAATACACTGATGACATGCTATTTGAGTTAGTTCTCTGGTCTATTCATGCATGAGCTCAATTTCGCTTCGAGTGCACTCTGAATACTCTTCTAACTTACCATTTTGGCCGGCTGTTTGAGTTTCGGTTGTTTGGTGGAAATGCAAAAGAGTTTTTGCTGGCGTTTTAATTCACTTGCACAAATTGCTGTTTATCATATGCGATGCATAACGCTTTGAATATATTTATTTATTTATCGAATTGAAATGGATTTTGAGTTTAGCACTTTAATTAATATTTTTCCATAGGGAGCTAGAATGTCATGTAGTTTAATTGTTGATATATTTATAGTGAAATATTTGAGTTCAAGTTCAGCAGAGTTTTTGGTCAAGCTTTAAGGACTTGTGTGGGCAACTGAGATGACAACACAAATTCCGCAAAGGACATGAATATTTCATGAATTTAAACATTGAAATCGGCTTAACAATGTTTTCAGTTTTGCATTTCGTTTCGCTCGTTCTGTTTCGCTTCGTTTAAATTTCGTTGGCCTTTGGTTTTATTTATTTTCTGAACTGGCCCCAGCCTGGTCTGGCTTGGTTGGGCTCGGCTGGGCTCGGCTTGGCCAGCGCCTTGCATATGTCAAGGGACCACGCCCCACCGTTCTTCATTTTTTTTGTGTTTTTTGTTTTTGTTTCCCGCTTAACGAAATGCTAATCAAATATGCCAATGAGTGCGAGCGAGTGCTGTGTATGCTTCGCCATTTGCTGGCGGCTTATTGCAGCTGTTGTTGCATGCCAGCCTGTTTGTTGCATGCCACATGCAACACGTGCAACTGCCAAAGGCGCACACGAAGCCAGCCCAACTGGGTCACAACAAAGGCATGCGAGAAGCAGCTAAAATGGCAACAACAAGCGGCACAAAGGATGCAGAACGCTGTTTAATTACACACACAAACTCACACACACAGTTTAAATGGGCGTATGTGTGTGTGTGTGTGTGTGTGTGTATAGCAAGTCAAGCGTAGCACCAAAATTTATGCGCCACGCCAAGTGTGCGGCAATTAAGGCGTCACCCATTTCTAAGCCAGCAGCAAGACTGCAAAATCCACACGTTGGGGCATGCAACTGGGTGGCAAAATAAGAAAGAGACGAAGAGGGCAGAGGGGGTAGGAAGAGCATGTAAGTCCTTGCTGCATGCTTAGTTCTTTGCTAGGATATGCCCCCCGTTTTTGCCAAGTCAAATTTAAGACGAATGCCCTTTGGAGCGGCCGCAAAAGTTTAACAAGTTTTTTAAGGCCCAAGTTAAAATATCGATTTTTATCTGGCCCGCACGCCATTGTATGTGTGTATGTGTGTGTGTGTGTGTGAATGTGTGTGCCATTAGCGCGCTCGTTAAGGTGCATAACAGGGATATTTATACACCGTTTATATATATATATCTATATTCTGAGCTTATTTCAGCTTTATTATTGCGAGCTGTGTATCATTGTTTGACTTTTGCTTTTCGGCCCGCGTCACATTTATCGCTTATCGCTTAGCGTTCGGCACAGTTGTTTGCGTTGAGCCACTTCAGCTAACTGATTTGGGCGTTTATTGCATATTAATCAGACGAGCTTAGCACGCTCCACACACACCTGGCTGCCAGCTAAACAAGCAACCAGCAGCCAGGCGCCAAACCCACTTCCAGCTGCCTTCCAATTCAGCGAATTTTAATTACGTGAAACATTTGACATTTTGTGAAATAGGAGCTCTCTTGCCAGGCAAAGTGTGACAATGCCGTCTCGAGTGTCTTTGGGAGCTGCCAACTCTTTGGCCTGGCTTAAGGAATGAGGGTAGAGGGCGGCCGGGTGCTCGGTTGGGTGATCAGGCATGCCAGGAAATGCCCTCGAAACGTTTTGTCAACCTAGTGATGCACGCAAGTGTTAAACACGCGAATATTACTTAACTCTGATGATATTTTTGCTGCTTATTTGCGCCCAAATTGTCTGTCAATTTGGCACTAAACGTGAACGATGGCCCGCTCATTCAGCCAAAACTCAATTCATAATGAGCCCACAGCCGAGGCGGCTGGGGTCGTGCTGTGCGGCCAGTTGTTCAATTGGGCAATTGTATGTTCAACTGGGCAAACATTTATCAAAACTAATGGACGTTTTACTATCCGTGCCAGCTCGAGCCACAACCACAATAACAACTCGCAACAACTGTCCACAAATTGCCGCGAGCACGCAAAGCCAAATGTCTAATAAACTTTGACATATTGAGGCAAATATTTCTATTCGTTTTGTTCCAACGCTTTGTCCACTTGTGCTATTGTAACTTTTTTTTTCTTCTTCGTGGACACCAAAAACAGCAAGAAAAAAAAAAAAAAAAAGAAATAACAAAAACCGTAAAACATAAATTATGACACGCCCCCTTGCCGACGCCCCATCACTCGGTAGAGACAATAGCGACAGAAATATGCGAACCGAAATAAATTAGAGCCCTCAAAAGTATGCTTTAATTTTTGTTCAGGGAAGCGTTGCGCATACGCCGCTTTGACTCAGTCCTTTGGCGGGATTCTCACACATTTCTTATGAGCTTTTCTTGTTGTTGTTGTTATTGTTGTTTTAGTATTTTTTTTGTTTTTATTATTTTGCGATTTGCTTGCGCCGCTGTATTTACTTTAATATATTCGTTCACTCCCGGCCTTTGTTTTATTTTTGGCTTGTGATTTATTTGTTTTGTATTTGAGATTTGACTTTCACTTCAGTTTCGCTAAACAACATCCTGACACACACACTCACACACACACGAACACACACACTCAGCCACTCACAACTTTCGCATTTGGGTTCTGGGCTCTGTGATAAGCGAAGCGCGCGCGAGCCTTCTTTGAATAGCCGTTAGCTCAGGTTGTGCGAGCGCAATGCTTGAACAGTGTTAGCTTGTAGCAGCCATCGACGACTGAGCAGCCGCCGCCTGATGCTTGTTATATTAAAGGACACCGCAGCTGGCGCCAGGACACTTGTGTGCGCTTCTCCAACAGCCACTAACGCGCTGGCTGGTGTCAGCTCCTGTCGCCTGCCAGCCGCTAGTCAATGTGCCAGGCACACGCTCAGCTGTTTACGAATGAAAGCTCGCCGAAAAGCTCGCTCTCACGAGCACTCTCTCTCTCTCGCTCTCCCTCTTTGTCTTTTCAGTTGGCTACTGGCCAATAGATGGCGCTGCTAACATTCACATTTAATTGCTTAGAAATGCTATATTTTTAGCATATTTGTATTATGAACTTTAGCTTAATAATTCAGATATATTGTGCTTTATAGCTTAATCAATATTTTAGTATTTAATATTTCATTTGGCACACTTTCACTTAAGATTAACGAAGACACATCTAAAGCCTGAGCGATGCTTCTAAATATAGTCACAGTGCTAATTATATATTGAGTAAATTCAGTTTGAGAGCACGCACACTCGCATTAGCGCTGCTTAATTGTAATCAAATCAGAGTCACATTGCTTATCTATCGAGGAGAGAAAATTTAGACACTGCATCACTGAGATTCCACAGAGACAGAGTATTTTGCCGTCATTAGCGGAGCAGCTGCAACGTTTTTTATTTGTTTTAATTCAGGTTTTATTTAAGACCACGCTGAAAGGCTGCAAGTGCAGCCGCCGCAGAGACCACAACAAAAGTCAGCTGCGATGTCTGATAAATGTCGGCATAAGGCCAACACGAAGGAGCTGCCGCTGGCAGGCTGACAATGCCGTTGACACTGATAGAATGGGCCTTGAATAGAGAAAGTGTAGCCAGGTATGGCTTGGGCATTAGCGCCCGCAGCAGACAGCAGTCTATTAAAATCAGAGCCAAATAGACGTAGACCACAAATAGAATACCCTAACCAGCTAAAATAGAATGGCAAGCACTGCAGCTGCTGCTCAGGCAGCAAAGTCAAATTGAGGGCTCTCGAGTTTGGCAAGTAAATGCAAAAGAATGTGGGCACTGTAGCTAGGATACCCTCAGTGGATACCCTACAGTTTTGATGGGAAAACCTTTTCCGTTTTTCTAATCAAGTGCTGCTCGCCGCAAAGATGACAATCTGTCTGACATTTAATTAACAAACAAGAAGCGTAGTGAAGAAGTTGAGCTACGAACCGAACACACACACATAGCCCACTGACAATAATGGTATTCAGAGTGTGTGCCCAGCACTTCGGTAGTTGCGCATAGAGACACAGGACAAGCGCAGCCAGGATAATCGCATCACACTTGAGTAAATAAGTTCCTGAAGTGGAACCAGCCAGGCAAGCAGCGCACATCCCACAGACCACCCCCCAAAAAAAATAGAAGCGAAACGAAAGGAAACTTTGTAGCCCGTCTCGATGCGCAGCCTAATGGTTGCCATCATCTCCGCCTCTCCCCTGGCCCGCCGGAGTGACAGAGCGTGTGACAGAGACAGAGAGATATTGCATTTAGGTGCACTTCGAGTCAATGGGAAGAGGAGAAACAACTGTTTATCTGATTGGGAGCAGCATTGCACAGGTTGCGCTTGACTAAGCAGCTACTTGACCTCTTTGTGTACAACATTCGTACACAATCATCAATCAATCAAGCAAATGCGCACACAATGACAATTAAACCTTATAACAATTGTAATTAAATATTGGTAAATTAAATTACCATGTCGAAGCATTTAATTCGATTAACATGGAAATCGCATTTCAATTTTGCTGCTGCTGCTATATAAATTCATAAATGTCAACAACTATTTTTAGCAGCAATTAGTTGCTTACATACCGACAACAATTATCATTATTATTACCCTTTGAAATTGTGATAATTGGGCAATAAGTTATATACTTGGATAAAATATATTAAAACAGAAATTTTTTTAATTACTGTGGAGAACCGTGTCAAGAGAGCTTTCTGTGGAAGGTGATCAACACACAGAAAGCTCCGCGGCACAAGCACTGTATGAACTTTTGCTTGAGCTTTCGCTTGAGCTTTTTCATTATTATTTTTTTTTTTTTTTACTTTTGTTCCTGTTGACTTCTACTTATGATCTTGTCAGCGAGCATAGCTGAGCTTTGAAAACGATGCGTGAACGAATAAATACTAATTTGCAAAGAAACTAAATAACTGATAGTTGTATTTATTAACATCCGGGTAAACACGGATTGTTTCAATTACCATAAATATTTATTTTCTTCTCTGGACTTTTATTTGATTTATTGTAATATTGTTTCCCAGCCTAAAAACATAGAGTTGAACAAGTAAGAAAGCTCTAGCCGAGACTGCTCGACTAGGAAATCATCTGAACCCTTCGGAGAACTGATATTTCAATAATTCTTCGCGTCATTCTAACGCACACATAGACTGCTTGAATAAGTAGAGAGCGTTTCCGTTGGTCACTTGAAGCTCGACTCTAAAGTAAAAGCAAGGAGAGAACAAGTGCAGAAGATCACTAAAGTTGTCAATGTGTATGCAGCAGTTCTCATTTGGTATTTGTATTTAGGTAAAACGAAGCTAGAATGCTCACAGCAGCAGAGAGCGTTCCCACTGGTCACTTGAAGCTCGACTGCAGCGAGTTCTACCTGCAGTCAGGCTCAACATTTGAGAGTGTCAGTGCTTGAGTAAAAGTGGCCCTATATAAAGGGCAGCAGCTGCAGCATTTCGTCAGTCAGTCTTCAGTCGTCAGTGAAGTAGAGTGTGTGAATTATAAGCATTAAAGACGCAGAGGAACTACGTGGAGAAACTACGTAGAGGAAATACGTAGACATACATTTAAACAAAACCATTACACCTTGATTTCTCATTTTCAATGGGTTCAGGGTATAAATATATTCGATTTGAATTGGCAATCATTGGAGCTGAGCAAACATTTTATTTACTCTCATGGCTGCACGATATTCGCTTTGATGAAATTCTTTTGCGCTTGAGCACATTTATTGCATTTCGATGCTCACCTTTGCACTTTCATACATCGTCAGCGCACAAATATTTGAATATTCTGCAATTTTTTGCAGACATATTGACTCAAGCAGAAAAGAAATGTCCAACAGCAACTCTAGCTGCAGTTGACCAGATGCAAAAGGCAAACGTGCGACTTCCTGCCAAATGGCCAAAGGCAAATTGTATCAAGATATGTGACATACATATATAATAAGAACATTCGAAACAACATTTGCTTGCATCATAAGTTGGAATTCATTGAGACTGAGTCAGCATGTAACAAGCTCTAATGAGGATGACCTCAGGAGTTTTGCATGTTCATGAATGGATTATCATATAACGACAATGCAACTTAATTTTAGTTGAAAATTTGTAGAATATCCAAGTGAAAGAGATTAAATTCTATAATAGCTTATATTTCTCTATCTACATGAGGCATTATTCGAATTTATTTATTTATATTTTTTTACAAGTTTCATAAATATTCCGCTTGGACAACAGATTTTCTGCTTGACTTAATACAAGTATTTAAATCATATTTAGCTGCTTCATTCTTATTGAGTTGTTTACTTAGCCCTTGACATGTCAAGCAACGGAAATGGTTTTCGGAATGGACCGGAACGCATCAGACACAGATGAATACATATGATGGTAGTAGTACGTTTAATTTCTGCCACATACATATGAGCTTAAGGTTATAGTTGTAGGCAAAGCACTTTAAGCTCAATTTGAGTAAAGATGTTCAATCGTCGTAGCATTTATTTTTTAATAAATGTCTGCTGTGACTGTTTTTCTAGGTTAAATAACCCCTTAGTATATCAGTTCATGCTGGTTCCACTTTAAGCATAGCTTATGCTTCTTTTCATAAATAATTGCTAGACTGTTCAAATAGTCAATTTGGTAAGATATTATACATGGTACATCTCATAAACCTTAGCTGATCTTAACAAATTCCTACTTCTTCAACAAAATGACCTACAAATTTTGATTTTAATTATAGTTTTTATTCACACAAGCAAATATTTCGGATTGAGCACTAACTGCTGTTCATTTATCTTTTATATACCACCCAAATAGATTCCAGCAATCTTTTCAAGTCCATCTGCCATGCATAGCATAACAAATTCGGCAGCTTTAAAGTATGTTGGCCTTCTCGTTGCCTTCCTTGTCGCTAGTGACAAAATGATAACATATTTCCGTTATAAACAACATCTTATCAATTTATTGTTAAATGACCGATAGATAACCTTCCGATAATTACCGTTATTTCTCATCCATTGTCAGTTTTGCACCTTCAAGTCGCGCTCTAATTCCGAATATGATCTAATTTAGATTTCTGGTTTCTAATCTAATTTATTGCGCTGAAATAGTTATAAACGGTTCGATATTAGAGACTTTTCAAGATTAATGTGAGCGACGCGCGTGTTCTTGTTGATTTTAACAGCTTGAGCCAGATGTTGGTCCATTAATTAAATTCGAGTAGCCTCAAGACAAATAAAAAGTCAACTAGTTGGCACACTTGACCGCCAATAAAAGCAAAAACGCAAATCCACATAAAATTCCGCTTGAGCTGGAGCGCTGACAGCCCGAGTTCGAGAGGTTTTCGAAAATTTGAAGAAGCTGCTGCTCAATATATTCAATATATATTATTGTAGAAATTATAGACAGATTGCTGTGAAATGTGCAAGGTGAGGGAGAGGCGAGAGGGGCGGGCAGATGCCCGCTCACCTCACTGTTTATTGCGCTGACGTTGAGCAGCAGCTACCGATCGAACTTGAACTTGAGTTTTTCTGCCCAGAGTCAGCAGTTACACACACACACACACACACATACATACATACATGTATATTAAGTATTTATTTATTGAAATATTTATGAATGTATGTATTCATTTATGAATGAGCAGGTGAGTAATTACGTAATGCGGATAAGCGCATCTTGGCTACAAATTTATGACTTCGCATTGCTCAAGTCGTGATGCCATTCAAGCTCGAGCCAGACGCGACAGTCGAGCGTGGCGCTAGCTGGGCACAACAACACAACAGCGGCTTAAACAGCTTAAACAGCTTAAATACTTTGGCAGCTTAACGGGCTTAAATCATGTGTCGCCGCAATTAACCAGTTGGCGAAATGTTTTGGCAGCTTTGCGTAATCTTGGCTGCTCTGGGTCCCAGTCTGGCGCATGTGCGTCTGGCGCCCAGCACCACCGGGCGCAGTGTTCAACTGTTTCCACAGCAGCAATGGCAGCTTAGGAGCACAGTGAAGCCTGCTCAGAGTGCGCTTTATATGAAGCTGCTGCCCGTGGCTCACTGTGAGCCAGAGGATTTCCAGCACAACTACGCAACGTTGACTGCAGCCGGCGAGGTGACCTTGGAGCCGCATCTGAATCATTTTGGACGCACCAGAGCGGGCGAATGGGCGAGCATGCGGGATCTCTGCTTGGATGAGCAGGGTTTGCCCTGGCGGCGACTCTGCAATGCCACTGCTCAGTGGGCCACGCTCGGGAGTGTGAACTGCAGTGCTGGCAGCCAGCTGAGCCAACGGCTCAATCAGCTGCGCGAAGATGCTCAGAGTAGGAGCAGCACCACCTTCGCCTTGAGCGAGCTGCGGCATTTGCTGGATGAGGCTGGAGGCCAGCTTGCTCCGGTGGATGTCTACAGCACGGCGCAAATATTGGCAGAGCTGCTCGAGCAGCGGCAGCCGGCGGGCGCTGTGAGCGCAGATCTCGTCGACATTTGCCGGGAGATCATGTCAAGCGATGAGCAGGTGCTGCGGCTCTCGGCAGAGCTGAATGCGACCAACTCGCTGCTGAGCAAGTTCGAGGATTACATGAATGCACTGCCTCCGCAGCTGGTGCCGAGCGAGAGCTGCGGCAAGTCGAGAGCCGAGGCAGAAAAATCCACTGAGAAAGGCGTGCAAACCGTTAACTATGCGCAGCTAGGCGTGCAGGCGCTGATGAGCAGCAATCTGAGCGTGTTCTATGTGAATCCGGAGTGTGAGAATATCACAGGCATAGCCATATATGCAGCAGGAGCGGCGGACCGAAAGAGCGCCAGCAGCGGCTTCTGGTATCGCTTTCTCTATGCCAACGAGAGCCTGGAGCAGCTGAGAGGCGAGCGGGACTTGCAAACGGGCACCTACCTGCCGGCGCAGCTGTGGGAGCAGCTCAGCCAAAGAGGCGCCTCGTATCTCGTGCTTAAGGTCTACGCTCACGATGGACTCTTCGTGGAGCGGGCTCAGCAGCATAGGCAGAGGCCACGTCGTCAAGTGCTGTCCATATCCATACCAGGCTTCGAGGGTAAGTGTAGCTAGCAGAGTCCATCGCTTGGCTAATCATCCTGCAAATCCCGTAGGAGCTCAGTTGCCGGCGCCGCTGCCCTTTCTGCTGCCACGTGTCGGAGTGCCTGGCAAGGGCAGCCATTGTGGCTATTGGAACTATGGCAGCTGGCTCAGCGATGGAGTGAGCACCTGCGACGGTCATAGCGGGGAACCTAATGTGCTCTGCGAGGCGCAGCATTTGACGCAGTTCTCCTTTCTGATTGGCGGCAGCTTCACTCAGCACTCAGTGGAGGAATCGGATGTGCAGCTGGAGGCGGCACATGAGCAGCTGCTGGACCTGATCACCCAAGTGGGCTGCGGCCTCTCACTGTTCGGTTTACTCTTCATCTTCTTGACTGCGGCGCTGGTTGAGAAATGGCGCAGTCAGGCATCCACCAAAGTGCTGCTCCATCTCTGCCTGGCGCTCGCCCTGCAGCTGCTGCTCTTCGGCTATCTGGGGGCAGAGCAATTGCCTCTGAAGCAGAGCTGGAATCGCTGCCTGATATCGGGCGCTGCGCTGCAGTACTCCGTGCTGGTCATCTTCAGCTGGATGCTGATTATAGCCTTTCTGCAGTTCCAGCGTTACGTGACAGTGATAGGCGTGGCTCGGCCCAGCCACTATATACTCATCTCGGCACTGGTTGCCTGGACGCTGCCACTGCTGCCCACAGTCTTGGTCGTTCTGCTCGACGCCGACTCCTTTCAGCCGTCGCAGCAACAGTTGAAAGGTAACGCGGCTTTGTGCTATCCCTCTGGCTATGGCCTGGCGCTGGGCGTGGTGCTGCCCATTGGCTTGGTAACCTTTGCCAACGCCTTCATGATGCTCTGCATCATTTATAGCATTCATCGTGCCCTCAATCCACGGCGCCAGCTAATTATACAGCAGCTGCGTTTGTCCGTCCTGCTGTTTTTTCTGCTGGGCCTCACCTGGATCTTTGGCCTGTGCAGCTATATGCGCCTGGGCATTATATTCTCCTATCTCTTTTGTCTCAGCGCCACGCTGCAAGGCTTTGTGCTCTTTGTTTATTTTGTGCTTTTGAATGCCTCAAATCGACACGCTTGGCTGAGTCTTATTTGTTCCAGGCAGATGAAAATAAATATGCCCAATGCGGAACGCCAGTCCATGTCCACTTCGTCCAGCAACACTTCCAGGCGAACCCAATCCTCAGTGAAGTCCATTTGAATTGCGTTCAGCGGCGAACAACTTTATGTAAAGTTTGTAACAAGTATTTTATCTATAGGTTTAAGCATAACTGTTGAGGTGGAATAAAGAGCTGGTAGTTTGAATAACTTAGTTCTGGTAACAGTGCAGCGCAATTCTATGATAAAAAAAAAAAAATAAATAAAACTATGTTCAGATATACTATACTACAGCTGCAGTAGACACTCAGATTACATAAAAATATATCCATATTTATACAGCATGTTAAAGCCGTTGCGACCTCACTCATGAAATTCCTAAATATTATGCATATTAAATACCTATCAAAGCTTAAAATCGGTTTAAGCTTGAAAACTCGCTTAAAGCTATTAATCATTTAGCCATGACACACCACCAACGAGTAAAAGCTCAACAGACACTTCTTCCAGTCAAGACACCAACCACTTTACACAGCGCTTACACGTTTTAGCCGTGCATCAAACCGGTTTCCCAGTTTGACATGCACTGTGCATTAGTTTACAAGCCCACCCAAACTGTTTATGAACTTTACACCAAACAGAACAGCTAAATTTTATGGAAATGAGTTTGGCGGAGTTAGTTAGCATAGCAAATTATATATGCATCAACTAGAATATATACAAATTTTTTTATTTGATGTTTATGAAATATATTCATAATGATATGGAGTGGTTTAGGTGCGTCAACAGTTTAATTTTAGCGAATGTTAAATGTTAAACCACAAAATTGAATTTAGAGACATTTAATATTAAATTGCTTTTGACTGAAGGGAATGTGTAACTGCTGCGACTAATCTGTACTACCAAATCCGATCGCAACCTTATATAGCAATTTATTGCAACTTCGAGTTCAGTTTCAGTTTCTGCTTTAGTTTCTGTTGCTTTTATTTTGTTTATATATGTAGTTTTTTCCGCTTTTTTGTCGGTCGCGTTTTGGTGCGTTTTAATTTATCGCTTCTAAATTATGTAAATGATATGACAAAGTTAATTTTGGTGAATGTTTTTTTTCTGCGTGTGTTTCATTACGAACTATGCGTGGCTTTATTTATTTAATTTGGTTTCTTATCTAATTCCGCAATTTGGAGGCTGAAATTTAAAAAAAGGCCGTAACTCAGAGTTATGCTTTGGTTTTGCTTTCAGTCGACAAATTGACTTGAACTTATGTTAGAATACGGAACGCTTAGACTATGCTCATTATATTTAAATATATACATGTATCGTTAAATTATTTAACAACCAGTAGGATTATAACAAATTAACCTCATTTACCGGCTGCTCATATAGAGAACGGCATTCCGACTGCCATCGTCTCGGCTCATTTGAATAACAGACGATGCCGACGCATCTTCCTCTGCGCCTCTCCGCCTCTCCAGCTGTATTGCTCCACGGGTCTCGCTCGCTTAATCATGTGTATTCAGCGCCGTATCCGCACCAGCCTTAACGGTATGTAGGAAGTTCCGGGTGCCACATCCTTGCCCTCCGGCAGGAAGTTCATTGCATAGTTCTTGGGCGTCGGCGTATTCGGCGGCAGCATGAACTCGAATATCAACTGCCTCGCGGTCGGAGCTGATTGCAGCTGCCGATTCGGCTGCATCGGCTGCACATCCACCCTGGCCAGCTGCCACTGCTGTGTGCGCTGCCTGTCAGCCATCTGGAAGCGCTGCAGGTGGCCCTGGATGATGCGACGCAGCGCCGCCATCGTTGCCGCACTTGGCGGATCATAGAAGTATGTGCCGCTCTGCGTCGGCCGCTGCGTGGGTGTCTGGCGGGGCAGGTAGGCGGGACCGGCGGCGCATGCAATGCCCAGCAGCAGGGCTACCAGCTGAAAGACAAATTACATTCCATATATTGGCATATTGTTGGCCAGCTCCACTTACGCAAAGGCACGTCCTATACATGTTGCCTGCCATGATTAAATGTCACTCGACACCAGCTACCGAGTACCGTCTAACGGCTCTCGGCTCTCAACTATCGATTCTTGGGTCCGCTGCTCGATATTCAATACACACGCTCGCCGACTCGCTTGGCTCAGCAGTTGCTCGACAACTGAATCCGGAGGCAAAGTTTCGGTTTCAAGTTCACGGGCCGCCGCAAATGCATTTACATAAATTTCCAACCGGTGCTCGATGCTAACCATCTCCATCTCCATCATCAACTAGATCTCTGCCCCTCTCTCTCGTCACTCTCTCGATTTCTGTCTCTATCTTTGTTTAGCTGGCAGCTGTCGCTTTATTTTTAAAAGTTAATTCTTCTGCTAATGCTGCCAACGGGGCACGTGATTTATGCAAATATTTATCTTATGATCATCTTGTTTGTTTTTTTTTTTTATTATTATTATTTGTTGTTGCTCTCTCTTTCTCTCTCTATTTTGGGAATGTTTTACACTTCAACTTAAGTTTAGAATGATCTGGTTTTGAGTGTGCTTCCATTTTATACTCATTACCATACTCATTAGATGGACATCAAAGGGGTATCATAAAGCTTAGCCACACACTAAAATTTGGACGTTTCTTGAATGACTGCAATAATTAAGTGGCTCTGGCCTTATAACACGCGCTGTTCTAGATGGGCATAGAATGGGTTCTTAAATATCCCCACTTGAGAATGTTTTGATTTAGATGAGTGAAATGTTCTACATAAATTATATCAGTTTTAAATCGAGTTTAGAATTGAATTAAATAGCTATTCATATTTCAGTAAATGTCTTAATTATGTAAAAACATCTACCATTAGAGCTCGTCTCTAAGGCAGTAAAAGAGTTTCATTTAAATAATGAGTGGCTGATTCCATAACACCTAAATGCCTTGCCGTATAGGGTGTCTCGAGTTCAAGCAAGCAAACACCTCTCACTTTTCCAAGTTTATCAATCGAGTTGAATCGATCAGCGTGCGTAACGAACAAATTCCCAGCCCACGTACATAAAACAAACTAAATAAACAATGAGTGTTGAGATTGACGAGATAAACTGCACGTTCTGTTCTAACCCCAGCTTATGAACATACATACCTATATATGTATATATACATACATATATGTACATGCGTGTGAGCTTTAGACAAAGTTAGACAACGGGGCGACTTGTCCGCTGTTCACGCCATTATAATTATGCAAATAACTCAAGATATATCTGAATATATCATTTCTCTGGCACCGCGCCTTTACAATCTAAATGTACGTATTAATTTAGTATTTTTTTTTTTAACTCTTCTTCTTTTTTCTTCTAAGTCTTTAATTAACATAATAATATTCGGTTGGCTTCAGTGGACGTGTGTCTAGAGCTTAGCACTCACCATATAGGAATACAAAAGACGCTCGATGAACAGACGCTTGTAGCTTTATATTGATTTTTAATCGCTGCCCCTTTATGCTGCTTTGAACTCGATCTATCGGTTCATTTAACTGTGTTGCAAAACCTCAGATTTGTCTGTCTGCCTGACAACTTAACTAAAATATATTGTATTGTGTGTGACTTGCCTTGTTTGGTGATAACTGCGTTCAAATTACTATTAAAATGACAAATATTATTGATAAATAAATAAATATTATGATATTGATGCTTAAGCATAACCAATTGAATTATTTTTAAATTGCTGATTAATGAAATTTGATATCGATTAGCGTTCATGATATGATTTCAATTCCATTGTATTGCATGGGATTTAGTTGATCAGTGAATGAGATGAGCTCGTTGAGTTAACTGCTTATAAAATATATATATATGTATGTATGTATTTACTTGACTTTGCCACGTCTTGGTCTGTCTGCCAGACATGTTTTCGCAAATTAAACTCTGCATTCACATTTTCAATGGGCTCAGCTTGTCATCGCTGATGTGGACTAGTCAATGACTCAATTAACTGATTATGCAAGACAATAAAACTTTATGTTATTTTGTAATTAAGACTCAAATTGACTTCTGCCAAGATGAGCTGTTGCTTTGCATATCTCCATCTCTTTCTCACTCGAACTCATGGCTATGCGAAAACAAGTTGTTTTCATGTTAATTTTAAGTTCCAAATGGTAATCTTTAGATGACAGAATTACTGTTAATGGATATGTCTTAAGAAATAACATGTTCATATCTCTGTTGCAGATACTTGCATACTTTTTTATCATACTGAAGAACTAATGTGAAACGTTTTTCTGGTTTCAGATTAGCATTTAGAACGTTTCACCAACATTCTGAAAAATATATTCCCATTCTTGCTTCATGAATTTTGATTGATCTGCGTTTATCATACCTGAAATGAAACTATTTATAATAGGTAGAAGCTGACTAGGGCTGACTATTTATTTTATTAATTTATATACATTCTGCTAAATCTCGAAATCTGAAAAATAGATAACAACAAAAGATATGTGAAAACTCATTTGTATTTATTAGGCGAAACTGAAACATTTTACTTTTCCGGCTGTGAAATTTCCCCAAAGTAAATAACAATTTTCGCATAGTTGCGTGTTGTCAGACTAATTGGATCACTGCACATTTTTTACACTTTTGCACTTTATGTAAATATGAATTTGTGTATGTGTGTTTGTGTGTGTGGCATTCGTTTGGTGTATTCAATTTTCATTTATTCGGTTTCACACATCAAGCAATGCAATTATCTAATGGAATTTGTTGAAAATATCGCGAAAAAACACGCTGAACGCCAAGCCCAACGTCCCGCATCACCACGCCCCAAGCTCGATGCTGTTTGCAGGAATCGGTGATTGCGAATCCCAGCTACGTCTGTTTGAGTGAAGCGTATGCCCTTCGTTTTCCCCGTTCAAATCATTATTGTGTGTATAATCGAGAGAAGGTGAAAGAGACAGTGTGTGAGAGAGAGAGAGAGAGTGAGCTGTGTGCAAAGAGTAGATGCTGAAAATGAGTTGGAATGGAAAAAAAAATGGGTAACCGAAACCGAAACGGAAACGGAAATGATGCGCCACGTTAGCTTTAGGCATACTCACTTAATTAAAGCGCTGCATTGGCATTGATCTAAGCAGGAGCATTACGTAATTGGAATTTGCAATTCCATCTGCTGGATTGCATTAACATTTCGATTTATATGCAAAATTGCGCAACAACTCTCTCGCTCTCACTCCCTCTCTCTCTCTCAAGTATGCAATGGTTTGTGGAATGACGTGTTATGAAATGTTTAAGCACGCTTAATTACTATGTAAATTATTTGTGCAATTAATTTACACAGCTGGCAAGCAAATCCACGCATCCATCCGCATCCACTCCCCATATTGATGAGGGTATCTTCCGCTCAAGCGAACAGCATTAAGTCGGACAAAGAGCTCATATATATTTCATGCGAGGCGCAAAGGAACCATCATAATCATCATAAAGTTGAGACTGTCTGGCCAAAATGTTATTTGAATACCCTTCAAAAGGTTGCCAACGAGGCATTTATGGGATTGGAGACTTGACTCGATTATATATTAATGAATTTATCTCTTTGAAGTCCATGGCTTGAGTAGTTGAATATATTAGGTTTGGTATGTGGCATACTTTATTAATAATAATATTATAGAGAATTTACTTGAAGTTTATCAAAGTTAGCTCTTAAGCTCAACTCAAGCCAATACTAAAGGGAAGCGATTTGAGTCGAGTCGAATCGACATCGAGTTGGATACTTTGCATAACATATGAATACTAAGGAGTATCTTTTAGTCGAGCACATCATTACGGCAGCTCTGTGTTTCGTGTAGTGCCCCGTGTCCAGCTGGCTTTGAAAGGCAATTTCTCAGCCCTTAAAATGGTCCGGCTGACTTTTATGTAATGAGTTTGATGAGCTTTTGAAGTAAACCCAATTGAGGAGAGGCATTTCATTTTGTACGGATTTGATAAAAATGACGAGGCCGTTAAGCAAGCCGTGCCGTGCCGTGCCGTGCCGTGCCGTGGCGTATGTGGCAGCAAAAAACGATGTGTAGCTGTGGGATGCGAACGGCAACAAACTTAGTTATGCCTGACAGGCAGCCCGCAGCACGCTCATATTTTATGCATGACCAGCTACAGTTCCATTGCCGCCTCCTGCTGCACTGCTCTCTCGCTCTAGATGTTCTAGATTTCACTCAGCTGAGTTGAGCCGAGCTGGGCAGGGCTGGGCTTGGTCGGGTCGGGTTGGATAGAATTGCTTTCCAATTGACTAAGCGCAGCGCTCAACCAAGTACACGTTCACGTGCAGAGCCTGCAGACGGCCGTAGGATTGGGCGCGGTCAACTAGACATTTGCCAATGCCGTTTGCTGGGCGCGCCAACTGGCAGTTATCGGGGCCGATCAAATGGATCAGCGGTTTTAATGTTGCACTGGCACGAAATCCGCACCAGACTAGACCTCACCTGTCGCTTGACGTCTTTGGCTGCCGGCTTAACGAAATGATGGACACCCAAGCGAAATGTGAATAAACTTTGCCGAAAAGCCACGAAACCGTCGATAAACTAATTAAAATGTTTTATCGCAAACAGTGGGCCGAACTCGATTCAGTTGGGGCAAACTCTAAAGTGTGGGAATGCGGAAAAATATATAAATTTAATCAAATAAACATAGATCTAGACATATGTAAATAAATGACCCGTCGAGAGACACTCAGTTATTAAGCAAATGTGCTAGATCGAATTCGAATTCGATTCGATCAAACTTGAGGAATATTTATTGATTTTCAAGCCAAACAAGTCTTTAGGCTTGGCTCAGAGTTACTTTCGCTTTTAGTTCCACTGTGGAGCATCTGAATCGAATCAAGTGACAAAATACTTTTTGTATAAAGGCAAGCGATGCGCCTTGCGGCGTAGATTTCATCTTTGACCGTACGACTGCTGCATAATTAATGATGCCGGGCGACTGTGCCGGCAGCCAGAGTCATTCATCAGCAACAGTGGCTGACTTTAATCCACGGCCTGCACAATTTCGGTTTCAATTGCCAATGTCTGGTGCGAATTTCACTTATAAATTTGCATATTTATTAAGTTGATGCGTTTTGTGCAATACGCGTCATACATACAAATAATATATTAAATATATGTATGTATATGTATGTATATACATGTATATGTATATGTATGCTATTCTGCATCTGTGTATAAATATGAATAGTCTCTGCGCTGATGTATGCAAATTCGGTTCACTCATTTTGACGCAGCTCCCTAGGGCCACGTTAATGCGGCATTTGTTGCCAGGGGCTAAAAGCACTCAGCTGGCTTTTAGCGACTCCCGGTTGTCGAGTACCCGAGCACTGCATGACCAACGGCTGCCTGGCTGCCTGGCTGGCTGGCTTATGCATAAATACATGAAATATGCAAATCCAAAATACACGTTGCCTCAGCAGCCATAACAACTCACTATCTACTACTACGGCTAGTCTATGATGTCTCTAAGTATTCCATTTACATTTGTACTTTGTTTTTTTCTCTTGTTCTCTATTCTCTTTTGTTTTGTACACTTGCAGTTGGCATGCCAGATGGAAAGAAAAAAAAAAAAAAAATTACAGAATCGAAAGAACTCTCCCAAGTTGATGGGACTCTTGTGTATTTGGTTTCTGTTTTAGTTCACTCTGAACTTGTCCAGCTGAAATTGCAAAACTTTGTTCCACCACGTACAATAAACATTTTACGTGCGTGTGGGCATATATATATACGTGTGTGTGTGTGTGTGTGTGTGTGTGTATTCTAGTTCTAGCTGTGCACACCTGAGCCGCTTTAAGCTGAGCTCCATTATCTTTAAAATGCAAGCATATAAATAAGTAAACAATGCAAATGACTTTGTGCAGCTCACCGCAGAGCAGAGAAAAGAGTTGCATTCCTACACTGAGAGAAAAAATGGCAGTCAAGAGAATGCAAGAGTAGCAACATTTTTAATAAAATGAGAGATTATCCAACAACAGCTTAGACAATATATCAAGCCAACAAAATAAATCAAATTCATCTAATGAATTAAAATGTTATTGTTATTTGAAGGAATGTAAACTATAAGTTAACATTCAATAGCCACACATAAATGTCTGAATTTAATTTATATATATATATTTATCTCAATGAGTCTCTTAACTCATTCACTGTTGATTCGTTGACCTGCTCGCTTTTGGAAGGCAACGCTGAAAGACATTACAAAGGATGCAATGTAGTTAGATGAATTCATTAGGCGTAAGCAATTGTAGGTGAAACATTGCTGGAATTTCAATTATGTTGTTAGCATTCGAGGCAGATAAGTCTAGTGAATGGCAGACGAGAGACAATAAATATCAAATTAAATGGCAATTTATGCTTGAAAGCAATTGTGGAATGCACTTTAAGCTGAATTCAACTCAAGTCTGGCCGGCAAATTGTGTGCGATGCCGTCGGCTTAACTTAAATGTAGACATCAGGAGACAAGAGCCTTTGGCTGTCGTAATTTCTACAGTGGCACATAAAAGTATGCTGCATAAGTTGGCCAACTGGAGTGTAATCAAATTAATATTATGCTCGTACTTTAGCAAATAACTCGAAATTATATACTTACAAAGAGTTCCGCTTTGAATGGCGCTGACAGGCAGACAGACAGGATAGGCAGACAGATGAAGAGCTTGAGCAGGAGTAGTGGCAGGAGTAGTAGCAGGAGTAGCAGACTTTGCTCGTGTTTTAGTATTTATCTCGCGTTGAAAACCTCATCAGGCCTAAGCACTGCGCTTAATTACCCACAGCGTCCTTTAGCAGACGTCTGTCTGACTAATGTGTGTGTGTGTGTGTGTGTGTGTGTGTGCCTCTATCTGTTGCTGTGTGTATGTATGTGTGTGCGTTCCATATTATTCCATTTACCTACACATCTGTCAATCTGGGTGGCGTTATAAGAGTCGCACTCAAATGAAAGGCACCACAGAAACCACAAATTACACGTGACAGACTTCTTGGAATCAAGCTGAAAGGGAATTCTCGAATGTAAGTAAAGGAAACGTGGTAATAAATTTAATAAATTATCTCATCAAAACCGCAACGCTTAAACCTTGATTTGAGCAAGAGAATTCAATTAAAGTTTCAGGTTACCAACTGACGGAAGAACAAAAAGTTTATTCTTTTTGCATTTGCTTGAATATATGGTTTCTTCTTCTTATCCGAAAGAAAATAATTCAATTAATCTTAGAGAGACATATGTATACTAAGCTATATATGTATGTATATAAATAATTTTACTACTTACGGCTTATTGGGTATGGTAATACATACTACTATTTACTACTATAAATACTTATACTTTATCATATATGCTACTATATAGTATTATAGTAACTACTTTTACTACTTACTGCTTATTGGGTATAGCAATACATACTACTATTTATTACTACATATAAATACTTATACTTAAAACCATATATACTACTATGTATATCATTTATGATATATCATATTGCAAGAGCATATGCTTCTATTATAAATAATTCAATATGATACACTACTACTTCTACTACTATTACGAACGACAATTATATATTACTCTAACATAATCTACTACTATTTATTAATAGGCATATACTATATATGTATATATACATACTACTACTATATTTTTTGCTACTATTCATATACATATACTACTACTTTATATTCTGCTGCAATAGTACTATATATTCTACTACTATGCATGTACATACTCATACTACTATCATATATTTTGCTACTTTATATATACATATACTACTATTTTACATTCTGCTACTATACTACTATATATTCTGCTACTATACATGTACATACACTTACTACAACTATATATTTTGCTACTATTCATATACATATACTACTACTTTACATTCTGCTACTTTATTCACTACCTTATAGCTCAATGTGGAGTGCAACTAAGTAAATAACAATATGCGATGCTTAATAACCATTGACTATCATTAAAAGTAGTCAACAAATAAAGAGATAATGATAATCTATTTTCTACCACCGACTCGAGTCTATTTATATTGCAGTATATTTCCATCTGCTACCATTTATATAAATATAAATTCAAATACCATTCCAATATATTCTAGCCTTGAGTCCACATAAACATAATCAGCCCAAGTTCAATAGCCAAAATCAATATTGCCTAATATAGAATTAACACACACACACACACATACATATATATATATATCTCAATATAGAGCGCCTCACGTGCTTGGAAGCCGTTAAAAGCATTTTGTTTCTATCGGACTGGGCATTGCGTGCTGGCGCTGACCTTTTCTCTTTTGGCGGGCAGGTGTGCAAATAGGTGTTGCACGCGCTTCTATTTGCAGCAATTAAACGAGTCCCTCGGCTATTTTTGGCCGTGCTCGGTCCGTTGAGTTTCTTTGCAGGCCAGCCTCATGCACGGCGCAGAATATCTTGAAGGTAACAACAGCCGCCGCCATTTGTCAGCGCGTGGTGGGTGTTAAATAAATATTTTTATGCGAATTCCTGCTGTTGACCTTAAGCATAAATCTCGCAAGTCATTTATTTTGACTGGGCTCGGGCTTTTTAATTAATTCAACAGCTGGCTGGGCACCTTGTCTGCTTTACGCGCTGCTTTAATAGCGCTTTTATGAATATGCATCCACGAGCATATTAAAAGCGCGTCTAAAGCAATTTATGGCGCTGCTAGAAGCGCGATTAGAGTCCGCGTTGCCCAAAAGTGATGGCCTCTGAAGACAGATAAAGGCTCTGGGGGTGGGGCAGTGGGCAGATGATGCTTTAAGATGCTGCCCGTTAACCCTAATCAAGCAGCTTTCCTAAATTTGGCCGAGCACTTCCGTTTGAGTACCGTCTCAATGTGCTGCTCGACGTCGACTGTTGAATGGGCCCACGCTGCGTATACGCGATGCCTTACGTTTGACGTAAGAGCTGGCAGGCGGGGCATCTTAAATGCCACGAGAGCGCCGCACATGCGTAGCTCGACTTGATGATTTTCTCTTTGGCTCTTTCTGCTCTTAATAAATTTGTAATTGTAATCAGTTGATTTTGATAGCAGCAGAGCAGCAGCAGCAGCAGCAGCATCAGGCGAAAGGCCAATCTTGCGGCCAAGTGGCACATTTTCATACGCGAGCGGGCACACCTGAGCGCCAAGGTGCAATTAAATTCGCTGTCGTAGCATCTTTGGCCCTCGGGATGCCGAAACCTGAGCAGCTTAGACAAGCAAATTGTTGCACACGCATCTGAATTAATTGGAAATGTATATTTTTATTACCATTTTTTATCATTTAACGAACATCAGCCATAAGCGAAATTCGATATGAAAAACGAAAAAAAAAATAAATAAATAAAAATAATAATAATATATTTTAATTGTAAGAGCATTGAAATTTGAGCAGAAAATAATTTAAAATATTGTAATAGAATTAAAATTAATGATAACACAATCAAGTTTGCCCCAAAGCAGTTTTTGTTTTATTTTATGATTGGCCTATTACGCACACATATGGAGCCACATGAAAGTCAATCAAAGGGGCTACAATTAGAAAAGTAACTCTGGGTCGGGAGTAAAGTTCATTGGGGCTGAAAGACGCAACCTGAATGCCAACAGCTGAGCCAAAGATTTTTTTGGGCAAAACATAAAATGGGTGCGTTTCATCAAAATAGCTCATACGCAGCGTTGGCCATCAAAATGAAATGTAATTAGATGACAGTAGATTGACTACACAGACGTACATAGCTCTCGCAGCTCTTTCGAAACTTTGTTGCTTTGTCTCTTGTTGTTTATTGTTTGCTGCTATGCGAGCAAATTTAATTTGTTTGGCCTGCAATTCATTTGCCGAGTCGTTGACTTCTAATGCACACAATCAAGACATTGTTTTGCCATGTTGACTTGTTGCCAATTTTTGCTTGAGTTGGCGCAGCGATTGTTACGCTTTTACCGTCGGGTTCCTTGACATTCCATGACTCAAGCGAGCTCTTTAAATATGTAATTATATCGATGGCAGACCTCTCTCCCCTATGAGTTTTTTCTAATCTACACAGCGCACAGTTCACGCGTTGTGTATACGCCACATGAGCACGTCCTTAATACGCCACGCCCCGTACGCTGTGTGCATTTGTCAAAACTGAAAGTTTTGCCGAAATGTGCTTTTCATGTCATGCCATGCCACACACCGGATGCACGCTATCGCCACAAATAAGCGCACACATACAGTGGCAAATGTTGGCCAACCTATCTGCAATTTATTTGATTTATATTAAATTTGAAACTCTCCCAAAAAATATGCAAGTTCTGTATCGATTTTAAATACAATATTAGATACATTTATTTTATGCGATAGTGTCTGAGTCACAATTTCCTTCAACATTGATTCGATGAATATTTCACTCTGTTTAATGTGGTTGGGCTCACATAAACACCTATACATATACACCATATATATATATGTGTATGGTAACAACTACTGTGTGCGGCTGTCACCTCTGCCCTTGCTGGGCTCTGCCTCTTCAGTGCGCACACTGACTATCAATCAGCTTCGAGCTCTACATTTATCACATAGCTAATCAAACAGAAAGCATTCTCTACTTCAATTACACACACGCGCGTTACCTTTTGCACATTCGCCCTTCTGCCTTAAAGAGCAGCGAATATGCGAGTCTGTGATGCTGTTTATGTGAAACACATAAATATCGAAAGACCTTTTCTAAATTTCTGCTTAATCTCCATTTATAATAATTTCATATTAAAGTGAGTTAAAGCCGCTTGGGTATTCTGCTTGTGAGAAGCAACTTTTCCTAATTTTCCGCTCAATCCAAATGTAAAATAATTCTATATAAAATTGAATTGTAACTCTATTCAGCTTAGCTGAACTTAAATGAATTTTCTCTTTGATTTATTTTATTTGAGTTTAGAGCTGAATCATAGGACTGCTCAATTTTGATGTTCACAAAAATATAAAAATAAATAGGGAGAAAACTTTTATAAATAGTTAGTTTGATCCTCCTTTAAAATAATGCAAAATTTAAGTATTTTTATACCCTGTTGCTTAGCTGATCGATCACACACTGTACTTCACTTTATTGCGCTCACCCCCAGCAAGTCTGAAGGACTGAAGAACTGCTGCAGCTGCTGCCCTTTATATAGGGCCACCTTTACTCAAGCACTGTCTCTCTAAAAGGCTGAGCCCGACAGCAGGTAGAGCTCGTTGCAGTCGATCTTCAAGAGACCAGTGGGAACGCTCTCTGCTGCTGTGAGCATTCTAGCTTCGTTTTACCTAAATACAAATACGAAATGAGAACTGCTGCATACACATAGACAACTTTAATGATCTTCTGCACTTCTTCTCTCCGTGCTTTTACTTTTACTTAAGTTCTGTCACTTTATTTATAAAACAGTTATATTATTTAATTTAAATAATGTTTATGAATTATGGATTAAATATGAGTTACAATAAATTATGAATACGCAGCTAGTTGGAATTTGTTCGTTGCAAAGTTTCAGTCAGCAGCTGGCGGCCTACTGCACCGCTCTGGTGGAATAGTTGGTGGAGCTGGTGGTCATCGACTGCAGCTCTGTGGTGCGCTTCTGCACATCCATTTTCATCTTGGTGGGGCAGAGCAGGCCTATCCAGGCACGCCGATTGAGCTCGTCGAGCAGCACAAAGTAGATGAAGAGCACGAAACCCTGCAGCGTGGCCGTTAGGCAGAAGAGGTACGAGAATGCCACGCCCGCCTGCATGTAGGCGAAGATGCCAAAGATCCAGGATAGGCCGAGCAGGAAGAAGAGCAGCACCGAGAGTCGAATCTGTTTGTTGACCAACTTGCGCTCCGCCCGCTGAATGCTCTGGCTGAGCGAGTGCGAAATGCTGTAGAAGACGTACACAAAGATCACCAGGTTGGCCACCGTAATCAGCGTCACGGGCAGCACGATGCCGAAGGTGAGCCCGTAGCCGGACGGATAGCAAATGCCCGTGTCCGTGGCCAGCTGCTCGGCAGTGGGCACATACGAATGCGGATCGATGCACGCCACCAGCAGCGTGGGCAGCAGAGGCAGCAGCCAGGCCACGAGCGCCGCCTTCAGGATGTAGCGACGCGGCCGCTCGATGCCAATCACCGTGACGTAGCGCTGGAACTGCAGAAAGGCGATGATCAGCATCCAGCAGAAGAGCACCAGAATGGCGTACTGCATGGCAGCGCCCAGCAGCACACAGCGCACGATGTCGCCGTGGACGACCAGCTGCTCGGAGATGTCGTCCGTGTTGATGAACACGAAGAGCACCATTTGCAGCATCATGGCCAGGCAGAGGTGCAGCAGCACCTTGGTGGAGGCCTGACTACGCCAGCTCTTGAACAGCAGCGCCGTCAGGAAGATGCCCAGCACGCCGAAGAGCGACAGGCAGCAGCCCACAATGGAGATGATGTCCAGCACGCGCTCATTGATGGGGGTCACGAGCACCTCATCGCCCACGTCGCTGCTGCGATAGCTGCCGCCCACCAGGTACGAGAACTGGGTCAGGTGGCGCGTGTGGCAGACGACTATCGGGTCGCGCAGCAGATCCGTTCCACTGCTGGTGGTGATGCCGTCGCTCACCCAAGTCTGGTAGTTCCAATAGCCACAGCCGCTGCCCGCATTGACAGCCCGCGAGTCCGGCTGCCGATGGTTCTCGTTGCGCAGCAGGAAGGGAAGCGTCTGGGGCAATTGCGTGCCTAAGGGAAGATCATGTTACTCACAAACACATATCTTGACAGTGAAACGATTTACTTACCCTCGCAGCCGGGTATCGATATGGACAAGATTTTGCTGCGCGGCCTTCGACTGCGCTGCGGAGCTGTCTCCACAAAGAGCCCGTCATGGGCATAGACCTTGAGTATCAAATAGGTGGCGCCTCGCTGCTTCAGCTGCTTCCACAGCTGCTCTGGCACATACGCGGCTGTCTCCAGGTCCTGCTCCCTACGCAGCTTCTCCAAGTTCTCGTTGGCATGGAGAAAGCGAAACCAAAACTGGCTGACGGCCTGCTTGCGATCTGGAGCCGCTGCTGAATATATAGCTATGCCCGTGATGCTTTCGCATTCGGGATTCACATAGAAGACGCTCAGGTTGCTGCTCAGCATGGCATGCACGCCGAGATTGGCATTGTTGAGTATCTCCATGCCACTGGCAGCCGCCTCGCCAGCCTCGCCTGCCGCATGAGCGACCACTTTGCCGCAACGCTCTCGGGGCACAAGCTGCTGCGGCAGTGCATCCAGATAGTGCTCGAAGTTGTTTAGCAGCGAGTTGGTCGCATTCAGCTGAGCTGAGAGCTGCAGCACCTGTGCATCGCTGGACATGATGTCGCGACAAATGCTGATCAGATCGGCGCTCAGTGCGGCGTCCTTCTCCTGCTCCAGCAGCTCCCCGAACACCTGGCCCACCACATGCACGTCGGCCGGCAGCAGGGCCTTGTCGTGCTGCCGGAACATATCTCGCATCAGCGCCGTGGCGCGACGACGCTCCTGGCTGCTGTTGGCACGCCTCCTGCCCTCCAGCATGTCGTCGTGCAGGCTGTTCAGCTCCACGCTGATCGATCGCTCCCGGAATCTTCGCATGCACACCACGTACGGCCGTTGGTCGAGCGACTCCCACTGCGCCCGCATGCCCCACACTTCGCACTTGCGGGTCACGGGCAATCCATTGCGCAGCAGGCAGACGTCGTGCAGCGTGCCCGCCTCGCCCGCTCTGGTCCGCTTCCAGCTGTTGACATGCGGGCTCTGGTCGTGATTGCGCACGATGTAATCGTGTTTAAACGTTTCCGGTTCACAGTGCTGGGCATTGCAGTAGACCAGGCCACTAATGTCCGCCCTGAAGAGCTTCTCTACGCAGCGCACGGGCGTATTGTTGCGGCTCGCTAAGCTGCACAGCTGCTGCTCCACCGGACAGCTGTCCCACTGCGACTCGTCACTGTCATTGCTGTCCGTGCTCTCATACGCTCTGCCCGCCGATATCGTCAGTGCCATTAGCAAATAGCCCAGCACATTCATAGCTTCTGACTCAGCACCGTCTGCACCGTCTCTCCAATTCAATTTGTCACGCGTCCGTCTCTCAACGAATGTCGCGCTCAACTGCACGGCGGAGTCACTCGCCTAGCTGGCGATCGCTTTTATTTCTTATCACAATTTGCAGGGCGATGGCTTATCGTCACATTTTTAGGTATTTTTGTTTTTTCCCCGAGTACTACCAAACTAATTCCAAATAAGACGCTGTTACCCGTTTTATCTGCGACCGATAACGCTCAATGCGAACTTCAGTCGATTGTTTGATTTGTTATTAGCACCCAAGCGCCAATTTGTAAGAGAGAATACCTCAGAAAGTAACTCATGTCTCACGGCTATCAATGTGACGTATGAAGTTTGTCTAGTCCACTAATTCAGAGAACACGCAACAAACCTTAAAACTATGAACTAATTGTAGTTGGACCACATATTATGAACTAATATTATTTTAGTTTAGTTGAATGCTATGAGAAAAGAGTCTTCAAATATCCAAGCAAAGTTCATACAAATTATCGCCTTAAAGTCTGACCACAGATTCCTGCTAACTGTTCATTATTAATGTTTATTTCTAATGCGTCATAGTAAAATATAAGACTTCCACTTTGATATGAATCATAGAAATATATTGCAGATAAGTTCCATTCACTGCTTACATCAATAACAATAAAAATTATAAAATGCGATCGTAAGCATTTGTGCGACATGGAAATCCACTTGAGACAGTGTTGGGCTTACGGGGCTTAGGCTTAGCTTGATGGCGCTCAAGTTAAGCACTCGCTCGATAATCTATATTGCTGCGTTTCGTGACACGTTTGGTTCGAGGACATGAAAGCTGCGTGGGCTTTCAGCGTTTCCTATTTACGGAACTTGGCCAACTTGTTGACACGTTTTCAATTATCTGACGAATTCAAATACTATCTGGCACAGAGCATAATATTGTATATGACGAGCATGAATTTGATTAAGCTACACAAAATGTTCACACACTTAACCCGCATATATATGTGTGTGTGTGTGTGTGGGTGTGTGTGTGTGTGTATGCGTGTGTGGGTGCTTGCTGGCTTTCAATCAAAAGTGTCACATTCACATCTCGACATTTTTACTTCTTCCCTTTATAGCTTTATGGCTGCCACTGTGAAAGGTGCCACGTGTCAGACGTGCCGCAATGAATTATACGAAATTTTGTGGCTGCCACAACTAAAAATGCCAGCAGCTCGAGGTCGCATATGCCTGGGGAATTTTAGAGCTATAGCTAATAATTTTTTGTGCACAAATAATTCAAATATATTTCGACAAAAATCGAGGAAGCATATAAGATTCAAGTGGAGTAAACTATAGACTTTAGTTATAACTCAATACGAATTGATAAAGTTATAATCATTAATTGTATACATAAATATATTTAATCTATATAGCTTTTAGCCATTAAGTTTAAGCCTAAACCAAATTTCAGTTATAGTCCTTCAACCTTCTGTATTTTTGTTTAATACTTGACGCATTGATAAATTGAAGAGTAAAACGTATTTACAGCACGAATTGTTTACCTTTAGCTGCAAATCAAATATTTATAAACTGAGTATCAAACACTTCAAATAAATTTGATCTTAAATTATTTAATTGCCAGCGTTTGCCATGGCTTAAATATGAAAATTGTGAAATTATAAATCAATGAGGCGCCGCAAGGCAAACGCCAATTAGTGGGCTGCAAC
Source organism: Drosophila aldrichi (assembly GCA_035045965.1). Taxonomy (NCBI): domain Eukaryota; kingdom Metazoa; phylum Arthropoda; class Insecta; order Diptera; family Drosophilidae; genus Drosophila; species Drosophila aldrichi. Next base: position 2,451,836 of record JAWNOM010000040.1, read on the forward strand.
AATGGCCGAAAATGCCGACTGCAAAGCCGTCAAGTAAACAAACTTTGGTCAAACGGGGCCAAGAGTGGGACTTTTGGCTAACAAACTCTCTGCTCATTTGAGCTGCTCAAACAAGTTAACACAGTGCGGCCAAGAAAATCACTCCGCAAACCTCCGGCAGTTGCACAGGGCAGGGGGTGGTTGGCTGGCGACTGAGCCACCAAGGAAAGTAATAAATTTTCCAGTGCCTCTCAACCGCACGACCACAACGCAGACGCCGATGCCGATGCCGATGCTGCCGACGCCGACGCCGACTTTGCTGCATTGTTGCAATGCCTGAGCTACCCGAGGCTTGACAAGGTTAAAAGCTGTGCTGGATGTCGGGCGTAAATGTGATTAGGGTTGACTTACACAGCGATAAGTTAGTGGTACGAGGTGGCCCGTTACACTAAATACAATAAAAAATAAATAAAGAAGTGCGGGGCAGGCAGGCATTTGTTGCCAAAAAAGTTGGCACAAATTCAACTGTCATTGCCAGGCAATGATCCATATCGATATTTAAGCGCTTTTGAACGACTCGCACGCACATGCCATTTATATTTATATTAAGTACTCACCCACCCACCCACACACACGCACACACACGCACACAGATACACAAGTGCGCACAAACACTCGCTTAATGTTTGCTCAATAAAAATTGGAAAAGTTGCGTTGACTTTTTAAGCACTTAAATGTCGCGTCTGCCATTAAGATGTTGTGCACCAAAAGTGGATAACAAAATATGCCCATATATACATATATGCTAAAGCTGCTAATACTGAACAGAGTTACATAAATACATATACACACACACACACACACATTCATTAACTTTTGTTAAAAGCAAAACCTTACCTCATTTGCTTGTATCCCACTCAGCCATTGTGTGTGTGGCTGGTATTTCGCTGAAAACCACACGTCACCAACCACAATTTTCATTTGGCCCACTGCTGACTCCCCTCTTGGGCCTCCTGCTCCTCTCGCCAGCTCACGTCAATTGCAGCAAAGCAAAGCAGCTCACCCTGCGGCTGACTTAAATTGAATTCTTTCGCTGGCATCGCTTTGCCCGCATTTTATTTTTCTCCCTCTTCTCCCCCTTCTTGTTGTTTTCTCCTTATTATTTTGTTGTTTAAGACAACAGGTTTCTGGAACTTAATGAAATTAGGCAACGGGCCTTGTTCTTCATGGTCTGTCTACATTTTAAAAAACATACACAATATACAGGGTTACTGCGGATCATAGGCCGGGGCCGGGCTCATTCCTTGTTCGCCTGCAGCTCAGACAGTATTTACACATATCTTGATTGAAATTTGCTGTGGTTGTTGTTGTTGTTGTTGCTCATATATATTAGGGTCATATATGATAGATAGAGAGCAAATTATTGCAGATTGACATACAGGGCTCTTAAAAAGCAGTCTCAAGTGAGTCTATTGGGTGTTTAGGATTAAGAGAGAGAGGGAGAGAGAGAGAGAGAGAGAGAGAGAGAGAGAGAGGGAGAGAGAGAGAGAGAGAGAGTTTTATCATCTGTAAATTTCCAATTGGGAGCTTTTTATATTTACTAAATGTTTTCTGATGAAAATAAAAATTAGCTAAATGAGGCATTTCATCTTGCCTTTTATGGGAATTTTGGTTTGATATAATTTATTAGAAATTTTGTGTATGAATGAATCAGTTATTCAAAATATTGTGTAGGGACTAACTAAATTCTCTTTTTCTCTCTCCTTTTGTCTCTCTGTCTCTCTCTCTCTCTCTGCATCTTCCTGTTTCTCTTTCTTTGCCTCTCTTTCCTTGCCTCTGTCTAGCTCACTTTCCCTCCCTCTCTCTATTTTTGTCACTGGCTCTGTCTTTCTCTGTGTCTGCCTGTTTCCCTCTCTCTGTCTAGTTCTCCCTATCTCTCTCTCTCCCTGTTTCCGACTATTTCTTTCTCTCTCTATCACTCTCTCTCTCTCTATCTATCTATCTACCTCACTCTCTCCATGTCTCTGTCTATGTCTGTGTCTCTGTGTCTGTCTCTGCTCCCTCTATTCTAATCTCTCTCTCTCTCTCTCTCTCTCTCTCTCTCTCTCTCTATCTCTCTGTGTCTCACTCTCTCCCTCTCTCCCCCCCCTCTTTCTCTCTCTCCATTTTCCCACATTGAGACCTCTATTGAAATGCATTTAATCCAATGCAAACAGCCAGCAGCTCAGACAGCATCAGCTGGCACATGAAATTGAATTTTTGTTGGCTCAGCCGCGGCGTCACCCTGTATATGCAACGGATTATGTTTATATGGGCTTATACATTTTTAGCTGCTTTAGTTTCGCACAATTCGTATGGCAACAGGCATTATTTACGCACACGCAGCGTGAACTTTGACACAGAAGCAGGAGCAGCAACAGCAGCAGGAGTAGCAGCAGGAGCAGGAGCACGAGCAGAAGCCGCCGCCACAGAAGGCGCCATAGGTGGCACCTAGCTCAAAGCACACATGTGGCCAGTCGCTTTATGTGTATGTGTGTGTGCGTGTGGGTGTGTGTGTTTCGGTAGAGTTGTGCCAACTTTTACAGTTTAATTTAATTAAAGCGTCTGTCGACTCTGGCTGCTGCCAACGACAGCATCTAATTTCATTTGAAAAAGTGATATGGGCAAAGAGGGAGGCGGGAGAGAGAGAGAGCGAGAAGTTGGCTCAGCTAGTGACATATGATGCTGTTTGCATAAAGTCTTAACTGGATTAGCTTCTGTGTAACAAGTGCAGCCACAACATTTGCATAGACTTGAATGCCAGCTTTGATTTATGGACGGCTTTGGCTTGCACTTAAATCACAAATTTCATTTAACTTGTCCATCACCATACACTCACACACACACACACTCACCTAGCGGAATCAAGTGAAATGAATAGAATGTTGTTATCCTTGAGATCTAATTAATTTCACTCACATACACAAAAATGAAAAACTTTTCAATTAAAAATTCGCTTTGCGTTCTGTTCCGCTGTGGGAAAAACAAAGCTCGCTCATAAGACAAAAACTTGTACGGCGAGTTAGACAGAGAGAGAGAGAGAGAGAGAGCGAGAGTGGGGGACAATGCTCTGATAATGCATGAGAAACATTTCTAATGAAAAAGCACTTAGTCTCAGACAGTGAATTCCACTTCGGATGTGCTGCAGTTCATGTTCGAGAAGTCTAATCCGTGTCAGGCTGGCTGACTGGCTGGGTGGCTGGATAATGGCGAAATGAGAGCCTGGGCTTTGAGTTAGTTCGAGTTTCGATTCAACTTTGATGGCTGCACATGCATTTTGTAGCTTGTTTAACGACGGCCAAATTGTAAAAACGAGCAACTAAAGATTGAAACGTGCGGTCACGCGCACAGATTTAGAGAGCTTGATGAGCCTACAAAATACAGAGCAGCGACTCACTCAGTTCGAAATGAGGTTGGGCATTAGACAAATGGCATTGGCTATAAGAAAATCTATAGAAGCTAGATTTAACAGTTGAAGAGAATGAAACAAAAATGTACTACAAGTTAAACGAAATAAATCACATTAAGTTGCGCAACAAATTTTGAAAGGCAGCTGCACTTGAGGAGCAATAAATTTTCTTTAAAGTTCCTTCATAGGCAGTTGCTACTGTACATTGTCATTTGCCCCTTTTTGGCCTACGTGCCGCTGCTTTACGATGTTGTTATTCAGCTTGTTCTGCACGATGTTTGCTCAACTTTGGCCATCTCACTTCTGGGCACACATGTCGTATGCTTAATGTCTTGTCTTACCCGGGCATGCGGCATATAAAATACATTTATTCCAGCAGTTTTATCGCTGCTGATAGCCAATTAAGTATCAATGACTGCTTGCTTATATAGTATTACGCATACGCCGTGCTGGTCAGCTCTGCTCTCTTATGAATTTTCAATAGCTCTCGAACCGCAACAGCAGCCAACACGCGTCATATCGATATGGCAACCCACTTAATTGCCACCAAGAAAAACAAAAAGGTTCGCCAGAAGTCGAAGCACAAAAGTGCTCGCCGTAGAATTATTGCATAATTGTGTGAACAAGGTTACGGAAAGCCCTTTGAAATGTCATTAAGCCCCAATTATAGAAAATAATGCAAGAATGGCGCATTATACGCACGGCAAGCGTAATTAACGAGGAAATTTGTTTGCCTTCTGAAGTTTGATCTGGAAATTACAAAATCATCTTACACATGTAAGAATAATTAGATTAACTTGATTATATATATATTTTTTAATTTTTTTAATATTTAAATTAATTATTTAATTAATTTATTTTTTTTTTCATTTTTTTTTTAATTTATTTTTTATTTTTTGCATAATAAATAGAATCTCATTGTTACTTTTTTTACATTTAATTTTTAAATAATTATACATATGTGTTTTACATTGAATTTGTATTTTAAGAAGAACTTATTTATCTTTATATATTTATTTAATATATCTACATACTTATATTACTGAAATATATATTGTTTCATTTTATACACATTCCTGACTCACATATATTTTTTCAATATTTCATACTTTTCTTTTGTATCAGAAAATTAATTTATTTCATCTTAGTTTTTCTACTTTATGCTGGCATGCCACAAGCCCACAGCTTTGCTTAATGCAAACAAACTTTAAGATTTATGTATGTATCATAATATATGTGAACTAAAGAAACACAAACACACACACACACATACATGCATTCATATATATATGAAGTAGTCTCAGCACTTGCTCCTGTCGAACTTTGAACTGCAGCGAACCGCCACGGGCATCAAATGGCAACAAGAAGCAGCTGATGCATTTTTTATGTTCCAGCATTACAAGTACAATTCATGTTGTGCGTGACAATGTGTGTGTGTGTGTGTGTGTGTGTGTGTGTGTGTGTGTGTGTGTGTGTGTGTGTGTATTTGTGTATGTTTAAGCAGCTTTTATCACTTGTTTGCTTTGAGTTTCACGAGCATTTAAATACAATGAAAACGCAATGACGTCGCACGAAAGAGAAAATGTCGTCGAGCTGATGGTTGCGCGTGCAGATGTTTCCCATTTCGTTTAATAGATATGGAGTGCTGCATTCATTAGCCGCCCTACACGTCTGCCACTGACTAATTATGGGCGACATCCAACTATGCTAATTGGACAGCTTGCGCAGGTTTCGTAATGAGAGACAAACTGAATGCAGGTCTGGGCAACAACATTCGTCATTTGCTGGCACACTTAGGGGCGTGGCACTCGGACAGTCGAGCAGGTGCTCATTAGGCCAAGTTCACCTTCTTTCTGGTTCTATTAATTTTTTTGGGCCACTCGTGCTGTAATTTTGTGAAATTGGAAGATTGCTTGATTGTCGACATGACGCCCACAGCAATTACTTAATACTAAAAATGTGGAACTATTTACAAATTTATTGCAGCATACAATGTACAAACACACACACAAACACACAGGGGCTTGTGGGTCAATATGGCAAAGCACACACACACACACACACACACACACATGACTTTATGCTGCACGTAGCACGCATAGTCTGCCCCGGGTAAAGTTTTCCATATTTAAGCATAAAATAGAATTTTTGTGGCGTGTGGCATGTGGCATGTGCAACAGCAGGCAGCGTGCGGCCCACGGGGCAAGGTTTATACACCATGGCAACGATTTGCAAATTAAGTTGTAAATTTTAAGCAGAGCGAAACAAGCTAAATGAATAATTAACAATTAAAAAACTCTAAAATATTTAACTGCTTAGTTGCTATGAAATTGTTTTGTTTCAGACCAAATTTCATAATGGATTATAATCTTAACGAGGCAAGAGAGCTATAAAAGCTCTTGAGTGAGCATATGAAATCAGAGATAAATAACATATTTATTTATCTATATTTTTTTAAATTTATAGTACTAAAATAAAAGAGAATATTTGAGAATATATTGATAAATAAAATATATATTTAATATAAATAGATATAATGATTGTGTTCTATTCATAATATCTATTCATTAGCCATCCATCAATCTTATTTTATTTGCCCTGTATAAGCCCAACACTTTCATACATTTTCCACATTTTTCTTTATTAAGTCTTTAATTGGAACCACTCTAGACTCTTGCTACGATGCAGCTAAACCTCAAATATTTCAAATTTGCTCGGCTCATTTGGCACACAAAAAACTTTCATTTGGCAGGCAAAAGTTGCAAATGTCAATCCTTTTTATGCACTGTGCTGTGCTATGCACATACCCAAACAGTACAACAGTTGGTTCATTAATTTTCGAGTGTTCTCTTCGTCTTGCGGGACAATGCTCGCAAGAGCTTCAACAAAACATAGACAAAAACACAAAATGCTTTGGCATTCGACTTGACAAACATTCACTACAGTTGACTGTCCTGCACTCAATTGGGTTTCGCCTCAATGCCCTGTAAATGTGCAAAGACTTACATGCAGTCTATCAAGATGTCGTTTAGTTTAAAGTAGACCTAGATACCTGCATTGGTTAATCTAATCTGATGACTGCTTAACAATTGAACTGCCATAGCCCCCTCAACCTCCCCCTGATCTGATCTGCTTTATAAAGTATCCCTTAGTCAAGCACTCTGCAGTGCTTTGCATTTCAACATGTTTTGCTACTATTCGTGTACTTAATTTGCGCATATTATGTATACGCCATGCATGCCAATCTGCCTGCTGGCTCTCTGTCTACCTCTCTCCCTCTCTGCCTTTCAGTTTTTCTCTTTGCTTGTCTACATATTGTTTGCTTTTGTCTGCTTGAAGCCGAAAGCCAAAAGCCACAGCAACTTTGAGTACTGGTTTATTTTATTTATTTTTTTTCGTTCTCTCTCTCTACGCTCATGGCTGTTGTAGCAAAATATATGTTCTCAGGCAAATGCAGCTGGGATTCTGCTGCTTGAGCAAGCGCGAGCGAAGTTCACTTCGGTTCAGTCGCTTGCTAATTTCACTGCAGGCATCACATCAGCCACAACCGCGGCAGCACAAGTAAATATTGATTTTGTAGTCAACTTTTGGCCAAAACCGTAGTCAGAATTCATTTGAGTTACGCCGCAGGCAACGAAGGTGTCCATTTACAGCTCGGGCTGGCCGCTGGTCTAGTGGGACTTGCGGTTAGCCAAGCTGCACAATGCAAAACCAATTCGTTTCCAATTGTCCTTGGCGTCACTTGCATGCCACGCCCGCAACCACACACACACACATGCACGCATGGCACGCCCTGAGCTCAATTGAGTTCTGCTGACAATGCAAATGACAGGACAATACAAAAGACGCAATATGCAAACGCCACACAATGCAGGTGGCTCGAAACAGAAACGGAAACGGAAATGAAAGCGGAAACATTGAACACTCGAACTGATTGCACTTTGCACACAAATACCCACTGGCACACACACACACACACACACATACACGGACTCAGCTTGGATTTGCGGGCAGCTTTGCATACGTGATCGGCATAACGGTTTTACCACGCCCACTGCGGACCAACTACATTTAATTGCCTATTAACACTTTATGGCACCAGCTTGCCCCCAAGCAGCTCTTGGTCTCACTCTCCCTCTCTCTCTCTGTCTCTCTCTCTCTTGCTTACTCAAAGTTCTTTTTATACAAATACAGCGAGGCTTGAGCGCAATTGTCGCAGGTCACGACAACGTTTGCTCAGCTGTTTGGTCAATACTCAATTTCCACACCTGCCACGCCCCCAGTCATGGGCACAAATCTGTCACCTTTGGCTGTCGCCTTCGCCTGACTTTCGCCTTTTAGTTTATTCCATTTTTATTTCCATTTCCATTCATTTCATTCGTGCTTTATTCGTTTGTGAATGGAAAGTCTGCAGCAAACATTAAATGTTGCGTGAAAAGCGCGTGAAAAGCAAATGATTGGCATACAAAAAATCGACTTGGGAAAATGTTTCCCAAACGTTCGCTTTGACAACATCATTTGCACATCTCACTGAGCCGCATCAATAATTCACTCGATAATTTATTATGCCCCGTACACATCAAGCTGCCAACATCGGGTGTATTCACTCAGGTCGAACATTTTAAATGAGTAGCGATTGCCCGTGAGTGAGAGTTAATTAAATGAACATATTGAAGCGCTTTAATATTATATTAGACTAGTCTACAGGGCATCTTGCAGTTGTCTACTCTGGCTTATTCTCTATAGTGTTTCTCTCTCATTTCTTTCTGTTTTGTTATTTTTTGCTTTTCGCCTGAAGCAGCAAGAAATTGGCTTTTAATTTAATGTGTGAGTTTTTTTTTCGATGAATTTTTACCTGACTGCATAAGTCAACAATTTGCTGACAAACTATCGCGAAATACCAATTAATACAATATGTAAATGATAGCTGTTTGCCAAGTAAACAAATTTCCAGCAAAGTCAATCTCAACTATGGAGTTGCCTTTATTGATACGTCAAAATCAATTAAAATGTTTTTATTTTTTTATTAAGATTTTCATTTCATAGAGTTTATTTAGTTAAAGCTATCTAGAAGTGAAATTTAACAGCAACTAGAATACTTGCTAAACGAGTTAAAGTTGATTCAATAGCTGACAGTTCGTGATGCATTTTGGTATTCCATGACGCTGATCTAAATGCCGGCGACATTCGGGCGACAGCTATTTGAATGCAGATTCGATAAGTTTGATGAGCTGATTGGGCATTTGGCACACCGTAAAACTGTCAACAGTGCAACAATTTCAAATTTAGCCCATTTCATTAAATTGCCTGCTGAATGGCATTGATTACAGAGGTCAGTTCCCCAGCTGCTAATTATACAAAATACTGAAAAGCGGCTGATACGTGCCCAGCATGCCGAGTACTCCCAGGGGAATCCATTGAAATTCCGTAAATTTTTGGATGGGTTCGCATTGAAGTAAATAAGCTGAATAGCGAAACACACGGAATATCTAATTAGAATAATGATTAAATAAGCCTAGAAGAGACAAGTTCTATTTATTTGGTTGTTGTCAGTAATGAACGGCGCTAGCGATGCGCGATTGTACGACTAACTGAGCACTATATTTAAGAAAATACATTTACTTCTGTGGAAATTGAAGAGATATAAAATATATATAATTATCTTGCATATATAATATGAAAACTGTGTTTATGAAGAAATAATATATATAAAATATAAATATAATATATAAAATATAAAATAATCTTACAATATAAAATATATACCTCTGTGGAAATTCAAGAAATAAAAAATATATACATAATAATCTTATTTATATAATATGAAAACTGTATTTATAAAAAAATAATACAAATAATTTTTTTTTTTTTTTTTTTTTTTTATTACAGAATTTTTTGAACCGAATAACCGAACCAAAAGCTCCATATATAGTTTTATTTTTTTTTCTGTTGAGAATTTCCTTTTTTATAACAATATCTGACTTATTTTTCACCCTCCACACATATATCAATCGATCCTAAAGCTTGCCACATTGAAATCGATATAATTTACTTTTATTGCATGCAATTTCAATTATTTGAAGTAGCATTTACTCAAACAAACACACACACACACACGCACACACACACACACAACAGCAGACACTCAGCATAAGCTAGCTGCCTAAGCCTTAAATGGAAGCAATGATAAATGCCTTTGCAGTGCCATCGAAATAGATTTCAATTGCTCGTTTGTCACAAAACAAAAGACTCCAAGTTCACATACCTGAAGCGACAAAGCGATAAGCTGCCTAGCCGCTCGTCGCACCACTGCACCACCCAAGCCACCAATTGTGTTTAATGTTGGCAGAACTTTCTGCTGACTGTGGAGCTCACATAGGTCATTTTATTGTCATAAGGAAATCTGTGTGTGTGGCTGTTTCTCTCTATCTGGTTCTCTATCTGTGTCCTGCATATTTAATATGTTATGCAAATGTGAAAAGGATTCGAACGGGCTGCTGTGGCCAGGCAAAAGGCTCATTTATTTATTTACATTTCCATGTATACAACACAAGGATGACATTGTGCAAAAAAACAGCAAAGAAAAAAACAAGTAAGAAAGCTCTAGTCGAGACTGCTCGACTAGGAAATCCCCTGAACCCTTCGGAGAACTGATATTTCAATAATTCTTCGCGTCTTTCAACATTTGAGAGAGACCGTACTTGAGTAAAAGTAAAAGCAAGGAGAGAAAAAGAGCAAAAGATCATTAGAGTTGTCTATGGGTTGGCAGCAGCTCTCTTTTGGTATGTGTATGTGTAAAACGAATCTAGAATGCTCACAGCAGCAGAGAGCGTTCCCATTGCTTGAATGTCAACTTGCACTTGAATGTCAACTGCAATGAATGCTACCTGCTGTCGGCCTCAAAATTTGAGAGAGACACTGCTTGAGTAATAGTGGGCATATATAAAGCGCAGCAGACTTATAGTTGTAGTAGTAGAAGTAATGGTTATAGTAGTAGGACTTATAGTAATAGTAGTAGGACTTATAGTAATAGTAGTAAGACTTAAAGTTATAGTAGTAAGACTTATAGTTATAGTAGTAAGTGCTCACTTGAATGTCAACTGCAGCTAGCGCCACCTGCCGTCGGGCTTCACATTTGAGAGAGACTGTGCACTGCAGTGCTTGAGTAAAAGTTAAAGCAAGGAGAGAAAAAGAGCAAAAGATCATTAGAGTTGTCTATGTGTAGGCAGCAGCTCTCTTTTGGTATGTGTATGTGTAAAACGAAGCTAGAATGCTCACAGCAGCAGAGAGCATTTCCATTGCTCACTGGAAGGTCAACTGCAACGAGCGCTACCTGTCGTCGGGCTTCACATTTGAGAGAGAGAGAGAGAGAGAGACAGCGCTTGAGTAAAAGTGGCTTTACGTATATAAAAGGCTGCAGCTGCAGCATTTCTTCAGTCGTCCAGGCCTGGTGGGGGTCAGCGCAACGAAGTGAAGGTGAGTGTGTGATCGATCAGCTTAGCATTAAAGACGTAGAGGAATTACGTAAATGAAATAAGTGGAAGAAATCCTTAGAAGAAAATGGAAATACTTGGAAGAAATATGTAGAGGGAATACTTAGAAGAAATAGACAGACGAATAGTACTAAATTGACTCAGCTCGTCATCCTGATCAAGAAAATATATTCTTTGTGGGGTCTGATACGCCTTCTTCTGCCTGTTACATGTATTTCAACAAAACCATTATACCCTGATTTCCCATTGAAAATGGGTTCAGGGTATAATAAATATTCTCTGCTGCTCACGTTTTATGCAGCAGAGTTGAAAGTTCGAACAGATTGTGAACATATTTGTGGATGCCATTACAATATGTCTTGCATATACATATATACAATACATACATACATACATACATACATACATTTATGTAAATTCATTTAATATATATCTCAGCTGGGTAAGTCAAGCCATTTATTTCGCATTGATTAGGGCTAAAGTTAAAGACTTGAGCCCTTGTATCAAATTGCGCTCTTGGCCAGACAAACGAGACGCACTGAAAGCCCAGTCAAGTTTTTGGGCTTGTTAGTGGCCTGTTTGATATCAAAGCGGTTTTCCGTTACAGCACTGGGGATAAGCCGGGACCATATCTGTCATTTGAAATGCAAAAATGACTGCCTATTGAATTACCGAAACGAGGCCGGCAGCAATTTGTTGTTACTGCGACAACATTCACATTATGCGGCTCACTTGCAATTAAGTCAAGTGTGCAGAGCATGGAAAATATTTGAGGCGACTCTGTGGAGTGTGAGAGACGAGAGATACCCTCAATGAGACAGATATGAATTGAGGAAATTTTAGTATATGATACAGCTGTACCAGGCATTGCACGGCTATATGCTATATATCTTACATCATCTGCTTTTTTTTTTCTAAATAATGTTTATTAAAGCCATACGAGGTACTTCTGTAACCCTTTTGTGAGCTTATTATCTATTACTTCTGCTCACTTGTGCCTATGTATTAAAGAAGAATTACATAGCTAACCATCTAGTATCTCATACATACTCGCCCATCATGTGCGTATACCCGATTGTGACCCAATTCATAGTTACAGGGTATTGTGGGATATATTCAGCACCCGAATCAATCGATATGCACAGCTCGTCCACTTGACACATCCAATTCACAGTTAAAGTTAATTGATTTTTTACGCCCATATACTTCTTCACACACACACCCACACACATACACACACACACACAGTTGATTGCAATCAATCTAAACATTGAAGCACTAAAAACTTTGTGTTCAGAGACAGAGCAATTGAGGCAAAACGAAAAGCTGGATGCTTCCAGCATAAGCAAGCAAAATGCAATTTGAGTGCCTCGGCTTCCTTTTGACTGCAGCACTTGATGCAATAAAATGTATTGACATTGACTCTGGCTGCCAATGCATGCATAGACAGAGGAAACTTGCAACCTGTAACTGTCATTTTCTGCTCACCTGTTCAGCCCGAATGCGAACAGCTTTAAGATGTCTGCCGAATTAAAGTCGCCTGACTGAGGCCAGTTCGTAGAGTGTTGCACTTTAAGTGCAATTTTGGGCTTGGCTGTTGATGCTTTTAATGCCACTAAAAATTAACTGCACTAGTTGCTGCCTGATCCGCATGCCATGCACTCGCCCTGCTGCAAATTGCACTTGCGGCTGAGCTCGTAAGCCGCTTACAGGCAACGAAAAATCGTAGCATACTTCACAGCGCACGGCATTTACAATTTTCTGTTTTACCACCAAGCACTGAGCACCTGTTTATTGTAGCACAAATTGGTTTTGTTATGCGCAAAAAAAAAAAAAAGAATGGGAAAAATGGGAAAAACAAAATGTAATATAAAAACAATGCTGCAAAACAAATAAACCAAATAATATATGTGTAAGGGGCTTACTGGCTAAGACTTTTTAAAATCGAATAAAAGAAATATCACACATATTGCTAGGCCCTCCCACATCCCCCTTCCCAACCATGATTGCTGTTTATGCGCTGCTGTTTATGCGCTGCAAGAAGTAAGCCTGAGAAAAGTTCCCCCAGGCATAAGGTGTAAGCATTCGTTTTGTAAGTGCGTCCACAACATGAACTCATAAATATGTATTGATTTTCCATTCACCAGTTTCTTTTCATCTCAAGCATACACACACACATACATGCACACACACACACACACCCATACAGTAAGTGCTTTCACGTGCTGGCGAAATTGAACGCTGCGTGAAATGCCAGACAATGGAAAATGTGACAGAGTTATGATTATGAAAACTTTTTTAAGCTGCCAAAAAGTAGAAGAAGATGAAGGAGAAGAAGGAGGAGAAGACGAAGTGGCAGTAGAATATAAGAAGAAGAATATCCACAAGCAAATTGCTCGCATATGTAAATGCAAAACAAATACGTGCGACTTATCGCAATTTGAGACGCATTGGGGAGTCACTGAACTACATAAATGTTATATGTAAAATACTTATGAGTTTTCTTGTTACGAATCCCGCATTGGCCCAAACCCCCCCAAGTTTCCATGCCAATAGTCAAACGGCAGCATAACACGCAAACCCCAATGCAGCAACACAGACAACTGCAGCACAAATTATGTGATTTATTTTCATTTGGCTCGGGGCTTTAATATAGATCATATGTCAAGTCATATACTCCATTTCAGTTGTCATTCCTCATATACCACAAAGGATTTTTAGCTTTTGTCTATATATCCTTATCAGAGATCATGAATAGCTGACGAATCGAACAAGTTAACAAAGTAAATGTGTCCAAAAATTAATGATATATAGTTAGTACATATAGAACCCAACTCTATTAGCCTATATACCAAAACAGACAAACCGCCAACAGATGGCGCTTTACTCAGCTTAGACAAATTGCGTGTAATCAAAGCAGAATGCGTTCACAGCAAAACTTCATTAATTTAACACGCCACAAAGCAAACATTTATATATATAAAAAAAATATAACTGTGCATGAGTATATTTATTATATTCGCATATATGCTTCCGCTACATTTGCTTTGAGTAATTCGGGTTATTCGTATAGCTGCGCGTGTGTGAGTGCGCCGCTGCGCCAAAAATTTGTAAAAGCGCTCATAAGCAATTTATTAAATGAGCGTAAATTTATCAGACGCAACAACAACGTGAGCCACTCTGCCCACAGCTGCAGACTCCTTTAGAATTGCTTTGTTTAAGCTCGAGAGACATTAAATTCGGTATATCATAAAGCTGTACAAATGTGTGTGTGTGTGTGAAGCCATAAAAAAAAACCTGAATCAAAAATCTTATATATAAAATTCTCGTAACATATAAAAATGGGTTAACAGAGTAAAATTGAACATGTTGAATCTCTTAGTGGGTCATGAATTACAGTTCTTGATCATAGTGATATTTATATCCTGTACTTTGTTTAGGCTTTTTTAATTTTAAATTGACTCTAGGTTGTCAATCAGCTTTAAGAAATAAATAAATAAATAATATATGTACAATATAATACAATTCTTATATCACTGTCAGAAGACTCCGGCACAGACTTTCTACCTACGATTACACGAAAAAATAAATGTATTTTTAATAAAAATAACAAACTAGAAAATCATTCACAAAGAAAAACGAAAACTTAAATTTATATTCATTTAAATTTAACAAAAATTTATAAAATATTAATTCATTAAAATTTTATTTTTTATTATTTTATATTACTATTTAATTGCCTGTCCTTTAATTTTCAACTGAAAATTCATTATGCATAAGCTTTATATTTTAAGCATTTATTGAAAATAATCCCCAATTATTTATATTAGCAATTAGCTGACACTGAAACACATATTTCCATAATTCACTATTTTAATCTATGGCTGTATTAAATTCAAATTACTCAACCTAGCACGCCCTAATTTACATAACAACGCATTATGCAATACTAAACCACAAAAGAGCTTAAAATGCAATGGCAACTGTATGGAACTTTAATCAGTTATAAATTGATCTGATGCCTAATTAGGCATTCAAATCCATGTCCAGTGAATTGCTGGCCTCCAGTTCGTGCAATTGGAGGTGGCCACAAAATGCAGCTGCCAATTTGAGGCTGTCAGTTGTGAAGCTGAACGGCCGCAAAACGTTGGCCGCGCCAACAATTAGCGGACTTGGCCAAAAAGAGCTCGATGGCCAGATCGCTGAAGCCCGCAAGCTGAAGCCAAAAGAAGGGGGAAAATGTGGGGGAAAATAACCAGGCATTGATTCAAAGGTTGGTTTTCGGGCGCTGAATTGAAATTTGTAATTTCATAAAAGGGCGACGCAGCTGCAACGGCTCAAAGCGGCTTAAAAACTTTCCCACTCGCTAATGCCCATTGCCTAATTGCAAAGTACGCGGCGCTAACCCTCTTCAAAAAAGGGGCTCTTAATTGTTTATAATTTGCGCAAAGACAATACCCAAATTAAAATTCATGCCGTCAGGCTCACAAAACAGCTTTAATTCATCGCGCATAGAGCAAGGAATTAGCCGGAAATTAAAGAAAGAGGGCTTCAAACCGGTTCTTTAGATTCAGCTTGAGTAAAATGGTTAGTTTTATTATATTTATAGCAAATATAATATATATATATATAAGTTTTTAATTATCTATATCTTCAAATATTTATAAATATGTTCTTATTAATATTTAATTTAATATTTATAAAATAATATAATAACAGCAAATATTATATAATACAATAATTTCTAATTATATATATCTTTTAATATTTATAAATATTTTATAAGAAATATTTAATTTAATATTTAATAATATATGTATGTAATATAATATAATATTAGCAAATATAATATAATATATATACATTTTTAGTTATTTAAATCTTGTAAAATTTTTAAATATTTTTCAATTAATATTTAATTTAATATTTAAAAATATATGTAATATAATAAAATAAAATATATATATTTTTTTAATTATCTATATCTTCTAATATTTATAAATATTTTCTAATGAATATTTAACTTAATATTTAATAATATATAAAATATTTTCTATAATAATTTATAACCCAACAATTTTTTAAAATTATTTATATCTTTTCATATTTTAAATATTTTTTTTTATTAATATTTAACTTAATATTTAATATTGTATATATAATATTTTCCATCTAATATTTATTTCTTTATTCATATTCGAGCCGCACAAAGCCTGGTAGCTGCTTCTAACGGTAAATAAAAGCGAAACATGCAAATGATATACATACATAGAGTACGCCAAGCAACTGGCCAAGCAAAATTCCAGTGAAATTTTCGTCCAGGTATCTGGTCAAGAGTTGTCCAATTGTTGGCCACTTTTTGCGCTTTTGGGCCCTTTAGCTCATTTCATTTCGAAATAATTAAGGACAGCGAAAAAAATGAATTTAGGCACGTGCTCGCCTTAAGAAATTGCTTTTCTGCCCACTCTGGCCAACACTTTGCCACGACGGCGTCTTGACCTTTTATGTTTTATGTTTTGCTGCTTGTGCAATTATTTTGCGTTATTTGCATACCCTACAAACGAAATGGAACGGTAGTAGTACACACATATACCCAAAGTTAACCCAGAATTTCTATTTATATTCATTTGCCTCTGTGGATGGAGCTGGAGCTACTTGAGTTGTTCCCAGTTGATGGCTGATGTTTGGTGTCCTCTTTCCCACTTTTAACCTGTGCCTCTCTCTCATGCCGTTTTGAGCACTTTCAGTTTGTATGGCTTTTGTTTTTCCAGTGGCATACAAAAGCCCAACACAAAACGCAAAACATTTGCCCCAAACACGCGCAGTGCATGTTGCAAGCGAGTGGAGAGACAATAGTTGCATGAACTTGTTTTCCCATATGCAGCATGTTTTTGCTTTGGCTGCCTAAATGCCGTTAAGAGTCGCTGGCCTTTGTCATTAGATGGCCGTACAATGTGCAGAAAATTGTGCGGAAAACTTTACGAATTGGCCTGTCAACAAATGTGGAACCGAATACGTTGCGTATACGCAATATGCACTCAACTGCAACACGAGCTGGCAATTAAGTCAGCCATGCAAAACCGTTTATTGCAACCGCAAAGAGCAGCGCTTGATATTTTCATTGATGCCACAGCATCCAAAACCTCAAAGCCCCACACGGAAACCCCTTGAAAAAAATTGTGGCTTTCAAACTCTCGCCCATGGCAATAGAAGTGCCAATTAAAGCAGCTTGCAAATAGTATTTGCAATTCCTTATGCATATTTTATGCAGCACCTTCACTTACTTTGAGGCGTGGCAGCTGCGGTTGCCGCCCCAATGCAATGCAACAGCTGCCAGCTGGTCAAAGTTTGCATGCCAATTTACCTCAAGACTTTTGCTTCATTTTAACAAATTATGCAACGGCATAATGTGGCAAAAGTTCATGACTTTTCCTTTCTCTGTGATCAATTTAATATTTCAGAAATTCACTATGAAATCAACTTCCTGTCGTTTGTCTGCATTTGCAGTCATTTGATGAAGTGCTTCGAGCTCATTTCTACGAATTTTCGATTCCCATGAAAAAGGTTTTCACTCTGTTTTTGTTTATACTCATCTATTGACCAACTGGACCAGCTGTTTATACAAAAGCTAAACATGCTAATTGACGCAATTTTGTAGAAAAGGTGCAAAAATTATTCGAAAAGTAAATATCTTAGATATGCGTTGCCAAAAGCAGAGCCCAAATATAATTAAAATTCTCTAAAAAAAAAAAAAAAAAAAAAGTTTTAATTAAATACACTTGATTTATATTCTGAATTTGATACAGTTACATTCCTCTATTTAATTGGAATACGAGAAAAACAAATACAAAGCACGTCTGGGAGTCTAAAGGTAACTGAGCATTCGAAATGGCCGAACTTTTCGGCTGAGCTGAGCAGAACGAGTATATAAGTATATTCTGTGGAAATTCCGAATTAGCGTTGCTCTCTTGCACGTTTATATTATAATCTCTGCAACTAAATATTCAACATATAATTTAAATGTCAAATGTATTAGAAAATAATTGCTACTATACAAATAAAACAAAAAATATTATTAAAAGTGTGTATTTAACAGAAATAAATATCAATAAAAAATACATATTATTTATTAAAATTGATAATTTGACACATGTCTGCCTTCACAAGGGCAAAGAGAACGATTCGACCATAGACATACATTAAAATTGCTATTATTTTCGCACAGTTTGACAATTAAATATAAAAAAAAAGTTGCTTAAATAGTATGTTATTCCGATTGTAAATATCAGATTATTTTGATTACCTGAGCCATCATCACGGCTCATGCCAATGGGCAGTGGCGTGCGCGACAGAAAAGTTCCCCTAAGCCAGTTTCATTCTATATTAGCTCTGACGCTGACTGGCACCGGCTCAGTTCAAATAGCCAACGCGATCTACCCGGTTTCGTGTTGGCCCAGTGTATAGTTTAGGCTTAGGCGACATCTCTCTGTGCAGCGAGCGTGTCGGAGACAGATATAATTATAGATCAATTTGCAATTTAAAATCAAAACTTTGGCCAGAAAAGCAAATTCGAAATAATAATATGAAATTTGTGCCAAATGACTGAGTGAATATTTAAATACCAATAAATATATTTCAAGTAAAGCTGGAAATATTTTCCCCAAGTTGATTGCAATGGTGGAAAAAAATGCAATTTGTGCGGCCGTCGACAAGCTGAGATGTCTGCCATGGCGCGATCTCTTCTATATGTTCTATATAGAGCCAGTTGTGGTCATGCTCATCTTTTCGCACATGCTCTCAGGTAAGCACACATGCCATACATACTTTTCTAGTTAATTAATCAATTGCCTACATGCCGCAGGCGTTGTAATGCGCAATCAGATTATCTATCAGACATGCCGAGTGATTTTCCATTACAACGAGTCCGACTGCAGCCACCTGGACGATAAGGAGGCCAGCCCCGAGATCCATGTATGTGCATCAGAACTAATCAAGCCATGCGTAAGAGAATTATTCAAATACCATTAGGATTCCAGGCCATCGAGACGGAGATACAATCCTATGTGGCCGACATGTTTCTCACGCGCACTCTAATGGAGAGCATTGTGCCAGCCGTGTGTGGCCTGTTCATTGGCTCCTGGTCGGATCACTATGGACGCAAGCCACTGCTCATCGTCTCAATGATTGGTGGGCAATGCATAGAGCTTGAGATTTCTCAAATTTAAGCCCTTAATACCCTTGCAGGCTTCGCTGGCTCTGCCCTGATAACTACCTTCATATGTGCGCTGTCCAGCTATCACGACATTAATCCCTGGTGGTATACGTTGGCAGCGGTGCCGCACTCCCTGCTGGGCGGCATGTGTGTCTTTTCAGTGGCTGCCTTTTGTTTTCTGTCGGACATCACAGACGTCAAGAACAGACCCTACAGGTGCGCATACACTCGGAGAAATTTCTCTTTAACTTGCTGATTTCGTTAATTCTGAAGCTCTTTGTTTTTCGCCTACCCCATAGAATGATTGCCATAGAGTTTCTGGTATTTATAGCGCTCAGCAGCGGCTCTTTGTTGTCCAGCTATGTGTATGAGGCCACCAGCGCATCTATTACCCAGGGCATCTCAGCGGCAATTATTGTGTTTGCCACTCTATTTATCATCTTTTATTTGCCAGAGAGTTTGCATATACGCCTCGAAAAGGATGCCAAACAGGACGACGAGAAAGCCGAGCAAACCGACAAGGGCGAAAAGGATTTACCCAATATTGTTTGTGATACGCAGCTGAATGCAGTCTGCATCAATGATACCAAGAGAGAGCTCGATAGAGATGAAGAACCCACAGCCAAGGAATCCGAAACGCAGCTAGATGGCAAAAATATAGTTTTTTTTGGACTGAAAGCAAATGAGAACAAGAAGGAGAGCTCAGCGAGCGAGCTCTGCAACACCGAAATACAGCTGGACGATAAGAAGGAGGCGAAACCCGTGGACTCCGAAAAGCCAGAGATGAAATCTGAGCCCGAGCCGCAAAACGTGGGTCTGTTCAGCCTGACGCACATTAAGGAGATGTTCAAGACGTGCTGCAAGCCGCGTGAGCATCATGCACGTGAAATCATTTGGCTGGTTACCTTGACCATGTTCATGTCCATGTTCGTTGTTGGTGAGTTCCCCAAAAGTGGACAGCTGGACAGCTGGACAGCTGCAGACATTCTCAATGCTCGTATCAAATTGTCATTTAGATGGTGCCATGACCGTCATGTACCTGTTTGTGCGCCAAAAGTTTCACTGGTCGGTGCGCGAGTTCACATTCTATGAGACCATCAGCCAAGTTGTGCCCATGCTGGGCGCTCTGATTGGATTCCTGATGCTGCGCAAGGTAGGTGCTTCAGTTGCTCAGTGTGTCAGCTGTATAAATATTGGTATTTGATGGCTTCAAGGTCTTTGGCCTGTCTGTGGTGACGCTGGCGCTGCTCTCGCTCGGCTCGGAAATACTGAGCAATCTGACCAAGGGCTTCGCCATGCTGCCCTGGCACATGTATCTATCGATTGCCCTTGGCATATTCCGTTCCATTGGCGGGCCCATGTGCCGCACCATCGTCTCGAATATAGTGCCCGCCTCCGATTTGGGCAAGTAAACAATCTATTAAATGTTTGCTCTAATAATCAATATTTTATCTTTAAATTGCAGGTAAAATTTTCTCCATCAAGAATGTGTTTCAATCCTTTGCACCTTTTGGTAAGAGCGTCTAACATCTAACAGACTTTACATTGATATAATTTCCATTCCATAGTCGCCGCACCGCTGTACACACTAATCTATCAGCACTCGCTCTCTATCTGCCCCGGCCTCTTCAACTTTGTCAGCGCAGCGCTCTTCTTGGTGGCGTTTATTGCAATCGGGTGAGTCGCAGACTCGAATGACTTCACCTCTAACTAATTCCCACTTCAATTCACAGCTTCGTCTGGCGCTACAAGTTCATTCACAAAGAACACTATGCCAAGCTGCTGAAATAAGGCAAGGTTCTATCGATACAAACTAACAATAAACCAAAAATAAAAAAAAAAATAAAAATAAAAAATCGATAAAGTGAACCTCTATTGAGTTAGATCTGGGGTCTATACGAAAGTCTAACATCTGGCTAATAGGCTTTATAGTATAGACAGTTGCGTGCTGTCAGTACAATATGAAAATCTGATATACGAATACACAGAGATAATTACTCTCATCTCATGCTCATCGTCTAACAGGGCCCATAGTTTAGACTCTCATTCAAAAGTAGAGACTCTCATTCAAAAGTAGAGACTCTCATGCAAAAGTAGAGCAAAAATACAAAAAAAAAAAAAAAAAAAAAAAATTAAAAACAAAAATATAAAAAAAAATAAAATAAAAAAAAAATTTATAAGATATTCAGGGTATCAAAATTTTCAGATAAAATTATGAAAAGTAGACCAGATAATATATATAACCTCTATTTTCGTTATGAAAACATAGTCAGATTTCATATAGCACACATCTGTCTATAAGGTTTTCTGATAATATTTATTCAGATTTGTTATAAATCTATTACAATCTATTATAAAAACGTATATAGTTTTTCTTAGAGTGCGCAACATGTGCATTATTTATTGAAGTGATTAAAAGTGATAAGGAAAATCATATACATATATGTATAAGAAATCTGTATGATAGTCAATATTGGCTAAACAATCTAATACCTAAACTGCAATATGATTATTGCGAATATGATTCCAGCGAGAGTACAGCCACTCTAGCAAAAAAGCTACAATGCCCGTAAAGTGGCCAAAAGCGTATACCAAAAGGGTGCCGAAGTAGAAGTCCATGGGTAGTGGATAAAAGTGTGGCAGATCGTGGGGTGCCAATCTAATCAGGCCCATTTCCTCTGCTTGAGCAAATCCCATATGCGTCCATTTCTCAGTTAGGCCCGCCTCGAATGCTTGGCTTAGGAAGTGTTTCATTGGTTTCAAATGCAATACGCCTGGCTGTACATAGAACCTCATGTAACGCGGTACGCCACACAATTTGTCGGGACCCAATATCAACTTGGGATGGCGCAAACGATTTTGCTTTAGCTTGAAGCCAAGCCACGTGTGCGACATCATCACATAGGCGTAGGAATCGTTCAGCCAGTGCAAATGCTCGAGCCACGTCTTTATGTCGACCACAATTAAGCGATTCCGTAGACTCAGCGGAATGTCATTGAAGAGGCTGTCCACCTGCTCTGAATACACCATGATGTGGAGTCCACTGGCCAAAAATGTTTCATCGTCGACGATATCGGGCATTTGCAGGCCTGTGATAAGAGCCATTGTCAGCACGCTGACCAAGATGCTGAATGTTACCACGTTGTAGATGTGCGTGCTGACTTCTAGAATCCTCTCTGAGAGAGTCAGAGTGCGAAAGATTCGTGCCGGCAGAGCTTGTGACATTAGGAGCCGGAAATTGCCAAAGAACAGCTCGTTCAGCGGCTGGCGGGGATTGGCAATGCGCTTGATCGCAAGGAAGATGATGAAGTTAAATACCATGAATGCGACTAATGTCTTCCTCCTGTCGAAATAAGAAATATAGCTCTGCAAGGGAACCATACGTCTATAAGGCAAAATCAGGCAAATTCGTGTGGTCATTAAAAACGGAAAATGGGGATCCACAAATGAATATGGCTCCAGATTGGCTACAATATCAATGGGGCGATCATCTATAGAGCCTCCGTTCATTACTTTCTGATATTCACTGTATGAAAGGGTCAGAAAATCCATTGTTCCGTTCATATATTGCATTAGCTCCTGCAACATAAGCCCAATCCGACCGCCCAATGTCACACGACCATCACCAGTTTTATACTGCAAATAAGAGAAGTCTTTGACATTGATATGATAGTATATATATAAGACTTACCAGAAATACTTCCGTTATTTTCACATGAAAGCCAACTAAAAAACGTTGCTGTCCCAAGTCAGCAATTTTACGGTAATCTTGTGGTCGCAATGCCTTTAAGTCATCCAGAGTAAATGTAAGTGTCTTCATATTTGAATGATATAGGTATGTCCAGATTTCAAAAGTGTTGTTCAACTTTACCAGTAGCAAAACCTTGTGAATGTCTTTGTCCAAGCACCAGTTAAAGAGAAATTCCACAAAAGATTTGGGCAATAAATTATCCTTGACCTTGTACACAAATATAGTAGTCATATCCTTGATGCTTGTCAGGGATTGATCAACACTTCTTAGCAGAGCATCATGAGGGTCATTTAAGAAAACCAATATCAAATTCTGATCCGTAATGATATTATGAAGTTGCCCTATCTCGGGTCCGGCCACAATCACCGGACGGTGAAATGTTTGCATTAACAATTGCTGCAACGCTCCTAGCCTCTGCTTTTGATGTACAGAGTACGTGATGAAGTTCTTGTGTAGTGCAAAGCGATCTACCTCTGCAATAATCGAAATTAGTATTCCATTATCCTCTTCAGCTTCCACAATGGGCTTTAGTTGGCCAGCCACCAGCATCAGAATGCAGCAGCACCAGAGACAGAAGCTTGCGCACCTCATGACTGTAAATTTGCAACTACTTTATGGGTCAATCGGACTAGCCATTTGAAAGCTGTTGATTCCTTGTTTATCTAGCAATTAGCTACCATTACGTTGCAACTGCCCCCTTTGGCATTACATTTGGTTAATTCCTACAGCAGAGTTGCTGCTACAATTACAATTAAACCGAACTCTATGTAGGTAAATGTGTATATTCAGTACTGCTATAAACTACTATATATATATGTATCAATATGTATGAAAATAGCAAAAACTCCTGCCTTGGTCAATATAAATTTCTGTAGAAAATCTATATTAAAAAATTTATTTAGCTTCGATTTTTAATGTTTTCTGTTCCACTCCAATATCTTAAATGTACAATAAATGAACTTTGCTTGTTTAAGGTGCGCAATGCATAATATTTATTAAAGTACTTAGGGGTGTCATACAAAATGATTACGATTATGATACTTATAAGAGTATCCTTCCCAAAACTTCTTCATTTTACTCAACAATTATAATGTTGTCATTACTCCTGCAGTAAAAGTAGATCCACTCCATTAAAAACCCCGCTAGGCTGAGCAATATGCCGTATGCGTACGTCTTTAAATATACCTCAAAAAACCCAAGAGGCAAGGGAAGCGGGACATTTGGTTCGTAAGGTGCCTCAGCCAGCAAACCGAATTGCTTCGCTTGACGCAGTCCTATTTCTATCCAGTGCTCAGATATACCCGACTCGTGCATTTGCATTAGAAAGTGATGTAGAACTTGCATGTAGTATAGGCCCGGTCGTACATAGAACCGCAGATACTGAGGAACGCCGCACAGCTTCTCTGGGCCCAGGCGCAGCTTGGGAGGAAGCAGACGTTGTTGCCGAAAGTTCGTTACCCGCCATTGATGCGTCATCATGACGTAGGCGTAGCTGTCGTTGAGGCTGTAAATATTCTGTGCCCATATTCGCAGATCAACCAATTCCACACGTTCTTCGAGACTCCGAGGAATATGCTCAAACAGGCTGTCCAGCTGCTCATGATATACCATGATGCGAAGTCCACTGGCCAGAAATGTTTCGGCGTCCACAATCTCGGGCTGATGCAGTCCCACGATAAAAGTTGTAGTCAGAGTACTGATAACAAGGCTCACAATTATCACCGTATAGATGTGCGTGGACACCTCTAGTATCTTTTCGGGCAATCTCAGGCGACGAAACATACGGGAAGTTATAGCATGTCCCGATAGCAGTCTGATAGTTCGATAGAGCTGCAAAGTGAATGGCGCATGCGGATCTGCAATGCGTTTGATTACAGTATATACGGCAAAGCAGAAAGAGCTGAAGGCAAGTATCGAGTAATCACGGTGAAAGCACCAGCCGTAGTCCTCTAGGGCAATCTTTCGTTTATAGGGCAGTACCAGGCAGGTTTGTGTGGCTTTTATGTTTGGAAAATTTGGATCCATCAACTGGTGTGGTAGCAAATTCGCACCAATATCTATAGCGCGATCGCCAACATAGCCTTTTGAAATTAATTCTCCATATTGGTCGTATTTCAGCAGACATAAATCCATTTCACCGTTCACAAAATCCATAAACTCTGTCAACATTATCCCAGTCAAGCCACCTAGTTGTACCTGGCCATCGCGAGATTTGTACTGTAAATTAAATTATTTGACTATTATATAATTTCATCTCAAGGTAGGCCAAGCTGGACTTACGGTAAATAAATCTGGAAAGGTCGGATAAAAGACAACAAAAGATACGGTCTTACGCACATCAATGACTTTGTAAAAAATCTCTTTGGGAAATTTTCTAAGTTTTTCCACGGTAATTTTATGTATTGACATGTCAGGTTTCATGATATACATCCACAGATCGTAAGTGTTCTTGTACTCATAAAATAGATACGCACGAAACATCTGTCTCTCCCAGCACCACTTGAAGAAGGCTTCAATGAAAGACATTCCGGGTAATAAATTATCCATTATCTTGTAAACAAACATGAATTGTATTCTGGTATTGTTGGCCACGGAGTTATCTAGCCAGTTGAGCAAAGGATCATAGATGCCGTTAAAAACGACCAACATCAAATTGCACTCATAAGCGACTGAAAGTCTTCCAATTCCAGGGCCTCCAACAATCACCGGTCGATGAAATGTCTCCATTAGAGACTTCTGTATTGAATTCAGATTCCGTTCCCGATCTCCAAAGTAAGTGATATAGTTGTTGAATTGAAAGTGTCGATCTAGCTCGCAAACAATTGAAATAAGTATCCCATTATCCTCTTCAGCTTCAGCTACTGGCTGCATTTGGCCATCAACCAGGGCCAGAATGCAATACCACCAAAGGTAAAGGCTTGCACACCTCATGATTGTGCTTTCTCGACTGTTCCGCTCTCCATTTGGGCCAGCCAGCTGCCACCTGTGCCAATGCTTGTTTGCACAGTTATTAAGCGCCATTACGCAGCGGCTTCAGCTTTGTGGCATTGTTCGTAAAATTTTATTAAACTGCGACTTTATGAGGGCTTACAGTTCTTGTACTGGAAATATTCGAGCTAAATAAATAATATTACTGGCTATTTTTGTTTTAAAATTAGTCGGTGTTTATCAAAATGTGCTATGTGGACTGAAACTTGCTCTCTAGGGTTATGTTAAAGAGTTTATTCTGGTGGACTTTTTGCGCTAACTAAATTCTGTTCGGGTGCAGCTGACTAGGAGATACTCTGAAAAATCATAGGCTGACCTTAGTTCAATTATTAGACTTTGTTCCATAGCGAGCGTTAATTTAATATTTTTACCGTATTTTGTATACTTTTTCAAATTATCCATGATTTTGAAAATTCCTAAATTGAACATGATCGAACATGACAATGTTGCAAGGTTTATGCCCAATACAAGCCATGCAGTGCAGGAAACTCAGGATCTCTCACAGTATACCCAATACTTGAACTTTCTCAAGTTTCTTTTCATTTATTTCACAAATCCAATCAAGCGCTAATTAAATTGCATGAAAATACCATTTCAATGTGAAATTTTGCTGCATTAGAGGTTCGTATGCTGCCTGCTTTAAGCTTGCTGACCTGTCAAACTGTCTAATTACGAAAAAAAATGACAGCATTCGGATATAGTTTTATTTGGATAGAGCATGCATGGGACCAGGGACAATGTATGTATAATTCATGCGACATTGACAACATTTGGAGTCAGGGATCAAATGGCATTTGATATGGATAACAATTCACTTGTCTCTTTGACTTTGGCACGCATCAAATGAATATTTCATGGCAGGCCAATGGCAAAAACTTTTACGCTTGGCAATTTGTGGCATATGAATTGTTAATTTGTACATCAATACATATTTAATGAGCCACACACACACACACACACACACACACACACATTTTGTGCCGCAATCGATTGCCGTTGTGCTTATGCTAGAATTTATTTACAATATTTTTTGGACAATTGCCAAAAGCGCATTGCAGGCTGCGTGTCAATAATATAATCCACAATCAACTAAAATTGCATACATGATACAATAATAAAGCAAATATTCCTGCTGACATACAATTGTTTTGTATTATTTAGCGAAATAGGAAAACTCAGACTAAAGCCAGGTAAATTGCATTGGCTTAATATAAATACATATGTGGAATGGAGGTCATCTACTCAAGAGATAAATATGAATAAATAATAAAGATGAAATATGAAATTTATTTATCTATCCATTCTACTTTCCATTTGTCCATCATTCATCCCAGGAAATGAGCTTCGATTAGTATTGGAATTTAATAAGAAAAATAATTAAATAATTAAATTTATTTTCTATTTAATTTTGATTTATTATATTATAATTGCAAAATGAAATTTTGCGAGCGAAGGTTGAACACAACTTAGGCCCTTTATATTAATAGCATTTAGCTATTTATTGGATATATTGTTTCTAGTCTAAGGTCTTTCATTCATATGACTCACCCATCAATCAAAGTATGACTACATGCTGTTGCTTTTAGGTTCAAGCATTCCTAATTAAATTCGTAATATTCTAAATATTATAAATATTTTCAACTCTCATCAGAAAATGCTCTTTAAAATACATAAAATTCAATTTTAATAGAAAATTAAATTTTTGATAGTAAAATGGTAACTAAAATCAGCATTCAAGGTTGTCGCTGTTTGAAATGCGAGTACAACTAGGGTGCTTGGCCCATGGCAGTGCTTATTCAGGAGCAAACATATCGTTTGAACCCATCCATTGGCGTATCAAGTTGCAGCTGGGCGTATGTGGGCGTGCCAACACAAACAGAATCGCAGCGCTAGGCTAAGTGCAAGTAAAAGTTATTAGAGCGTAAGTCCTCTCACATTGCTTTGTTGTGTGTCCTGTGGCACTAAACTCGCTGAACGCAACTAAAAGCGGCAATTGACGGGGCATGAACCTGTGTCTCCGCACATGTAAACGCTAAACTTTGGCGTGTTGCATGTGCGGTGGGCGGTTAAGGTTTACGAGCCACGGGGCGTGGCTTGTGCCCAAATTTTAAATGCCGCTGAAAGGCTGCTGTCTTCCGGGTTGCTGCTTATTGATGGCCAGCACGACGCACGGACATTAAGCCTCAAAATTCCTAGCATATTCCTGCGCATTTACGTGACTTAAAGACGGAATGGAAGCGAAACAATTGAGTGCAACAAAATATTTGGGGTCCATCATTGTTGACGAAGGTCAAGTTCAGCATTTAGCATACGCCAGGCCAGCCGTATGCCCGTGCCAGCAAATGAGCAGTTCGCTACGTAATGACTGGCACTACGTTACGTGACGTAAGCCAAAGGCTCACTCGCTCGCTCACTCGCTCGCTCTCTCGGCTCGGCTCGGCTCTGCGCTCTCTTAATTCCTTTGCTCTCGCCTGTCGGCTGGTATAAAACGGCAGCTCGAATGCCAATGGCAGTCAGTTAGCTGCAGACGACGCGACGCCACGGAACAGCTGCCAGCAGCGAATTTTGGGGCAACGCTTCTTCATATCCTCGAACGCGAACGCGTCGGCATCTCATTCTCTCTCGCTCCCGCTCACGCTCTCGTTCTCGCTCTCGCTCTCGCTCTCAGTCGCTTAGACGCGCTTATCAGCAGACGCTTTCGAAATGCCGTCGCTGCATTGCGCTTAACTCGTAGCATACTTTTTTGGTGTAACATATCAGAGCAACAACATCAGCAACATCGACAACAACTGCAGCATCTGCAGCTTGCAACATGTTTTGGATCTTACGGCGCACTGGCGCCGCCAATTTCTTCAACTCGCTGAACAACAATTGCAGCTTCAGCAAGAGCAACGGCAATGGAGCCGCCGGCGGCAATGGCAACCACAGCAACAGCACCCAGGGTAAGTAGTGCTGTCCAGGTGGCAATTATATTATTCGATTTCGACACCAGGCCCTAATTGATTGGACTTTCTAATTAGTGTGCCCATGACTCAGAGTCGCCGCTCCACGCTGTAATCAAGCTAGAAGCTGAGCTAAGAAAAACCAAAAATGATTACTAAATTACTCAAGTGCTTCTCAAATCTCCAATAGTGCTCTATGTGTGCGTGTGTGCGTGTGTGTGTTAAAGCAAACCGAATAAATTAGTTTCTATATTCGAGATGAACTGTTTTCTTTTTTTAGAATTATTAAAATCTTTGCCTAAGCTTTAGTAATTGAACTGTGTATGTGTGTGTGAGCTCTAAAAGTTTTGGCATAAACTTTTCGAAATATTTGCTGAACTTATCGCACAGCTATGGCACGTATTTCGTATAACTATTTCACTACTAATGCCAGCTATACAATAAAAGAAAAGTTAAATAGCCATTTAATAGTTCTCAGTGTATGAAGTTCAATTTGTGTTAAATATTATCTATCAACGCTAGCTTTATTATTATCTTTACTAAAGATATTTGGAAACATGAATATAATATTCAAGCGATAAACTATTTGGATTCTTGCTTTGCAATACCTACTTAAGTATTAAGTAAAGAAAATAAATGCTATCCAAAATGCTATTACCCTATGCTAGCTATATGCATTTGATTTAATTCATTCCAACTATCTAGCCTGAATAACTCAAGATCTACTTTTGTAAATATGGAAATTATATATTAAACTAATATTTTATTACAATTTTCGTTTAATACTTAACTTGTTTAATTCTTGCATTAAACCAAAATCCAAGTGTTAAAGAATTTTGAACATTTCCCAAACCTTCGCTTTGAATGACTAAATAGGAAACTTTGTCTGAAATTCATAAAACTTCGCACGTATCAAAGCAAGTTAATTAAAATGCGCAAAATGATTTGAGCACAACATAATACACGCAAGCATATGTATGCCTTGTGTGTGTGCGTGTGTGTGGGTGTGTGTGTATTGTACTTAAGTACACACTTGTACCTATTGTTTGCACAAAATCCTCTAGCATATGGCCAGAGCTACCGATGGCCAATGTAAAAATACGAGGCAGTCGAAGCAAAGCAAATACGAGCCACAAGCCTCACTTAATAATAAGCTGCTCCTTATGGGTTTACTTCCACATATGTCTATGTGTGTCTGTGTGTGTGTGTGTGTGGTGTATGAGTGGGTGCCGTAAACGTGCCTCGGATATGACTGTCGAAACAAACACTTCAGGCGTTGTCCCAAGATGCTTTTGTCTAAGCGCTAAGCCTCGCGCTGGCTTTAACGCCCAAAATAAAACTCGTGATAAAGCGAGCAGCAAAAGGAAGCCCGAAACGGAAACTCTAGATAAATAGCCAAGTTCTCGTTGCCAACAATAACACTTGGAATGAAAAGAAGAGAAAAAAAGAACAATATTATACCATTTCTATTAGAGAACGATAATGGATTGGAATTTATACAGAATGCCTCTCATTTGAAGATTAGTTTTGGTTTACATTAATTACATATTAAATTAAGTTAAATAAAATAAAATGAAAATAAATTAAATAATTTTAAAGTAAATTAAATTATATTATATTAAATTAAAATAAATTAAATTAAATAAAATTATTTCAAACTAAACTTAAAATTTCAGGTAGTAAGTAACAATAATTATTAGCATTAAATATGTTAAAGTATTTTAGCAGTTAAAATATTTTAACATTTGTTACTCAAACAAGAAGCTAAAAAATATATTTCTTGGCTAAACAATTTTTAATATTAATATTATATTATATATAAATATATTTTATATAATATACATACGTATTTTCTCGGTTTATGTTGATATTTAATTAAAAATATCCTTCAAATATTAATAATGCAATTGAAATGCAAATTATTAGTAAATATTTTACTTTACCATGAAATTGAGAGCACTCAAATGGATGCCACAAATGCATAATTTTCCAGTAATTGCTTTCGATAAAGCATATGAATTTAATTTATACATATAAAATATACTCGAAAAATTCCATTTCATAAATAATTAAAAAGCTAATTAAGCGCTTTAAATTAATTAGCATATGCAAAAATTTCTATAAATAAATTACATTGACAAAGTGTCTAAAATGGAATTATTTCTTATTCCACTTAATTGCAATTCATATGAAAATATATTTTTTAAAACTCGCATTTGTAACTGTCAATAAAATATTTATATACATATATTGTTTATGGCAATTAAATTTTTAATTGGCTGACCATATTTCATGAGCAACGCTAAAACAAAAAAGCAAAAAAAAATGCAATATGATTATCAGCCATTTTGTTAAACGAACAACATATGCTCAACACACGTGTACACACACACACACACACACACACACACACACAGTTGCAGTCGTGCACACACAGGTCATTTATTATGCAAATGCTGGCCAACATATGTCAGCGGCATTAACCGATAATTATGACAAGCATTTGTCATTGATAATAATGCCCGTAATATTCCCATTTGCGCACTGAATTCAATTTACGGCAATTGTTTAACAATGAAAGCAATTATGCAGCTATGTCCTTTTTTCTACATGTGTGTGTGTGTGTGTTTGTGTACCAATTAGTTGCGGTTAACGCACAAAAAAACTTGGCAATTTTTGAAGAACATGTTTGACTTTTTGCCAATTTTCCAAACTTTGCCTGCAGCATTCCATTAGTGGAGCTTCATGTTTGAAAAGAGGAAACATTATAGCTCCAAGGGAATCTAAAGCAATCATAAATTATATTGCAACTAAATTATATTGTGCAGTCAAGTAACTATGATGAATTCAAGTGCCTAGAAATGCAATTACTGATATGATTGCTATTACTATTGATTATTATTAGTATCACTATTATTCTAATGATTATTATTATTATTATTGTAGGTATCCCTCATATTCTAATGATTATGATTAGTATGTTCATTAGCCATATATTTCATTTATTTTATAAACATTATTATTGCAGTACGTGACAGATAGAAAAGTAGGAGAAAGCTCAGCTACTATCCAAATAATACTAAAACTCAATAACAATATATTTCCAGGGTATTCACAAGTCATACAACCTCATCTAGTAAATTTTTTCGTAATTTTTTGGTATATTAAACGTCTATTTCTTACAATCTGGCAAATGATTGGGCGTTTATCAGAGCGTATTAATGTAGCCAAAACATGGTGAAGCCAAGCCACGCCACGCCAGGCCAGGCCATGTTTTGGCCATGATTTATGTTGGCAACTCCAACAAGCTGTCAGCCGCCGGCGCATCATTTGTAATAATTTGTGTTGTAATGCGAATTTCCCTTCTATTTTCATGTTTTCTTTTTTGCACACACGCGAAAAGAACTTAATCTTTGATTCGGTTTTAGATTGCATATGGCGTGTGCAAAACTTAAAGAACAACTATTTTTGCGCTTTTGCCGTGTCTCCCTCTCTCTCTTCATTTTTGCTGCCATTTGTGTCATAAATTTCAATCTGCGCATAGCAAAAGGCCAGCGGCAACAGTCGCGTGCACACACACACACACACACACACACACACACACACACACACGCATACTAACTGCTTGGCGTTAAATGCTTGGGCACAAAACTTGTTGTTGCATACTTTTTAGCGCGCTGCTCACCCAGATACACCTACAAAAATATACAAATACACACACAGATATATGTATGTACTATATACACATAAATATATATATATGTATAGTATATGGTAGCAATAAAAATGAGTTTTATTTGGCTTCATGGACGAACGCGTGCCTTCACAGCTCCACAAACAATTTTCGCATTTGCCTCCAGCTTACAGCACCTGCTGTATGTGCCTGTACCTGTGTGTGTGTGTGTGTGTGTGTGTGTGTATGTAAGTTAGTGTTTACTTGTCCCGCTTTTTAATATTCATGCCCGCCTTTATTTATTTCACTCTGCTTTACCAGCACAGCGAAATTCTTGGAATAACCTTTTGACATCTCACTTTAGATATCAACCCAAATTGGAGCTTGATTGACTCAATGTCTTTACTCTTTGTACTATTTAATGCAGATCTATGTATATAAGATTTATTGCAGGAGCACACAATACACACAGTCTTGAGTCCCTTTAAATTTACAAATAAAAAACTTTGTGCAAAAATTCAATTTTCAGCGGAATTCTATTTTGGCTTAAAAACAATGGCGGAAACTCAAAAGATACTGCGCTTCGTAGCTCTAGGAAATTACTGTGAAATATTCATACACAATTGGAAGCTAATTCAAATTTGGTTTTAAGATTTCTATTCGTTGGAATCTCATTCATTTTCTTACTTTACAATTGTGCGAAGGTTTTCGATACGGCTGCATAATAATGAACTCATTATGACATGAATAAATAGACAAAGTCGGAAATTTCAAGTAGCCAGAATATTTTTGCAAAAAAAAATATTTACACATTCAAAAAGTGAAAATTCAAGCTGAAATCTGAGTATTGCGTATACGCCTGGGTGCCCAGTAAGTCATTTGAAGTAGCCTCTCCAGTCGATGCGTTAATGAGCGCGTCATAGCCAGTTGGCTGTTGTGTTCAGGTGCCACCACAAATAGGTTCATAAATAAAAACCTTTAGAGAATTTATAGGCCGCTGCTATTTATGGCGAGGCTCAGTCAGCATTCACACTCGCACAATAAATCTTATTTTATCACTTCACGGCTCGAGGACAAGCAGCAAAAACTTTTGTGAAGGACATGGTAGGCCAAACAAAAACCTGAGCCGAACTGAGCTAAGCTGAGACAAGGATCGAGACAAAGGCCGACGGCAGCACAAAGACGCGCATAAATTGTCAGCTGCAGCACAAAGAAATAAAAAACCAATTTATAATTTCAATGGGGCGCAAAGAAAGTTTCTGCCGACTCGAGGCAGCTAGCTGACAAGGCGCATATGTGTGCCACAGATAGCTGTGAGAGCAGCGTCTCCAAAATACTTTGCACAAATTGATGGGGCTAATTAAAGGTTTGGGTGTGCTTGCTGTTATTGTTACAGACAAATATGTGAAGCGGCCGCCACGCAAGGCTTATGGCCGGCTGAGCGCCGAGGCGGACGATGCGGTGTCTCTGGGCCATAAAATCGATGATCCATTCGATGAGCTAGACGACTTTGAAATGCTGGCACCTGGCGCCGCCAGCAGCAGCAACAGCAACAGCAACGGCAACGGCAACAGCAACGGCAACAGCAACAATGCCAACCACAACCCGAACACGAACAGCAACAACATCAACGGGCAGGACGAGGCCAATGGCAATGAGAAGGGCATGCAGCTATTGGCATGCACGAACGCCGATTGCCAGGGCAACTTTGTGGTGGAGAGCGCATTATGTGAGCTGGGCCTATGCCAGGCCAAAGGCAAATCATCAAAGGACCTCTCCACAGCGGCCATGTCCAAGCAGATTAACGAGAGCACAATAAGCCGACTGCACGCACTGGCCATGGCCGACGATGACGATGACTACGGTGAGTTGGCAATACACACAAAAAACTTAAAGTCATTGCCAGTGGGAATTTAGACGAGTGACTCGTTAATTTTCACTTACAGATGAATCGCTTACCTGCAATGTGTGTGATCGCTCCTTCCACTGTCACCGGCAGCTGGCCTCGCATCAGCAGAAGAAGCGACACTTTGGGTAATCAATGATACCAGCTAAAGCCAACCAATTCCAATGTCAAATCCATCTCTCCCTCTCTCTCTCTCGCACTCTCTGAAACAGCTGCAGTGGCTGCGACAGTTTGTTCCCATCGCTGATGCTGCTGGAGCATCATAAGGAGGAGTTTGAACATTGGAGCGACGATGAAATGGGTCGACGCGTTTGCTGTCGTCGCAATCGCTGCGATGATGACTACTTTACAGACACCGACTCCTACATCAGTGATGCGGAGAGCGAGGACCTCGAACGGTTGTTGTAAACACTCTACAGCAACAGCTGCAGCTGCACGCTGATGAGTCGCGCAGCTGTTGCCGTCGCTAACAAAAAAAACGAAACAAGTGTGTGTGATGGTGCGTATACGCAATATTTCCCACGTTTTTCACGTTAAGCATTGCGCTAAAAATAAAGTGCAAATTTATTGTGTCGCAATTTTTTACTACTTACAAAAGTGATAATGAGCGTTTTAGCTTTTCATTATGTTGATTGAATAAGACATACCCTAACTCCACCTTTCGATTAGTTATTTCAATTTTATGCAGATGAAAAGTACACAACTTTTCTTCAAAGAGCAACATTTTCTGTACCATTTCTTTTTTTTTATGATTTACATGCAAATTAAGGTTTAATTTCTATAAAGATAAATTATTGCTGCATATAAATTGCTTTCGTGCTCATTCAATTTAAAACTTTATCGCCTCGAATTCTCCACTTGTGAATTGGCGAGCGAGAAGCGAAAAAATGTGAAAAGTAACCTTAAAACTGAAATGAATTTCTTTTGTTGTATTGCAGTCAAAGGCAAAGCCTTTGGGAGCTGGCATTGTGCGGCGTCAATTGTAAGGACAGAAAGCTGGGTAAACGGCGCACCGGAAATGGCCGAGAGTACTGCGAGCGAGTGCGAGTGTGGCCCATAATGAAAATAAATTAAACCCGCTGACAAACAAAGCTCGGCAACAATGGGAATGGAAATGTGGCACGCAACCTCAGCGGCTGAAATTCGAAAACAAGTCAAATAAATTCTTTGCGATGCAGCATATGGTATTATTTTATAGAGTCTAACTGCAGACCCATAGCGAAAGGTCTTAAAACAAATACAAGAGCACACATATATGTATAAACTATATATGTGTATATATATATTTGTATATATATGAAACATATATGTATGTATAACGAACAACTAGTTGTGTGTATGCAAGTGTATAAAGAAAACAGAAATCTTTAAAAAACAAACCCTCGTCAAAAACAAAAATTGAATTCATATCATATAATGCATATGCGTCAACCAAACTGAAAATATTTACGTGCATGTGAAGAAAAAAAAAAAAACGAAAATATATATATAGGCAAATGAAAAAAAAAGAAATGAAATAAAATAAAATAAAAATGTATTTTTAAATACCCCAAATAAATAAATGTGTATATTGTAAGAGCCAGACCGTCATTATTATGCTTTAGAGATATTTATAGATGCGCAGCAATCAAGAGGAAATTAAAAATGCGTCAAAACGTTATTCAAATTGAACAGTCCCCGCCTAAATCAATACACAAAGGCGAGATGCAATCACGAAGAACAAGCAGCAGAGAGGAAGATAATAAAGAGCTTGGCAAATACGTAATGTCCCCGGCGGACATTTCCTAAATTATTCAACGGAACGAACTGTGAGACAACTGTACCTTCATTAAAAACTTGATTGACTTCATAAAGCCATCGGAGGGGCAGCAGCAGCTACGACAATCGTTGTGAAAAGTTTTTGCCACTTGAGGCCATTTCCCTATGCAAAGAAAAAACACACAAATTTATTTTCCTTTGCTCCCCCCGCCCGAATCAAAAAACGAATTTAAATGTGCGACAAAATAGGTAAGTTTGTAAGGTAAGCATGAGAATCGACAAACAAAGAGCTTTCATGGTAGAAAGTTAAGAGAACTTTGAGAAATAATATACATATATTTATTTCCAATATCAAAACAAAATATCTTAAGACGAAAACTTTAACATGTTTGTTACATGATTTAATAAGTTTCTAAGAAAACGAATCAAAGTTCTCTTTCTCTTAAAGTTTTCTGATTGGAAATTTACATTTACGGAATTAAAAATATAAAATATAAAATATAAAATATAAAATATAAAATATAAAATATAAAATATAAAATATAAAATATAAAATATAAAATATAAAATATAAAATATAAAATATAAAATATAAAATATAAAATATAAAATATAAAATATAAAATATAAAATATAAAATATAAAATATAAAATATAAAATATAAAATATAAAATATAAAATATAAAATATAAAATATAAAATATAAAATATAAAATATAAAATATAAAATATAAAATATAAAATATAAAATATAAAATATAAAATATAAAATATAAAATATAAAATATAAAATATAAAATATAAAATATAAAATATAAAATATAAAATATAAAATATAAAATATAAAATATAAAATATAAAATATAAAATATAAAATATAAAATATAAAATATAAAATATAAAATATAAAATATAAAATATAAAATATAAAATATAAAATATAAAATATAAAATATAAAATATAAAATATAAAATATAAAATATAAAATATAAAATATAAAATATAAAATATAAAATATAAAATATAAAATGGGTTTCTTTAAGTTTAACAGATGTATCTACCGATATTTAATCATAATAAATAATATTTTTATTTGGATATTAAAAATAATATATATGCCATTTCTTGGATATTTTGTATCCTGTTGTTGGCAACAGGACGAAGGTTGAGCTTAAACAACCGGAAGATAAACAAGCAACATATTTTTTGCCATTGCGTTTCGTCTGGTGTTTACACAATGATAATATACATATATGTATGTATGTGTGTGTGTGTGTGTGTGTGTGTAAACAAATTTGTTGTTACGGAATTCAAGCAAGCATCCGCTTTCGGGCGGGATTGAGTGGGACGCCTTTGTATTATGCCGGGACGGCAGAACACTGGCATTCATTTCACGTAATTCATTTCCTGATTGCACAAAGGCACTGGCGACATCCTTTTTGATTGATGCGTGTAAAGTCGCATTCAGTTGCCATGCAAAACGCAGCAGCTGCTGCCCGGTCCGGCTCGGACCGCAACTCCCACGGCAGGCCCTGGCATTCAGTGGACATATGCAAGCGCAGTGTCCAGCCAGGCGAGTGTCCTGCTGCGGACAGCTCATTTGACAATTTGATAAATGCAGGCGCATAAAATGTACGGCGTGTAACCAACCGGACGGGCCAGCTGCCTGGCGGCACCACATTGCTGGGACATTAAATTTTTGATATGATTTTATTACGGCACTCGTAAAGGCAAACATTTGATGCGTACATCATACGCACTGTTAGCCACACGACCATTTACCATTTACATAAAGCCAAAAGAGCTGCCAAACGGACAACAGACAACAGGAGATAGGAGACAGGAGACAGCGAATTGTTTATGCGGCCACGCATCAAAAGCCGCTTTCAGAAAGCAATTCAAATGCAAATTTACATAAGCCATTAAATTTTTGTATCCATTGTGTTGTTGTCGTGTTGGCCAACAGATGTTGATGCCCCAAACCCGCCTAGCTCTCTTGTCATGGCAGTTGGCGCAAGGGAAAGGATCTCCGGGTTACAGGTATAATCATAAAGGAGTTTTGCTCGCCTTTGTTCGCCGAGTTACATAGCATTTTTATATGCCTTTCAACACAATATTTGTAAAGATTGTGAGATTTTTTTTTCTTATTTTATTGGCGTTTGGCTTTCGTTTGCCTTTTATTCAACATGAAGAAATCGCCTTTAAAATGCTTCTCTGAAATACGCATAAATTCACATATTGAATATGTTTGACTCGTCTTTGACTCGTGTTTAAGTCATTTCTGGCTTTCAGATACCAAATAGAAATTTGAAAGAGCTGTTGTGGCTGCATGGAACATACATACATACATCACCCCATATTGCATACTGGGAATCCGTTTATGCAATCTTTCCAAGCTTTTAAATACTTTAACAGATTTTTATTTGCATAGCATCAGCAGCTGTTCGCTCCAGCATAGTGAAGGCTCCCATTGTCGGAGCTGCCACGGACGGACGTGGAAAGCATATAAAAAACCGCGCAAACAGGCGGAAAGCGTGCATGACAGGCAGCTGGCAGCGAGTCGAGTCGAGTCGAGTCGAGTCGAGAGTAGATGGAGCGGAAAATATTGCAATTTTAAAATGCAAGCAAAGTCCATTAAAAAAAAGAAGTGGAAATGGGCTCAACGTTGGGCAAAGGCCCAAAGCAGACGTGCTGCATGCCAATCAGGCCAATTTGCTGGCCAAAATTGGGCAGCAATCTAAGCCATGTTTACGTGTGCAACTGATGTCGACAGCCATTAGCTAATTAAGCGCTCAAGGTGTCTCAAAGTAAAGAGAGACAAAGGCAGAGCGTAAACAGTAGAAGCAACGAAAAGGAAAAACAAAAATTAAAAAAAAAAAAATGTATTATAGTAGTATAAAAGCTAAAAAATAATAAAAATAAAACTACTTTAAGAATGCAAAAACTTGAGGCATACACTTAACACCTGGCTGGCGTTGAATATGAGAAGGTGTTAAGAACTATTTCGAAAAAAGAAGAGAAAAAGCCGTGAAAGTGTGCATTAAATATGCATTGTGCAGCAATTTAATAAACTCAGCTTCAATTTAACTTTTGCGCAAAGTTCTGGGCTGCCGTTGGCGGGAAATAACTCAGCATTTGATTTTCTCGGCAAACAATTTCAACTTTACGTTGCATCTTTTATATGCGTTAAATAGAGCATAAAAGTGTATAAATATATGGCAACTGGAAATCAACTAAAAGTTCTTCGTCTGCCAAGAAAATTTATTCCCGAATATATTCTTATACTCACCCTTAATTATAACAAACTAGGCAAATATCTTCAACATATTTCGAGTCTCAACTGAAGCTCATCATCACAGCACCCATTCAATTTGACAAATCTTAACTTAATGCTGAAATATGAAAAGTAATTAGTTGAGGTTCTCATTAATTTAATGTCGCCTTAAGATCCAACGAGTTAATTAAAAATCTAGCTTACTCTTGACAATGGCCACCCGAGAGTGTTTATGTTTATAAATGAGAATATTATAGAGATGATGAATGTGTCAGCGAAATTTACAATTCACACAGCTCGCACAATGCAGACAAATGAATAAGGCATGAAGAAAGCTGAATAACTGAAAGTAATGCAGTCGAGGACGTTGGAGACGTTGGTTGCTAAGAACCCTTCAGTCAATCCGCAGTAGGCCTTACGGTTCTATCAGCCGACGTTTTTTTTTTCCCCATTGACATTGTGAATCTGATTAGAGCCTGTTTTGTTAACCTACTAACGGTATCGCCTACAAGCTGTGACCGCTTGCCCCTGGTGCTTCTGCAACTCTGCCTCAAATGTCAACATTGTCGAGTAAGCAATTTGTATACCCAGCAATTGAGTGCGTAAAGGGCATATATGTTGTAGCTTACAACTTGCAATGAGATTTGCTGATTTTGTCTTAAAATCATACATATTACTAATACATATATAAGAAAATTTTATATAATATATGCAACATTTAGAGGGTATTTTATAGCCTACCTTCCTCTTCACTATCAAATGCAAACGTGCTTCAGAGTTCAGTTTCCTCTAAGCTGGTGGGCAACAGTTCCAGGCCAAGTTAACCCCAGTCAAAAGTTACTCAATGTTCATTGACAAGCCCAGACATACACACACACACACACACACACAGTCACACCCAGAGCGTTGTGCGTGCCTTAGTTTAGTTGCCAGATAATTGAAACAAGCTGGCTGCAAAATGTCTGTCGTGCGAACTGCATCCTGGCAGGATAAAAGGATAAAAAAAAAGGAGAAGAGAAGGAAACGTAATCAGAGATGATAAAGGTGCAAGCAAAGCTATCTTATTGCATCTTTAATTAATTAAGCATAATAATCACTGTTGCTCGTGCCAGTCTTTAAACACAATTAAATATTTAATATTATTGCACGCGCATTTATATTATTTAATGTTTAATTTATTGACTTTGTGCTTTATTCATATAAAGCTTTTAGCGTTCATTTTATCTCTTGTCATTATTAATTACAAATAATTTGTACCATGCGCTAATTAGCTTGACATTTAAGGGCTGTTTGTACACCTGACACCTGGGGTCAAAAGTAAGCTCAATCACACACACGCACAGAGTCCGAACTGTAAATTGAATGTGTGATTTTACCGACTTCTCCATCGCTTACGCATGCATTAAACATTGTGTAATTTCCGTCAGCGAGTTAAACTTTTTAATTAGCCCACACTCATTAAAATTACCATCTGCCTGTGAAAAAATAATCGCAGTTATGTTAAGGCCCAGATATAGTATATTCACCTCGATTAAGGCAATGAGTTAATGAGAAAAATGTCGTACACTTGAAAATATAAAAGTTGCATATATTTTTTATAATTATTTCTTATAGAAAAGTTCTTTATAAATAGATAAAAACATTTTTCTAATAATACGTTTCACTTTTCTCCCGATAACTCTGAGGTGAGTCAAGAATGCCATAAAGAGTGCTCAAAAATCTATTAAAGCAATAGCTTAATGTCAACTAAAAGCAATTCAGAAGCGAGTAAAAGCAGTTGAAAGCATATTTCAGCTCACTTTATTTACTTTGCATACGCATGGCACATTGTTGGCCGACATTTTATGGCATTTACCGCATGATAACAAAAAGTTATTGATAAATAATATCAATTTGAGCCATGGCAACGGACGCAGCCAAACACACACACACACACACACACATGCACACGGTTTTATGGATAAATGTGGATGCTTTGACACTGACTGATGCTGATAGATGGCACTTGTACTAACTTGACTAAGCTGCCAATCAGCTGGCCCTTAAGCACTTACCGCACGCTTATCGACTCTTTTGTCTATCTAATATTCAAGCATTTTTCGAAAAATTATAACGATTTTCATTTTCATTGGTGCACTGGAAACAGTATCATGATATAAGAGTGCCTCATATTTTATAGCACTTGATTCTGTTTTTTTTTTCTATTCTTTGTTATACTCTTTTCCCTTCTGTTTTTGGCACCCTCTTTAAATGTGAAATACGTTCACTCTAGAAAATTTAATTTGGCCGCCTGAAAGTATGCTACACTTTCGTTCAGATATTACTTTGATAATCTAGCGCATTTTGGTTGGCTTTATTACACGCAATTACGCAACTTTTCTATACATTTCTCACTCATTATTACATAATGAGCTCTGCCTAGGGTCCGAGCGCACATTAAATATCATTTGCGGTAGCTGCCTAAAATTGAACCGAAATTTAAATTTACACAAATTTTTGCAAGTCCCCAACAATTTCTCTTTCGCCACAGTTGCTTTCTGCCGTTTCCCTTTTCAGTTATAGTCAAATATATATATATACTATATATATATACATCTGAATGTTGGACTGTGTTGTGACCATCACAGCGGGCGCATATAATAAGCAAATTCCAAATATACTTCATAACGAATTGTTAATGCTCTCCAGAGAAACTTCAACTAGTTAACTATTATTATATATGTATATTATTATTTTTTTTATGCCTAATATAATTACAAGTCTAAAATAAATTTTTTAATATTTGTATTCATTTATTTAAGTTTTAATTAAGTTTGCTCCATTACTATTTTAATTTAAAATATATATTTAATTTTTTTTTACTATTTCTTTGCGTCTTACGACTTTATCCACATGATCCTTGGCAACAGCATCGCTAAGCTAAGCCAAATTTTCAATTGGACTGGTACCAAGACGACGCGTCGCTGCTGCTGTGGCTTTTACATTACATTTAACTTTTCTCGCCTTATATTTTATTCAAATGTTTTTGCCGCAGATAAGTTGCTGCTGCTTGAGTGCCCGACATTTCCCACTTGGCTGCCGTGAAAATGCTAAAGAAAAGCAGAGCCAGACGGATGGGGTGGACAAAAGAAAGACACAGAGGGAGAGGGAGTAAGAGAGTGTGAGATTGAATTGCAGGCTGTGCGAAAGGCCAAGCAAGACCGGATTGTAGCATTATCAAAAGCGTCCCAGCGCGCACTCATTGTCCAGGCCGACGATTCGTTCGACTCTCTGCTGTGCTCAGCTCTGCTCATTTCATTGAAAATTCCATGGCTTGCTATTTATGGGTCAAGGAGGATGTAGAATGCCCTGCCCTTCCCAGCCAGCTCAATGACCATTAGGCGGATCTTCTAGTCCCAATTTGGAAACGTTTCTTGTTTTTGCTTCGCTCGCTCCAGGGCCAGGTGACCTGCCTAAGCTGCTGGTCAGCATAATGAGCGAATTATATTCGCGGCGAACTTTAAGTGAATTTAAAAAAAAGAGCACAGAACTTTTGTGGCACCCCCGGCTTGGTCCATTAATTGAGTTACAAAAAGCACAAGGTACACAAAATTTCATTACGTATACGACCCGGTTCATGGCCAGGCCGTAACTGTTGCTAAAGCTAACTGAAAGCCTGACAAGAGTTCAGCATAAACGTCATTAGTTTTAATAACATTTACTCCAAAGCAAGCTCTGTCACACCAACACCAACACACACACACACACACATACAATACACGCCCACCCACAGTCTCGCTGTTCGGGCATAAATTAATCCAAACAAATCATTTGTTGACTCGCGCCGCACTTTAATCGAGATTTAGCGCTTTCTAATTACTTGATATAAACAACTTTTACAGCGATTTTTTTAAATTAGCTTCAATTAGCCTTGCCAATGTTGCTTAATTATTGTCAAATGGCCGAACTCTCTGGAAATCATTTAAATAAATATTCTGCATAAATTTTGTGAGTAAATAAATAGCCAAGTGCCCGGAAACGTGTTAATTTGGCCTTACGCAGATTTCTAGCCAATTCGTGTACACGGCTCTTAACTTTCTAAAATGTGCGCAAATGTACAAATATATATATATGTATATTGCATGAGCATGTTTTCTTTTTTGAAACAATTTCAGAAAGGGTAGCTTAAAATGTATATATGTATTATAGAATTTATTT
Source organism: Drosophila aldrichi (assembly GCA_035045965.1). Lineage (NCBI taxonomy): Eukaryota > Metazoa > Arthropoda > Insecta > Diptera > Drosophilidae > Drosophila > Drosophila aldrichi. The sequence continues at coordinate 2,495,459 of JAWNOM010000040.1, forward strand.
ATTTTTATAGTATATGTAAATATTATTTTCGAATAATCCAGGAAAATATGTTTCACTTTACCTCAGGAATGTGAAACGATTTTTACAAGAATAACAATCAATTTCAGCTGAATTCGACTGCATTATCTATTTACGATATTAACATGTTTTTACATAAAAAAAATAAATAAAATAAATAAACAAAGTTTAAACCGATTTCTTTCATTATCTTGAGAGTGAATTAACGCGACAACTATTTATGTTTTTTTCAAGTTTTTCAATGAGGGTTGTCGAAAATATATCGAAATATCAACATATCGATTTTTTGTAAGTTGTATATCAAATATCATTTTAGTATTTTTTCAAAACTTAAAATATCATCGATACGATATTTTAAAAATTTTCGACAACCCTATTTTCAATTCAATTATAGATCTCTGTATTTCTCGATGTTCCTCTCTCTCTCTCTCTCTCTCTCTCTCTCTATCTCTCTCTCTGTATTTCTCTATCTCCCTCTCTCTCTTTCTGTCTACAGCTAAGAATAAGTATTTTTCCCAGTCTACTTTCTTTACTTTTATAAAATTCATTTACAAAAATACTCGTAAAATACAAAATTCATGAATTCCGGAGCAGTGATAAAAGTTTTCATTTCAGTTTTTCTTTGAATTTCAATTACACAAGCTGTTGTTGCTATTCTAGGGTATTCAAGCTTTATTACCTTAATTGTTGTTGTGATTTTATTTTATTTAGCTCTCGGCCATTTTGTGCTATGGCCATTTTGGCCATTGGTGCGGCACGGTTGGCTCTGCTAATTCGCATTTTCATTTGTTTTCTCGCCCTGTTTGCGCTTCAATTAACAACAACTTGTTACATGCGCAAATTGCACTAAGCTCCTCAAAAGAAACAGAAATAAATAAATAAATAAATAAATAAACGCGAGGCGAAAATAAGAAGAGAGAAAAAAAAAGAAACGAAAATATATTAACATTTATGTAGATACATACATATACATAAGCATATATACATCGGTAAAGCTGCGTAAGGTTTTCATTTTTGTTGGAGAGCTGAAATAAATACGCAGGTAAATGGCCCATTTGCTGGACGGGTGCTAATTTCAGAGGAATTTCGAATTTATGAAATTTACAGGTCTACAAATACACACACACACACACACACACATTGAGTACTTGTGGGAAACAATTAAAATACAGAGACTTGGACTAAATTCAATTACAGAAGACCTTTTGATATATCTCTTTAAAATTATTGATATTTTATTAAAGTAATATTTAAATAGCTTACACACACATTTATTTACATGTTATAGCAGCTAAGAGCTAATTTCAATTAACAATAAATATAGCTAATTTGATTAAAAAGGCAACTAAGGCTCACAGGGCGTATGTGTGATAAATATAACAAAATCCCTATTCTAATTAAGCATTCCCTTGAATTGATTTAGGGTGAAGCAAATTAATGTTAATGTTAATGCATTTCATTAGGCCAATGGCCAATGCCAAGCTTTTATGCTCTTAGACTAAGTCCCCTAGCTATAACTCTTAAGATCTAGCAACTATTGTACTAAAAGCGAATGCACATCTTTTGCGATTGAATAAATAACGATTTATGCTCGTGTGCAGCATCTGAATGTCACTCGAATGAAAGCCAAGCAATCGATTCAATAATAATAAACTTCTCGCTTACCCCCCGCTCCCCTACCCAATTTGGCTAACGAAAATGGTAAGCAATGCCAGTTTCATATCAATTCTGTCATGGCACAATGGCAACCGATTTGCAAATGGGGAATGCTCGTAAATAGTGCTATGAATGTCGAGGCATCCATCGTTTGTGCATTCATCAATGTTGGCTATTTGTGGAGGCTGCATCTGCAATTTGGCCATAAACGAGAATCGCTGCGATTAGCTTAAATTGCACAACATGCTCGGGCTCGATTGCACACACAATAAAGCAATAAACGAGAGCCATGGACTGCTCCCGTAAAGGTCACCAGCAAATGAAGTGCCTTAGGGATTCACATAAGTGCCCCAAAGATGTTGCTGCTGCTGCGACAGCTGTTGCTGTTGCTCATGTTGCTGCTGCTGTTGCTGCTGCTGCTGTTGCTGTGGGGTTTCAGGCACATACTGTGCATAGCCAATATGATTAGTCTGGGCCTGCGCTGGGTAGCTGCCCATGTGGTCGTAGTAGGCGCTCGGCGAGGCCAGGCACTCGACGGGCTGGGAGCTGGCGCTGGAGCAGCCCGAAGACAGCGAGGCGGATGAGTTGAGCGGCGGCGAGTGTGCGGCAACAGCGGCGGGCGCGTTTGGCATATGCTGTTGCGTTAGGGGCAGCATTTGATCCATAAGATACTGGTCCATTTCCTTGGGATCAATGTCGACTGCCGCCGGCTTGCCCAAGTAATTTAGCGCTCCATTGGCGTGTGACGTGTGTGATGCAGCAGCGGCAGCTGGAAAGTTGCTACCGTTGTAGCCGTAGCTGGTGTAGCTGCCACGCGTGCCATAGCCATAACCGCTGATGTTCTCCAGAAAGTCCATCTCCTGCACACCGCCCACTCCAACGCCCACGCCCACGCCCACACCCACACCCACTCCGTTTCCGTTCTGTGCTGTGTAGTTGAGCTCGCCCAGCGCAATATATTCCCGACCCGCATCCAGCAGCACGCCGTAGTCGTTGTTGTTGTTGTTGCCGCCGCCGCCGCCGCTCGGCTCACTCAGCTGCCGCAGCAGCAAACTGTTGCCCGTAGGCTGCTTGACCACGCCCGTGTAGGGCGTGGCTGGCGGCGTCAGCGATGACATCGAGCTGGCCGTCGAGCACGGCGAGTCGAGCAGCCCGCGCTCCGTTTCGCTGCCCAGCGCGAGGCCCTGCTCCAGCAGGCTGGCCGCGCAGGCGCTGTTCAGCGACTTCATGAACGCCTCGTTGCTGAAGACGTCGGTGGTGCTGGTGGCGGTGCTGCTGCCATTGCTGGTACTGCACAGAGTGGAGCTGGCGCAGCTGTTGTTGCTGACTTTGCTCGTGCGGCGCTGCGCTGCTTGGCCGCCGGAGCTGCGACGCGCTGTCGTTGAAGTTGCTGTTGCTGCTGCTGCTGCTGCTGCTGTTGCTGGCGTGGCAGCAACTGTTGCTGCCGTGCTGGCTGCCTCCGACTGAGGCATGAGACGAGCCTTTTTGCGCCGTGGCTGATATTTATAATCGGGATGCTCCTGTTTGTGCGTCATGCGCAGCTTCTCGGCGAATTCCATGAACGGCTTCTTATCGCTATCCTTCAGATTTCTGCGAAAGAAAGAGACACAGAGTGAGTGAGGGAGAGAGTGAGTGAGAGATGTACTGCGCAATCAGCGCTTTTATTTATGGCCACTTCCAGTCAAATGTTCGTTTATTTATTGGTCTACAAATTGGCCGCCGAGTGACAAGCCGTGCGGCCTTCTAATTAACTCAAGGCGGATGCTTCAGCTTTGGCTTGGCTTGCCCTGCACCCTTATCAGCGCATTCTCGACATTTCGACGCGCTTATCGCGCACCCGCTGAACTGTGAGATTTTAATTTCCAAACCGATTTGTTCTTACAAACAATGTGAAGACGGCGCCGACATCCATCACACACACGCACATAGTTCAAAATATATGTATATACAAATTGCAGCTGTAGTGCGAATAGGAAAAGGCTGTGAGTTGACCACAGGGCGCTACCTAAGATATGATTATGAAGTAGAGCTCAAAAGGTGATTCTATTTATATTTTTATAGTTGAAAGAGACTTTTACATAGAAAATTGCTATCTATTTCGCCTGGTAAAAAGGTATTTCGTAGAGTTTCACTAACTAACTACTAAGTATAGCCATGACTAGGCAATGAATACTGTAGAAGCATTTCTGTATATTCAATTATTCAACATGATCGTTAAAACAAGCCTGACTGACCTGAGCTGTATTCAGGGTATTCATCACTGACTCTAGGACTTTCTACTTAATGTAGTATTTAGATTGATCAAAATAACTCGCGCTTTCTTCAAGCGATAGTTAAAACTCAAGCTATTTAACACTCCAAATAAATGGATTTTCTACTAGCATATAAAGAAAATTCCTCTAAGTTTCCCATTTGCAAGATTTCTCTAATAGTTCCTACGATCTATCTATAGTGATCCCATTCCACTTCTACTTACTTCCACAGCTTGCCCAGCGACTTGCTCAGCTCCGAGTTTTGCAGATGCGGATATTGCTTGGACATGACGCGACGTGCTGCCTGGGCCCAGACCATGAAAGCGTTCATAGGTCGCTTGATGTGCTCCTTTTTGCGATCGGAGGGTGCTCTGAAAAGGTTCAAGTATAAGAACAAAGTGAAATGAGTTTAAATGGCATATTTTATGCAAGTTTTTGTTTTGGCAAGTGCAAATGCTTCACAGCCTTTACTTGACATTAATTACATGAGAAACAAGCAGCAACAACAACAACAACAAATGAAGAACAACAACAACAACATAAAAATTGCTTTGGAAAAGTGTTTTTCCGTTGGTGGCGGTTGCTGCCGTTGGCGATGGAAAATTCGCGAATTATGTCAAACTATAAATTGCAATTAAAACTTTTATTTGTCAGGGGCAAGAAACAGAAGCTGCGCCCAAGGCTAACAAACTTCTGGATTGCAGCAAGAACTTTGTATTGACTCAAACAAAAAAAAAGTACAGAGAACAACAAGATTGTCGGGAATACTAGACTAGATAATACACAAATGCAGGGAGAGATTGAGCTGAGTTTGACTCTAGAGCATATTCATCCATAGTCAAAGAGAGCGATCGTAGTATCTGACTTCCAACTGTTTCACCTGTAAGCCTATATACCCCCTTGCTCTGCCTGCAGCACATAGAAAGCAACAACAACTACAACACTAAGAGCAACCTGCATAGGGAACCACAAGATTGCAACGTCTGCGACTGCCTGCTGAGAGCCACAGCAATGCCAAAAAGCTTAACTAGAAATGAATCATATACATATATATATAGTATATATTATATAGTATATAATATGTAGCTAGCAAAATATAAATGCAATTTATTGCCAAAAGCTTTGTATTATTATCTAGCTTCTATAGAAATCTATTCAAATTGTAAGCCATCTCTACAAAGGGGAATTGAAATCAAATTCTATGGCAACATTCGAAATGTGCAATTGGCTGTCATTTCGCTTGATGGCCAACATGACCCACATCGCTTGGCCAAGAAACTACAATTTGCTGGCCTTTCGTGTCATTCGGGCAGCATAACAAGAAAATTAAGAAATCTATGGCTTACCACACAAATTCTCTTTGTCTCTTTGTCTCTTTGTCGCTCTCTCTCTCTCCCTCTCTCTCTCTCTCTCTCTCTCTCTCTCTCTCTCTCTCTCTCTCTCTCTCTCTCTTTCAATCTTTCTGTATCTGTGTTTTGTCAAACTCAAAGAAAAGTGACAATAACCTTATGGCCAAACCAGAACTCGATGCAAAAATTGCCGACAAAGCTTAACTCACCTGGAGGAAATCAAGCTTCAGTATATATGTACCTATATATTCTATGTATTTATATTACAATTATTATAAGGCTTTATAATAAAAAATAAATAAAAATAAAAAAAATTGATATATAATTTATTGAAAATAAAACTAAAAAGAATTTGGGATAAGAAATATTATACGATATATACAAAATATATATGTACATATATATATATTACATATATATAAAAAAAAGTATTATACGATATATACATACATTATCGATGCATTCTAAATATATTATAAGAATATCATCGAAGCAATTTAAGTCACTCAAACAGTGAGTTAAAAAAATATATATATTTAATATTTGAAAGTTATTAAACCCCGAAGAATTTAAACTTGTTTTATCGAAGTATTATATTTTACAGCTTAAAAAAACAGCAAGAGTGGTTTAAATGATTTTTTAGTATTTAATATACTTTTTTTTAAGTATCGATAATAATCATGATTTTTATATAACGACAACATTTTTATTTATTAATTTTATGTATTTTTAGCTCAAGAAATGTCCAAAATATTATTAAGTACTCAAAATATATTGGGAAATTTCAGGTTTGAGCAACGAACATTTATTTTGCCACAAACATATTTTACACAAACTGTATTTTACAGGTTTATATATAATATAAACATTAGAATATTGCACAGATTTAACATTAATCCTAAAGTATCTGCTAGTCTGTCAGCCACCACATGTCTAAGCCACAATGTGATTTAGCGTGTTAGGCAAAAAAAAAAAAAAAAAAGAGGGAGAGCGAGAGAAATAAAATAAAAATAAAAGATACTTTCCGAAACAAATTCAATCAAAGACATAGGCGTGACAGGTGGGCGTTGGATATAGGCTGTCTCTGCACGGATTACTTTTATAGAGAGTATGCTCGTTTCATGTATATTGAATTATTTATCCTAAATAAACATGAGCTGGCAACAGATTTTACTAGCTGAGGCAATGAATTTCGATTGTCGTTGCCCACAGCTAAAACAGAGTGTGCGTGTGTGTGCGTGTGTTGTATCCACACAGGTGCAAATTTGTGCTTTGGCCAGTTGGATTCTTGGCTTTAATCAAAGCAATTCAATGAATAAACAGAGCACGAAGTAAAAATCCAACCTAGAAATAGTCCGCACCAAGTGGTAAATAAACATTATTTTAACTAACTGCAAGTTGGCAGCATTTCCGATAATTTATGCGGGTGTTTACTGTACTGTTGGCAGTAAATAAAAGAGCTGCCTTTCTAGCTTTGTGCAGACAGTTAAACAACAATTGCTTAATTTAAGTTAACATTATTTACATTAAAAGTTAAATTATTGAGAATTGTTGATAAATATTTTGAGAAATGTGTGCCTTAAATCGAAGACTGAACTTAAATTATTTATATTTTTATCAGGGTATAATGGTTTTGTTGAAATATATGTAATAGGCAGAAGGAGACGTGGCAGACCCCAAAAAGTATATATGTATATTCTCGATCAGGGTGAGGAACTGATTCGATTTAGCACTATGTGTCTGTCTATTTCTTCTAAGTATTTCTTCCAAGTATTTCCGCTTTACCTATTTCCTTTACGTATTTCCACTACGTAATTCCTCTACGTATTTCCTCTACGTAATTCCCCTACGTCTTTAATGCTTAGCTGATCGATCACACACTCTGCTTCACTTCAATGCGCTGACCCCCACCAGGCCTGGACGACTGAAGACTGACTGAAGAACTGCTGCAGCTGCTGCCCTTTATATAGGGCCACTTTTACTCAAGCACTGTGCCTCTCAAATGTTGGGCCCGACGGCAGGTACAGGCGAGCTTAAAGTGAGCAATGGGAACGCTCTCTGCTGCTGTGAGCATTCTAGCTTCGTTTTACCTAAATATAAATACCAAATGAAAGCTGCTGCATACACATAGACAACTTTTATGATCTTCTGCACTTGTTCTCTCCTTGCTTTTAGTTTTACTCAACTACTGTGTCTCTCAAATGCTTAGCCCGTGCCTGTTCATGAGTGCGTGTCTATGTGTGTCTCTGTATGTGTGTTTGCGTGTGTGTTTCTTTTTTAAGCAGAAAGACGCGAATAATTATTGAAATATCAGCTCTCTTATTTTATTATTATTATTATTTATTTATTTATTTATTTATTTATTTTTATGTCAATGTAAAATGGCTTAATGAATATAGCTTCATCTTGGTTCTTGATAATTAATATTAATTACATTTTAATGAAGAAGGACAAAAGTTTATAACTTATTATCATTTATCATTTATTTATCATACAAATTTCGTATAAAATATTTATTTAAGAAATTTAAATGTCAATTTTTATTTAAATTTGATATTTTTTGCAATTTTGATAATTTAAAATTTTTTCAAAAATTCTTTTTTATTGTTGGGCATAGATGTTACGCTTTAAACAAAACGAAAAAGAGTTGAGCAACTGTTGCTGAGCTAGAGAGCAACAGTGTCTCTGAATATGTATGTATGTGTGTGTGTGTGTGTGTGTGCGTGTGTAAGCATTTATATAAGTATATGTGCTTAGGGCTGCTCACATCCTCGCTGCCATGCTGTTGCGCAGTGCCTGGGCTTAATTACAACAACTCGAGCTCGAGTTGGAGCTTATTAAGCGATTAAAAACGCGCGCAGACCGGAGGCCAAATGGCGGTTCAGTTGGACAGCCAGAGAGGCGAGAGGCGAGAGGCGAGAGGCGAGAGGCAGGTGGCGGGTGGCGGGAGGGCAAACGAGCGAGAGGGAGATGGCAAGCGGGAAGCTGCTTATCTGTAGCTGGTATCGTCGCGCCACCCCTTCCATACGCTGGCCCACCTTCCCCTTGCAAGCCGTCAAAAATGACGCACAACAAGTGCATGTGTATGTGTGTGTGTGCATGAGTGTGTGTGTGTGTGTGTGTGTGTATTGCCAGCTCTCACGCTTGACAGCACGCTAATCAGAATCAAGTGATGTTCGTTTTGCAGCCAAAGTTGCTCCCAACGCCAGTTCCGAGCACTTGGCAACTCGAGCACGTCTTCATTATACTCTTGTTGTTGTTGTTGTTGCTGTTGTTGTCGTTATTGTTGTTGCATTTGGAGATGCGCAAATCTCATTAAGTGATATCTTCAAGTGGCCCGTTAGCTGCGCGCTGCATATGAGAAATGAGCAATTTTTGCTGTTGTTGCTGTTGCACATGCCAAAGTTGTTGTTGCTGCATCTTTTTTATCAGCAATGGACCATTTGCAGCTTTTGTTATTAAAAATACACACACGCACACACATAAACACAAGCAAATTGAACAAAATGATTCAGGCCCAAATATTTACACGCTGTAAATACAAATACAAATTTCCATTTTCCTCGCTTTTTTTTTACACTCATCAATTTGTAAGCGAGCGTAAAGGAAAATATTAAAAAAAAAAACCCATTCGACTACAAATGCAGCCAATTAGCAACGTCTCACAGCGATTTTCACAAGTTCAACAAATATGAATTGTAGCTTACAGACGCAGAAGAAGAAGAAGAAAAATGCGTGTCAACAAATTGCAGTCAACGGCGACAGCGACAGCGACGCCAACGCCGCTGCCAACTGCAGTTGGCTTGTGTTTGCTTAGGCAGCGCTGCTCATCAATTTCCCACGCAGCCAGCGCCGCATTTTACGACACTTTTATTTTGTTGGAATATTTCTCACTTTATTTTTTTTTCCCCTGTTAAACACTTTTGCGCCACATTCAAATGCCGAACGGATGCTGCTGCGCCCCAGCTCTGCCCCCTAGCTCTATGTTTGCTCGCTTTTATTTCGCTCGAAAACGAAAACAGTCGAAAAAAAAAAATATCAAGTTGGTCAAACATTGCGAGCTACTGATAAGCCGATAAGGCAATAGTTGAACAGTTGCACGACGGCTCATCTGCCTACCCCGCCACACACAAACACACACACACAAACACACACGCACACACACACATGCTGAGCTACCGTGAGAGCTGCTAGCGAGAGGCGCATTTGAAGTTTACTCAGCTTTTGTTGTGACAAGAGGCGGACAGGCAACAAAAGCAGCCGCATTCAAGGTCTCCTGCTGCTGTTTGTGTTGCGACTGTGGTCTCGCTTCTTGCTATTGACATTGAATGGCATTCTAAGAATAATGTCGTCATCTTTGGGGCAGGTTGCGGCAGGAGTTGCAGGCGCAACAGCTGAAAGGAGCAACAGCCACAACAACAACAACAACAGCAGCAAATTCCTAAAATACCTCAACAACAACAACAAGAATATACAGGAAATTCATTTAGATTTTCTTTGAGCTCATGTGCCTAAAAATTCTATTGCATTTGCATATTTCAGCAGAAATCAAATAAAATGCAAATTTCGAAAATTTCAATGCATACAAATTAAAAATAAATAAGAAATTTTATCAACACAATTAAAATATCACAGATAGATAGATATTTCCTCAAGAAAAATTTTTAATTGTCAGCTAGGAGTAAAGCTGTAATTTTCCACCTCATTGTATGAAAACCTTTTTCTTCACGCTGCACTTTTCGTTTGTTTTATGTGTTTGTCAACTGGCAAGCGAACCTTGAACTTTCCATATCATTAGCTTGGCATCCAATATTTTCAGCCTTATGCGTAATTCGAAGAGCTTTTACTTTTCATATGAAGCATGGCGCACTTCTTTTCCCCCCCACATCTCTACCAACATCTCGCCTCGTCCTGGCACACACTTGAAGGCCCGCTTTTTCGCTGCTTGTTTTTCAATTTCCAAGTCAATTTATTTTTACAGCCAGTCGTCGACGACGCACTTGAGCCGCGACAAGAGCAGCCCAAGAGGATGCGACCATCAGTGACCAGGGCACGCATAGAATACACTTTCGATGGGGGGTCGGGTCACAGCAGGCGATGGATGGAGGGCTGAGGATGGGGACGACTGGACGGCTGGACGGAGGCTTTAGCACTCTCGTTCTGCCACTCACAACTACGCAATGAAGAGCGACACTTTAAGTGCCCCAGCTCGTAGCGAAACCGAAGCAAACTTGTTAAATGTTCTGCTAGTTGTTGTTGCTGTTGTTGTTGTTGTTGCTGTTGTTGTTGTTGTTGTTGCTGTTGCTTTCAATTATTTGAAGGAGTACACAGCATCGATGATATGCGATATGGCTTGATATGTCTCTGACATTGCTGTTTGCCTTTCAAAATGTCCCGCTGCCTAAATAACACTAGACAACACAGCAAGACTTTCAATTGGGAACTGATATGCGACTCTAATGATAATGTTTATGCTAATGCTAATGTTAATGTTAATGGCAGTAATAGTGTTAATGCTCATGTAAATGTTAATGGCAATAATTATGTTAATGATAATGTCAATGTTTTTGATAGTTATAATAATAATGATTATCTCAGAGCTAAAGAAAGAATTAATGATAATGACAATGGCAATAAGAATAATATTAATAATCATAATGATGAATAATATAATAGTAATATTAATAAAAAAATACAAATTAATAATAATAAAAATAAAAATATAATGATAAATATAATAGTATTATTAATAATAAATATAAATAAATATAATAGTAATATTAATAAAAAAAAAATACAAATTAATAATAATAAAATAACAAAAATAATAATAATAATATTTTATTTTTATTATTTTTTATTTACTTTTTATTTTTATTTTAATTTTTTTGGGCTGACGTAGATAAAAATGCGTCATAAATATAAAAAAATATTCATAAAAATTCATAATATTAATAATCGAGATATTAAATAACATATAACAGAAATTTAATTATAATTTAATTAATTTGTCTTTTTTTTTTTGTCATTCATTGCTCACTTCAACCACATGCCTTGTAGCATAGTGTAGCACCTAACCATAGCTTTTGGTTAGTCTATATAGATCGGAAATTGCTTAAATTGAACTTTGCTTTGCAGTTTCGTCGCCCAAAATACTTGAAACCACGTCGTATGGGCACTTCAGCAGCATACGTCCATGTCATCTAGAACTGCGACATGGCCAATATTAGATGCCAGTAGAATGGCGTTTAGCCTCACACACACACACACACGCAGAACCTCAGATGCTCCATCCCTGTCAATTTGTTTGGATTTGAGGACTTGCTTTTTCGCTCCCGTTTTGATGCTAACATTTTTTCGTGTTAAGCATTTTATGAAATGCTAAAAAAAAAACATATAATACACACATATGTGGATATTATCTATGTGTGTGTGTGTGTGTGTGTGTGTGTGTGTGTGTGTGCGAGATGAGCCGCTTGTCAACTCGATATTCCACTTCATTTCCCGCTGTGCAGCGGCTGGCCTTACATTGAAATCCCAGCAATCAGTGTGCGGATGGGCGTTTATTGCCCGATCCCAACGGCCCATTGTAACGCACCTGTGCCGCCTGGTCTCTGGCACCTGGTCATAAAACCGCCAGCAGAGCCATCGGCGGCCATTTTGGCAAGCGACCCACGCGGCGAGCAAAAACCAAACAACATGACAAAGTGTTTGTGGTGTGAGTAGTAGATGTAAGGATGTGCACGTATGTGTGTGTGTGAGTGGTTTGGAGCAACGACTGGGGCAACGTTTTGTAAATTTACTTGCAAACAATTTGGGTACCTGAAAGCTGGCAAAGCAACGGGGAGCACTGGCTGCCAGACCGAGAGAATGTGGGCTCCAAAAGTTTAGGCAGGGCTGTTGCGGTTATGGGCACCGCAAAGAAGCTAAGCAACGGCCAACAGCAACAGACCAGAACAGCACCCACACCACCCACACCACTCGAACCAGCACCCGCATCCTGCAGCAGCACCTACCTACAACAGCCACAAAATCAATATTTATCTTGTAAGCCGTACGTGTGTCTGGCCGGCGCTATTGTTGTTGTCCAAATGGATAGCGAGTTGGGTCCTGGCAGCGGGAGTTCCCTATCAGCAGCACACACTCAAACACACTCAAACACTGGAGGCAAATTGCCAAAGAATGCCATGAAAATCGAGTGCAGAGTTATTTAACCAGCTGTTGTACTATTATTTATACGATTGAAAACGAATTTTCATTTCATTTTTTGCTCGTCCACAAAATGAAGTCAGCTTAGTTTTGGCAATTCCCAAAAGTTTACCAAAAGCAACAAATATGTTGCCATATGAATCAGATAACCGAAAAAAAATAGAATTTTTGACTGTAAAACCAAAAGTTTACATCAAATTGAAAAAGCCAAAACGAAATGAAAAATGTGTTATATTCAAAGAACTTGGAAGAGAACATGGAACTTAATTTTAGCCTAAATAAAAAGTTTGTTTGCAGTCTTACACGAAGTCTAATAAGTGTCAAGAATAAAATGCTAAAAGTAAATGAAAAAAAAAAAGAAGACTCTACTCTACTTGGTATACTCCCTTAGCAATTAGTCTCTCCCGAGAGCATAGAATTCTATAAATTTTCATATCCAATTTCTCCCATCACACGCTTAAACAAAAAGTTTCCCAAGCTTCTTCTATTAAAATCTAGTCTCATGTGAATAACATTTTTGACGTGATATGTGTCAATGTTCCGTGGATTGATTGGACTCGCCGGTCACGCCCAATTCGAGGCTGAAGTGTTGTTGGTTTAGGCGAGATCCGTATGCGGTGCATGTAAATTGACTGGGCGGCTAAGCGCACCCCAAAAATAAAGTAGAAAGAACAAGAATAAGAAAAGAAACTTGGTCCGCCCTGGATGATATCAGTGCCTGGAACGAACACCCCACCTGGTGGTAGTTGGTTGCTTTGATAACTCAACGAAGTCAGATAAGCAATAAATTATTTATAACGCCGTCGCCGAAGCATAGCCGAAGTCCCCTTATCTAATCGCTGTGTAAATACACTTAGAGAAGCGCATAAAAAAACTGAAGAAATTAAAGCTATTCCCTCAAAAAGGGGTTCAAATCGCTGCAAATGGGGTGCATGGGGTGATATGCGATATGACATAAATATATTTATACATATATAGGTATTTAAAGAGCACGGAAAGCGACTATAAAGTTATGTCCACGGGGACCGGGTCTGCGGTAGGGGTCAGGGTAGAGGCAGGGCACGCGAAATTGCGACTTGCGACTCACGTTGATAAAGGCAAGCGCCAATCATTGAGTTCCTCAAGTGTTTGTCACACTTATTTCTACTATTATTAATATTTTGCTGATATTTTATTTAAGTTCTTAATATGTTTAGGTTCCTCGCATGATTCACGCGCTGAAATTTTGGACACACGAATTTGCGGCTTTCGTGTTTGAGGCGTTATAAAAGTTGACTTCAGTTGAGGCGGCGCCAGAGATCACATCTGAGTCTATTAATAACGATATTGTTTTATCGACCTGTTTCGTCGTTTTATATCACTTGCATTTCAGGTTCGCCATATAAAAAAGCCTTTGATATTTAAATTCATATTTCTTTTTCTTGGAAAAGTAGTCAAATTCTAGGCAATTAAAATAGTCAAAAGATAAAGTTTTTTTTTTTTTAATATTTTTTTATAGATTTCAAATATTTTATACGTTAAAAAAATTAAAAAAAAAAAACAAATCAAAACTTAAGGCAGTAAAGCTCTTATTAATAGAATAACTTAATTTGTTTTTATATTTATATAACTTTTTCTTTTATTATTATTTTTTATTTATTTTTTTTTTTTATCTATTTATAATAAAACGGTAGGTCTTTTTAATAGAATAACTTAAAATGTTTTTATATTTGATTATTATATTTTTTTTATTTACTATTACTTTTTTATTTTTTTTATATATATACATATATTTTTTTTTTTGCTTTTTTATAAAATTTTTTTTTTTTTTATTTATTTTTTTTTTTTTTTTTGCTGTCTTTCTAAAACAAAAACATAATTTTTTAATTTATAAGTATATTACAATCCATATAATAACACCTTCTATACATTATACTCCAAATGGTAGCATTATCTTTCAATTAAAAGCCAAATAATCTCACTTTATAAGCCATCTAGCTAGGGCTCCTATCACTTCTACATAAGTCATGCAGTAAGACCTTCTATAACTTATATCCCATATCTGATATCCCATAGATTTTTCTCAACAATCTTATAGACAAGTATTTGCTACCTCAAACACATAATTCCCGCATAAGTAAATAGCAAAGCTGAGCCCCTACCCCACCCCAGGCTCTATGTGACCCTGTGCATGGGCTTTTTTTAAAGCAACTTTAAGCAAGAGCAAGCAGGCATAGATAAACAAAGTCTAGTGTGTGTAAACCAACGAAGGGTTGGCTCTGGGTCTCGTACTCCCTGGAGGGGAGGGGGGGTCTAAGCGCAGCCGTTACGTAGCACAGATAAAGGCAACGGTCTGCCCGCCTCCTCGTCATATCCTTGTGCAAACACACACGTGTTCTTGACAGCGATTGCGCTTTTGCAACAATAAACACAACACGTAGTCCAAGGATGTTGCTTGTTTGCGACCAGCTGAGCGCACGTTGCTGATAACAGGGCGAAACTACAGTAGACTATCGCTATGTTGACATTTTGCTAATTAAGATCAAGCACGCATCGGTGCACTGAATAATCTACTTGTAATCTGCTTGTAATCTCTAATATCCAGTCTGCTTGCACTCTCCTCTAACTAATCCCCATAATTTGCCCGAGGCACTCGCCTGCTGTCCACCCTGACGAGAGCCTAGTGTGGCAGCTAATCATATGAGTCGCCCGGTGAACCACGAACACGATAAATGCTCGGCAAATAGTCAAAGCGCGCTGCTGGCGCTGCTGACGCTGCTGTTGACCGTTACACAGGAGCACACAGCAGCACTGGGATCAGAGCGAGAAGGCCGCCAGGCCATTCTCACGACTCTGGCGCCCTGGCGCCCTGGCGCCATGGAGTTGCCTTGCTGCACTTGCCCACATCTGTCATGCAGCGGCAAGTGACAACTTCGACTGACTCG